>CAWUFW010008921.1:0-600000 GCA_963921515.1 Calotriton arnoldi
CCCTTTTGTATCACACTGAAATTCAACACTGTTGCAACCAAGGACTTCTCGATGGTATAGCATGCTACCTGTCCGCTAATCTGCTTTAGCGTCTCATCAGTGGTAGGAAGTGATATATAAGTGCAATTACAATACAATACTTATATTATCTGCATCTGTGCTCTTTCACATTGAACAGAAGCACATCATCTAGGGATAAAGTTTTGAACTGTATTATTTTGCAAAATGTATACAGTACTCCATACTCCTCATGAGGCAACAGAGCACTCTGATTCACATAAGGTTGCCGGACGCCCTTTTCAAGTGCATGGCTGATAGGAGGTGGGCTTTTGTTTCCCGTATGCGAAAAGTGATGAGCTTGGTACGACAAGTGCTGTAATGATGATGCACTGAACTTGTAACTGCATTAGGTATTCCAGAAAAGTGTGAGAAAAATGTGATTGCATACCTGAATGCCTGCCTTATTTTGGATAGTGATTTGTGCGATATAGTTGTAAAGTAGTTATTTTGACTAATCATCAAAAACTAGTGATTGTATCTTACTGTGGTAAATGTGGTTGAGCTAAGAAATACTGTGTTAAAGAATACATTATTCTCAATCTTCAAACCCTCATTAGGTCTCGCCTAGCGTTGCAGCGCATGCGCTGCTCGCTTTGCGAGGCATGCAGTATACACTATAGCGTGGAAGCTTTCTGGAAGCTCCGCCCACTCTCCGCCCATTGGTTAACATCCTAAATGCTGCCTTCTGATTGGTTTTAGGCTTGGTTAGTCCCTCCTCCTGACGGCCATGTTGTCATTTGTATCCTTCCCTGGCTATTGGCCCCTTTACTCCAAGACTATTTTCTGCCCTGTGTCCCCATCCCCTCCCGCAGTCCTTGACTTCTCGCCCCCCCTCACTCCCCCCACTCCCGTTCCTGCCTTCTTGGACGCCCACACTCCCATTTACAATGCAGTACGTCTCGCGTAAATGCGAGTCGTATTGTATTGCAAATGCTTGTTTGTGGTGGGATTGGCTGGGTGAATTGCACTCTTTTTTTGGCTCGCGCGCTGCTGACGGCTATCTAACGCATGCGCAGTGAACGCCTCTCCTCCCACAGCCAGCCCGGCCCCCTTTCTGATTTCTTTCATTTTTAAAAGTTGACAGGTAAGTTGCGAAGGATAGCGTCGCACACACGACCCTTGTTTTATTTTAGGTAAAAAGCTATCTTTTTGCAGGTTGCGTCTGTGCGTGTCTTCCCATGGAACAATTCAGAGTGCTGCATTAGTAGTTCTCTAGTTTTAGCGCATGCTAAGTCCGCTTTCTGTGCCTACTGTAAACACACTGGATTGCCTGTCTCTTTTCTTCCTTTTCTCGTGAGAGGTCCTCGGAGCTATGCGAATTTTCTGGGCGGAAGTTGTTTCTCTTTCCGGCGGCGGATCTCAGGCGAGCTGTGAGGATGAAGGTGAGCAGCAGACCCTGGCAGCCAAGACGCACACGGAATCAGGAAATGTGGTGCTCAGAGGGTTGTGTTGGTCTTGAGGGTGATATCCGAGGGCCTCTGGGGACTTACAGCGCAGTCCAAGGCACAGGCTGCAGACCGATCCCATGGCAGGAGCAGACGGTTCAACAGGAGGCCTCAGCATGGGACAGTAGAGCTAGGGGGCTGCAGATCGTGCGCTTAATGCAGCAAGGTGCATTGGTATCCTGCAATGTGCACACTTACCTGTAGGCAAGGCTGGTCGTAGACCCGATCTGCCACAGTGACAGCAGCGTGTCATCCTGCGCTTTAAGTAGACGCCCGGCTCTTAGAACAGGTGCTTGTCCAGCGTGTGACTTGGTAATGTAGTATTTACAGAGCTGCTTTGTTGGATCAGTGACAAATGGCAACGTTAGGGCGAGTACCATATTATAGCATATAATGGTATAGTGACAGCATCTTCGTTTTCCCTTGAGCTGTAAATTCAATGTTCCCTTCTTTGGTGTTCTGTCAAAGTATTAATCTTTTTAACATCCACATGCAAGTCGCCTGGCAAGCGTTTATCTCTTCTGCAAAAGTTCATCGGCGTGTTATATACGCACGCTGGTAGTCTCGGCTAGACATGTGGACATATGTGACATGAACACACACCAGGGCGCTTTTGTTTGCCACAGCTTAAATATTGTCAACAGTGGACGGCTTGTGTCTGTCATCTTGGCTGCAATGTGGGCAAGTGGCTGTTGAATGCCACGTGTTTTTAAGCTTCGGACCAGTACGCCGCCTTCATTTATTGCGATCCTCGTCAAAACGCAAGCTTTCTGCCTAGTGAGACATCTATTTTTCTGTGACAGTTGTGACTGCAAGGTTTCGCGTTGGATTGTGCTGAAGCTGCATGGGATGGATTGGCGTGGACTGCGAGTAAGTGAGCAAATTCAGTGAGTCTTTATTAATAATATGTCTTTTGTGTGCATTAGCTCAACATCTCCTTCCCGGCCACTGGCTGCCAGAAGCTCTTTCGAAGTTGACGATGAGCGCAAACTCCGAACTTTCTATGAGAAGCGCATGGCCACCGAAGTTCCTGCTGATCCCTTGGGTGATGAGTGGAAGGTGAGGCGAAACTGTGTTTATGCGCTTTGTGGAGTGTTGCAAATGGCCATCAGAATGCATGGAAAAGTAACTTGGTGGGGGGGTTGCAGTTGAATATGTGTAACTTAATTGTTTTGGGAATGCAAGTGTTAAGCATTTTCATTTTAGTATCGCTCCCATTTCCTATACAGCATAAAAAGTAGTGAAGTGAAAACTTTGTATTAAGGTTCTCATCACTGCCTCGTGTGTTTGTAAAATTTGCTTGTGTTGTGCCTATTACACGTCACACATTTTGTTACCTGCTTATTCAACTCCGTTGGTTTTGTATTTTACAAGTCTGCATTGTAATGCGCTTAACTTGCTATTGTTAGCTGATATTTTTGGAACCACTCGCATAAATCACGTAGGCTACAAGTTAATTGCTGTTGCTTTTAAAATACATGTCCTTTGGGGTTAGTCATTATTTTACTACTGTCGAGGGTTAAATAAAGCAGTAGATTACAGTACATTTTGAAGTGTGCTGTTATATTGGAATACTGTTGGGCCCTTCGCTGCTCTGATGGTTTTCAGAACGGTATGGAAATGCTAATGTTATGTTAATGTGTTACTAACACACGCCATAGCCCTATATTGTTATATTTTACTTGTCTAGGGGTATGTTGTCCGCATCAGCAGTGCAATATTTCTCTCCATGTGTTCCCATACCTGGCGTGTCACGCAGTTTAATGGTTACTTTCCCTCCATGTTCAAGAACAGTAGATGTTTCAGCACCCAGGCTAATGTGCTGCATAGCTAAATACATATAAGGTCCCAAAGGCGAGACCGATTGCATTGCAAATGCTTGTTTTTTAGATCTTGCTAACCAGACAGCTCAAACTGTTTGGTTGGAAAGGCCTATTATGGGCATACCAAGAGCCTATAGTGGGCTTACAGACCGTCCATAGCTTACCACTGAATGGCTTTGTCACTCTTATTTGCTTGCTTCTTATTCCATGCTTTTTATCCATCTTGCTCCATCTTGTGTTTGTTTCCCCACTGGAGCATAGTCTCTTTAATGTCCTGTGGCTTGGCTGTCTTGTCTCCTTCCGCTGCTCACTTTTAGGGAACTACTTTTTTTTGGGTCTCGTCTACCAGAGAGTGCAAGTTGTCTGTTTCAAAAAGACCTGTTGTTAGCTTACAGTGCGCTTAGCCCGTCCATTGCTTACCATTGGTTGGCTTTACTGTCACTCTTATTTCCTTGCTTTTGATTAGCTTGTGTGAACTTTTCTACATTTTCTTGTGCTTGTCCCTCCCTGAAGCATGGCCTTATTATTTGTGTTCTTTCACTGCTTACTTTTAGGGTGTTACTTTTTTCTTTTTGGTTAAACAGTCCATGGGAGTGCATGTGTTTTCCAGCTGTCTCCCTTGTGTACTTACCTTTCCCCCTCTACCCTGCTCCGTATTGCTCTCTCTCACCGATGTGCTTCTCCCTGGACTCCATCATGTTGTTCTCGCCCTTCTGTGCTTCTTCCCTCTTGTATTGTTTTTCCCCCTATATGCTTCTCCACCGCTCCATTTCTTTGTGCTCCTCTTTCAACCCCGTTCTCCACATTCCTTTCTCTCACCTGTGTTGATTCCCCCCTCCTTAGTGTTGCTCCCCACCTGCATGTGCATGTTGATTCCACCCCCACACTCTATGTTGTTACGGCACCCTGGTGTTACTATGGTCCCCATGTTGCTTCCCCCAACTGCTTTATTAAAAAAAAAAAAAGTATTTCTTTCTACTTCTTTTTTTAATTTAGCTATGCAACTTGGATCGCTAAATAAAAAGGAAAAAGAAGTACCCACGTCATTTTGTAGATGGGAATGCATGGTGCGCACACCTACACAATGACACGACTATGTCATAGCATCTTTTTTTGTTTCCTCTTAGCCATACTGCACAACATCAGGGGTGCTGTACAGCATTGCTCAAACCCTTAGCAAAGCCAATAATTCCCTCAGGAAAGAGCTTTTGACTTTGCCAGTGCGTGTTCTTTTTGCTTAAGCACTCCATGAGAGTGCATGTATTTTTAAGCTCTCTCCCTTGTGTATTTTGCCACCCCCACCAATTATCTGTCCGCCATGGCCCATGGTGCTTTCTCTTTTATGTATTTCTCCCCATTGTTGCTTTCCCTCTTGCGCTGCTTTTGCCCTACCCCGCCGACTCCCCATTGCTTCCCAACCCCCATTCCTTTTAATGCGGCCTTTAAAAAAAATATATATTAATTTGTTTATTTTTGGAGGACCAGACAGCAAATTGCTGTTGGCACCTCCCCTTTGAAATAGCACTTTCGTGCTACTTCTATTTCATTTTTGTTCTGTGCGATCCACCTGAAATCAGTAAATAAAAAAAATGGTGTTCGTCATTTTGTAGGGGCGTGCATGTGTAACAACACATGCAAGAGCAGGTCATCCATCACTCTCACACATGCCTACAAAATTATATGACAGCTCTGTCCGCTTCATGAGGCCTTTATTTTTTTGTTGCTTTTTGAGGCTTTTTCTTTTGACCTTAGTTGCACAGCACCTTGCTGATGCTGTACACGATTGGCAAATGGCTTTGGCAAAGCCAATACGTTCCAAAGGCAAGACTTACTGGCTTTGCCAGTGCTTGTTTCCAGTTAGCTTCCAGTTCACAAATCCATTCAGAAGCATAGTTCGCATAATGTAAATCTCATTGTAAAATACATGGGGTGGTTCTGCTACTTTGTGGATTTTTTTAATGTACGGAAAATCTTTCTCAACTGCAAACATAAGGTGTAACGTCGGTTTTCAGTCTAAGCTGCGACCCAAGCTATTTTTGAGATTACACTGATGAGCATACCAACCCTGGACATCGCAGACTCTACTTAATAGCGATTTTGTTTGATTCTTAACATAGTAGAATCTGAATTACCCAAAAACAGAATAGACCTAGTTAGGGATGAAAATCTCGAATTTTTACGGATATCAATCATTTATGTGGCATGTCATGGATTTTTGAAGGTGTACCAGTGAATCTGAACATGTGCCTATGCTCTGCTGTTTGAATATAAGTTCTGGTGGACTTACGTCCAATGGGAATTGTAATGATGCTGTCTGTCGAAGCAGCCAATCACATGGATCTGGTCTGCTGGGTGTTGGGAGCTTGGGGGGGGGGGGGGATGCAACCACTTAATACCTTTCTTCAGATTACTGCAGCTACTACATACCCACTTGCACATACAGTTGGGGTGGTTGCCTACAAGGCTGTACGAGTTGTGGTTTTGGGCACTTGCATGCATTGAAAATTAACCTATTCCTCTCTCTTGGTTTTCAGTATCCTCTGGTAATTTCATTATGTCTTACAGTGCACATTAATGAGTGCCATATTGCACCTTTATCTGTAGCGCCTGTATGAGGTATCAGCGAATACTCTGTTCGATTTTAGATCTTAGCTACAGACAGTTTTAGCTGTATGTTCACCAGACCTGTTTTCAATACATATAGGGGCATATTTACAAGCCCCTTGCGCCACCGGTGCATCACTTTTTTTGACGCACGTGCGGCGCAGTGTGCTGCTCTATATTTACAAGGCCACGTAAAGCCACCCTGCGTGGCTTTACGTGGCCTTGTAAATACGGCCCCTTTATACGCAGCACTGTGCGTGAAAGGGGAGTGCCATAGATGTTGCTGTGGGTGTTCCCATGCAACACCCATGGATTCTGACGCATTCCCAGATTTACAACATTTCCCCAGGGGAGGCGTAAGGAGGCGCAACGAGGAGCAATGCTTTTATTTCTCCTCGTTATTTCCTCTTTCTATGTAGCGTGCTGCATTCTGCAGCACACAAAGAAAGAGGAAAACACCTCTTGTGATTGTTTTTGTGCAGGAAGGTGTCCCTTCCTGCACAAAAACAATCATCCCTGCAATGCAGGCACCCTTGCACCATAGTGCAAGGGTGCCTGGGTTGGCACATGGCAGCCAATTGTGCGCCAGCGCAGGGGAGAGCACAGGGATCCATCATATTGTTGTAATTATGACGCATCCATGTGCTTTGAATAACTGAGGTTATCCTATTCGGAAACAATCCCTCCTTTTGAAACACAAACCTGGGGCCTTCTGAATTTGGTCCACTTCCTTCCTACCCCAGTACCAAAGGTTAAAAATCTAGGGATAGTGATTGACAATGAACTGAAGCTGAAGGAACAAATCAGTAAGGTTACCTCGGCCTCTGTTTGCTCCCTGAGACTGGTTAAGAAAATCAAAAAATACCTGCCATTCGAAATCTTAAAAACAGTGGTCATCTCGCTTGTGCTGACAAGACTTGACTATTGCAACAGTCTTTACCTTAACATTTCGGTCGGTCTATTAAAAAAGCTTCGGACACTGCAGAACGCATCAGCGCACTTTCTTTTAAAATTGCCTAGATTTGACTCAGCAAAAGGAGCCGTTAGCATACTCCCCTGGCTTCTGGTAAAACAGCATATCATCTTCAAAGCTTTATGAACAGCTTACAGGACCCTCTACGGGTATGGACCTGCCTACTTCAAAAAACATCTCAGGTGGTACACTCCCAGCAGGACCCTCCGCTCAAGCATGGCCAAGAATCGTGTGGTTGCTCCATTCAGAAAAACTACATGGGTTGGAAAAAGTTTCTTCAGATCCACAGCCTTGCTCTGGAACTCTTTGCCTTTGGAATTTAAAACTTAGCCTTCCCTGCAAGCTTTCAGGAAGTCCTTGAAAAGTTGACTTTACGTTCAAAACTAGGAACATAATACTCACACCCCTTGTCCCGCTGTGCAGTGCCAAGACGCCTCCGGCAAAAGTTTGCGCTTAATAAATTTCTCATTCAAAGTAACGCAGCACGGCACAGCCAAATGGCTTGTGGCACCGCCCTGCGTTACTTTCTTGTAAATAAGGCCCATAGAGTGCGCTTTGAGACAGCCTCTTGCTTATGACTGGAGACATTGTTGTCTATCTTTGTTTTCTCCTCTTGATCTGATGCTTTCTTCACTATTCATGTAATGGTAACAGTTGTGGCTGGCATATCCAGAGGGTGGTGGGGCGGGTGGGACAAAAATAAAAGTAAATAAATAAGTACAAAAATAATTACACTTAGCTTTCTGGTGCAACGTCCTCCTATCTTGAGGCAGGCAGGCTCCAACGAGGGACCCAGGAAACTGCACTAATCAATCTTGGCACTGCTCTCATGAAGCATGAGAAGCGCCAGGATTGGAGGGAGCGGCCTCCTTTTGCGCTCCAGAGGACACTGGAGCCCTATGCTTTCTCTAACCCAGCTGGCGTATACAACAGAGTCAGAGAGGTTTAAAATGGGGATGTCTGGCTGGCCGTAGCAAGACGGCCGGCCAAAGAGACATGCGCACTTTAAACTTAAAGTGCCCTGCCCATCACTGCTCTCTGCTGCTACCAGTCAGCGGCGAACCCGCTATCGTCCGGACGCTCAAGTCGGGATGGGGATTTTTTAAAATAAAATGCTAATAAATGATTTTATTTTTCATCTCTGGGGTCAATTTAATTAGTGGGGTGACGCTCCTCCGTCTTAACGGAGGAGCCGCCCCTGAATGGTAATTGTATTTATATAGCACTTACCACCCCTGACGAGGCATCAATATGTTTGTTTCACCCAGGAGCATTTCAGTCTGGTTGGTTGGTCTGTATCATTCTATTGTTGACCTTACCTGACATCGCTTGCATTCAGGCAACTCATTTTTTCTTTTACTTAATGCACTCGATGTGAGTTCATGTGTTTTCTTGTCCTCTTCACCATGTGCTACTTCCCACTTTACTTTTCACAACCCCTCGCTCTGCTGTGTTCATTTCCCAACGGCCTCTTGTCTGTTGGTTCCCTCACACATCCCGGTCATTTTTTGTTTATTTTTCCACCCTGCGCCTACTCCTCTGTTAGCTGCCGCCTCCGTTGATGCTCCCTTCTTATGCCCTTCTGCCACTTCATTTATTAAAAAGTTTTTCATACCTGCTGCGCTAACAGCGGGTGTCTATCTTAAAATGATTTTATGACCATTTCAAGATGGCAGCCCTTGAGTGTTTATGGTTGGCAGTCACCTAGGAATAATAAGCCCATTCAAAGATGGCCATTGTGGATACTTGTGCATCCACCACAGCAGTTTTGGGACTGGATTTATTAAACTATTACACACTTTGAATGGCATTGATTAAAACATTACAAAAACATAGAAAGATGGTGGCTTTGGTTGCAAGTGAACCCACGATGACCATCTTTAAATTCATTTGTACTATTTTAGTAAATCCTGTTCCAAGAATGCCACCACAGCTGTCTGCGCAATCGAAGCAGCTTTGTAACCCGAAAATAAGCATTGCAAAGCCAAAATGTTTCACTGCCGACTCCTAGTGGCTCTGCCAGTGCTAGTTTAACAGTGGTTGCTGTATGAAAAGTCTGTGCTTAATTGAATTGTAGTATCTTACTTAAAGCTGGTGTATTAAACTCAGTGGTGGCTCCTCCGCTAAGGCGGACAAGCGTTGCACCACTGCTTCGCAGCAGTGAAGTAAAGGAAACATAAAATAATAACTCCCGTTACTATCATTTTATGTTTCTTTCTGCTGCAGCATTGCGTTTGGGGAGGGGCTGCTCTGACGACAGAGAGTTGCCCACTCCTAAGTGCACATGACTGTTTGGCCGGCCAAACACTCATGGGCACTTCACATCTTCTCCATGCAGGCTGCATTATTGCCTGCGTGGAGAACATGCCCAGGCCCCCATTCCATGGCTGAGCGCCGATCCACGGCACTCAGACATATCACAACTCTGCATTGCAGCGTTGTGATTGGCTATCGGGAGGCTGGGAGCCGGCTGCTTCCTGCTGTTGTCTGCATCCTGCTGCGAGACCGGTGTCAGGAAGAAGAGGACGGAGGAGAGGCAGCAGTCGGCCGTCACAGGTAAATGTTTTTTATTTTTCCGTCTCCCACACCTCCGCCCGATGCCCCCGCCCCACCACCCGGGTCCAGTAGCAGCCACTACTGCTCAAACTTAAGATTTATTTACAGTTTGCAGCTCTTTGTATGAATCCTTCAGGGTTTTGTTGTCCTCTATATTTTTGATTTGTGTAAAGTACCTGCATTTTTCTTCAAACTGTGTAGGTAAATTTGATGAGACTGTCCAGGTGCGCAACATGCATCTGCTATTTTCTTTACTTAAGAACCATGCAATTGAACATGTGCAAAAGCAACATTTTAAAGAATCTTCACAAAAGCTTTTTACATGTATTTTGAAATGCACCATTTATTCTGATTTAAAACAATTATTAAGGAGAGACCATTTGTCACCCATCATATAATTAGCAAGCATTGGCAAAGCCGATAGGACTCGCCTATGGGAGAGGTATTGGCTTTCTAATTTTTTTTGCTATCTTGTACAGAAGCATAACTGCTGTTCAGCATAGCTGAAAACAAAAGTGCTATGACGCGCCCAGCACTGACTGCGAAGCGCAATGAAATATTTTCTTGGTATGGGATTATTCATGCTTTCACACAATTTCTTTTTATAATTATCTTACATCCGAGCTGAAATTTACTGTGTTGGCCCTGCGTGAAGGCAGTGCCAAAGAGGTCATGCAAAGCAAGGAGTGCCAATCCGTCTACATCTTTCTAGTATCTTGAAACCCATTGGCCTGACTTTTGGGTGTTTTTTTTCTGGTGGGACTGAAGTGGGCAAGCAACAAAGGGGTAGGGGGTGGAAAGGGCAAGCACAAGGCAGGTGGAGAGTGGGAGTAGGAAGGGCAGGACAAGCAAAAATGTGGGTGTGGGGAAGGAAAAAGGGGGTGTAATTAAAAGGAAAACAAGTACCTCTGAAAGCAGCGAGCAATGGAAGGACACTGAGCAAGGGAAGCAGTACTTGGACCATGGTCCAGGGTAGGGACAAACACATGAATGGAAATTGAAGCCGGCACTCGCTGATGAAAGAGAAGCAAGGAAACAAGGATGACCAGGAAGCCAACCAATGGTAAGCAATAGACGGGCTCCAAGCCCCCATAAGTAAACAAAATGTCTTGCAAGCGACAGCGCATGTGCTGTCTCAGGCGAGACCTAAAGTATAGGATGTGCTGGGAGAGAGGTGGAAAACTGTCGAAGAGGTGAAGTTGCCCGCCAAACATACAGAAGGTCTTAAAACAATCAACAGTGCCACAAAGTATTTAGGAGCAGTAGGGTGAAGGCAGGAAAGTCTTTAATTAAGGGGCAGGGATGCGTCAGGGAAACGTCCTTTACCACGCAGCCTTTCAAGTGCAGGGCCTTTACCACACAGTCTTTCACCACGCAGGTAAGTACCACACAGGGACCTATTTGCACCTTTACCATGCAGTACTTTACCACACAGGTAAGTAATTTTAAAAAGTGATTTTATGGTTTATAAATTGATAGAGATAAAGGGAGGAAAAGGTGAGTTTAGGGTTCAGGGGTGGGTAGAGGTAAAGGAAGGTGAGGTTGACTTTAGGGTTCAGGGGTAGAGGTAAAGGGAGGTGAGGGTGACTTGAGGGATATGGGGTGGGTAGAGTAAAGGCACATGAGGGTGACTTTAGGGTTCAGGGGTGGGTAGAGGTAAAGGGAATTGTGGGTGACTTGTGGGTTCAGGGGTAGCTAGACGCAAACAGAAGTGAGGGTGACTTGAGGGTTATGAGGTGGGTAGAGGTTAAGGGAGCGGAGGGTGACATGAGGGTTCAGGAGTGGGTAGAGATAACAGGAGGTGAGGGTGACTTTAGGGTTCAGGGTGGGTAGAGGTAAAGAGTGGTGAGGATGGCTTGAGATTTCAGGGTCAGAAGAGGTAAAGGGAGGTGAGGGTGACTTGAGGGTTATGGAGTGGGTTGAGGTAAAGGGAGCAGAGAGTGATTTTAGGGTTCAGGGGTGGGTAGAGGTAATAGGATGTGAGGGTGAATTGAGAGTTCAAGGGAGGGTAGAGGTACAGGGAAATGAGGTTGACATGAGGGTTCGGGGTGGTAGAGGTAAAAGGAGATGAGGATGGCTTTAGGGTTATGGGGTGGGTAGGGGTAAAGGGAGGTAAGGTTCATTTTAGGGTCCGGGGGTGGGTAGAATTAAAGGGAGGCAAGGGTGATTTTAGGGTTTGGAGGTTGGTAGAGCTAAAGGGAAGTAAAGGTGAATTTAAGATTTAGATGGGTAGAGGTAAACAGAAGTAAGGGTGAATTTAGCATTTGGGTGGGTAGAGGTAAAGGGACATAAGAGTGAATTTAGGGTTCAGGGGTGGGTAGAGGTAAAGGGTGGTTAGGGTGATTTTAGTGTTTAGCGGTGGGTTGACTTAAAGGGAGTACGGCTGATATTAGGGTTTAGGGGCGGGTACAGGTAAAGGGAGGCAAAGGTGATTTTAGTGGTTCAAGGTGGTTAGAGATGGTTAGAGGTAAATGTCAAACATAAACTTTCTGAAATCACTGTGTGGTTGTGATGCACATAACATCCTCTAAATTCTAAAAGACGTACCCAACAAATAAGTAAAAGTGACACAGCGGTACTGGCCGGAATATCCTGCCACTAAGAGCCAGGGACTTTTGCTCTTTCCCTGGAGGGAGTGGGTTCTACACGCCTTCCCTGTTTTGAGTTTTCATGGGTATTGTTGGGTGGGGGGGATCCTTTGGAGGGTCCGCCGGGGCCTCCACGTTTGGGGGCCAGGACGAGATTCCGCCGCGACAGGTACTCCGTGTTCTAGGATGTATAGGGGTTGGGGGGCGGTGGGAGGGGTTGGGAGGGCGATTTGTTGTTAGTTATACAGTTGTTTTTACGATACACGCACCACGATGTCCCATATGTCCACAATGTCCGCAGCTCTACACCTTACCGATAGCTCATGACACACACAGCTAATGGCACTCCCCTAGGAGATCTCAATATCGTGTCTTGGAATGTACGGGGCCTGTTGAATAAGATTAAAGAGGGGCTGTACTACACCTGGCAAAACGCTACTCAGCAGATGTCTTGCTGCTGCAAGAAACTCACATGTTAGGCAACAAGGCCCCGTGTCTTTCTCGCTATGGATATGCCACGGTGTACCATTCTGGCTTCTCAAGGGAGGCACGGGGTACAGCCATCCTTATTCACCGCAGGGTCCCATTTCAAGTTACTCAGCATTGGTTCGACCCGGGTGGCCGTTTTACGGCCGTTTCCGGCACCCTGACTGGGGAGCGGATTACAATCGGGAGCATATACGCCCCACCTCCTCTCGGTCGGACGTTCATTGACAGACTGACGCAACTCTGGGGGGAATTCCCTGACGGCTTGACTATCCTGGGTGGGGACTGGAACGACGTAATGGCTCCCCGGATAGGTGGCGGGCACGACCGCCGACCACCCCTCCTCCTAGGTCTAAACTCAACATCTTGGCCCATACATTGGGTTGGGCGGACACATGGCGGGCTTATCATCCTTCTGAAACTGGATTTACATATGCATCATCCGTACACCCCACCCTCTCACGTCTGGATTACATGTTCCTCCCAGGCAGCTACCTGCATCGGGTGTCACATACCTCTATCCTCCCACGTGGCCTGTCTGATCACTCACCCATTCAGCTCAAACTCCGTCTGCAGACCAGTCGTCCCTCCTATCACTGGCGCATGTCTCCTTGGTTGCTTAGAGATCCCGGATATCAGGAGTTGCTCCATCGAGCCACGGCAGATTATTTTGCTTTCAACACCGGGTCCACTCAATCCCAGATAATATTGTGGGAGGCCTTTAAGCCTACGATTCGGGGGGCTGATATTAGCTATCGCACTGGGGAAAAGCGGCGCCGCCTGGCACAGATCCAAGCTCTAGAAGATAGACAGCTCGTTCTCCAGGCCTCGTTAGTGGAAAGCTCCGACGCCGGTGCCCGCCGTAACCTGCTCCATGTCCAACAGCAGCTGCACCAGCTGCTCACGGACAATGCCAGGGATGCCTGGCTGGCAACCCAGCACCGGATATATCAATGGGGCGATAAGTCTAGCCAGATGCTCCACCGACTATGTCAGGCGAGGGCCTCCCCGACGCAAGTCCCACTATTGAGGTCCCCTGCCGGTGACGTGCGTCTCCCCGGGGGCGGTGGTGCAGGCCTTTGCCGATTTTGATACTGCCCTGTATTGTGATCGTGAGGAACTCGCTGCACCGCTTATTGATGCCTTTCTTGTAGATATCCCTCCAAAACGCCTCTCTGATGTGCAGCGAGCTGTTCTCGACAAGCCTATCTCGGTGGAGGAGCTGCAGGCGGCCCTCACCAATACCCACCCAGGCCGTGCACCGGGCCCCAACGGGTTCCCCTGTGACTTTTTGCGCCCCCATATGGGGACCGTTGGCCCCCACCTTCTTGGCGCGCTGCACCAGGCGTTGGAGCAGAAGATCTTGCCCCTGGACTGGCGCCATGCCGAAATTGTGGTTTTTCTCAAACCGGGCCGCCCTCCGGAGGCCCCGGGCTCATACCGTCCCATATCTCTATTAAATTTCGAGCCGAAACTACTGGGGAAGGTGTTGGCTGAACGCCTCCGCACCTGCATTCTGGACCTCGTCCACCCGGACCAGTCAGGCTTTATGCCCCAACGCTCCACTAGGCATAACATACGGCGAGCGCACAACGCTGTTGCCGAGGCCCACCGTCTGGGACGCCCTGCGGCTGTCCTGCTAGCTGACATCGACAAGGCGTTCGACTCCTTGAGCTGGACCTACCTTTTTAAACTTTTGGAAGCTGTCAACCTGGGGTCCCGGTTCCGCGCGTATGTTAAATTGCTGTACACAGATCTTACGGCCTCGATCCGTGTGGCTGGCCACCGTTTTCCCTCCTTCCCCATCCGCAGAGGGACCAGACAGGGTTGCCCCCTCTCTCCGCTTCTGTTCGCTTTAGCGATAGAGCCACTGGCTGAGTGGGTACGCAGGGATGCGGTTTATCGGGGACTGGTCTGGTCACCCGAGTGTTCGGACAGGATAGCACTATATGCTGATGACGCGCTATTTTTCTTTTCTGCCCCATGGGTCACCGGACCGAGGGTGCTTCAGATCTTGCGGGTGTTCGGTGAGACGACAGGACTACATGCCAACCCGTCCAAGTCGATCCTCTTTCCCATATGCGGCGCACAGGGAAGTCAAACCTGGGCCTCACAGCTGGTCATTGCGGACGAGGGGTTTAGATACCTCGGCGTCCATATCACTAGATGCCCCGTCATGGCGTGGTCGTGCAACATAGCCCCCCTGCTTCCGGCGGTACGTGAGGAGACGACGGTATGGTCCCACCTTCCCTTATCCTTATACGGCCGGTCTGCAATATTCAAAATGGTATCACTGCCACGCTTGCTTTATAGGTTGCAGAATTTCCCGTTCCCGATCCCTCCGTCGTGGTTTCTTCAAATCAATGCGCTCCTAAATAGATTCCTCTGGGGGAGGGGCGGTCCGGGTGGCTCTTGCGACCTGTATCCAATCCACCTATTGCGGTGGCATTGCAGCGGCAGACGTCCGGGCGTATTATTGGGCGTCCCAGCTCTTAGTCATCAATGAATGGTGGTACAATCCTCAGACTGATCCGGCCTATGCGGTGGACCGGCTCTTCCTGGCGGAACATCCACTATTAGATCTCTTATACAGCAATTCGTCCTTGGAGGCTCTTCCCCCCGCCTGCAGTACTGTAGTCCAGATCTGGAGACGAGTATCCCGGTCCATGGGTTGGTGGGATACGCTGACAGGCGCGACTCCCCTTTGGCGAGGCACGCGCCTTCGGCCCGTCTCCACTCTAACCGGGTTCCGGGGATGGGATACTATTGGAATCTCTACATTGGGTGATGTGATGCGAGGGACCACGCTTAAATCCTTTCAGAGGCTGCAGGAGGAGTTTGATCTACACAAGTCCCAGTTTCACAGGTATCTTCAGCTTCGCCATGCCCAGTCCTCCCTGATAAAGCACCTAACGTCCTTACCCGAATTCCACCCACTAGAGGGCAGACTGTTGATGGGGGATCTGGGAGGGCACAAAATCCGTCAAATATATCAGACCCTGACAACGCACTCCAAGACACGCATACACCGGACTAGGGCAGCATTGGAGGCGGATTTACCGGCCCTCACGGACGATGATTGGACTGAGGCCCTTGCCAGCCCCAGGTATGCCGCCGTCTCCTCTAGGTACAGGTTGATACAGTTTAAGTACCTTCACAGGGTGTATTATACCCGCCTCCGCCTTTGGAAGATGGGGGCTATTCAGTCCCCAACCTGCCTCCGTTGTAATTCTGACGACGGGTCCTTCCTCCACACGGTCTGGAGTTGCACGGCACTACAACACTTTTGGTCGGGGGTGCTGTCCTGTCTGGGGCGGGTGCTATGCTGGGACCTCCCGGAGGATCCTCGATTGATACTTCTTCATGGCACGGAGGACATCGGGGGAAACAGATATAAGAGGCACCTTCTATTCCTCGGTCTCACCTTAGCCAAGCGTGACATAGCGCAGCATTGGAAGTCTCTCTCTCCCCCCGGGGTGGCGGCCTGGAAGACAGCCCTAGATACATGTATGTCGGCGGAAGTGGCGGTGTTTCAGGCACGGGGTTGCCCGCAGAAACATGGGAAGATCTGGTCCAAGTGGGCTAAATACCGGGGCATTGACCTATCTATCCATACACATGCCCTATTGCAAGGCTCATCATCAATGATTCCCCAATCTAATGTGCTCATTGGCTGGGGCATTGGACACAGTGTTATGATCATGTACGTCTTTCTCATTTCAGGTGGGAAGAGTGGTGCAGGGGTGGGGGGAGGGGTGGGATGTTGGACTGCATGTTTCGCAGATCCTTTGGTGAAACCCTCGTCGGTATCTGTTGTATATGCATATTGACATGTGTCTATATACTGACTACAGGGGTTCGCCCACTGGGTGTTGTAAACTCAATAAAATTTGTTGTTAAAAAAAAAAAGTGACACAGCGGCAAACGTTAATTCAGAAAAACACATTTTGTATGGAAACAGTTGTAAACAAAGGAAGTATGTTTAGAGCTTCATCATCAGTAAGAGAGACAGGCGAATGTTTCGGAAATTGATCACATGCCACGAAGATTCATTATTGCTAGTTGTTTATGTTCAGCTCTTGTAACTTCTGGGAAGTGCGAGCTTCAAGTCTGATGTTTCAAGTTGTCTTAAAAGCGAAATAAAATGTACTACAATCTGAGCACAAGCAGCGGGGAAGAACGCTGATCAAGAAATCAATCTGTACTTGGTTCATGATCCAGGAACGAAAACAAACACACGGAGACGAGGTGAAGCTGACACGCGCTGCCACGAGCTCACCAATGTAAAGGAAGAAAAAATCAGATTGACAATGAAGCCAACCAATGGTAAGCAATGGACAGGCTAAAAGACCTTTTTTTAGAGGTTTTCTTTTTTTGAAGCATTAGATCGTCACCAGTGACAGTGCATACACTGCCTCAGGCGAGACTTAAGAAGGGCTGTTTTGCTTTTCACAATTATTCAATGTGTTTTTTCAATGTACAACCTCCTGCTAAAGCACCCACATCTAGGCGCCTACAACCCTATGCTTCCAATCTGGTAAGTCACCTAACAAACAATCATATTCCATGTAAACATATACTTAATATTTTACTTAGGATGAACTTACAATATACTCTTTTCTACATTCTCCATAACACATAAGAAGAAGGAAAGAACATCTATGTTGCAGAACATCAAAATATAAGCTGCATATCGTTCTGAATGTTTTCAATTTGTTTAATTTCAAATAAGGCAGTAAAATATGTATCAGACGAAAAGCGATCACACTCCAGCACAACATAGGACAACGTGAAGAAATGGCAGAGGAGATAGAGTGAAAGGGAAAGAATAAAATAAATAACATTTTCCTCTTGCAAGTCAACTATTCGCAGCTTGTAAGCTGTTAACGAACTCCCATTTTTAATATCCCTCAAGCTGACATTTTTATTATTCTATTGTTACCACGTTTCAAAATTAAACCTTGTCCAATCTCTCGTCTGCTTCGCTTCCATAATTGTTTCGCGAGTACTCTCTGATCATGATGCAATTTCATTTTTAGGGCTTCCTTACTAGACAGTAAAATTTGTGTTGGCGAAAGCCCATTTGTTTCGCGAGTACTCTCTGATCATGATGCAATTTCATTTTTAGGGCTTCTTTACTAGACAGTAAAATTTCTGTTGGCGAAAGCCCATTTGTTTCGCGAGTACTCTCTGATCATGATGCAATTTCATTTTTAGGGCTTCCTTCCTAGACAGTAACATTTCTGTTGGCAAAAGACCTTTTGTCACCTTACAGTGGGCTTAGATCCCACCTATTGCTTACCATTGGTTGGCATTATTGGCACTCTCATGTGCTTGCTTTTCATTCGTTAGCTTGTGGGGGCTTTCCTTCCTCTTCTGGTGTTTGTCCCTCCCCTGGAGCAGAGGACACTTTACTTCCAGTTCTTGCCTTTCAGGCACTACTTTCTTCTTTTGGGTTAAGCACTTTGTGAGAGTGCTTATGTTTTCCAGCCGTCTCCGTCGTGTACTTCTCTTATCCCTTCCGCACTTTGTGTTGGTCTCTGTCACCCATTGTGCTTCTCCCCTGCCCCTCCATGTTGGACTCGCTGGTCCATACTCCTTTCTCCTGCATTGCTTTCTCTCTTTTTTTATGAATGTTTTATTGAGTTTAATACATAGAAACTTGAGAACACAACTTAATATTCATAATGGCTCGGTTTTACAGAGGAACCAGTTTCAATGGCTGACAGAGCCAATGGTATCCGCATATTTATTATTTATGAGGTTTTTACAATATCATAAGGGTTTGCAAGTTAGCATGCCACTCATGAAATGATGGTGTTCACAGTCAACCATCAACAAAGCTGGTACAAAATCAGTAACATTAAACAGTGAACTGGTCTGGTCTCTCGTTAACGGGAAACGGCCTTTACAATGCGGCTTCAAGCACGTGTTCCATTTCACCGTAAGCTAAACAATGCTTGCCTTAACCACATATATGCCTGACCACGCAAATGCGTGGTTAAGGCAGTCGGCGTTCTAGCTTACTAAATGGGCAGGGAGAGGAACCGTAAGGGAGGACCTTCACGGGGATGTGGCGGGGTAAGTTGGGCTAGGGCTGGGGGGGTAGGTTTTAAGGGAAGCAGCTGGTTTTAGGGCTCAGGTCAGGGGGGGTGAGAGGGGTAGGGTTTAAGGTAGGAGGCAGAGTTTTAGGGCTCAGGGCAGGGGGAAGGGGCAGTTTTCAGGGCGGGGGAAGTTTTTAGGGCTCAGGGCAGGGGGAGTTGGGATAGTTTAAGGTTTTAGGGGTGGGGTAGTTTTAAGGGCTCGGGCGCTGGTCAGGTTATAGGGCAGGGCCCAGGATTTTAGGAATTAGGGCTGAGGGGCTGGGGTGTGAACTTTACCACACATCCCTTTACCAAACAAACCTTTACCATGAAATTGCGTGGTAAAGGCATGTGCGGTAAAGGCATGAGTGGTAAAGGTATGTATTGTTTGGACGCATTCGTTGTTGGGGCTGTGTGGTAGAGGCACGCGTGGTTCAGCCATGTTTGCCTCTGTCATACAACCTTACGGGGAAACGGCGTTTACAACGCAACTTCAAGCACACGTTCCGTTTCACCGCAAGCTAAACAACGCTTGCCTTAACCACACATATGCCTGACCACGCAAATGCGTGGCTATGGCAGTCGGCGTTCTAGCTTACTAAACACTGGAACAGGAATCGGAAGGGAGGACCTGCATTAAGAACGGGGACGTGGCGAGGTAAGTTGGGCTGGAGTGGTAAGTTTTAAGGGAGAAGGCCGGTTTTAGGGTGAGGGGGAGGGGGGAGGGCGAGGGGGGTAGGTTTTAAGGGAGGGGGCAGAGTTTTAGGGCTCAGGGAAGGGGGGAAAGGGGCAGTTTTCAGGGCAGGGGGGACGTGTTTAGGGCTCAGGGCAGGGGGAGTCGGGATAGTTTAAGGTTATAGGGGTGGGGTTGTTTTTAGGGCTTGGGGGCATCGGGTTATAGAGCAGAGGCCAGGGTTTTAGGACACAGGGCGGAGGGGCTAGGGTGTGAACTTTACCACACATCCCTTTACCAAACATCCCTTTACCACGAAATTGCGTGGTAAAGGCATGCTTGGTAAAGTAATGCGTTGTTTAGATGCATTCGTTGTTGGGGCTGCGTGGTAGCGGCATGCGTGGTTCAGCCATGTGTGCCTCTGTTATACAACCCTCGTTAAGCAATCGCTGAAAATCTCTAGCGTCAACCTCCTCTCAAACTGGCATACTAGCGTCAGGGGTGTCTCATCGGTTGGTGTCTTGGCATCCGTATCATTGTTGCAATGCCGAAATAGGCACCCTAAAGTGTCATATCGCTGAGGTGGGGGGCCTCCCTGCATTGCTTTCTCACTGTGTGCTTCTCTCCCATCCGCTGCATGGTGCTGTAGCTCGCCTGTTGCTTCTCCACAACCACTGCCCTCCTTTTTGTTTCTCCCCACTTGCAGTCTCTGTAATGTTTCCCCCCACCCACGCCCTCTGTGTTGCTCCACCAAAAAAAAAAAGCTTTTGTTGTACTTTTTTTAAATTTACCGGTCCAACTTGTAAATTTAAAAAAAGTGATAACATAATTTAGTAAGCGCATGCACACGTGGTGCGCACACCTACAAAATGGCATGACCGCCCTGCCATAGTGTCTTTTTTGTTTTTTCAGGGATTCTGTTCAGCATGGCTAAAAAGGATTGGTAAAGACAATGGGTGCCAATGTTTGTTAACACAGGTTTCGTAGTTATGCCCGATCTTCCGTGCAGCATGTGAAACCCTTCATTGCCTTCTCATTCATTATTAGGATGGTAGATAGAAAAGGTTTCATTTAACACGCCAATGAGATACCCCTCCTGTAAAAGATCGCCATCTCCTTCACTCAGAGTCCAGGCAAGATGCATTTTACAAGGCCTGCCTCACAAGTAGGTCATTCCTAATTATTTCATCCTATTTCGCGCATGGGTCATGCTTTTTTACTTAATATTCCATTTTTCCCTAATTAGTAGAGAAATATCCTAGAGAATATAAAAGAACCCCACTGGGAACTTCGGCTGATTCTAGAGCAGTGTGATAAATTGTCACTTCAGCCAAAGTGAGAAATGTAATTGCAGCATAGCTCAGTAACTACAGTACTTAAAAATCTGAGTAAAGGAGATGAACTTAACAAAGCCTGCATATAATTATCTTATTTAGGTTTCAGAAGTATGGCAAACAAAATCTATGGTATTTATTTTAAGAGGCTTTTGCTCAGCCTCCTTGTGTTCCAGATCTTCCAGGCATTGACTTGAGATATTGCCAATCTCATCTTGGATCAGCCCCCGGGAGTGTTTTAGACTCTTCATTTTTCTATTTAATATTTGGGTGTTTCCTTACTTGGAATGCATTTGGGACTATTTCGAATCAGAAATCAGGATTGCTTTATTTTCTTTAACATCTATTTATTAGAAGCTTTTGTTCATATTCACTCCTCAGTGCTGCCACGCCCCTCACTGACTGATTATTCGGGTAGCAGCCATCTTGGTATGGTATTCTACATACTCAAATACTTTTCCACCATTTGTCAGACCCCGTGAGGCTTGAGTTTGTTTGTCTCTGATGTCCAACGGTCTTTCTTTCTATGGCTCTGCAAACTGGACCAACCAAATAAAACCCTTTCAGCACTTCACTGCAGGGGCAATGATGGCGAGCAGTCACAGGCTTCTCAGGGAGGCAGTATGAGGAGCAAGAATTCAGAACTCAACAATCAACCAACAGACACAGAAAGGTAATGTCCAGCCGAGTGCTAATCTTTATGACAAAGAAAGTACTTTTAATCTCACAGCAAAACAAAATACTGTACAATTCGATGGGTGCGACGAGCTGGGTTGCAGAATGCGGAGTTCTATCAGTGAGGCCCTTCAACCCCATCCCACCCGGTAATCTCCCTCTTTTCTTTCCTCCTCCTGACCAAGTTTCCTGCTGTTACAGTCCTCACTCTTCTGTGGCTTTAGGCAGATTTAGGCTCAGGTGCAGCTATCTCACATGTTCTCATTGTCTTAATAATGCAGCTCAGTTCAACAATGCATTGTTCCTTTAGCATCAAACAATAGTCTCCAGTGGGCACAGGCTCATGGTTTACCTCTAAGTTGCTTTCAGCAACCCTGGGCATGGTACGAGTGCTGTTGCACCGTCTCACCTTCGCAGTGTGGACGCCTCATTGTTGAGCTGCGGTGGCAGCCTTTCCGGATGCTGAATTTGAGGAGATAGGTCTTCCTGGCAGTGCCCGGCTCTGCAGCTGCGGCATTCTTCATCTGCTGCAGCCACGTGCTCAGCAGAGGTAGTCGCAGCCTCCAGGACAAATCTTCTAGCTGTAATATCTTCAGGCAGAACATAGCAATACTTCAGCAAGTGGTACCTCAAGAATCAGTACTCTCACCAACATCGACATGGAACCCCTTGCTCTCGCCCAGAAACACTCAGACATCAACTATCACTTTTATGCAGTTCGTCATAAAAATCACCTCCCCAGAAGATATACAGAACATAGCCAAAGCCCTCAATGAGATACAAACTTGGATGTCAACACACCACCTGAAACTCAAAAATATAAAAAACAGAATTTCCCCTCATTGCACCCCCTAACTTCAACTTCCCAGCAAAAACTGCTCAAAAAAAGTCCACTCCTTACTAATTATTTTTTAAAAACAAATTTTATTGGGTTTTAAACAGTCTTACAATAAAGGACTTCTGAGAACAAATTACAATTAGACAAAATCCCTTGCCGTAGGTGTCTGTTACTTCCTGAAGTGGACTGGAAAATCGCATCGGTGGCCCAAGTCCCAACCCCAACAGCGTAGTGGTAAAACAGTACACTTCCTTATTGATCCACAAAGTTCGCTTCAAATAGTCAATGTAGTCGCTGTTCAACATTAACCCACCAACAACTAACCCCCCACCCATCCCTCCCCCCAGGCGTGTCACATGCAAACAACCTCGTATCCTTTTACACCAGGGTTGCCCTATTCTTCGCTCTGCTGTCCGCCATTATGGTTCTGTATCACTGGGCTATCAGTGGGGGGGGGGGGTGGCAGTTGAGCCGGTTGCTCAAGCTAATATTCGGCAAATAACTTGATTTAGGGTGTGGGGTTCAACCTTCAATTTCAGGGGCCTCCTCCACTAGGCTGTCGTCCCTCTCCCCATCTGGATTCTTTAGCAGCTCCACCAATGCTATCCATGCCCTGGCTGTTTCCAATGTTTTCCCACTTCCCGTTCTTTTTGCTATTTGGAGTCTGACTGCCCCCTTGCATTCTGCCCATTTAACCAATTTTTTTTGCCATCTGGCTATGTTAGGGCCTCCTCTCGCTTTCTAGTGCCTGGTGATATCCCTTTTAGCTATAACAGCCCTAGATCCAAAAACGTACTCGTCACCTTGTTCCTGGCTGTGTGGGAGAACCAGTGCAATAAACAATACCCCGGTGTTACTACAATCTATCGGTCACGTTCGCCAAGACTGTGGTTACCCCTTCCCAGAAGCTTCCCAGGTTCGGGTAGTCTAAGAACATATGCAGGAATTCTGCTCCTTCCATATTGCATCGCGGGCAAGTGGCTGTTTGCGTGGCAAAGTATTTATTAATCTTGCCCCGGGTAAGGTATGCTCTGTGCAATACATAGAAATGTACTCATTGGAACCTAGCGTTTCTAGTACTCTCCCATGCTCTTTCCACTAACTCCCCCCATGCCTTTTCGGCTATGGCCTCGCCCAAATCCGCCTACCATTTTTGATGCAGCTCAGTCAGAGGTAAAAGTGTTTCATGTATACGTCTATAGAGGCATGTGACCGCCTTAAAGGTACCTGCCGCTGTCACCACGTATTGGCACCCCGCTGACGTTTGCGGTTCTGTGAGTCCCTCCCGCCAGTGCTTCTGTATGGCCGCTGTGAGGGCCGAATGTAGTAGAAAATCCCCCCTGGTAGACCGTATCTCTCCCGGAGGTCATTAAATGGGATCATAGCACTCTCTTCGTATAAATCTCCGATTGTGGATATTCCCATCTCTCCCCAGGTCTCCAATCTATGCCAATCTCCCCCATGGGGCAGTGCCTCACACATAACCAATGGGATTTCTGGGGCGTAGGGGCACTTGATCCGTGCTCGTCGCAGGCTCCTATTCCAGCATTTGCGCGCTGTTTTTAATTCAGAGGGGATGGCGTGGCCCCGTATGGGGAGCTTCAGCAGCATCTGAGATAGTAGTTGTAGGCTCGGGGTATCCTCTCCATGGTAGTCCATCCCCCTGAGTCTCCCCGCCACCCACTTTGTGAGCCACTGCAACTGCCCTGCAAGATAATAGGCCTCAAAGTCAGGCACAGCCAAGCCTCCCTCCGCTCTTGGCCTCATAAGGGTGTTGAGCGCTACCCTCCATCTGCCAGTCCCCGATAGGAACCCCGAGATCATTGTTTTAAGTTGGGTAAATAGTCGCGCCGGTATCCAAACTGGTAATGTACCAAAGTAATACAAAAGTCTTGGCAATGTCACCATTTTTAGTAGCGCGACTCGGCCAGCTACCGATAGTGGGAGGGTCCCCCAGAAGTTGAAGCTACCTTTGGTACCCCTTAGCGCTCTCCCTATGTTGCCTTCCAACAGATCTCCTTGTGCATGGTATATTTGTGTGCCCAGGTATGTCAGACACCGGTCCTCCCACTTCACTCCTTCTGTCTCTGGTGGACCTACTCTGTTCGTCTTAGTAGGGAAGAGGCACGACTTCACCCAGTTTACCCTGAGACCCGCCACTCTTCCTAGGCCATGCAGGAGCTCCTTAGCCCCACACAGCGCCTCTCTCGAGTCGGCCAGGAACATCAGTAAGTCGTCTGCATATAAAGCAATTTGATGCATCTGCCCGGACACCTCCAGGCCCTGATAGTGCTGGCCTGTCCTAGCACGAGCCGCCAGCGGCTCCATCGCCAGGGCAAACAAGAGGGGTGACAATGGGCATCCCTGTCTCGTGCCTCGACCCACTGTGCAGGCGTCAGATATCAGACCTCCCATCTTGACCCTGGCGGTGGATTCTTTGTAAAGGAGAGCCGTCCATTCGACGAACTGAGCTCCCAGCCCGAATTTCTGCATCACTTGGAATAAATAAGGCCATTCGAGACTATTGAATGCCTTTTCAATATCTACCGCGAAAACAGTCACCTCTTCCTTCCGGTAGGTGTCCGCCTCCAGCACATGTAGGAGACGCCAAACATTATTTCTGGTGGGGATAAAGCCTGCTTGGTCTTTATGTATCAATGTCGTCATATGAGGGAGGAGGCGGGTAGCCAGGATCTGACTCAGGATTTTGTAATCCAAATTAAGCATGGAGAGCGGTCGATATGCTGCTCTGTCCCATGCCGGCTATCCTGGTTTAAGCAGCAGGATAATAACCGCTTCTCTCGTCGACTCAGGCAGTCACCCCTCTTGCCTCACCCGGTTATATAAGTCCACCAGCCTAGGAGCTGATAATTCGGCATATGTCGAGTAAAACTCTGCCGGTAACCCATACGTCCCTGGCGTCTTATTCCTGGCCATGCTCTTAATAGCCCCTCTCACCTCGTCGATCTCTATGTCTCGACCTAGGCTGTCCACTACCTCCCCATCCAGCCCCGGAAGCTCCACTTCTCTTATAAACTCATCTAGACCCTCGTCCGTCGGGGTCAGTCTGCTCCTGTACAGGTCGGTATAGTAATCCAGAAACTGGTCGTTAATATCCTGCTGTCTGTAGTGGGTCTCTCCTCTTTGCCACCTGAGCTCTAGTATCACTGTCCCCCGTCTAGCCGGGTTAGCCAACCAAGTCAGTAGTGCCCCAGATTTGTCCCTCTCTGTGTGGGCTCGTGTCATATATTTTTTATAATCGAAGCAGCGCAGTCGTTCCACCTGGGCTGCCAATGCTTCCTTTGTCTCCAATAGCTCCTCCTGTTTGTCCCCCTTTCAGGTCTTTCCTTCTCAAACTTGAGGAGTCGCTGCTCTGCCACCTGTATGTCCTGTAAAAGGACCTTCCGTGTACCCACCATCTCCGAGATACAACGCCCCCGGATGACCGATTTAAAAGCGTCCCATTCTATATATAAGCGGGTTCGTCGCCGTATTGGCATTCTCTAAAAAGTATTGTCCGATAGCGGTAGCCACTGCCGCGTGGAAGACCTGGTCCTCCAGTGCTTCGGGTCGCAAGTGCCAGGTGGGTATTTTGGGTCTCTCACGGGTCCACACCAGGCCCAGTAACACTGGATTATGGTCTGAAATTGTTCTGGTGAGATATTCACTAGTCCGCAATCCCTCATGCACATCCAGGGAACACAAAATAGCATCTAATCGAACATGGAGCTCATGCACTGCCGAGAAAAAGGAGTAATCTCTCTCCCCAGGGTGTTGGGCCCTCCGGGAATCTATCAGCCCCCATCGCTGCTGCCACTGTTGGCGCGCCTCCGCTAGTTTATGTATGGGAGCATCAGGGAGTGGAGGATGAGAGCGGTCCAGCCCCATATCAGTAATACAATTAAAGTCGCCTCCTAGTACCACTGATCCCGTCAGGACTGAGGCCAGCGTCCCAGAGAGTTGCGACAGGAATGCGGGCTGTTCCATGTTGGGAGCATATAAGCTCCCAAGTGCAATATCTCTGCCATCCAGACGTCCGGGGACTACTACAAATCTCCCCTCAGGGTCAACTATCTGTTGCGTGCACTGAAAGGGCACCCCAGCCCTCACCCAGATCAGGACCCCCCTGGCGAAGGCTGAGTAGTTGGTATAAAACACTTGACCCCTTCACCGATGTTGGAGCACAGCTACTTCCTTTGCCATTATGTGGGTCTCCTGAAGCAGCGCAATTTGCACCCACCTCCTGATCAGAAACGCATGTATTTTATGGCGACGTAGCATAGTGTGCATCCCCCATACATTCCAAGATATACATTTAATATCTACGGGGGCTACCATTGTGCTAAGTGGGTCTCGCCCCTAGTGACTCTCCCAAGTGTGACATGCCTGGTCCCAAACAACAATCCCTTATCATAATAAAAACCCCAACTCCCCCACCCCAGGACAGGTTCAAGCAAACTAGTTCCCATCCAAACTTAAACTAAATACTAGAAAGTCTTCTGGTAGTTGCGAGGCTATGTAGCTTACCATACCGGGCCCGGAGCACCACCAGGCCACACCCCCCAGCATCTCGAATGAATCAGCAGTCCCGGTTCACATGTCACTGTTCATCTGCCTCAGTAGCATGGATGGCATTCCCCACAGTCAAACTCCCCGCTGCAAGCTCTCAGCGTCTTGGAGGTCCTCAAATTTACCCCATAGGTTGCCCCGCTCAGGCAATGTCGTCCGCCGTCTGAGGTGTGACTTCCGGCAATTCCGGCTCCGAATCCTCATTTACACTGGCTGCCAGCGAGCCTTCCGATCTGTTCACTTCAAACCCGCTTTTGCTCGAGCTAGGGCTAGTGCCACCCTGACTAAGTTCTGCAACTGCCTGCAGTGCTTTGCGCCGCTCGAATCGAAGCTCCTTGGGAGACGGGGCTCGAGGCGTGTTTTTACTTTCGTTTGTACTCTGCTGTGCCAGGTCCGGGGAGGGATTACGTCGCTCTTGGCCTTGGCGAGAGTCCAACCATTCCCACGCCTCCTGCGGAGTAGTAAAAAACTTTGCTCCAGTCGAGTCGGATACCCAAAGGCGTGCCGGAAACAGCATTGCGTACGGGATCTGCAATTGGCAAAGCTTCCTTTTGAGAGCCAGAAATGACGCCCTTTGACGTTGTACTTCTCTTGTGAAGTCCGGGAAGATCAATATCTTGCTGTTGTCCATCTGTAGGTCTTGCTTTTGGCGGGCTTGATGGAAAATATGATCACGATCCCTGAAGTGGAGGAGTCGCGCCACTATTGGACGAGGAGGGGCTCCAGGCTTGGGTGGTCTGGCTAGGACCCTATTAGCTCTTTCCAGTGCATAGAAGGGAGAAAACACCTCCGGGGCCACCTCTGCTTTGAGCCAGTCCTCAAGGAATCGTACTGTGTCCGTGCCTTCCGCCCTCTCCAGTACTCCCACTATTCGTAGATTATTTCTACGGGATCTTCCCTCACTGTCTTCTGCCCTTACCTCTAGGACCCTGATCTTGGCTTCCACCGCTCTCGGTGATTTTTGTAGAGAAGTCACCGCTTCCGGGAGGTCAGTGAGTGCTTTTTCGGTAATTACGACTCGCTCCTTGAGTTTGCGGTGGTCATCCTTCAGCAGGCTGAGATCTGTCCCTATTGCGTCGATTTTTGTCTCCAACGCCTCTCTGGAGGCCGTGATGGCCTGCATGATGTCCGTCAGAGTAGGCCTCGTGGGAGCAGCATCCTTTCCCGTCTCCATGGTTTTGTCATCATCATCTGTCTGGGTTCCAGTGCCTGCCGTATTAAGGGCGCTATACCCTTTCTTCCTGGGAACTTTCCCCATCCTCCACTCCAAGTGCTTGCCCTCCAGGCAACAGAGGGTCCACTCACTCAGATGGTATCCGGGCGATGCTCTCTGCTTTTCCTTGTATTAACGGAGCCAGTTCTAGTATTGGCTTCTGGTGCGTCGTTCAATTAAATAGTACAACCACACAGGCAGCCAGGGTCGAATCCACTCCCCGCCAAATTCCAGACCTGTGGGTCCCACTACTCCTCTGATGACATCTCCTCTGCCCCTCTCCTTCAGCCGCCACTGGGTTTATGCAGTGCCCTCTGTCGTCTTCTCGGCGTTCCCTTTTTGCTGTTTTGCAACACTCCTCCGCGCCTCAGTGGTCAGGCGGGCCCCTGGTCGGTTTTCGCGCAACACCCCTACTATTTGATGATGGGTGTGCTCAGAGTGTTCCACGTGCCCAGGTGCATGTCAGCCCAGTGCCCTCTGGGCCTTGTTTTATCATGTTTCTCTGAGGCGTGAATGGCTTGTAGCCCTGGAGGCTCGTTGTCCAAACAGCAATGTCTTTCTCCCGCTTACCTCCCCCTACAGAGCAGCAGTGGATGCCCCGCGATAATCCCCTCGTTCCAGAATGGGGGCTATGTGTCCCAATAGTGCAGCCCGGGCGGGGACTTTCTTTCGGCCTTCCCTGCCCTCTTTCCTCCAGGGCCTACGCTTAGGAGCGGGGCCCTCACCGGTCAATCCCTGATTTCACCCAGGGCGCCCAGGCTTCCGCAGGCCCCCAGGGCTTGTCTTCACTCCGCTGCGGCCGATGTAGGTCGTCCGCATCCATCGAGGCAGTTCACGTCCCCCGCCTCCGTCGGAGCACTTGCCTCCTCCTCTCCGCAGGGCACGCAGGGTTTGCGCCGGAATGGCCTTCCGGCTCCTTTCAGTGCTTATCAGTGATGCGGCGGCGGCCCCGGGGCCCCTTCTTCGCCGTCACCGTGGTTCCGCTCCGCAGTGCATGATTCTCTCACGGTCGCTTCTCGGGTCGCTCCCCGTCTTCTCCAGTGCCAGGGTCCGCCCCTTTACCTCGCGGCCACCATTTTGGCTCCGTCAGCACGGCTCCGCGACGGGTCAAATAACTTTGATTTTTCCTCCGCTCGGGGTCTGCCGATAGTTCTCCCTGGGGTCAGCACAATCCAGGGATATTCTGCCGTGCAGATTTAAAAAAATAATCACACCCGGGGCTCAGGATAACTGATATCGGGGGATACGGCGGTCGGAGCCCCGGAGTCCGCTCCTGCTCACATCGGCGCCAGGCCACTCCTTACTAATAAACTCACTATTGTTGACTCTCAAAAATCACTGGAATTCCCTCTTGACAAACACCCACCAAGAGCACATCAAATATATTGCCAAAGGAGCCTAATGCAACTTAGATTCTTCAGAGGTATCAAACTCACGGTCACGGCAATAGTCCTGTTGAGACTGGACTATGGAAACTCTGCACTAGTAGGAATTGCAAAAATTCACTCCGCTCCCATTACAGCAATCCTCTATGCTACTGCCAGAATAGTTATGAGAATAAGAACATTCTATTGCATATCTCTTGCTCTTTTCTCATTAAGGGCCATATGTAGGTAATTTCTATTTACCGATTCCTAAATACCGAATTTTACCGATTCGGTATTTAAGAATCAGTAAATAGAATGTAGGTAAACATTCGGTAAATTTTACCGATTCGGTAATATTCGTTATTACCTATTCGGTATTTACCGAATCGGTAATAAGGAATACCTTCCCATTCATTCCTATGGGCCTGGAGGCCCATAGGAATGAATGGGAAGCCATTCACTATTACCGATTCGGTAAATACCGAATCGGTAATAGGGGGAGCATATTCAAGGGTGGCAGGGTGTCAAATTGACACCCTGTTGCACCCCTGAATCGTGCATGTGTGCACATGTGGCGCACATACATGCCCTAAGGGCATGTATGTCTGCCACATGGCACTTTTAAAAAAGCACAAAATTGCTTTTTAAAAGGTATTCGGTATTTACCACCAACTTGTAGTTGGTGGTAAATAACGAATCCTTAAACCACAAATGCACTCACTTGAGTGCTCCCTACATAGGATTTAAGGAATCGGTAATTTACCGATTCCTTAAAATAACGAATCGGTAAATTACCGACTCCTTAAATCCGGCCTCCTACATCGCAAAGGGCTAAATACCGGTCGGTATCGGGAAATTTACCGATTTTCGGCCGTTACCGACCGGTATTAGCCCACCTACATATGGCCCTAAATTGGCTCCCCATTGAACGAAGCAAGGAATACCTTCAAACTACCCTGCATCACCTACAAGGCAGATCATGAGGGCACACCAAACTATCTCCCTAACAGATTTTGAATCTCAGATGAACAACAGCGATTAAGAAGCTCAGTTAACCTATTGCTCGAGATCTCAGCTGTGAAAAAATTCAAAACATTGCAGCAATCCTTCACCAGAAGTTCTGCTACATTATGAAATTGCTCACCCATTGGATATCAAGGTAATGCATCACACAATCTATCTGAAAAGGAACTGAAAATAATGGTATTCAGAGAACACTTTTGTCTCGAGGCGTCATATCTGACAACATTAGTCGAAGTTGTGACAATCCCAAGTGACACCTTGATTAGAATGGGATCATGATTGAGGCAAATCTGTTTGGTAGCCTCCTTCTGCACCAAACTCATGGATCCTTCAACCGATGATAACTCAGTGACATTGTTAATCCTTACCTACCCATTGATCCTTTACCTAATTTGTCTCTGTTATTTCCAAATTCTCTTTTGTTTTAAAGTGCTGTGACAGCTTTTGGTCTAGTTTGTACTATGTAAAACGGAAAACATCCTTTAATATGAAGCCGGAATCACGCTGTGCCTTTACAGCGCCGGCAATAGAACAACGACTTGCTTTAGGGGGGCGCATTGGTGGAGTGGTGTTGGATTTAAAGCGCAACACCTTCCCTACTGTTGCGCAGACTGGAGTCGGATTAGCAAATGATACTAATACAAAGTTCAGCGCCCCCCTAAGGCAAGTCGTTGTAATGACTTGCGTGCAAAAGGAACACGTCGTAACAGCATGTTCGTTCTAATGCCGGCGTTGGAAAGGCATGCGTGCTAAACGCATGCGTGATTCCGTCATACAACCGATCTCAGTGTCACACATGACCTGAGTGGGGTTCTCGTCACAATTCCCCATTGATGGAGCTGCAACTGCAGAGCACAGTGCGGGGGCATCAGAACTCTTCACTGTTAGCTGCACAGAGCAGTGGATCATGGCTACAGAATGAGGACATGCTGGTTTAAGTAAAGTGTGCAATTATCTGGGCAAAAAGGAACATTGGATACTGATTCCAATTTGAGATTGTACTGTATCCTTACTGACCTTTGAGAATTGACTGCACATTGTACTGTGCATTTGAGCTCTGTTTTGGCTTCAGCTTGATTAAAACCAGTTACCAGATTGACATTTTAAGTCCAAGTCCAATTATTATAGAGAATTGAGACTTCTGTTATTTTACTGCTTCCACAAGACCACATTGGCTACTTCCATTGTGTTAGTTTATTGTGTTGCAGCTGAAACTAGTGTGCAGATGATCAAGTCGAATCATGCTTCCATTCCTCTTCAATCTTCTGAAGAACTTTCTATTGAGTGGAATATCTGGTATGAGATGTCCCTAGTAAACACTGATGAATTGGAATGATATGAGTGAACTCCACAGAGGAAGCTTTCTTTGCTCAAAAACTGTTAAGGAGGAGAAGGCCTTAGAAAATGGATATTACTACCTACATTAGCTAACACTACCATTTGTCTAAATCTTAGGTTGTGCATAGTGTTACACAGCCTGAACAATGTGATCTGGATAGGCCGCCACCCTTTCCCGAACACCTATATGATTGCTACGCTGACATTAGCAGCCATTTTTGAATCCGTGATCTTGCAATGCATATGATCAGGTGGTACTGGAGGAGGGGTCTAAACATTCGACAGCATCTGTGATCCTACAAGGCATGTTCCAGTACAAGCCTTTTGGCTTTGCCAGCGCAATGTTCACTTTCCAAAGTATAATTAATGAGACTGGGTGCTGGGTGTGTCTGTCATCTTTCGTGATGATTCTGGGAAGGATTCTTCGCACATTGATGAAGAGGGGATTGACTTTGATGTTTGATAAAAGTAAGTTAAATTGTGACACACCATTTCTAATGATTGAATCAAGTGTAAATTACGTCATATTTAGGTAATCCTGGAAGTCCATGACGCGTTATTTAAAAAAAAAAACAATTGATGTCCTTTTTAGGGCTCACAGAGTTCTGTGCAGAAATATGCAAAATTTGTTTATGGGGGAAAAACAGAAAGAAGCTTTAAATTGCTTAAAAAAAGAAGTAGTACTTACTCTTTGTTTAAAACCTTTTGTCATAGATAAACAGTGCTGTGGATGCTAGCGTTTGCGGCTTGGTATTGCTTTTACAATAACGCACCAGGCAGAATGAATGGGTAACAGAATAAGGATCTAGACCATTGTTTGAGCCTGAGGAGCAGAACTACTGTCATCTGTCATTTGGGCAGCTGAACATTTCTGCATGTTTCTATGGGCGATGAAATTCATCCTCAGGGCAGATCACAATTCGCTTCTGAACATCTTTCTCCAGGACAATTTACAGCCATCACTGCCAGGTTGGCCGGGTTAGTGATCAAACTCTAGGCATTTCAGTTTGAAGTTGAGCATACTCCAGGAAAACCAATTTTCAAGCTGATTGTATTTCTTGTCTTCCCCTGTCTTTGCAGGAGCTGCATGAGAGTTACAGTTCTAGATATTGGTCTGACTGAGTGTGTTTGGTCCAGTAAGGCTCTTATTGAGGAAGAGTGGAATCACACCATGTCGGCGGATGAGGAGCTGGGGAAGGTTAAAGAGTATACCATGAACGTCTAACAACTGAGACAAGGCCTTAGGACTCAGTGTTTCTACTTTAATGCCTTATTTTTTTAGAGGGGAAAGACTTCATCAGTTCAGTGTGCCCTTTTTTGCAGCACTGTGTATGACCCATCCCCACAAATGTATATAATGTATGCATTGAAGTAGGGGTGCTGGCACAATTAGTATCACATTGTGATATTACATATCTAGAAGTTGGATAATTTCAATAGTATATATTATGCGATTATTGTAAAAAAGGTGAAAAAAGAGTATATGCAGTGAGACTGCTGGTTGTAATCTTTTATTTCTAAGTTGACATTCAGAGGTTTACAGCCAACACGTTTCTCTCCCCATCATGGCTCACAGGCCTGGGGCTTTTTTAAGGCTTGCAATCACTGTTGCTTATCTTTTGAAAATCATGCATGTCCTTAAAATGTTAATGATTTTTTAACTGGAGTGTCTGTGGTCCTCATAATTATTGTAGCATTTTCTAATACCTTAAGGTCGTACTGGTTCTCTGCTGTAAGCTCAATGTGTCTGCTTGCGTTCTGGAGCAATTGTGCCCTGAATGGCAACTAAGATTTAAAAGAAGATGGTGATCCTTAAGCCAGGGCGCCCGCTGTACCGTTGTTCTTCTTATCGCCCCATCTCCCTCTTGAATACCAAGGTCAAAATCATTGCGGAGCGCCTGGTGGGAGTGGTGCCCTCCTCGGTCAGTCCGGACCAGGCGGGGTTTATGCCGTATAGGGGAACTAGACACAATATACGCCGCCTCACCTACGCTCTAGCATTGGCAGATGCTTTACACAGGCCAGCGGTGGTGCTCCCGCCAGATATAAAAAAGCCTTTGACTCTGTGGATTGGGAATATTTATTTCTCTAGCTGAAAAGCCTCAATTTTGCTCTGAAATTCATACAATATGTATGAATTTTCTATATAGGCCTCACCGTCCGAGTCTGAGTGAGACAGGAGGTGTCAGAGCCCTTCTGGATTCATAGGGGAATTAGACATGGATGCCCTCTTTCCTCATTACAGCTATACAGCCCCTTGTGGAATGGGTTTGTATTGACGCTCAGAATAGGGAAATCAAGTGGGCGGAGGGCGTTTCCGACCAGATTGCCCTCTATGCAGATAATGTCCTCTTGTTTTTAACAAACCCAGAGGACTCTGGCCCAGGGGCTTGTCTTCGGGGAGAAGTCTAGCCTTCACATAAATGCATCTAAGTAGGTCTTATTCCCAGCTAACACTTACCTACAAGACCTAGGGTGGACGTCGAATCTACAGATAGAAACAGAGCTTCAGATATCTGAGGGTCTTCATCACACAGGCACCTAAGCTCGCCTGGCAGAGGAACATTGCACCCTTAATGAAGTGGCTCATGACTGATCTACGGACATAGATCTCACTCCCCATATTGCTCCTGAGCTGATCGTTCATCTTCAAGATGGTGCCGCTGCCACTGTTTTTGTATCACCTGCAGAATTATACTTACTCTATCTCACCATCTTTCTTCCACAAAATTATTTCTCTTCTTTGTAGCTTCCTATGGAAGGAAGGCCTTCTGCATATAGCTATGGCCAAGTGCTTTAAATCTACATTTAAAGGTGGGGTGGCAGCCACAGACATAGAGTTGTATTATAGGGCCTCTCTCCTATTAATAGTGAATGAATGGTGGTGCGATTTCTCTGGGGACCTGGCATATGCTTCAGAGAAATGGGCTCTCGAGGGAGTGCCAATCCGCCACTAGCTGTATGGGGGGGACGGTGTGCCCCACTCTCTCGCTGGCAACCAAAGTGATGCTTAATCTGTGGAGAAATGCTCTGAGACGGCTGGGGTGGCATAACAAGCTGACGGAGCAGACACCTTTGTGGGAGGGCACAGTCCTTGGGCAGGTAGCTAACTTGCATGGGTTTAGCAAATGGAACACCATGGGTATCTCAACACTGGGAGATGTGATGGAGGGGACGGTCCTCAAATCCTACCAGACATTGCAGGAGGAATTTGGGCTGCATTACAGCCAATACTACCAGGACCTGCAGCTCAGGCATGCCCTGTCCCCTTACATTTCTGTGCTGGAGGCTCTCCCAGAGTTTAACCTGCTTGAGGCGAAGTTGCCCCTGGGGGAATTGGGAGAACATAAAGTGACACAGATCTATTGAAAAATAATTAGCAATATCGGGGACTCATTTGTCTCAGGTGTGAGGCACCCAGTGGTGACCTCCTACATACAACTTGGAGTTGCCAACGCCTATCGCGCTACTGGACCAGATGCTCTCTTGTCTTGGGTCGGTCCTGGGGTGGACAATACCATAAAACCCCAAATTGGTTTTATTACATGTAAATCCTGAGTTAGTTGCGACCAGGCACAAACTAACACTGCTTTGGCTGGGGCTAACAGTGGCCCTAAGAAACATCACATGCAAGTGGAGAGATGTGAGGCCCCCCGTAATTGGGGAGTGGAAGAGTGGGCTTGATCATTGCATGAACATGGAAAGACCGGTATATGAGGCCAAAAGGTGCCCCCAGAAGTACACAAAGATATGGGGATACTGGGCGTGATACAGAGGGATTGGTCTCCTCCCGCGGATGCTAGGGCAGATCTACTGGAGTCTGAAATTCGCATGTATGCGGGGTAAGGAGTGTGAGGGCGGTAAGGGGCTGGGGCAGATGGGCCTGGGTCAGAGAGTCACCATGCATATAGGCCTGATGGGAGGAGGAGGGTGGTGGGAGGAGGGGAGGATTGTCGACTATGCGCCTTGTTTTCTTGGTTGTTTTCAATGTTCATATTTTATTTCTCTTGTTACACTGAGATGTACCTTACAAAATGCAAGGCACTTACGAGGAGAGTTGAAGTCTTTTGCTAAGGTTCAAGGAAGAATTGCGTGGGAAAATTACATTCTGATTTATTGTGATACCATAGTTCAGCCTTTCGAGTTGATGAAGAAAATTATTGTACAAGCTCACAAAGGTCAAACTGTGCTGATCAGTACTAAAAGGAGAGTTTGGGAATTTTACTGGACACCAGTTTTGGATCTGATGGTGGATATATGGGCGAGGAAGTCTGCTGGACCTTATGTGACAATTCCCATTCCAGTGGGTCTTCCTGAAAGTCCCTGGTGGAAACCTGGAATAGATCTGATTGAACCATTTTGTGTTCTCACAAAAAGAGGTGTTTGAGCCATACTATTAGGTGATTTTTATGTTGAAAGGCCAGAGCTGAAAATAGTGCAAAATATGACATCTGATTCACTCATTAATTTCTTGGAGAAAGTTTTTAGCAGAGAGATTTTGCCAGAAAGTTTTGTTTCAGACAATCATCGATAGTTTACAAGTTCTGTGTTTTCTGAGTATCTGTTAAGCTATGGTGTTCATCACAAGGATAGCAGTCTTCATGCAGAGATCAATAGATTGGTAGAGTACTTTAATCAAGTTGTCAAATAGGTTTTGCAGCTGACATTCAATGGAGGGTTCAGTTGGAATAAGGCATTGTAAGCCACCCTACTTTCCTACAGAACTACAACTAATTCCATGACTGGTTATTTTCCATTCGAGTTTTAGAGGTCAAAAACCAGGTTCATGTAGGAACCCTTGATGGCTGAAGGATAGATTAAGAATCAATTATATTTCTAGGGTGACTGAGAGGGACATTTGCCAAGATGTGAGGTAAAGAGATGAAGAACAGAAAAGGAAAATGGAACAATATGTTTCAAAGATAGGGTAAAGGGTGAGAAACAAGTTGTCTCATAGGCATGGGAATGTGGGTTCAAGGTGGTCTGAATATTTAAAAGTACCTATTTAAAAGGATGTGGTAAGGGTTGAAAGTGGTGCAGTATGGGACCTGAACAGAGCATCAATATTTAGTGGCTCTTTTGTTCAAGGTGGTCTGAATATTTAAGTGTCACTAAAGTGCTAAAGTATAAGAGTTGAAAGTAGCACAGTATGGAACCTGAACAAAGCATCAATAGTGGCTAAGATGACCAGTATTTTGGTGAAAAGAATGACTCTTACATTGATGTTGGTTTTCCCATATGTTCGAGCTCAGTTTCATGACTGGGCTTTGGGAGATTTCTGATTATCTGAGTGAATGTGTTGATTAAGGTAAAGAGAAAGGTACTACGGATGTTGAGAGAGTTCTTCAAGTCCAATAGTTTGCAATTGCCACAGCAGAATTTTGGCCAAATGCAAATTATCGGCCTCATCTGGTACTAGAATCAGCACAAGAAGCAGGGTGTGTATTCACTGACAAAATGCTTTTATTAAATAATGTGCAAAGCTTACGTTTAAGTAAAACTATACAAAATGCAAAATTTGTGGTAGGTATTCATACTTAAATGTTATAGGCCTGCAAATGAATAAATGTGCTGATTTAAGTTAGACTAACTGACGATGTCATGTTGATTGAAAAATAATGCATTAACACTGAAAGGCCTGTTTTCAACATTGAATAGCTATTTCTGTGAGATGTTTTTCTTTTCTATACTGTAGATGTTGCTACTTAAGAAGCCTTCTGTTAGCTAGTGAATAGACACTTGTTTTGTATTAGACAACTGATAGTGAGTTGTCCCTGGGAGGAGAGGAGGCAACAGGAAGGATGATTCAGGTGAAGAACTGTCTGGGCCGCAAAATATCAATGATGTAACTTTTCGAGGTTTAATGTAAGGTAAATGGAGAGTTTACTTATTCTCAGGAGTTTACTGAAATTCTATTGATGAAGAAGAAGAAAGAAAATAATGTTGCATCATAGAATTTGTGTGTTTATATTCGTGCGTGTTCCTAAGCTAGATTCAGGATTCCTTCCCCGACTTTCTGACTATAGACTTGCCTATGACTTTCTGGAGCCTTTCTTCATGAGAGGCTGCCTTACTTAGATGTTGCAGAATTGCCTGCTGGAATCTTGGAGCTGAGAATACTTCCCATCTTATTATGCAAAGGCTTCATGCTTACACATACATTCTCTCATTAGAGCTCTTCATTGAGTTTCTGAACGGACACCTTTTTTTCTCACTATTCAAACTTATTTAGAATTAGAGAATTTTCCTTTATGGAACACGCTTGCTGTATTATTACTATATTAACTGTGATTCTAACGAACATTTTGTTCTATTTTATAATAAAATATTGACTGATGGATTATACAAATTTCTAATGCTGAAATCTAAAGATTAATACCTGATGAATAAACAGATGAAATATTAAAAGAATTGAACATAAAACTCTTTAATTCATACTAATTCTCTTTATTGACTGAGCCAAATATCTTTAATGATTTATTGCTATGTAGATGATTGCTCCTCACTTCTCCTTGTCGACGAACAAAGGTCCATATGACCAGTGGCAGGGGTTATGTAATGATAATACCCGAAGGTTGATATACCGAAAACTCAGCTCCCTCAAGTGGTAGCGAGGGGACGGTTTATGTCACAGGATAAAAGAGCTGAAATAATTTGCCCCAATTTAGAATTACCCATGTCCCTTAAGCTCAAAGCCTGAACTTGAAGACTGAAGGAGTTCGCGGTTTTGAAGGCGGTTTCAGTGATGGAGATGTGAGCATCAATAGGGTTATGCATTACAATTGCCTTATTAAGAGTCGGTCATTGTGTTGAAGTTGTGTATTTTGTGTTATGGTAAAGTCAATAGAATAGTTGTGTTTACACTTAGATGTTGAGCAGTCGAAGTTGTTACTGGACTTGAAGTAGTCCAAGATTCCGGGATAGTTGAAATGATGGTGTTTTTTGGGTCTGCTAAGGTTTTGTAGTACAGATTTGCGAGGTACCATTGACTGCACAATTGAGATAGAGACTATAACAATTTGTTGTGGGTGTATTAATATTGATTGGTGTTAGTAGAACCTGTTGCGCAAAGGGAAAACGATATCAGTCAGGGCAATTTCCCACTGGTCGAGATTTAATTTGTGTGTTTGTGTGTTTAGGAAAGTTGGAGGGAACTAGAACCGTATTACCAATTTTTTCTCTTATGAATGACCTACTCTGAATTCTTTAGCAGGGCAAACAAAAATTATTTGTTTATTGTGCTTGTTGTAGAATTTTGTGTACAAGAAAATTGTAAAGGAGAGTGAACCGCTGAAAGGAGTGAAGAGTTACGTAAGAGTGTGCCGCGCTGAGATAGGTCATTTGGTGTGAAGAGCCTCAATAAGATTGGTTGACAAGTCTTCAAGTATTAAGTTGTAATAGGCTTGAAAAAGAAAGTTGTGACAGGATTAGAGGAAAGTATTGATGTATATTGAATTGTGAACTGAACAAAAGCATTTAAAATTTCTGAATTTGGTTATTGATCATTTATTGTTAAACTCCAGCAATTGTGAAATATTTCAAAGCTCTTACAGATTAGATGAGGGGTGATGTGCGAGTCCCAGTTTGGAAAGGTGAAGAGGCACCACCGGAAGGTACAGCAGCTCATTATATGGCGACAAATGTAGGGCTTCATACATGTTTGTGGCTTCGTCAATGTTGCAAGATCAGTGAAAATGAAGGGCTGTTTACATTTCCACAATACAGTACTTTTGATTTAAAGATTATTGAAAACTTAAGAGAAAAGTTATATGAAATAAAGCCACCTCCTATGCCTACACAGTATGGAGCATTGAATGCTTGAGAGTGAGCAGCTCATGCCAAGGAGAAAGAAAAGTACCAGAATAGAGCAAAGAGAGCAGTGCGAAATTACGTTGATGCTCAATGGTACGAAGGGCAACAAAGGTGAAGAAAATGTATAGTAGAGTGAGCTAGAATGTACCCAGCAATAACAACTGATAAGGCTAAAAAGAATTGAAAGCAGGGAAATGATGATGAGGATGCTGCAAGGAAAGTAACACTGATAGAGATTCAGGGGATAACATTCTAGATACCTTGTTGCCCTCACTCTCCCTGCCATATGTGGTCACCACAATGAATATGGAGGGTGTTACAATCACTAGTACTGCAGTGGCTAAGCCCCTGTTGATCCGAACGCAATTCAGATCGAATGGCTGCTTCCAGCACTTCTGATTGCTCCTGCACCTGTTAAAGCAGCCCCACCATAATTGCTCCAGGTGCTACTGCTTCTGGTGTGACTCTTCCTGATCCAGTGTCACAAGTTGCATCAGCTCAGACATTGGTGGTGTCTGTTGCCACTGCACCAATAAATATTGTTCCGAATGCAGTTCTTCAGGGTTCTGTAGGAGGAGTAGCTGCGACAGGGTTCATCCCGACATCGAGAAAAGTCACAAATTGTTGCCTGAACACCACAACAAAATGTTCAATCGTTGAAAAAAGGCAGGAGAATTGTTTTTACTACACAAATTGCACAAGTATAGACAGGACCATTTGACAATGGGATTTTGCCTCATGGTTTTGAACAAACCCCAGAAAATAAAAGGGTGGGGGATACAGAGAGACCGTCTATTAGCCAGGAAAGAGCAACTCCTTTAGATGTTCCAAACCTAAAGGTGGGATTAGAAGAGATTATCAGAGGATGCCTAGGCATTTCACATTTGAACCAATACCACGAAAATGAATTAGTATAGCTGAGTAAAGAATTTACAAGACGTGTGGCTGCCACCCATGACAAATTAACTGAATTGTCAGGAGAATATGAGGTGGATCCTTTACAGAAAAGCTTTTGGGCACAGTTGAATGATGAAGCAATTGTGACAATGCAGTCTTCAGGAATGAAATGACACATTGCAGAATTGGCAAAATGCATCCGCAAATGGAGCGATTTTGACAGGTTAGAAAGTAAGTGGGCAACGAAAAGGGGAAAGAAAATGAAACAATCAAATGCTACAGAAGTGAATGTTAAGCCACCATCAGCACCTCCAGATAAAGATGATGCTTTAACTTTTCCTATGAGGGAAATACTAGGTGGAGGGTATGCTCATGTACCATGTAGTATAGGTGATCTCACAACATTTATGAACAACTTTCCGAAGCTCATAGAGAATCCAGCTCAGTAGTATCCACAAGTTGACAGATTTGTAAAGATTTTGAAGGTTTTGTGGACAGACTAGAAGACTTTCTTCGATATTGTGGTAGTGAGTGATTTGTGGACTGAATGAAAGATAGCTGTGCAATGGCCACGTACTGAGCATCCAAGAGATGCGCGTACTCGTGCAGGTTCACCTGTGGTATTGACCAAGTATGATTAGGTGATTACCTTTTTGAAAGGAAGAGGTCCAGCGAGAGATATTGATTGGCTAAAGATCAATAGAACTACCCAAGAAACTAAAGAATTAGTGCATGCTTATTATGAACGATTGTTGCAGATGTTTAAACACCATAGCGGAAAAAGAAAATCCCAAGAAGGGAGATATGGGGAGTTTTGTGTGACAGTTCGTTCTTGGATTGCCACCAGAGATCCGTATGCACATACAACAGAATGTGATTTGTTGGCAGACAAAGCCTTTAGATGAGACCTTGAGGTATGCAAATACTGTAGTGATGAGCAATAAATGAAGCAGAAGAGACCTAAAGAGAAGTTTATGCTGGGGCAAACTAAGCTGGCTCAAAAGGGATTTCAGAATCAATCACACGGAGGAAATGTTGGTGGCATGCAAGGCGTTGGTTTTAAGGTTGGAAGTCAAATTGCAAATGGCAGAATTGGTGTTTCACAGGGTAGAGGTCGAGGTGTTCCGATTGATCCAAATTCAGGAATAGACATTGCAATTTTAAAGAAATCGAGTCCATCTCACTATTGTAACAGGCTCAGGGATTGAAAGAGGGAGTGTAGACAAAATCCAAATTGAGTGAGTGGTGATGGAAAAGTGCAAAGGGTAAATCAAGCGCAAATGTAAAATGTTCCAGTTCGGGTTTCCAGTCCAATGAATGCAGATGCCAACGCAATCACAAGTTCTATGATGCAGGTCCCAAAAGCTTCGATAGCCCCACAAAATATGGTTAATCCCACATTCAATATGAATCAAGTATGGAAAACAAATTCAAATCCATTCCAAAATCAGAACCCATTTCAACAGTACCCCGTGTTTGGAGAACGAGAGTTTTGATTCAGATAATTCCCAATGACGGTACCTGAGGTGGGAGAAAGATTGTGTGCTTAGCGCAGTCTTACAGGTAGCCCAAAGTGGACCATTTTTAGAAGGAGTGGTTAATGGCTACCAAGTGTCATTTCTTATCGATATAGGATCTACCAGTTCCACTGTTAGAACAGCTGAGGTCCCAGACCTGCCCCTTTCGGGAATGGCAATGGGTGTTGCAGTGGGCGTTCCACCACAATACCCATTGATTTTTGAAGATGGCCCAGATTTACAAGGCTGGGGCAGCACCAAAAACTAAGGCCAGGGAATACCTGGTCTTAGAATGGCGATATGAGGAGAAATTATTCATTTCTCCTCGTTTTGTGCTCTTTCTATGTGTGCTGCATTCTGCAGCACACATAGAAAGAGCAAATCACCATGGATGATTATGTGCAGGTAGGTGTCCATTCCTGCACATAAACAATCGCCACAGCAGTGCAGGCACCCTTGCAACATGGCACAAGGATGCCTGTACTGGCGGTAGGCAGTTTTTTTAGCGCCGGCGCTAGGGGAAATACAGGGGTGAGTCGTATTTTTGTAAATACGATGCATCCCTTCATTTTAAAATTGTCAGAACGCAGTGTTACCAAATTTGGAGTAACACCGTGCTCCAGCATTTTTTAGTAAATATTATGTTTTAGCTCATCATTTAATTCGACAACTTTTAGATGAAGAGACTTGTACTGTTGTAAGTCGATTTCTCTGTGCTGCTGTATGATCACGAGGCACTATGCACTTTATTTACACTGTGTTCTGGATATTATGTATTTTTTAACTTTTTAATGATTGTTAACTATGGATGGATTTTATTATTTTGCATGTGCATGTATTACATACGTTTATGGTTATATTTTCCTCTGAATAAAGTTTTTCAATCAATCAATCAATCACTCTACTTCACTCTGCGCCACTCCACGTGACTGCACTCAACGCCACTCTACTCTTAACCTGCACTCTACGCCAATGCACTCTGCACAACTGCACTCTGTCATTGCACTCTATGCTACTGAACTCTACTCTCCATTACTGTACTCTATGCCACTGCTCTCTATGCTACTCTAATCCAATCTACTCCACTGCACTCTAACACTCTACTCAGCAACACTGCACTCTCCGCCATTGAACTCTACACCACTCTACTGTGCACTACACTTTACGCTACTGCACTCTATGCCACTGCACTCTACGGCACGTTCTCTACTCTGCACCATTCTACGCCACAACACTCTATGCCACTGCAGTCTGTGGCTCTTGACTCTACTCTGTGCCACTGCCTTCTGCATCACTCAACTCTACACCACTCCACTCTGCACCACTCTACGCCACTCTACTCTACGCCACTCTACTCTAAGCCACTCTACTCTATGCCACTACACTCTACGCCACCCTGCGCCACTCCACTCTACTCTGCACCACTCTAATCCACGACGCTGCATTCTACGCCGCTGAATTCAATGCCACTGCACTCTATGCCACTATACTCTGCAACACTCTACGCCAATCCACTCTACACTAGTCCACTCTACTCTACGCCACTCTACCCGACTCCACACTATACCACTCCAATACAGGACACTCTCTGCCACTCCACTCTCTGCCACTCTACTCCACTCTTCGCCATTCCACTTTACGACACTCGATGAGACTCTCCTCTACGCCACTAACTTTTAGCCATGCTGAACAGCAGCCACGCTGGTGTACAACATGGCTAAAACATATTGGCAAAGCCAATAGCTCTTGCACAGGCGAGACCTATTGGCTTTGCCAATGCTTGGTGCTAGGTATTGGCAGCTGAACACTGCCTCTGCGGGAAATGTAAACCTTTCTCAATCCAGCGGGGAGGGAAAGGTGGAAGGGCACTTTAGATGAGAGAAGCTGCTTAGAGGAACAAAAACGGTATTCTATTCTCAGAATCACATTCTTAAACAAGTAGGAGCACGGAAAGAGATTAGGTTCAAACCACTAGAATGACGTATCAAAGGCAGAGGCAGATACGTCCAAGGGGCTGCGCGGAGAGCGCGGCCTGAGCAAGTAAAATGGCTCTTCTGCTGATATGGATGTCAAGGCGGACATTCTTTGCACATGTGGTTTGTGTCACTGAGCCCGAGTGGGTGGTCCCGGCAAGCCTGAAGGTAGCTAGCCCCTGTTTAATGCCTGCGGTTCAAGCAGCGGAGGAGAAATGTCATGACAGGCCCAGTCAAAATCAGTTAGGTTTCCTGCGGGGCAAATCTTTTCATATGAGTTTAATCGTATATGCTTCCTTCTAAGTAACAAACATGCTCATAAAATGGGCTAACAGCAATCTTTCCTACTTATATGAGAGGACTAGCCTGATCAACCCCTCGTAGAATTTGCACAAATGTCTGTGGTTTCGAATAGATTGTTTTCTCATCCCTAAGCCCAACATTTCCAAAATAAACATGTTTTTTTAATTTTAAATTTAAAAAAAATCACTGACGTGCAGTGTTTCTGCCGCACTTTACCACTTATGCATGGCCAATCTGTTTTATCCACATACATTTGATATATAGTTACGACATCAGTACAGTTACGCTATACTTATATATTCATGGTATATAAGAAAGCTTCACACACCGCCTGTGCTTTTGCACAGAACTATATAGCCCAACCATTCATCTGCAGACCTTGTCGCCCACTTGATCAGCTGGATGAACGATTAGGAAGTACTTACGTAGTTTTTCCCCAAATATTTTATTACATTTTTAGAAAGTACAGAGAACAATAAAATGATGCATATCATACAAATATTAAAGGCCCAATATAGCGTAAGAATGCCACACACATTAAGTAATATCAAAAGTGTTCGCACAAATGTATAAGTAGGAAATTGACCAAAGGAAGCCATAAGGTCAATTTTGAGAAACAAAGGGACATATTTACAAAGAAATGGCGGAGCGCGGCGCTGTGGCTAATTTCGCAGCACCGCGCTCCGCCATTTCCAAAATGCAGGGATGCACCGTATTTACAATACGGCACACCCCTGTGTTTTCCCTAGCTCTTAAAATAGCTGCCTAGGGTCAACACAGACACCCTCGTGCCATAGTGCAAGTGTGTCTGCATTGCAGGGAATGATTGTTTATGCGAAGGTGTCCCTTCCTGCATATAAACAATTAATAATGGTGTTTTGCTCTTTCTATGTGTGCTGCAGAATGCATCACACATAGAAAAAGCAAAAACAAGGAGAAATAAAAGTATATCTCCTCGTTGCACCATTCTAACCCCTCCTATTGCAGGGCGTTAGTTTTTGGTGCTGCCTCAGATTTACAGATCCTTGTGAATCTGGGGCAGCATCAAAAAGCAATGTGGTTTTGCAGTGGAACGCCTACAGCAAAACCCATTGCACGCCCCTTTCACGTAGATACCTGCGTGAAATGGTACCATATTTACAAAGCGGCGTTAAGCCACAAAAAGTGGCCAAATGGCACTGTGTAAATATGGCTCAGGGCATTGCGTCACCGGAACGTTGGTAAAAGTGACGTTCCGGTGGCGCAATCCCATTGTAAATATGCCCCAAAGCATATTATCTGTGGGCGGTTTTTAGGCTCTCTTATTCCATGGGCGTTGTGATTTTACTGTTCTCGGAAGGACACACGACTAAGTGAAAATTATTACAGTTGAAGCAGTGTCCTTGAGTTTTCCCAGTCGCCTGCTTCAATAGGCTCGCTTTGGTTTGCTCCAGTATACAGTTAATAGGGTACTTTGATTTCAAGCTCTGTGACATGATGCAACCAAGATGGCTACCTACAAGTGTTTTGGGAAAGACGATTTCATTCCCAACGCTCCCTTCTCATTCCCTTGCGTGCATTCTCTCTTTTTCACTCACTTGGGGGCATATTTACATGGGCATTGCGCCACCAGAACGTCACTTTGAAGGACGTTCCTGTGGCACAATGCCCTGCTCCATATTTACAAAGTGTTGTTAAGCCACTCTTTGTGGCTTAATGCTGCTTTGTAATTATGGTACCCTTTTACGCAGGTATCTGCGTGAAAGGAGTGTGCACTGGGTGTTGCAGTGGGTGTTCCACTGCAACACCCATTGCTTTTTGACACTGCCCCAGATTTACAAGAATCTGGCAGCGCCAAAAACTAACGCCATGCAATAGGAGGCATTAGAATGGCGCAACGAGGAGAATTACTTTTATTTCTCCTCGTTTTTGCTTTTTCTAGCACACATAGAAAGAGCAAAACGCCATTAAGAATTGTTTATGTGCAGGAAGGTGTCCCTTCCTGCACATTAACAATCATTAAATAATGACAATTGGCTACATCTATGTGAAGTAACAAATCACCATTATTGATTGTTTATGTGTTAGAAGGGACACCTTCCTGCACATAAACCATCATTCCCTGCAACGCATGCACCCTTGTACTATGGTGCAAAGGTCCCTGCATCAGCACTAGACAGCTAATTTTAGCGCCAGCACTAGGGAAAACACAGGTGTGCACCCTATTGTTGTAAATACGGTGCATCCCTGCATTTTGGAAATGTCGGAGCACAGTGCTGGCAATTTTGGCGCAGCTCAGCGCGCCAACATTTCTTTGTACATATGCCTCCTGGTCCCTCCTTTTCATCTCTTATTTCTCTCTTAAGCACTCAGGCGCATTTACGACCCAGTATGCAAACAACATGACAGGACATAACAAAACGTAACATGATGTCTGAGATATCATGACTGGTTTGCAGTAAATGCATTAACCCCTAGATTTATCTTTCAGACATGCTATCATATATAATGACAGATCAGAATGGTGTTTACTCTAAGTAATTCAGGCATCACCTCCATATGTTGCTTCTTCGCACCATTCAATAAGCATTGAGTATCAGCCCAAACCTGCTGAAAGAGAAACTTTCAATAAGGCGGAACCGCCACCCCCCACCCCCAATAACTTATGTCGAATCATGCACAAGGTTTGATTTCAAATACAGTATATTAATTCAAAACTATTGCTTTATAGCTGAGCAAATGACGGACTATCCCCCTTGGCCAAGAGACCCACCCCTAAAGAAGAAGCCAAAAATGAAATGGAAAAGTAGTAGGAAAAGTCCAAGTAGCTGCTCTACCTACGTCCAAAAGAGGACGTCTACGGCTGAATCCTGGAAGCAGCCATGCCAGTGGTAGATCCACCATGTTTAAAAAGAGGAAGAGATACCCAGCCTCAGTATAAACTCAGATTATCGCTGACCTAATAACGTGTAGCAACAGAATGTTTGAAACAAGTATGTCCATTCCAAGACTCAGAAAAATGAGAGTCAGAACGTCTAAAAGAGGACCTTCTTCATGAATATCCAGACTTCAAGACTTCCTCATGAACATCTAATATCCAGATCCACATCACCTTCTGATACTCCAGGGAGAGTAACTCCCTCATTTCATGGAAAAGTACAAAAAACTGATAAACAATATGGAAGACCCACTCCAGTCCCTTAAGGAAAAATGGGTTACAGACGGCTTAGAACTGGATGACGAGGACTGGCAAGCAGCGGTCTCCTCCCCGAGGGAAGTGGCAGTCCAAGCAAGATTACGTTTAGTGCAACTAAAGATTCTGCACAGAATTTACATCACTGGGCCAGGCTTGGTCCGTATGGGCAGAATGGATAGTGGCGAGTGCAGACGTAGATGTGGGGAGGTGGGTACGTTTATCCACATTATATGGGAATGTGTGCACATACAATCGTACTGGCGGGTCTTACATCATACTCTCCGAGAGGTACTCGCGGTCGATTTACAGCCCGAAGCACGCAGGTGCCTCCTAAACATTTGGGAGCAGACAGACCTTACCTCTTATACTAAGCAATGGGTGACCCTGGCAGTAATGGTGGCTAAAAGGAACATAGCACAAAATTGGGGGGCTCACCAACCGCCAACGCTAGGAAAATGGAAGGAAGATTTGGACTGGTGCATGTTCCGGGAAAAATCAGTCTATGTGGCCAGGGGGTGTCCCGATAAATGGAGTAAAGTATGGGGGCCCTGGAACTCGTATAGAGGAAATATCTGCATCCCGCCAGCACCCCTGAACGACGATGAGACTCTTGTAACCCCCTAACTGTCATGTTTTGTATATTGTGGATTGATTCACTGTAACCCAGGTCGGAAAATTGGAAGATGTATAGTCTCTTGCTTAAGTCACAAAATAGTATGTAATGTCAATTTGTTTAATAATAAAAAGATTTACAAAAAAAAAAAAAAGACCCCAATTTTCCTGACCTCGTCAAGTAGGTTACAGCGACTAGAAAAGTCACTTTTTGACTTTTTCTTTGAACATAAATCCAGATTGCGAAACATGTCCATTGTCAATCTTAGAACCAGGAATTGATTGAGGAGAGGAAGAACGTCTCCCATTTCCCTGGCTACACTTCCACTTCTGCAACATCAACAATAGCGCTTACTTCTTCATGAAAGTGAGAGAAAGCAAGAGAGCAGTGCCAGAAGGGAGACCTGGGTCATAACAGCAATCATGATCTCGAGTGGGATCTGCACCTTCTCTTCTTTGTTGTACTTTTTCTATCTGCTTTTGACATGTTTAACAGTTTGAAGAACCAGCAAAAAACAATCTACCTACTCTAAATGCTCCAGTTCTTTTTGAACGCCGAACCAGAAGGTAACTGCCTTCCGCATCGTTTCTTACCTGATGCCCATGTATGCTTTCGCCTGACCCTGGAGGCAGAGGGAGTAGAGACGCTACCAAAGATATGGGCCTGGCATTTTTCAAGCATTCATTTCCTTTATCAATTGGGAGACTTCAAGACTGTGGAGACACTGGTGTGTAGGAAGGTACCCTCTTTTGAGAGATTTCCAACTGGGGGACAGTCAGTAGTTTACGTCTGTCATAATACACTTTGTGGAGTATTTTGAGTTGTTTGAGGCGGATAGGCTCAGAGTCTCGTCCCAGTCTGGGTCATCTATCATTCCCTTGGTCCCTCCCCCCTTCAAGCTTTTGCAGGTTCTCCGTTGTGTTGTTTGTTAGGGTTCTGTATGGCTGAGGTATTGCACCCCGTAGAACTCAGTCTTGAAAATCCTATTCTCTAATGGCATTGCCTCTGGCATGTCTGTCCAGTCAGTTCTGTGAGTTATTAGTGCATGTTTGAGCTGGGGAGATTTGATGTGCTGTGTCAGCTGTTGTCCAATTCCTCCACCGACTAGTCATATTTCTTGATGCCCTCAGGTCCCAGGATGTTGCATGGTGCCAACTTGCCAATTAGGCCCCATTTGCAAGAACACTGAAATCGTGTGACATCAACCATTAGTTCTCCCACCCATATCCGGGTGTCTCTTGGACTGCCTGCCCCTCCTACCCACCGCTACTGTGGCTGTCCCCTCATGGCTTGTGGAAGAGGTCACAGTGGCCTTCCTTTGAATATGTACTGTAAGCCGGTTTTGTTTCCCATGGCTACTCTATCTAGTTTGCTTGCTAGTTTCTAACTGGGCATAAATGCCCAATCGTTGATTGCAACCAGTTGCGTTGCCCAATATTAGTATTTGAGGTTTGGTAGGGAGATATGTCTATGGGGGCCCAGGGACACTTCCCCTCCCTGTGGGGGGTGGAATGCTCAGACCGGTTCCCAGTAAGATCTCCAGCAGGCCCTGGCCACGGTTCACATCCACTAACTTGTGGTGTTACAAAGTGCCAGGGTTGGGGTTTCTGCAGCCCCCTTAAGAGCTCCCTGCTCCAGCAGGGAGGAAAGCTCTACCCAGGCTCCGGTGAGAGCTTTGGGAGGCCCTGTCTGCTAGCCTGGGGCATGAGCCCTGCAGCCATTGGCCTAGGGTATCCCTTCATACCCAGTCTTCCTCCTGGGTGCAAGCAGAACGTTATGGCCATTTGAATGCATGATACTACCAGATGCCTAGACTTTGAGGTTAGTCATCTGGTCACGTGAAATAGGAAATTAATGAAATTATCAGATGACCGCAAGGACGTACCTTCCATTGGTGCAGCAGGTGCAGTGGCACCTGGGCCCAGAGGCTTGAGGGGAACATTCAACCGTGATTATTGCTGTATTTCAGAGTTCAAACAGTGGCCTCTGGCCCATTTCCCTTATTGCACTAAGCCCATGATACACTGGTTATGCCACTCGATGACGGGACTGCTCTGAAAGTCCCTATGAGGTCTCATTTGAGGCTTTTAGCCCCAGATGCTCCAGGAGGTCGGATACATTAACTCAAACACCCCTCTTTGTCACCCAGGGAACACAGATTACGAGAAAGTCCTGTTATCTTCCTCTCAATTAGAAGGGATAGAGTGCTGTGTCAGTTTGTTATCTTCTCGGTCCCTCCTGTTGGTATGAGGACCCTAGCTGGCTTGTTCCATAGCCTTAAGAGCCCGGGTCTTCGGACAGCTTTCAGCCCTACTCAGAAGCACAGTACAGTGGTCCTACCATGAGCCAGTCTTTCCAGAGAGCACTCAAGGACACAAAGCAGAAATCCCGGGCAGGATGGCCTGCTCGGGGATGGTCTACCCACTATCGTACTCTGATCGATTTTACATTCTTAATCCATTTAGGGATTTATTCCTTGGCCAGCCTCAGCTGTTGCTTGAAGTGAAAACCTTCAACCCTGCAGGGGACTGTCTGATTCAAAGGTGTGCCTTAGAGAGGCCGTTTGATGCCTCTGCAATCAGCACAGGAAAGGCTGATCAGCCCTGCAGCTCCCAGTGGTCTTAACCGATGGATGGGTTCAGGACTCTGCTACTTGTCTGGTGTTCAGCCTTCCCATTCACTCCTCTGCTTCCCCCTTCTCAAAACTCTTCAACAGTTGCAATTGCGAAGTGTATTATCTGCAAATACATGTGTCTGACCTTCAAAGATTACCATTGAATGGGACCCCTCGCGTTCACCAAAAGCTGCTTCGCTACTTTGCCAGTCACTCTCTTAGGTCGTGTAATGCTTCGCTCCTAACTGTTTGTAGGATTACCACTGTCGCGCTGGCAGCTGTGCCTTTTCTGTTCACACAGCCAAGCAATGGAGCATATTGCCAGACCACCTAGGGACTCTAGACCAACTACTCTCATTCTGAAGCCCTGAAAACCTGGCTTTTTGCTCCATATTTGCCCACTTCACTTTATAGGCTCTCTCTTTCCTTTTATATATCTTAGCGCCAGGACTTCTTTTAGATAATTGCACACTTTACAACATAGAATAGAACAGAATAGAAAAGATGGTGCCAGCTCTCGATGCTGCCTGGTGGTCCAGGCCCTGTATGCCATGCTGTTGCCCTTCTTCACCTAGTGTGTTTGTGCTGCATCTCGGAATGCCAGTTCCATCCCCTTGACCCAGGCTTGTGGTGAGGCCAGAATGCTGTGTTTTGCTCAGGGTGTGCCTTGGTCCTGCTGCTCCGTTATATAATAGAGTGGCAGGCCGGGCCTTCTGTCTACCTGGCCCCTGCAGGGAGCTAAGGCTAGTAAAGGTCAGTTTGGTATGGGTATGCAGCTTCCTCCTCCTCCTCCAGTAGGTGCCACTACCGTGTTGATCCTCCCAATAGCATGGTTACTATGGGTGCAAGTGAACTATGGTTCAATTCTGGAGGAAATGCCCACCACAGCCAAGGAATGCAATCACCCACTCCTGATCCAGTGCCATCACTCCTGTGACCCACTGCGCAGCTTTCGAGAGTCTTAGGGGGGCACGTAATATTAAGGAATTTATTTACAGAAGAACGTCACAACATGTGAAGCCTGTGCCTTAATTTCAACATGGAACATCTCATCTGGCCTAGACACAGAAAGGATTGACAGAATGATAACTCTTTCTGGATTCTGCATGGCTATTCTTGGTTGGTGGAGTGATTTGTCTTGTTAATTCGGATAACAAATACAACACCTCTATGCTAACTAATTGCATGACCTGCAGTGGTTTCATTCAAGTTCTTAGCTGGACAAGTGTTGTTTAGCCACATGAAATCGAGTAACAACAGGTCTGTGATGCCATTAGATATCTGGGGCTGAAGACACTGAATGGATCGGCATTTACCTACTCTTCACTGACAGGTGCAGGTAACCTGCTTAATGTTAGGGTTTGCAATTATTTCCCATGAACAACGAATTCCCAGTAAGTGTGGGACATCACCTTGCATTGATTAAGTCCTTGCCCTGTGTACACACCGAACTTTGCTACTGCTAATTGGATAGTTTCTCGATGTTCTTGGCCCTGCCAGGGTCAACAACCGCCCTGCTGAAAGATCAAGAAGTCTTAAGAAGGTTTCCGTAAGTGAACCTGCGAAAGCATCATTAAAGCCTGATCGATGGCGCACGCCTGACCTTCGCTGTCTTCCAGATGGAACCCAAGCACAAAGACTGACCCTCCCCTTATATGCCATTTGGCACAGTGGCCTGTAGCTGCTGGTGCTGGGGTGTAGACTGGACGCGGGAAGGGCTACTCCCTGGCAGCTCCAACTGAATCCCAAGGACCTGGGAGCACAGCCTGGTGGTGTCCTTTGCAGGGGTGAACTTGGCATAACATTCTGCTGGCAGAGGTGTGTGTGGGGGGTCCTGGCTGCTGGCCTGGGAGGGGCCCAATGCAACTGAAAGCTCTCATGAAACAGAACCTCAACCAATGTTAACCCAGCACAATCCTAGGGAACTGAATCCCATGGCCTCCCTGGCCTGGGCCTAAGATCCCCTCCTGCCTGGGCAGTCTGCATCTGATCACCGCATGCCTAGGTTTTGAGCACTCAAGTAGCAGCCCTCTAGGTGGCAGGCATCTTGGAGTGGAAGTAGCCGGGCCATGAAGGAACCCCCAACTCCTCTAGATGGAGGTGCCATGTGTGGAAAAAGCTCTGGAGTGAACCTCAGTGGTCACAAGTGAGTTGCTTGGAGAGGTGAGAAGGGGAGCTGCCTCGGCCACTTAGGCATCCACGTATACACTCATCTCATCTCCTGAATTGCATCAGCAGTGGGGGATCGTTAGTTACTCTCCACTGGCACCTCCTCTGGTTAAAGTGTCAGCCTTAGTCCACTGCCTAGGCAGGGAACTCTCAATGTGCAGGGGTCAAGCCCTGTATTCTTCCAGCCGCAGCGAGTCGTGGACAGCTGATGTGTTGGCAGGGCGATCCTCCCTTGTTGCCAGGTACCTGGTGCCTGGTCCTGTCTGACCGGCTAGAGGTTGAAAACTTGTGTAGTCCCCTCTGGGCATATGTGCACACCAGCTGAGGGCAGCTCTGCCTACCTGGTGCCATGGGATAGGACTCCCGTACTGAATGCCAGGAAACTTTTATTTTAATTGTTGAGGCAGGTACCCAGAGGGGAAGCCTAATGTGGTGTTGTGCCATGTGGGTGGCAGACAGGTGTTGCTACCTGCCTCCTTCTTCTCCTGCGCCCACAGGTAGGTGAACATTACGAAAGTTGCCTGTGACGCTTCAAAGTGAAACACTTGGTTCACATGTCAATGAAGAATGCAGCTAGTTTTGAGAATCAGTGTCAACAGAAGGACACACTGATCATTAACACTTAGAATGCACCTTGTGGCGCCATGTTCCTCCTGGAGATACCCTTCTATGGGAATTTGAACGTCAGTCACCCTAGGTCTCTCCTATGACATGACTTGGGCTGTCACAGGGGGTTTCCCTTCCATCATAGCCCCACGGTGAAACCTTGGTCGCATGTTGCAGGACTGCTGGTCCTGTCGCAAAGATGCACGCTGGTCTGCCTGGTCTCCCCCTTGTGGCGTCTGGCTGAAGAGGGATGAGACATGAGTGAAAAACCCAGTACGCAATCCCCACCTGGCACTGCGCATGGGAAATAATAGGCACAGAGAACTAACTCTCCGGCATTACTCGGGTAACCCTTCTGATCATGGCTTACTCCGCTAACAGTGTAGGCTGGTTGTGGCCCCATGTGCAGCGGGACGGGGTATCTCGGTATTGGGTTGCTTGGAAACATAGGCACAAGACGGATAGCCAACAAGTACTATATGGGAAAGTTAAACTTTAAAGAGAGAGTTCAAGAGGGTGGGAAACCATCGAGAGGCAAATGGGCAGGGGTCAATGAAGTCCACAAAGAGGATTCAAGACAATGGGAAGATTGTTCACCTGGGAGGGTGCATCCTTCCTTGGTACTGCTACCTTGGTGCACCTGACCCAAGCAGGGCACATTTCCTCTGTGTGTTGCCAACAGCTCCAGGCCACTTGGGAAGGCTTTGAGAAGGGGTAGGTGGCTCTTTAATCTAGGAGAGAGTATTATTGCTCTCTGTCAGTATCAATGATGCAGATTGTCGTCCTTCTGCACCCTCCTCCGACAATCACCTTTTGCCTCTTGGGGGCCACCAAGGTAAGGACAGGCCCCCTTGCTCCTGGCACAACTGTTGACTGGGATGAACTGTTCTAAGTGTGCCCGACTCTGTCGTGCCTTACGAAAACTGCCTTACGGAAACCCCATTTTTATCTGGTAGAGCAAATGATTAGCAGCCTTGGGGCTGAAAAGATCCCAACTTATTCTATAATTTTGAATGGGTAAAAATCCTGACTCTTTGGTGTGGGGTCAGGCATGAAATATAAGTGCATAGAGGGCCACTTTTAGAAGGCAGAAAGGGCTCTGTGGGAGTAACCGAATTATGGATAAGGTGCCCAATCCTGGTGCTTATCAGACCTCAGAAAAGGTGTTGGTTGATACAGACAGTACGATGGTGGCCGTTAAATTTGGAATCCACAAAAAAACAACTCACCTGCCAGACAAACTGATTCTGGGTCAAGGCTTTGTAAGTGGAGGAGCAGCTACCTTGCTGTGATCTATTGAATGTCATCCTCTGAGCCAAGCTCAGTGTATGAGGGCATCAAACCCAGCACCCTTCTGCCATTGGCGGGAAGTACATGGTGCAGGCCCAGTGGAGACAACCTTCACATGCCTTGTGGCGCGTGACCCTCCCCTTTTCCCCTGCGCATCCGAATGCAGGTTTGGGGCCATACACCTTGCAGATCAACTCAATGACCAAATGGCCCAAGTGGGTACAGAGGGAACTGCAGGGATGCAAGCCGGTCGGTGGCTCTACAGTCTTGTGCTTCCTGGCTGCCTACTCCAGTGGAGCTGGGCCTTCTGACCAAAAGCTCCAGTGGGCCTTGGCCTTCTGGCCACCAGCTCCAGTGAGCCTGGAACATCTGTTAGTGGCTGGCCTGGGACATCCAGTTGACTTTTGGCCTGGGCCACCTGATCGGCAGCTGGCAGACCAGATGGCTGTAAGGCTGGCCTGCATTGCTAACTCCAACTTGCTACTCCTCTCAGGCAACGAAAGCCCTCACTTTGTAGGGGTTTAATAGTCAAGTAATTATGGCTTTCTGGGTAAGCCCAGTTTCTGTAGGGAGCATTACCCACCTCAGCTAACCATGCCTGGGTTACACGAAGATGGATATCATCCCTGGGCCACCAGTGGCCATTCAAGGAGGCCGAGGGGGTGCAAATCACTAAAGCAAGTCTCAATGAGAGGTCAGTGAAGCATGAGTGAATGCCTGAAGCCTATCACCCCAGTCCAGAGCCACCTACCTTACCAAAGAATGGTGACACCAGACTGTGAGAACTCTGGTGCTCTTCCGGTGCACAAAGTTCAGACAAGATCACAGATGGGACTTCTATGAAGCCTCAGTGAATGTCTGGGTCCAGCCCTAACCATCACTCTCCATCCCCCCAGGCCAGAACTTGAGGCACTGTCTGCTCCTGGCCAACTTCCTCAATGAAGCCCCAGTAAGAGGTTGTGAAGCTCACTTGAATAAATGAGTCTCGCCAGCCCTGGGGTTTGAAGAATTTAAAAACCTATGCCTGTTGAAGCTTCCCAGATTTGAAATTACATTTTTGACCAAAACTTCACCTTATTTGCCCTGCTTACCATTCATTCCCAAGGCAGATCGGGGCAATTGCCAAGTAGGGGAGTCAAGCTCTCAGTCTTGCCTATGAACCACGTTGTACGCAAAATGTCACCAGCCAACCTGGCATAATTAATTTTGCACACCCCTGGTCAAGATGCCAAATTTCAATATCCACATAACCCAAGTCTCTCCTCACCTGATCGTGGGCTGTGGTCGACTCTGCCAATTCCTTTGAGTAGCTGTCACTTCATGCTCACATCAAAATACATTTACTGTCTTCATGCCTAGACTGGTGTCCTCCTCCCAACAGTGAACCACAACACTAGCTAATCCTAAGAGGTGGAGCCACAGGCCAGCAGAAAGCTGAAAGGTTGGAGAGAGATGATGCAAGCGCACCAAGGGGGAAAGGTGTGGTTTTATTCAGGACGCATGGTAGTTGTTAGCAGCCTGAGAACAGGCAGTCATTTCCCCCATTACCCCAGATGGATCTCCCAATGGGGTTACTTACCATTCCCCTCAGCTGGCAGTAGGTAATGAGCCCTATGAGGCCGTCTGTCCTATGGTCATGCAACGGAAACCGCTTACTGTCTGTCACTAACTCTCACTTTACCTCTTACGGCATGGCAAACAGAATTTGGCAACGTTCACAGCAGAAAACCCCTAGTGGGTGTCTCAGCAGGAGCCTAGGCTCACTGTACAGCACTAGACTGAAATAATACCCTTGTGGGTGGCAGATATGCTTTCACATCCAGCAAGTCCTAGGTCGCTCTTCTGGGACTGCCAGTAAAAGATGCAGTTGTAAAACCAGTTCCTGTGGTGGTCACAAGCCAATTAAAACTGGCCTAATAGAATGCTCTCCTGCCATACCAATCTCCAAAGCATGATCAAATGGTACTGTGTTCACTGTGGTGACCACTACTGATTTTCAAACAAAAGCTATTTTGTTTCTATGTAAAATCAGCAGCAGAACCTGAAAAACTATTTTCCAGGAGGCATTTTTGTAATTTTTCATGTAAAGAATTAAACCATGTCATGAAATATTTACATATAACCACTAAATGTTTAACCTTTAGCCAGTGCTTAATTTGAGCCGGTTGTTTCCGGTACTCAGCACCTCCACTTAATTGTCAACACCAGCACTTAATGGTCAACACTGGCACTTATGACAGCTGTCACAAGGTGGTGCTGCTTGTGTAATTTAGAGATGAGCAGAACAACAGTTGTTTATTAATTTAATATACATTAAAAGCAACTAAAGTGTACTGCCTAAGCCATTCTTATAGCTTTGGGGGCCTAAAACAGAATGATTTGTCGTACTTGTAGCAGCGTGATGGTTAGTAGTTGTGTTGGTACTGTCATTGTTGGCGCTGGCAGGGCAATGGGTGGAGCAAGCAACGATGACCTCCTGGCGAAGGCCCTGGCGCTTATTGTTTTACAAATTAAACACTGCCTTTAGCAAATTACTAGTGTAAGGAAACAATGGTACATATAAGGCCAAAAAGGTCCTAAAACAGCCTGAGCTATCGAATTTAAAAGAGTATTAATCATTAAACATGTGGCAACTTGAAATTAGTAATTGCCAGAATCAGCGGTATAAGACCGTTTCGCAGTATACGTAGGGACACACAATGGTATTGACAAAGCACTTATTTATTTCATAATAATATATCAAAAACTTTTTTAACTTTTTAAGGTAATAGTTCAAGTGCCCACAAAATAGTGGAAGAAGCGTGATGTGATGAGTGAAGGTGACATTAAAAAATATACATCGCATTGACAACATTAGCAAAAAACTCCATGTAAATTTTAAACAGTAAAGGAGTTTTTTCGTTGTGAAAAGGTCGACGGTGTTTCGATCTCAACAATTTGAGATCATCATCAGGACGATATTTGTGAGCATGACGAATTTCCTGGGCGAACCGAACAAAGTCGGTGTTCCAACCCCGAGGGTATAGGTCTAATGAGGGTCTCGGTGGTGGGTCCGGACCCGACAACGTCGTGTGATTCAGAATGTCTGGTTACTCCAGGGGCCACTGTATGGCCGGTGAGCCAGGGAGCGGGAACGTAATTAAGTAGCAGGAACCCCCCTATGGACTATCCATTTAATCGGAGACAGATCAACGCGCAACACCACGTGGTTAGTGTGCGCAAGTCTTTAATTGGAAGAGACCGCAGTCGGTCTACTGTGCAGGACGGGCAGCCGCTCCATCTTCAATCTGAAACCTGACACATCAGTAGTGGCATTGGTGAAGAGTGGAAGCTCAATCACATCACCTAGCAATCACTCATTTGGCCTGCTCTGGGAGTAAAATAGTGGTAACCACTTAAGCCCATTTAATCCATGGTGTCCGAGCTGAGCTGCCACCTCAAGTCCAAAAAGAAGCTCATCCTGGAGTCATGTTAAAGTCATCTGATAACCCCAGCCTGCAGTAATATGGTCTATTTCTTATAACAATCCATCCGGGTCGTCCAAAGCATTCCTGAAGTATGTCTACAGGGGGAAATATTTAAACAAGATGGCTCTAAAGTCTTAAAAGTAACTACTCCGAGCACGGTGTTCTGATTTTTTCAATTTAAAGCATGAGTTGATCATGAACTACTGAATTATTTGATAACCTCAGAGTGGGATTGTATTACTCTAGGATGATCCCATGATGATTTCAGGATGGGAGGGCATTACTGCAGGATGACTGATTGATGACTTCAGGGTGGGTTTATATCACTCCAAGATAACCCCATGATGTCTTGAGGATGGGAGTGAATTACTGTAGTATGATTGTTTGATGACTTCTAGATGGGTTTGTATTACTCTAGGATGATCCCATGATGATTTCAGGTTGGGAGGGTATTACTGCAGGATGATTGATTGATGACTTCATGATGGGTCTATATCACTTCAAGATTACCCCATGATGTCTTGAGGATGGGAGTGAATTACTGTAGTATGATTGTTTGATGAATTCTAGATGGGTTTGTATTACTCTAGGATGATCCCATGATGATTTCAGGATGGGAGGGTATTACTGCAGGATGACTGATTGATGACTTCAGAGTGGGTTTATATCACTCCAAGATAACCCCATGATGTCTTGAGGATGGGAGTGAATTACTGTAGTATGATTGTTTGATGACTTCTAGATGGGTTTGTATTACTCTAGGATGATCCGTTGATGGTTTCAGGATGGGAGTATATTACTGCAGGATGATTGTTTGATGACTTCAGGATGGGTGTATATTACACCAAAATAACCCCATGATGTCTTGAGGACAGGGCTGTATTATTTCACAGGGGTTCCGATTCACAAAAAACCACACGTTCCCAAGTGCTTTGGATACAGCTCCAATCTGCATAAATGTGGCCATGTTTAGTGATTTACGAAAGTGAGTGCAAGCACCTGAGGAATCAAGGCACACATATGACAGACCTAACTGTGGACTGTTCGCAGACTGGAAAACCAGCAGTTCTGCACATACAGAATATTCTTTTTTTTCTTTTCACAGAGATAACATTTTGCCTGTGAGGGGACCCCTTTACATTTGCCTATACCCTCTGAAAATAAACAGCTGTATGAGTAGCTGTCCCACACACATTGCGCCTCTTTTGCCTCTATTGTTTAGTTTTTATTTAGATATTTGATAACGTTTGTACCATGTCAATTTGGATAACTGAGATGTGTACAAAAACATCAAATACAAATACAAAATAAAGTATAATGTAAAAATAGAAAAACAGGGTGTCTTTAAACCAATAGCCATTGATTACATCACCACTACACAATAACACAATATAAGCATCAAGAATTAGGAGGATGTTTAGGAGAGCAGTCAGTGTGAGAATAGGTATTGCCAATATTTGTAAATATGAAAAATTAGTGGGATGCTTGATTTAATCTCAGATGCTGGTAATTTCTTTGGGTGTATTCAATTGCATTTGTTTTAGCTTGCCTTCCCTAGCAGCCTTGGTCCCACTCCACTAGCCACAGTCCAGCTCAAGCTGCTAGGCCATGTCCACTGGGCGGAAACACTAGCAACCCCAGACCAGTTTCGGCCTTGTTGGGCCTTACCGCTGAGGTGCAGCTTAAATCTCATTGCATTCTGTTGGTCCCTGTCTGCAGTGGCACAATGAGACTAACACAATATGCTGGAATGTGGCCCAGAGTAAATTGAAGAAAAACATACAATGTGTACTTTTCTTTAGCCGAATGGGCTTCCTTTCACCAGAACTAGGGGTGAAAGCCAGGCAGGAATCTGAGTACTGGCAGCTTTTTAAGAAGAGGTACAGAAACCATTGCAGGAGGATGGAGGCCATTCAGGTGAAAGGCGACTTTGGTTCCCATAGTGCTCCATATTGTGGGTGCGTTTGAGGGGGTGCTAATGGCTTAATTGCCATCACCTGCAATAATGCCTGCGGCTCATGCTAATAACTACGGGAAGGAAAATTAACTGCCGTTATTACCCGCCCACTCACTTATTAGTAGGACTAGGTGTTATAAAGATTAGAGTAATGGAGACATTATTATTATTATTTTCAGTTTTATATAGCGCCAACTGCCTCGGAGGTATTGGAGCACTTTACATGAGCAACAGTTACATTACACAAGGACACATTCATTTTTGGCAAACACTGGGGGGCTTATTTATGAGCCCTTTGCGCCGCCGTTGTGTCACTTTTTGTGACGCTGCGACGGCATAAAAAATGCACCATATTGCGCCATATTTACAAAGTGACGCATCTAAGCAGATGCGTCACTTTGTAAACCCCTGCACTACATTATACCTGCGCTAGATATAATGTATGCAGGGTGGGTGTTCCCCCGCAAAAAAGGCTCGTAGAAGTGTTGCAGTGAAATCTATGACGTATCTGTAAATCCTTGCGACATAGAGCACCATACAGTAAATACGGTGCATCCATGGTGTCACAAGGAGGGCGCACTGAAAAGTGTTGCATCGCTGTTTTCACGCAGCGATGCAACACTTTTCATAATAGTCGCAAGTGAAAAGTGTCACAGGTATAATGTAGCGCAGGGGTTTACAAAGTGACACATCTGCTTAGATGCGTCACTTTGTGAATAAGGCGCAATGTTGCGCATTTTTTGCGACGCCGCAGCGTCACAAAAAGTGACGCAACGGCAGTGCAAAGGGCTCATAAACAAGCCCCAAAGTGATTTGCCCAGAATCACAGGATATTGAGCCAACGTCGAGACTCGAACCTGGATTACCCAGCTCCAAGGTCGGCAGGTCTGGCTGTTACGCCACACCCTCTCAACTTCTTCAATCTTATCCGAGAGGATGCAACTTGCTTTACCAAAAATCCTTCCTTGTCAACCTGAATACCTCCTCAATGGGCCGCCAAGTTATGCCTTCTGGAACTGAATTTAAGGTAACTTTGAAGCTCTTCCAAAACATTCATACTGTTTTCTTTTCTTTCACGGCATCCAAGAAGTTTGCAATTGTGCCAGACTCCTGACAACAAGTATAAATTGTGGCAATGCCACAGACAACTGAAATTAAACTTCCGTACGTTCACAGGCCGTTAATAACAGATAAAGAGATTCCATTTTAAACCGACGAAGCCCAGGGCCTTTCACTACCGCATCCTAACATAAGCCACAAGTTTGAAATGGAAACTGAAAAGAGGTTGCAGACGAAACACCTTACAGACGAATGTTTGAAAAGTGAAATGAAAAAAAAGACATGCATCACGAAATACAGTTTGAAACTAATGTTAATTCTCGCTCCTGAAAAGAGTTGGATTTATATTGTAGCCTTGTGACATCATGGCGGGCTATCTTATAACTTCACAGTTCAGTGGTTTTTGAGTTTATGTAGACTTACACCCATGAGAAAAAGGGTCCTATTATTGTCTTGGCAAAGCCCACCTCCCTGGAAGTGCACACAAATGTGTCCTCCCATACAGGAGCGTTGTGTGGCCATGGAAGCCTGAAGGCCAGAGAGGGAGGAACCAGCATAGAAACAGCTGCTGCTGTGGTCAGGCTGTCTGTAGGTGCACTGCCATGCACTCCCCTTACTTGTGATGAAGGCCTAAGGGAAGATGCAGCAAGAAAAACAGACCAAAACTCAAATCCACTGGATTCAAGCTAGCCTGGCTAATGAGAGGTGTTACCCCGAAACCGGTCCCAGGATGCTGGTTTCCGGTCCAGGGTTCCCATGAGGCACAGGGTCAAGACTGATTTGCATATGGCTGGGTCTGAACTGGGGTGGCGAAGTGAGCTAAAGAACGATGATGGATTCAACCCAGATCTGTGACTGGGGTGAGTGTCTGAAAAGTTTCAGCACTCCGTCCATCATCTCCTTGTGTATGATAATGGAAAAACACAACACAAAAACATAACAGAAAAAAACACAACACAATATATCAACTCTCCAACCATGACAAAATGCAACACATATGCACACATATTCTCACCTCTGCACACGCATTCCCATATTAGCACATACACAAATCTACTTTTATGATACTATGGTAAAGGATATTTGCCTCAAGCTCTACCTTACTTACTACCAAGGACATACAATAGTGCCAGTGTACAATGTTTTATGATCGTGTCAAGGGTTTCTTGGACATTGCTGAGGGCTCTCTGAAGGCCTTCTGGAAGAGTCAAATTATATGCCAAGGTTCTTCGGCCTAGGTGCCCTGGGATATTAAAGGACCAGCTGTGGATGTCTGGTAATCTGCTAAGGGCCTCTGATAAAGAGCTGGCGGTCTCCGGGGGCTGTATGCAGGTGACTGAGGGTCAGTACGGAGTATTTGAACCTTAATGAGGGAATACTGGTGATATTTAAGTAACAGAGTTAGGTGTCTGAAACCGGGCCATTTCAAGGAGAGGCAGCTAGCCTTTTATAATGACCTGTGCTGCAGAACAGTATTGAGGAATAACATCAGAACCCTCTACATGTGCCAGGGATGCCAGTTCACTGTGCAGATTAGCCCAGTTAATGTCTCATCAGCAGCTCACAGCACAGGTCAGAGTAGAGGTAGGTTGACTAAGGCGTGCCTGAGGTCTGGGGTGCCAGTACTCTGTTTCCTGCCCAGCATTGTCAAGGTTCCTTACCCATGACCTAGCACACCATCGGTCAACAGTGCTAGGACCCACATACCATTCTAATACATCTATGATCCTTCAAACTTGACATGCAGCAGCCAAGCTATTCTAGTACATATATACACATAAAGTCTCTCAACCTCCTCTCTCCCATCTCTTACATCTATTCACCCACTCTTCTTTAGTTTTATCTCCCCTTTTTCATCCTACTCTTTCTCGCAACCATCTCCTCTCTTACTTCCTTCTATTTCCCTCTCCACCACACACGGTCATTGCACATATTTTAGTCACTATTTTTCTGTACCACTTATCTCTTGGAATGGTGCCACATTCCATAGTTGTATTGGTAATATAATATGCCCTGTTGGCGCAAAGCTTGGCACCACTTAGTATTCCCATGCCTAGAAATTGTACCTCACCTCTCCTCTTTCTTACAACCATGCTATCTGTTGTATTGCACTCACCAGTGCTTGTATTGTATTTATCAGTGCTTGTTGGATTCCAGTAAGAACCCCTGTGTGTTCTGCTCTTGTATGGTTCTTGTTGGAGTTCTGGCACTGACAGTTGGAGCCTGTAGCTGTTGGTGTGAGGAGCGGTGGCTCTTTTCTATCCACGAATAAAGTGAGAAACTTACCTGAAGTCTCCTTCGCTTATTTCTGCATTAAGAGCATAACATCCCTTTTTGAACAAGAACCATACAAGAGCAAAACACACAGGGGTTCTTACTGGAATCCAACAAGCACTGATAAATACAATACAAGCACTGGTGAGTGCAATACAACACTATCTTTCTCACACCTCCTCTCTTGAAACGTTTCTATTATTCAACCTGCTCCCTCTTCTTATTCTCAGTTTGCTCACACCCTCTCCTCTAACATCCTTCTCTTACCCTTTTTGTTTCACATGCACCGTCCCTATCTTCTGACACTTTTCTCTCTTCCTCGCACTTTCTTCTAGCCTTCATCACACACACACACACCTATTTCTTTTCTTTGCTCTAATCCCACCATCTTCCTAACTTTCACACAACTTTCATTTACCCATTCTCTAGTCGCATGTTCCTCTCACACCCTTCTTTCTTTAAGATGCTCCTGTCCCCCGATCACTTCTCTTACCAACCTACTGTCTCACAACTCCTTTCTCATACTCACCTTTTACTAAATCTCTCTCCTCTCACACACGACCCCCTTCTCAAATCCTTTTTTACCTTGGAAACTTTTGTCACAGACCTTATTTCTCCCTGATCCCTCAGAGGCTTTTACCTCTCTCAGACCCTGTTTTCTATCTTTCGCAGCCATTCTTTTTCTCATCTTCTGTTTCTTTCTGTATAACTGGGATACACACATTCCATGCATGGCTGTGTTTCTTATGCCATCATTAGTGTCAGAGTTGAATGAATAATTTTGAAACTTGCACTGGTGAAAACAAATCTGAGCTCAATAAGGCAATAGCAGCTGTGAGGCCCTGCAGATTATGTTTGTGGAGCACATTGTGTGCAACACTGTAGACTTAAATCAATTAAATGATCACTTCAATTTGAAGCGTGGGTATTTAGTTGTAAAAAAGAAGCCAAATAAATGTTTGGGGCCATTTAGAAACTGCCCTCCACTGTTGATTCTTTAGTGTTCCATTTAGTGAAGAGGTTTACTCAGTGCTTGAAATGGAAAAATAGATGTGCAGGTACTCTGTAACAGAGTACCTGCTTTTTTCTGAGAAGTCCCGGTACTCTCCTGTTAAAAGTATTATGTCTGTCTTGAGAAGTGCTGGTACTTAGTACCTGTTAGTACCGGCCCATTTAAAGCACTGGGTTTATTTATACAGCCGAAGTTTATTTGGTCATTGTTATTTGGAGCAACCCAGACACCTCCAAAGAAACTAAGGGGCATATGTACGAGGAAGTGGCGGAGTGAGGCGTAAGCCGTCATGGCTTAATGCCTCACTCGGCCACCTCTGAAAAGCAAGGCTGCACCATATTTACAAGGATATGGTACGGCCTTGCGTTTCCCCCTCGGCTGGCGCTACACTTAGCAGTGTAGCGCCAACGCAGGCCCCCTTGCACCATAGTGTAAGGGTGTCTGCATGCAGAGCAGGATTGTTTATGTGTAGGAAGGTGTCCCTTCCTGCACATAAACAATCCTAAAATGCCATATTGTCACTTTTATGTGTGCTGCTTCATGCAGCACACATGAAAGTCACAAAATGTCTTTTTTTTTACAGATTGTTTATGTACAGGAAGGTGGACCTTCCTGTACATAAACAATCCATGGCAATTTGCTTTTTCCATGTGTGCTGCACAAGGCAGCACACATGGAAAAAGCAAAAAACGAGGAGAAATAATGCATTTCTCCTAGTTTCGCCAAGTTAAGACCAGGTCTTCCCTGGTCTTAATTTTGGCGCTGCCTCCTATGTACGCAGCCCTTGTACATAGGGGGAAGCCCTGGAAAAATCAATGGGTGTTGCGGTGGAACACCCACCACAACACCCACTGCCCACCCCTTTCACGCTAACCATAGCGTGAAAGGGGGCCTTATTTACAAGGCAGCGTTAAGCTACGTTAAGTGGCTTAACGCTGCCTTGTAAGTAAGGCTAAGCCCCTATCTCCACCACAACGTCGGAAACGGTGACGATGTGGTGGCGATAGGGGCTTGTACATATGCCCCCATGTTTTGAATGCGCGCACGCTATGAGATCCATGACGGGAGTACGCCAGACGAGCACAGAAGGAAAAATAGCCCATTCTCTTTAAAGTCAGAGAGACAATAGAACAGAGACTTTGCTTCCTGTGACATCATTTCCTATGACGTCATTCCATGTGACCTCATTTCCTAAACTAATTAGTGCCCCAACTATATTTATGAGGATTTGTGCACTGGGCGGAAATGTTTTAATGCTGTACTGGAGTGATCAGAGAGAGTGACTATGCATGGGCAGATTATATTGAGTGGTACGGTGTGCAATTAAAAAGGCAACTCCCCCATTAGCCTCGTTTGCACCTGCTGCTTTGAAGACAAGGAGTGAATCATGCAATTTGTGCTCTCAACCAATTCATTCTTCTAGAATGGCAATGCTAGGCTTATCCCTCATAACGCTGCAGAAACAAAGAGTATTCTGCCTGGCTGTTAACTACCTAAAAAAACAAGGGGTAAAATACAAATGGGTTCAACTCACCCAAATTGTCTTCAAGTGGGGTGACCATCTGTAGTCAATGAAATCCCTCACCGAAGCTTGGGAGTTCTTAGGCCTGAGCTTGCTCTATTTGCACAACTGATGGATTGGGAGTGGTGTTAATCCCTTTACGGATTATGGTACTCCAAATCCCAACATGCACCACTAGCACATTTCATTTTCTCACACGAACACAATACTCTTCCCTATTCATACTCACAAAAACTGCTTCAGGAACTCTAGACCCACTGGCATTACTCCGCATGGCCTTCAGGAATTAGGAAAGTAGATGGAGTCGGAGGTTAATTTCGCCATGGGGCAAGACTGGCTGAACCATAAACAATGGGAAAAAATGGTTTTAAAGCACGATTAAAAACCATTTTTTGTGCTTGTTTATTTACAATAGCTGAAAGCAGGAACATGTCCGGACAATTACCAGAAACGAAAACAGCCCCCACTTGCCGTGAAAACAGCCCCAACCTTGTCATAAAACAAAAATGCCTCGTAGCCCCAAAACTCTGGGCCTCATTTACAAGAAAGTGCCGCAGCGCGGCACCGCAAGCCCCTTGGCTGCGCCACGCTGCAGCACTTTCAAAGCACAGGGATGCATCATATCTACAAGGATATGACAGATCCCTTTCCATGCCCCTGCGCTGGCGCACAATTAGCTGCCATGCGCTGATGCAGGCACCCTTGCACCATGGTGCAAGGATGCCTGCATCATGGGGATGATTGTTTATGCGCAGGAAGGTGTCCCTTTCTGCACATAAACAATCTGAAATGGCGTATTTCAACTTCTGTGTATGCTGCATTAGCACACATAGAACGGGTAAAACATAATTTTTTTAAATGGACACCTTCCTGCACATAAACAATCAAAAGAGGTGATTTCCTCCTTTTATGTGAGCTGTAGAATGGGGCCGTATTTACAAGGACAGGAAAAGCCACGCAGGGTGGCTTTTCCTGTCCTTGTAAATATGAGGCAGAAAAATGCACTGCCCGTGCGTCACAAAAAGTGACACACCAGCGGCGCAAGGGGATTGTAAATAAGCTCCCCTGTGTCCACCGGCCCAACACTAAACTTCACGCTCGTCTCTCTCTCAATGTTCCATCGGGTCTCCACATTCCGTCTAGGGGACAAAGGGGATAGTAATCACCGGCCGCAGGAGACGCTACTTCTAGCAGCTGCACCTGCATTAAAACGCTCAGCAGAAGTACCACACACTCCAGCTACATGCTCAATTTCAGGAGAATTAAAACTGCACTAACAAACACAGGGGAGGGGCTCCAATCAGCAAAGGATTTATTATCACAAATACAAGAACCACTTACAAGCAGTTACATCAATAGATGGGAAAGCTTTACTGCAAACCTAGCAAACTCTTTCTCCACGGCGGCCAAAACAAGATCGCACCAGATTAACAGAGAAGCAGGATGGATTCCTACCGCCCAACAGAATCAGTTGAAGCAACTCAAAAAGGATGTAAACTACACGCGGAGATCACTGAGACACAATCCAGGGGACTCCCATCTCGAACTATTACTCCGCCAACAGCGAAGTTTGCTAAACAAATTAAAATGGAACATCAATAGAACTCGGGAAGATGAGTTCTGGGTAAAATCATTCTCTGTTATCAAATCAAAAAACAGTATCTGCTTCTGGGGCACGGTGAATAAACCAATGTGTCCATCCCACTGGGGCGTTGTTTCTTACATCTCTGAAGGGATTTGTGCAGACTTTCTGAGGGCACACTCCAATCATCAATCTACGAGTCAGCCTGCAAAATATTGGCTAAAGACCTTCAGCACAGCGGCACCCCCGCTACAATTGGCAATAATCAGCCCGTCTCTAGGCACTCCACAAAATCACAATCAAGCGCCAAATCGCCAAAGGCAGGAGAGAAGGGGCCCCAGGACCAAATGGTATTCTGTCGGCCCTTTTCAAACAAGATGTGGACTACTGGGCAGAGATCCTAGATCCTCTTTTCTGCGAAATCCGATTACTGGGGAAACTCCCTGCCTCCTGGAAAGTCTCAGCTATTTCTCCAATACACAAAGGCGGAGATGAATGCTCACCAAAATATTATCGCCTGGTCGCCCTGATTGACAATGAGGCAAAATACTTTGGTGGCACTCTGCTAGAGGAACTCGAAGCCTGGGCTACGGCAAATGCAGTCATTCCATTCAACCAAACCGGATTCTCCAAAGCCACAGGTACAACAACCAACATCCTAGCCATGGCAATGCTAATAGACACGGTGAGGTCCTCTAAGCAGCCACTCCATCTCTGTTTCATGGACTTTAGGTCAGCATTTGACTGGAACATCCCGCGGTCTCTGCTGGATATGCTAATCCTACTTCATACAGATACCTGGGTGCAGGTGAAGTTGGGTGAGGGCACACACCTCTCCATGTGAATTCCAACTACCAAAGGGCTCAAACAGGGCTATGTGCTCGCCCCCACACTCTTGAACCTTTACATGGCGGACAAGATGCAGATACTCAACTCCTACAATTTGCATTCTCCCAGGCTGGGGTGTACGGCACTTTACAGCAGTCTGTTTGCAGATGACGTGGTCCTGGTCAGCCACACACAGGTGGGCCTGCAACATCTCCTTAGCACAATGCAGGCATACGCAGCAGATAATTTCCTGGAAGTAAACTTTGAGAAGACACAAACAATGTCCATCAACTGGGGCAGAAAAAAAACCCCAGTCTGGCGTCTGGGGAATACACAAATACAGACTGCAGCAGAGTATAAATACCTAGGCATAATTATCGATAATGGATGCCAATTCGTCAAACAGCTAGAGGCGATCAGGAGGAAAGGACTGGAACTGGCAGTGTTGCTGAGGAACTTTAAATCGAAACTTACAGGCCTGGTACTGACACCACTCCTCCAGGTTGCCCAATCTAAAATACTACCCACAATCCTTTATGGAAGTGAAGCCATGAGAGGTAGAGATTCCAATACTCTGGACAGCACTTTAGTCAAGGCCTACAGAATCATGTTCAACATTCCAAACAACTCCTCAATAGCACCGATCCAGCTGGAGTTTTCCCTAACTAAACAGTCCTTCGCAAGGCAAGGAGCATTTATAAGTCTGCTGGCATAAGATCAGGAAAGCCGCTCCCAACACTCTGAATCACCTGCTCTGGAAAGAACTGCAAGACAGAAATACATCGCCTGCCAGAACCTTCCTCCGGGATTCTCTTGCAAACACCAGGCTGTCCCAGCTTTGCGTCATGCAGTTTTCAAAAAAGCATCTGGAAATCAAACAAAGCCTCTCATTGGCAGAAGACAAGGCAATGTCCCTTCTATAAATGGATACAATGCACTTTGTACCACCCCAGATTCACCAAACCAGGAAGACTCGACACCCAGGCAAATTGGTACCCCTGGCGTATAAGAATATTTTGCAAGACTGCTCGCACACAGGTCCATTCATTCATCGATCAACAAACGTCAGCTATAAGTGCCATTGCAAAATTTGCTCTATGTAAACTTACCTATCTATGCAATTGTGTTTTATATTAGTTTCTTTTTTTTTTTACTAAGGATTCTATATTGCATTTTTATTCCTCTTTTAAATCGATTGTATTGCATTGGTTTTACTGGTTTTAATTCACTATGCAAATAATAAATTACTTACTTACTGGTAGCTCCAGTACGATCCTCTTTAAGATGCCCTGTTTCAACATGGCTTAAATGATTGGCATTATACCAGTTATTGCTTTTTGTGAGAAGTTGTATTGGGGCATCTGCGTCTTGCTTTAATGTAATTTTTAAGGGTTTTGAATTTTTGATCAATACAATTTCTTTCCTTGTAAATTCCTACAGTTCGTCCTTCACTGTTTCTTTTAGATCAAGTGGTAATTCTTCCTCCATGAGGACTGGATATAACCGGACCACTAATTATTGGGGCTTTATTTTAAACTCTGCATCAGCTTCTTAGTTTTCATTTCAACACCTCATGTTGTATTCCGCTTTAGGTGTCCGTATATAGGCTTTCCTGAAACATGTCCTTATATAGGCACAATTCGCATTGCCCTTATATAGGCATAAAATCCCAGTCCTTATTTAGGCATTAGCCATGCACTCCAAATACAGGCATGGTCACCGACATCCGTCCACCCTAACGTCACAACGAGTTCTTAGAAACCAGACCCTTAAGCTCTTGGGAGTTCCCCTAGCACAGGATTATTGATTTCTCCAAGAACTCATCTATTATGCATGAACCGCTATTCCTTAAGGGTTCATTCCTGACGTCTTCCTCTGTCCGACTTCACGTCAATGCTAACATTTCAAGGCACCTACCAGGTATAAATATACCTTCCCTTGCCCAAGCAAGTTAGGAGGAGACCTCGACTTTAGAGGAGCCCGTGTCCCGGCCTGACGCACTGAGAAGAGACGCTGTCATCCCTGTTCGCAGAGAATCCAGCTCCCAGTGTTCTGACTCCCTTCGCGGGGTGTTAGAGTTCGAAGATCCGGAAAGAGATTCCCACCTCTCTCATTCTCAAGGTATGGAGCTGACTAGAACCTAGAGGGACTCTTGGCATACTAGACTTGGCATATTAGACTATAGCATACCATACTATAGAATACATCACCTACTTCTTACCTTGTCCTACACCTAGGTTAGGTTAGGTACACTGGGGTAGAACTAGCGTAGAGACGCATCGTATGAGTACTCGCATTTTTAGCTTATGTTATTTATGTATATGAATATGTGTGATAGCTAAAAGATAATGCTAGCGCAGTATTATTTCTTTCTACTGCTTATGCTGTACATTATATATCTTGCATATTGTCTTGTGATCATAACAGCTCATATCTCTTACACGAGAAACAAGACTGTTCAATAAATCCTTTTATTGAAACGCCCGTCTATTCTTTCTGTGTAACTCTGAAGAAACTAAGCATGCACGATTAGCTGAGTGAAACTGTTATCTATTGTTTCCACGATTCTGAGAGTGTTCCGATTCTAAAGGGAAACAAAGTTGTCATGTTTATGCGGTTGCCAGAAACTACTCCCTTCTTGTTTACAAGGAGTTTCTAGTGGCCTCTGAGCTAGCTGGCACAAAGTAATTAAGTTTAATATACTCGATAGGGACATACTGACCTCAGTCCTATGTCAAACCTATAGGGTATATTATTCCAATGCGCAGAGCCTATTAGGGAAATAGGAACTACACTACATGGCGCCCAACCGTTTGGTAAGGCAGTAATTTAACGCTAGATACTGAGTAACTCAGTCGTGCTTTTCTCAGAGACCCCTACTCACATACTCCATAAGACGTCTGGAGTGGGTAGGGTTAAGTATCCGCCAAAGCTAAATAGGACAAAAACCCTATATATTAGCTGTTTGGTTTGTTCAACGTTGAAGGATACAGTGTTCCAAAATATTGTGCACCTTATCTTTTGTTTCCTTGAAACTTGTTCTACATTTTTCAAAAAACAAATGTCCATACACAGGGACAATGACACCGAGAACGGTGTAGCTGCGGCTGACCCAGTCGTAACAGCTTTTAATTTTACAGATTTAAATGAAACCGAGGAGGGTGTTATAGACATCGCTCCAAATTTAAGGAGAGCCATCACTCTAAAACTTATAAAACACGGCCTACCACCAAGAGGGGGTAGAGCAGTTTTCGTGATAGAGGCACACAAATCCTTTCAGACAGAGGTATTCTATTCATGGATAGTATTCCCAGAATCAAATCCAGTCACAAGAGTGTTTCACTTCTACAAAGAAGATGAACCACCAGAGGAATATATTCCTTTCGAGGATATTGAAATTCCACTCACATACCAGGAGCATCATCTCTGGTTTAAAGGCGCCCTAAAACATCACAAAAACATTACCAGGTTCGGTCCACTAGGTAGACCAGGAGCAACATGGCCGATTCTAGCCGGCTACACACCTCATCCTGACATCGATGTAATGTCAGACGAGGAATTACTTACTCAACTACAAGAGTTAATAAAAATTAACAAACAATTAGTCCAATATGTCATGCGGACTTTCACAGTCCAACCACCATTGACCATTCCAAATCAAACCCCTCAACAGGGGAATACACTAAGAATTACTCCACAGACTTTACACGCAGTCATGGGTAAAATGCCCACAAAACGTGAGCAAATTCCATTCTGGATAGCTCAAAAAATTACTCACATCGAAGCAGTATTTCCTAATACTAGCCCTTATGAGAAACACAGAATCCTAACAATCTGTTTACCAATGGGGATCACACCACAACTGGAAGATTGCACCACTTGGGGCGCAGTCTTTGCTGCCATCTATACTAAAACACATGGTGTTCCGTCAATTGCAGTAATACCAGATGTCCTGAAACAAATTCAAAACGAATACGGGGCAGAGCCTGCTCTGAATTTAGGTATGAAATTACTGAAAAACTTCGACCAGGTCTCAACAATAATATTATCTAATATTAAAGGGGAGGCAGCATCAGTGGCGATCCGCCAACGCTTAAGGGAATTTGATGTAACAGAACATCAACATGAACTACCCAGAATAATAGAACAATCTTATGCAGAATTAGGCAGAGATAGTTTGGGTGGAAAACCTTTGAAGCCAAAACTATCTGAAAGTCCTGAGAAGGACTCTATTAAACAAACTCCTACATCTTCTAAAAAGAAGTGGGAAACTAATAAACAAAATTCAAACGAGACACGTTCTCAATCCCGAGGTAGATCTCCTCAAAAGGAGCCCTCTGAAAGGAGGTATAACCTCAGGAATAGGGATAATTTAAGAAAACCTGACAGGTATCAAGATACTGATACACGTTCCTCTCGTACCTTTCAGATATCGTCACAGACATCAGAAAGAAGAGGACGGTCAGATCACAGAGAAAAACGCGTGAAATCCAAAAACGACAAACGCGTTCAGAAAAATAAATCAAAACCTCAATTCTCAAAAAGAAGGTAGCAGGTCTGAAGATCAGACATGCCGAGGATACTGAGAACACAACTCAAGAACGGAGAATGGGCTCAGACAATGCTGGACAGTGCAGCAGAAGTCACAATAGCTCGCCAGAACCTGAAGGAACTTCTGGAGATAGTGGACTTGAATGAGTACATCACAGTAGAAACTGTAGACACCAGGGTTAGTACTCCACAAAGGTTATATGAAATAACACTCCGAATGGAGGGAGACATACCAAGAAAAGTGAAAATACTCTTTTGGGAGAAACTTTCAAGGGGTTATGATATACTTCTAGCAGAAAAAGACTGGCCACCACAATTTGTCAGGGAGTGCCCACATGGTGAGGACATCATTATGCCTGCCTTCTCCAACCATATTCCAATTCACCTAAAATATACTTATGCCAGGAAATGGGCAGTTGCCCAGGCCCCAGCATTATACAAAAATCATGTAGGATGGGATGAGGACTCACCTCACCATAAAATACAGTTAAAAAATGAACCTACTGCACAAAGGCAGTACCCAATAAAGCAAGAAGCTAAAAAACAGGTCAGGGAGATCTTAGATCAACTTGAATACCAAGGGGTGATTGAAACATGCACCTCCTCAATGAACAATCCTTTGTTTCCTGTATCCAAACCAGACAATACATATCGTCTAGTTTTGGATTACAGACACTTGAACACTTGTTCTAAAACATTTGCAGTGCAAAATGCACATAGTACAGCATTAATGAATAACATTGTGCGTAAAAATATAAAACCACATTGGATATTTCAAATGGTTTCTTTTGTCAAAACATAGCACCTGAAAGCAGGAACTTAACAGCTTTCTCAATAATGGGGACCCAGCATCAATTTTGTAGACTCCCACAGGGGTTCAAAAATAGCCCGGGGTTATTCTCAGCGAGAGTAACAGAGTTACTACAAATTTATGATAATGAGGCATTGTCATATGTCGATAACATCTATCTGACAGACGATGACCTGGATAGGCACTTGAACAGGGTGAGTACCATTATATTGGGCTTCGCCTCAGAGGGCTATAAATTCAACTTTAAAAAATCTAGAATTGCCCATCTCAATGTTCTTTTCCTAGGATATGAGCTTTCAAGTGAAGGCAAGAGCCTGGCAGCTAACTTTTTAGAAAAGTGCGCGCTGCTCCAACCTCCAAAAACGCTGAAAAATTTACAATCCATCCTGGGTTTCCTAAATTTTGGAAGAACTTACATTCTAAATTACGCAGAAAGGGTTAAACCTCTCTACGAATTAATCAAACCTGATTTTTCAATCAAACATTGGACACAGGAACACACAGAAATCCTGCGTTCACTCCAAGCTAACATGTTAGCAACAAATCACTTACAAACACGCGTAAATCAACGCAATTTGGTGATCCGAATAATTTCGGGTCAATGCGGATTCACCTATTTAACATTTAATGAGGGTGAAAAAGTACCAATAGCATACAAATCACATTTGTATTCACAAGCAGAAATGCGCTTCACTTCAACAGAAAAAATACTGACAGCAGTTCAAACGGCTGTAGCAAAAGAAAGAGCTCTAGCTCAAGGAAAATGCATTATTGTCGTAACCCCAGTACCAGCCTTAGAGGCGGTCACAAAAACGAGCATTCCGAATGCAAAAGCTTTACATCCAAGATGGATACAATGGGTTAATTCTCTTGCTGCAACAGATGTTGAATATGTTTTTGATCCTGATCTAAAAACACAAGCGTTCCTGCAATATGAACATGAATGTCCTCTGCCCACTGAAATTCTGCCTCTCGATCAGTACGAATTTATAATTTACACTGACGGATCAGCACAACCCGCTACAGGGAGTAAGCAAGCTTACAGTGCAGCGTGCGCAATCGTTAAAGGTCACATGCAAGATGGTAACTTCAGAGCAATGGTCACTAAAACTCAATCTCTAGGAGATTGTACAGCTCAGCGAGCTGAACTACAAGCATTCAAACTGGCACTTGAAAATACAGATCGCGAATTCCCCACACTCATAGTGTGCGATTCTTTTTACTGTGTTCAGTCGTATAATGAATATATACAGAATTGGCTTGAAAACGGGTTCAAAGATGCAAAAGGTGGCACAATAAAGCATAAAACGCTTTGGGAACAAGTAGTTCCGTTAAAAAACGAACTACCAAAAGCTCACGCGATACACATGCTGAGTCATCAACGTGATGGCGTTCACGTTGCAGGGAATTCATTGGCTGATGAAGCCGCAGAGGGGGCTGTTCAAACGGCTTCTGTAGCTGCGATCACTCGTTCAAAAACGAGAATAGACAGTGAGATATTGTTGGCTGTCAATGCTTCAAGCAAAGGCAGTGGTGCAGCGTTACCAAAGAAATTTCCACTCAAGTACTCTTATGTAATTGATGCGAACAACGTTCCTTTTGCTCGAATCCCTGGAGTGGGGGATAGGGTAATTCCAAACATGGAACGTAGAGCAGCTTTGATTTATGAAGCACATCTGGGGGAGGGTCTGTCACATCAAGGGATCTCTAAAACAATATTAACATTAAAAGAGATGTACTGGTGGCCTGGAATGAATACACAGATTCACATCTTCATCGATGACTGCATAGACTGCAATAGACAGCGTGTTGCAGAACGCCATCAGACACCAGACTACGAAGTAGCCTGCCCAGTACAGACACCATTGTTAGACAGCATTAGACTATCTACGCGCAGGCGTCCCTATGGACAAATGCAATCCCACAAATACTAAGTCAAGGTTCCTATGGATATGGCCTCAGCGCTCGGCTGACGCTCGAACTGTTATAAAAGATTTGCGAGTCTTTATCGGCACATACGCAATAGGCACACTACATTCTGACCAGGGCCCTGCGTTTAGCTCTCGGGCTTACAAAGAAGCCATGCCCAGTTTGGGCGTTGCATTGCGGTACTCCTCTCCATTTCATCCTGAGGGAAATTCTGTTGTGGAAAGGAAAAACCGGGACATAAAGCAGTCTATAACAGCTAGAGTATTAGGTTCGGGTGATGGGTGGGTCAAACATCTTTATGGGGTCCAACGCTCATTAAATAATTTGCCAAGAAGTTCTCTAGGGGGGTCACTCCATATGAGGTCCTATTTGGGACAAGAATGTGGGTTCCTGATCTCGAATGTAAAGGCACAGTGGTGGAAAATAAACCCTTTGATATCAAAGATCGTTTGGCTGTTTTACAGGATCTAAATGAACTAAGATCGAAACAAAGCAACGTGTTCCTGAAGCCAACCACCACTGGGGAAACACCGGCAGTCCCAGCAAGGCCTGTCTGGATCCCAAAAGTTGGGGATCTAGTCAGAGAGAAGATTGCGGACAAGAAGGAATTTGGACCTTCTTACAGACAACCAGTACCTGTCCTAGCCGTCCACGGAACAAGAACAGTACTTCTGCCGCCCCTTGCTGGAAAAAAGGAGAAAAGATTTGTGTCAATCGACCTCATCAAACCACAGTATGTGGCCAATACTAAATAGTAGGCCTCGTGGACTCCGACCTAGTAGCAGACGCACTCCTCTCGCTACTATCCAAGAGGTTCAGACTGAAAGACTCATAACCATCGAGAATTCAGCAGTAACAGATGAAGGACTAAGCAACAATGCTATGGAACTCATCCCTCTTGAAACTCAAGTAACAGTTCGTCCAGATACACCTGTCTACACCAACGTAACAAGTGATCAACTGGTTCCAGCGATTTCAACAAATCCTGATGCAATTTCAACAATTGACCGAACTGCTTCTGGCTATTTCATTAACTTTGATACGTTTTCTGAGGATCCGAGTGAACCGGAAACGACGCCAGCATCAAAAACTTTCAAGCAACAAGTACAAGACCCTTTTCATTTCCTGAAAGAGACTTATCTGGTTTCACCATGGATTGAACTATGGATTATTTCTGGAATATTTTTCTTTCTGTTTTGGCTAGCTTTGGTTATGTCTCTTAGCGTGCTTATAAATGGCAGATACATCCATATGGACACTGAAAGTAAAAATGTGAACTTACTTTTAAAACCACACAAATCTTCCCATCGTGAAACAAGAGACTTGTCAGCAGTGAACATCACAGCCGTTCCTATACAGGATGGTATAGTTTGGGACAAAACCGATTTCGATATATTCGGCCCCACGGAACTTTTGAAGATTCCACATTTATTTAAAATTTCATTAAGTGACTTTATTACCTCCAGTACCTATTCTGATGATTGGGACTTTGAGACTGTAAATGATATGATGTCTGACCTAGAAAGGTCTGCTGCGTTCTCTAACAATGAATATTTAGAGGGTTCATCAGACTATGAACAGCTTTATTGTTACAACCACTATGGTCATCATTTTTTGCATAAATCTGCAACACCTAGAAATGTGTTTAAATTTAACCAATGGGAACATTGTCCTACACCACCAAAAGGTAGTTCAAAAACGTTTGCAAATAAGTTTCCATATTTTTCAGGGTATAATACATCTGATCCAGAAACATTTTTCTATAAGAATGTAAACAAAACAGGTCAGAAAATTATGTTAACTAATACAAAACAGATTTATTCTGCAGCCTTTATTACCCAACTGTCTAGACAAGGATTTGACTTTTGGAAAGACACAATAGACACAAAAACTGTCTGGGGTTCTAAAGATTGGCAAGTGCAGGGGATTGAAGCTTTGTTTAGAGCATGTATCATCCCACATCAAATAATGTTTTTGAATGACACTGTGCAACAAACGTCTTGCCTTGGTTTAGCCAAGATCAAAGACATGAACACACCTTCTGTACCAACACCTGCAAGTAATAGCACTACACAGGGAGCGGTCACAGTAGACACTATACTACAAAACAACAGAAGTGATCCTGATTGGAAAAAATGGTTACTCTGGCCCACAGACACAAACATCTGTCAAGAAAGATACCTGAATAAAACACAGGGCTTTACTATCCATAGGCCAGACCCACGATATGTTCAACGACAACATCCAGGGGTAGTAACAACATACAGTGTAGGAAAATTGTGCCTTGACTGGTTACAAAAATCTACACTCGAGGATGTGAAACAACACTTATCTTTACTTAAAGAAGACGCAGACCTTAGGGAATTCTTGCTAGGACCAAGAAAACCGCGTCAAAAACGTTTCATATATGCCGGCATTTATGCTGCTTATAATGAGATATGGAAGGTTTCACAGGCAGAGGTCGCAGAAAGAATACGTGAACTTGATCGTATTAACTTAGAGAAATCTCTCACTGTGGTCAACAATGGGTTAACAACTTTGTCATCCAGAATTTATTCATTGGACAACATTGTATCCTCTGCTATTGACATACTGGAACAAGATTTAGCCATGTTACAACAAGGCCAATCTCAGTTACGTTCTATTATGTTATTAGGCTGGACGCTGCAATCTTTGCGTGCGGGCTATGTGCCTTGGCGTTTTATCAACACGTCGTCTCTGTTTTCGGAATACAATCTAACAGATAAACAGATCGAACTGGCACAAAGGGGAGCAAAGTATACAGTGCTGAGCATTGAAAAACTGGAAAAATTACCATTCACAGTGGCAGAAAAACCAGCTACAGAATGGCTTATTCATGGCAAAATAACTCTGCCTGTCACTACTTTTCATTTTCAGTATTGCCTCAAACAAATGCAAGCAGGCAAATATGAAAGGTTGGGTAAAGAATACATTAAGACATCCTGGGATTTACCTTACGAATACAGATGTTGGAGTGGGGATCGTGAAGTGTTTCTAAGCGGTACAAACTGTGAAAAGGCATTAAGTGGTTCTCTCATATGTCAGGACATTTCTTTACACGGGGCTTGTAATGGTTCTGTGGCAAACTTGTCCTGCCACCTGCAAGGTACACCGGCTGCTGTGATTAATCCAACGTTTGGCCAACTTTCTAATGGGAGTTACCTCATGTTGAATGATCAGAGTTGCTGTGGCATGTTGCCAGGAATCCCATATCTGGTAACGGTCGACTCCAGGGTTACTTGTTGTATGCAAGTATTGTTCCCCCAAACAGAGACAGTCAGGGAGTCGCCTCTATGGCCTTCATTGAATGTTTCTTTTATACGTTTTGATACTTTAAGCAGAATGAAAGCCATGCTTTTGCAACAGACCGTGCCTTTGACCTCGGCCAAAGAAACCTATGATTTACAAATTGCAAGGACTTCGGCTGAGATACAGGCTTTAATTCGTACAAACTGCCCTATACATTTCGTAGAAATGATGGGACGTATCTTAAACATGTCTGATACGAGCGGAATTGTACATGTATTTAAGACCATCTGTTCAGGACTGTTAGCACCCTTCCAGGCAGTCCTCGGAATCATCCCAAACTTCGCACATTCGGTGTTTGGTGGTGTGCCATTAATTCTAGCACTTGTTGCAGGAATCCTGTTTCTATTCCTACTACTACGCTATGGCAAGCCTATTCACCGGCATCACTCCGAGCGATGTGGAGAAAGCTCTCCTAGAACGGAAGTGCCGTGAGCGCATAGTGCAACTTTTGGGCATACCTCGTCTACGGGAACTTAATACAACATGGTTTCTGTCATTCAGACCAATCTGGCAAGATTGCATCTTACCTGTTCTACGCTGCCTGCTTTGCGGTGAAGAATGCGTGCTAGACACCTGTCTAACACTCCCATCAGTCATGCCAACGGATATCGATACTCTGCTGGACCCGATAACGGCCCATGCTCTGTGTTGTCCCCAAAGGCTACCAATCCTGATGACGGCATTCATTGAGATCTCACAGACGCTTCCTGCTGCTGCTGAGGTACGAGATGGATCAACAGGCACACAGGTAACAACGGACGCGAACATTGCTGCGGCATCCTATGCTGAAGGCGATGCTTCACATCTCTGTGCAGTTAACCTTCTAAATGAGGTATTCCAACTGTCACCGACATCGGTAGACGATCTTTTGTCTACAGAAATAGATGATTTCATGTTTACACCAGACCCATACACTGACTTTGATTCGGCTCACAGTGTACCAGGGACGCAATGAAATTTGGCCTCCATATTTTCAAAACAGAACAAAACTTGGAACTCTTCCTAAAATTGAACTTTTTCTTTTCTCTATTTTTTGAAAATACATGGCAACTCAATCTGCTTACAGTAGAACTATTCATATAAAACGGACTTCTTTGAATACTTCCAGGGACACATTGTCACCTTATTTTACTATAATTTCATTTAAGTACCATGTTATGAAATGGCTTTGATTTTTGAAAACTTGTCAACCATTTCGTCATATGTATATATTTCTGTTTATTCATTCATGTTGCATTTATTTCCAATATATGCTTAGAATGAAATAAAGATGCTTTAAAATGTACAGTACCTATTGCATTCAACAGTTTATTTTAAACTTCTTTTAATATGCTTTTAGAAATGTTTTTAGCAACATGTGGTACTCAGTTTAATGTTTAGCATTTAATGTTTAGCATTTAGTATTATCGTTCATTCGAAAGTGGAGTGGGTGTTGTATTCCGCTTTAGGTGTCCGTATATAGGCTTTCCTGAAACATGTCCTTATATAGGCACAATTCGCATTGCCCTTATATAGGCATAAAATCCCAGTCCTTATTTAGGCATTAGCCATGCACTCCAAATACAGGCATGGTCACCGACATCCGTCCACCCTAACGTCACAACGAGTTCTTAGAAACCAGACCCTTAAGCTCTTGGGAGTTCCCCTAGCACAGGATTATTGATTTCTCCAAGAACTCATCTATTATGCATGAACCGCTATTCCTTAAGGGTTCATTCCTGACGTCTTCCTCTGTCCGACTTCACGTCAATGCTAACATTCCAAGGCACCTACCAGGTATAAATATACCTTCCCTTGCCCAAGCAAGTTAGGAGGAGACCTCGACTTTAGAGGAGCCCGTGTCCCGGCCTGACGCACTGAGAAGAGACGCTGTCATCCCTGTTCGCAGAGAATCCAGCTCTCAGTGTTCTGACTCCCTTCGCGGGGTGTTAGAGTTCAAAGATCCGGAAAGAGATTCCCACCTCTCTCATTCTCAAGGTATGGAGCTGACTAGAACCTAGAGGGACTCTTGGCATACTAGACTGGGCATACTAGACTATAGTATACCATACTATAGAATACATCACCTACTTCTTACCTTGTCCTACACCTAGGTTAGGTTAGGTACACTGGGGTAGAACTAGCTTAGAGACGCATCGTATGAGTACTCGCATTTTTAGCTTATGTTATTTATGTATATGAATATATGTGTGATAGCTAAAAGATAATGCTAGAGCAGTATTATTTCTTTCTACCGCTTACGCTGTACATTATATATCTTGCATATTGTCTTGTGATCATAACAGCTCATATCTCTTACACGAGAAACAAGACTGTTCAATAAATCCTTTTATTGAAACGCCCGTCTATTCTTTCTGTGTAACTCTGAAGAAACTAAGCATGCACGATTAGCTGAGTGAAACTGTTATCTATTGTTTCCACGATTCTGAGAGTGTTCCGATTCTAAAGGGAAACAAAGTTGTCATGTTTATGCGGTTGCCAGAAACTACTCCCTTCTTGTTTACAAGGAGTTTCTAGTGGCCTCTGAGCTAGCTGGCACAAAGTAATTAAGTTTAATATACTCGATAGGGACATACTGACCTCAGTCCTATGTCAAACCTATAGGGTATATTATTCCAATGCGCAGAGCCTATTAGGGAAATAGGAACTACACTACACTCAAAGCATGAAATTGAGTTTGCAAAGCAAATCCCTTCCCAGTAGGTTCACAGGACTCGAATCACAAATTACAAATTTGTGATCGTCTCTGTTTGAACCTATTTTTACAGGAATGGGGACTGAGACTTTGTTTGTGAACTGCTGATTTGTAATATCTCCAACTTAGATCTCTTTTCCCGAGAGGGGCATGTGTAGGATCTCAACTGTTCCAACGGTCGAACGTGTAGCTCTAGTATCAATCAAGAACGATACAGGGTGGCCATTCACTTCACCTTCTAGTTATGGACCACTCTTGCCTACCACTAGAGTTGCACCAAGTATGCAGCCCTAATTCACCCCCCCAGTGGGTGTATCATTGGTCTGGGTTTTCTCTCAAATTTGAGAGACTGTTTGTGAAATAGAAAAGATCAGCGCAAGTTCATAGGACTTGCACATATGCTCCTCCCTGTACTTCTCTCAAAGGGTACTCCTGTGCTATTACACCATCAGTAGTCTTATTTTTCTCGTCTACTGGCGCTGGCCTTTGCTTTCTCACATTTGACCTTTCCTTCTTTGTCCATTGCTTCTGTAATTTTTCTAAATCATCCCCATTCTCTGATACAATACACCAATTCCTTGACCTGAGTTTTCAAGCCTTGCAGTTTCATTGCCTTTAAATCCTTGTCACTTACTGTCATTCTGAAACTCTTTTGTAGCTTCTTTCTTTGCGACAAATCAAATCCGCACTCTTCAGCCAGTGCCTCCATCTTTGTACACGCTTCGCCTGCGACTCTAGAAGCTTCCTTGCTCATACACACCAATTCACTCTCGCTAAAGAGCTTCAGAAAATCTATGTCAAGATTTCCCTTCACTATCTCCTCAAACTCAGGGCCTGATTTAGATCTCGGCAGATGGGTTACTTCGTCACAACAGTGACGGATATCCCGTCCGCCGAAATATAAATCCCATAGGATATTATGGGATTTATATTTTCGCTGACTGGATATCCGTCACCATTTTGACGGAGTAACCCGTTTGCAGAGATCCAAATCATGCACTCCGTCTTCAACTGCATAACAGTAATCTTTTGGAGACATTTCTGCTAGTGTGGATGAAGATTTGTGGGCTGCAGTTGCAGATGTCCCATCAATGAACTCTCCCTCTGGGGTCCCTAGTACTGTAGAAACACCTACATTTGCTGTGGTCTATGAGGTGCTTGAAATTATTCACATCAGGGAGATGCCTGTACTTGCTGGAATCAGTGGAGTGCTCAGGGCTGTGGATGTCAGGGTTGTGCTTGGAACTACTGGTGTTGAAGAGCACCAGCATCTACATATTGTCAGGGGTGCACTTGCTTTTTCGGTGAGATTTGTCGCCGCTACAGCCTCTGGAGAGTTCTGTTTGTGCTGCTCTGTGGGTAGAACTAAATTGTATGGGAATAGCCTTGACCTCAACAAATCATCCAAAAATTCATTGACCTCCTCACTCTCAGCCCCTGTGTCATTAGCCTGCTTTTTTTGGTTTGGATTTCTCCTGTTCTGAAATTATTTGACTCTCATCACACTGCATTTCCAAACCATTGCAAATTTAGTTTCTTGTCTGAATCTTATAACTCGTACACTGTTTCATATTTGCTACCTGTTCCCAAATGCTTAAAGCCTCAAATTGTGTAGGTCTTGCTTGGGGTTTCATCTCATACATTCTCTTCCTCATATTTTCAAGACTTCCTTTATGGAAAGTGACAGGTACAGGGAACTGCATATCCCTGTCATTTTTTGTGTACTTATTCCATTGTTTAAGCCACATGCATGTATATAACCCTTTTTGTGCTACCTTCTCTTTGGTAGATGTACCCTTGGGTGGCAACTTCTCTTCCTTGCACAGAGACTTTTGTGGTTTCAAAGAAAGATTCCCCATCTTTTGCGAGTCGACTATAAACACTAGAGTTAACCAATCCTCACGCAACCTTTCTGTAACAATAAACCAATCTCAACGTGGCATCTACAACCTCCCAGCCAATCTAAGTATGGCTGCTGCAAAGGTTCAATTGAAGTGCAGCTCTCGACACCAACTGACCTATCCCAGCATGACACTCAATGACACAACAACACAGCAGAAGTTTCTATAATTGAATCTTAATGAACTTATATGAACGACTGTTGTCTGCTTCACCTAAATGGCAAAGGAAATCACAATTCAAAGATGCAGATTGCGCTTTTCAAGGCACTCACAATCATACAGCAGCAAACTCTCAGCCTATTGGAGCTTGCTTCAAACTGGTATATTTACTCCTGTGCACCAAAGAATAAACAAATAGTGATCCAGGTTAATACGCATGTACACAGTTTGACACACTATGAAACAGAGAAGTTGGCCCTAGATTGACCGCACTAGTGCTAGTGTATACAGTATTCAGCAGTAGTGCTCAACCTGTTGCAGTCCCACTGCTCAGGAACCACTATACATACAACACTTCAGAGCAATCCAAAAGTTCATAATGCAATTGTCTTCGTTTGATCCATATAAGGCGAGGGAGCCATAACGTGATTTTTTTAGAAAAGCGTCTTTATTTGTATTTCATCAATATTTGGCACTTCCGCCGAGCCCAGCCAATAAGTTTCGTCCTGTGAAGGACTTCATCAGGGTTTGCATAAATATATGTAGCATTAAGGAAATGGGTTAGGCTAGTCCTTGTGTGGCTCAAAACGATCAGTTTCTCCCTAGTGGAATCTGCAGAATAATGCTGAATTGCATGCGATGGTGTTGGTATTGAATAATGGATCAAACGAAGACAATTGAAATATGAACTTTTGGATTGCTCTTAATTGTTGGAACTAAACTGATGCGAAATCCATTAAGTGCTCCCTCCTTAATCAAGTTCTGTACACAGTTTGATGTTACATCCCTCTCTTGAAGTGCCAAATAGCTTCACTGTGCAAACCTCTACTTTTAAGCAGACAATTTCAGCAAAACAACTAGATCTCATTCAAGGATTTTGACGAGTCCACAAATTTAAACCACAGCAGTATTTTACAATTTGAATTAAGCGCAGCAAGAATAAGAGAAATCACACAGCACAAGCCCTCTTAGTCGCTTCTCCAATAGGGCCTTCAAAAGGAAAAACATCAAAATGACAATAATTGCAGTCCCCACAAATCCACAAATCATAGCCACATATTAGGTAGACTCAAATTCTGACCAATTCATGACATCATACTCTCTACCAAACTGCAAGTCCCAACACGCACCACTTCAGGTTTCGTTTCCTCACAATCTCACGTGAGCACAATACTTCTCCCAATTCATATGCACAAAAAATGATTCAGGAACCCAGAAATCATCTCCCCACATGGCCTTCAGGAATCAGGAATGTAGATCGAGTCATGGGTCAATTTAGTTTCAGGACAGGACCAGCTGAACCCTAAATGTACAGTTCTCGGACTCTAAGTCAAATTTATCTATGCCGGTCCAATCGGAACTGAATAGGTCGACTACAAAACATCATCTGCTACCAGAATTTTGATGTTGCACGCCACCTTTCTCTATTTGTGCAACTTATGGACCATGAGCAGAGATTTTTGGTGCTCCTTGCTGAACCTGTGTCTCATTAATACATTCTAAATGACAAATTCAATTGATCATACAGAACCCATTTGGTCCTACAAAAACCTTAAAGATTTATTTTCAGATTTTAAATCATACAGCAATCAAATAAAAAAGTCAGAATCAATTAATCAATAAGTCAAAGTGAAACGTTTTGTTAAAGTACAGAATCAATCAAAGAACTCAGTAAAGTTCAGGCCTGCAAAATGCAAAGTATAAAATGAGAAAGCAATCCAATATGGATTTTCCTCCTAGAGTCAGTAAGGAAAGGCTCAACACACATAAAAAAAACAGCACACTTTTATAGGGTCTTAAACAAAGGTTTTCATGCATTTACTACAGTTGTACATGGTTCTCACACGTTAGATCAATCAGAATTAAGCAGAGTGAAACAGTTGCTAGAGAATGCATTTAGAACATCTCTCATAATTCTACAACATGGAGCTTCTCAATGGACACTACCTGTGCTAGAACAAATATTGTTACAATATGTGTAATTCTGCTAAGGCAGATAGGTGCAATCTTGAACAGGAGCAGTTGTACTAAAGCAACAGTTTAAAATTCATGTGAAGGTTGTTGTCTTATCTGTGAAAAGCTAAAGCAAACAAAAAGTGATGGATGAAATGCTTAAATTAATCTCAGCCACTGGTATTTACTCAGGGCCACATCCCAGTCCATTGTTACATCCAGTTGATGAGCCCATAATAAGGGCAAAACTGATCCTACGTTGCTTGTGTTCTGATTCAGGGAGGACTTGCTTGGCAGTTCGGGCTGGACGGTTCCATTTTGAGCAGGGTGGAGACTGATTTGCATATAGGTGGGTCCAAACTGAGGTGACAGGGTGTGGAAAATAAAGATGGATTGGGATGTGGCCCGAGTAGTTACCTGTGGCTGAGGTTAATTTAAGCATTCCATCCATCACTTTTTGTATGCTTTAGTTTGTCTGTGAGAAGGATAATCAAACATTTTTCTACTGAGACATGAAAGTACAAGTCGATTCACGTGATACTGGTCACTTGGCAGTAAATGTCCAATACGAGATACAGTATGAAGCCTAGAATCTCTATGCTAGCCAAACTTTGTGTTTCCTTAGTACAATGCATTAAAATTCAGAAAAACAACTCTATCAACCCCACTTCTGATAATTCTCTAGAATCATCACAATTGGCCCATCTAAACAGATTCACAAAATAGTAGTCATCAGCTTTAGATTTTTTTGTCCGGATTCCTCTAACTCTCTCATCTTGTCATAAGCCCAACTCTGGATCTCCCCCAGTCTGATATAAGGGTCTGCCAGAACAAGCAAGCAGCAGTCAGGCTATTCAGACACCCCAAATGGCAAAGAATCTAGCAAGTTTAGAGTAATAAGTCCATGCCACGGAAATTTAGGGAGGACCTATCCAAAGCAAGGGGGCTGTGTAGAAGCAACACAATTACAGAAGGCGAGGCAATTCAAGATGGTATACCCTGCTTGGACCAGTCAATTGAAAATGTTTAGGGCAAAAGCACTTCCTGCACTGCAGAGCAAGGGCCTGACATATCCTTCAAAACAAAAAATAAATGTAAAAGGCCTGGAGCAACTTAGAAGTGGGTGGGGGAAGCACTCGTGTTTGGGGGACGGAAGCAGTACAAATGTGATAGAGCTAAATAGCACATGCACTCTCATGGACTGCTGAAAGAAAAATATTACATTTGTTCCTTAAATGTGAGCAGTGGAAGGATACAAGGCATCTAATCAAAGGGATAGTACAGAGGCTATGTTCCAGGGGTTGGACAAACAGTAGAAGAGGAAGGCAAAAGTATAAATAGCAAGCAAAAGAGAGTGACAAGAAATCCCACCAATGTTAAGCAATGATCGGGCTCTAAGCTCACTGTGAGTTTTTGGTATGCCCACAATAGAGCTTTTTCTAATCAGACAGCTTATGCTGTTTGGTAGACGAGAACTAAAAATGGATTTACTCTTAAAAATCTTATGGCCACATCATGATTGGGCTACAAATCCTGTTTTGGGGCTCGAACTCCTGTTTGTGCCCAAAAAGGGTATAACATAGATAGGCAAAAAGCATCTGTTTGCTACAGTGGTGATTTACCATGGACAAAGACGCCCAGGGTCTTTTTGCTGAATGTGACAGACATCCAAATTTGGCTTTTCCTTCCCATGACATGATCAAGGCTATAATCTAGAGAGAATGTCTAGATTTGGATCCTAGCTGCATTCCATGTTTCATGCAGAGGATGTACATCCTTGAGAATGCAAAAGAGTTTCTTCCCCATACATTAAGGATTAATGCTGATTTGGCCATCCTGATTAGTCCTATGTTAGTAAATCCAGAAAACTGTACTGCCTTAGATCCAGTAAATAAAGACATTGATCATGCAATGAAAACGTCTTATGTCGGAAATAACTTGGGAGTAAGGGCAGGAAAATACGCTGTCTATACATCTCAGTCTCTGGTTAAAGACTTTGAAAATTTGGCAGGAGCCATGCAGGAGTGAGACAATTGTTCTGGCTTATTGACTCAATTGGAACATTATCTTTCAGGTATATCATATAATGCCATACCTGCCAACTCACATGGTGCCACCGCGTGACACATGATATCGGCTCCCATCACACGGTCTCCCAGTGAGAAGCCGATATCACATGGTGGCAGGGAAAGCAAGCTGAAAACCACTGTAAATAGTGGTTTTCCAGATCGTTTTCCAAGGCTTTGAACTGCCGAAGTCCATTAAGGGGCGTGAAAACACCCCAGGACATCGGCATCATCCTCAGCAAGCTTTTTCTTGTTTTGGGAGGTGGGGGTTTGGGGCGGGTGGGGTTCAAAAGCGCCTCATAGGTACTTCTTGGCATGATGCCCGTCCCCTTCAAGGCCCCACCCCCTCCTCACACTGTGAGATTAAGTTTCAAATTGGAAGTATGTAATCAGGGGTCCTCAGTTTTGGCTAGACAACACATGTGGGTTCATTGCAAAACAGACACATCAGAAAAGGCTTTTCTTGTCAAGAAGCTTCTTGGTGTACATCGTAAACAGATGGTTTGCATGACACTTAAGGGCAGAAAAACAAGTCTTACCCTACAAAGACAAGGGTTCCTCCTCTGCAAGCTATTCTAATTAGGCTAAGCAATAACCCCATTCCTCAAGATTGTCTTATAGAAATCAGTTTCAGCCTAGAAAGTCAGTGAAAAAGGCAGAATCAGTTTCACAGGCATCAGGAGAATAGCACCAAAAATCCTGACTATCATAGAGCGGGAGAGGATCAGTAACAAGTAGTAGACTGTATCCAAGAATTTCAGTCTCTCTGGGTGAGAGACGTGAGAGACCAATGGGTACTGAATGTTGTTCAACACAGCTATGTGTTAGAATTCACCTTCACTACTCCAGAATCAAGTCTCGTTCATACTCCTGTAACCAGGAACAAGGTCAGGGCTAGTGCTTCATAGGGAGGAATCTTTGTACTGTAAAGACAAAAGGGTACCATTCCAGTAGATCCAATGGAGAAAGGTCAGGGAGTCTATTTTATTCTCTGGGGATTTCAAACCAGTTCAAGATCTGAAGACAGTCAAATCATGGATCAAAATGATCCATTTCAATATGGACTGCTACAGAAGGTGATTCCAGTGGTTCTTCAAGGAGAGTTTCTGGACACTCAAGACATTCAAGATGCTCATCTTCATTTCCCCATATTTCTCTGTCATTAAAGGTTCTTAAAGCTTGAGGTAGAAGGCAAGAACTTTCAATTCACTTTTCTCCCCTTCAGCCTCAAGTTTGAGAGTTCACACACAGTGATGGCTTCATTAGTATTCATACAACTGTTTACTTCACTCTCCATCTAGAGTTCAGTCAAATAGAAATACAGATGCAGCCCTAAAGATGTGGAATTCGCAGAAGCCCGATTTTGAACAGATTTGGGCAGCTTGAGACCTCTGGAGCACAGAGCATCAAAGATCATCTGATATCAATCTTGGTACAAAGAGCTTCAACAGTAAGATCATGGTTCAAGGAGATATGGCAGTTGCACTGACAAGTGTTCCTTGGACCAGATTTCATCTGGGGGTACAAGTGAATCACATTCTAGCTACCTGTAATCCAGAGTCTCAGAAATCGATCAGAGAGTGACAATGGATCAGAGCATCTAGAAGTAATAGGAGGGTTTTATAAGCCGGCCCATATTTAAAGGGGGGTTTCTACCTCTCCACCAACCTTGAGGGTGGTGACAACAGATGTCAGTGGTGTTGGGTGATATACATAGATGGGAGAGCAGACTTGCAAAGGAGATGGTGGGGGTGTTTCAGGAATTTGGTGCCAAACAGACGTTACTGTGCTTAGATAGTGAGATTCAAGAACAGTTACCTGTGGTGTTCTGGGGCTTAACCATCCTACTGCATTCAAAACTGAGCACGGAGTACACCCCTTTAGCACTTGACTTTCAGTGGAGGGTGGGCTAGAAGTCCACCACTTACTCATGGAGGGACTGCAGAGTTAGAGACTCAGAACTAAAGAAACAGCAACTAATAACTGATAAATTGCTGTCCAGATGCACTTTGATTTATCAAAAGAAAATACTTTATTGCTCTATCCTACAGTCAACTACAATTAATGCTTATAATAGACAAATGGCATTTCCTTGTACTAATGTGGATAGTACCCACAGGATTACAGGGACAGTCTCTGACGGGCAAATGTCTTGGCCCTCAGCCCTGTGAAGGGGATCTCAGTGATATCAGGTGGGGGAACTGATCCTACCATTCAGCTCATGCTCAGTCATTGGCTATTCTCTTCCAAGCACTAACCACTTGTCGGTGGGGTCAAGTTCACAGCATCTGCTGTCTGGGTACGTTTGTGCAGTTGCTTTGGCAGGCTGTGTCTGCCATGTTGTCAGCGGGAGCAAGCCTGGTCCTGGCAGTAATCAGTGCACAACCCACTGTGCAGTAAGGCTCTGACTCTCTGGCTCAGCTTGCAAAGCGAGCGAGGAGTGCCTGCACCCAGAACCTTCTGATAAATAGCAGCAGTGCCATCACCAGATAATTTAGGGTGCTCTGAGGCAGTGGCATTTTCAGTCGAGGGGATCTTGCAGCTTGATTCTTTCACAGGCTGAATTACGAAAAACACCCACCCAAATAAACATTTGCCCACCACTGGTTACAGTGCTGTCCCTCCTCAGGCTGGTCACTGTGGCTACTACTTGGAGACGTGTCTGGGCCCAGGACCTCAACCTCACACTCTGTATTTTAGTACATGTTGCACACAGTGTCACAGTTGTGTTGTCGTCTCACAATGTCTAAACCTATTGCAGTCCTTGCTTATTCTGAGCAGTCTCTTCTCTGGGTGAGGGCACCTTCAGTGCCCCTCCTGAGCAGTCAGTTCTCTCCCTCGAAGTTGGATGCAGGCTAGTCAGAACTTCTTCAGATTCTGGCCCTCACTCTGCCAAGAGGAGTTGGTCGTCACTACCCCAATCCTGAAGCTAAAGGATGCTCCTGGTTACTACTCTTGTGGGACCCCAGGATTCTGGTAAGGAATTCTTTGCACACTGACTGGAAATTTCTGTCCCATCTTTAAACTAAAGTTGCAGACAGACTATGTGCATTCCAGTAGTTTAGGTATTTGATTGGTTCTATATATCTGTGGTTTGGACACAGGCTGCTCCAGTCATGGTCTTTGTCAGTAATGTGAGCAGGGAGGTGAGGTAGAACTGGGTTTCTCCTATCAGGAGAAACCTAAATTTAGGGAACTAGAGATATGCAGGATGTCATATTTAGCAACCGCTTAGCCAGCAGGGGTTGCTCTCCCAATGAAAAAGGTCAGTGAAAGGGCAGAGGGAAACTCCCTGACTACAAAGGGACCCATTGTCTCCTCTCCTAAACACTTGCCAGTATGACTCAATGTACAGATTCCTGGACTGTTTGAAAGGTCCCTAGTATTCATATTGGCTACCTGTGCTCTCTCTCTGTCTCTTCCTTTATCTTAGGCACCACTGGATTAGTCCACATCTGAAATGGAAGTCACTGAGCCCATGGCCACACATAAACCAAACATACTTTACCTATACCTGTTACTCACATATAAGCACATACGCATGCTAATCGTCGTGCACACAGATAGGTGAGGGCCTGATTATAGGAAATGTCAGACAACTGATAAAGGTGGGAAATGCCAGTAGGCCCTCTCTCCAGCAGGCGACGGGTAAAAAGGCTTGCCCTCCTTACTAAAATCAGTATCACTGCCACCATTGTCAGTCCTCTACAGCCCAGCGAGGTGACAGTAGTCACACTTGTTCCAGGAGAGTGCACATGGTGTGCCCCTCCAACTTCAGAGCCCCAATCAGGGTCTCATTCCTTGTCAAAACAGCTCTCAGCAAGCATGCATGATTGTCGTGTATACTGAGGTGAGGTTCAAAGCAATAAATCTTGCTATAGTGAACTTGGGGCAGTGTGGCATGCTATCCAGAGGGACGTTTCTTTGTCCCAAACAGATGGTCACTTCAGGAAAGAAGCCATTCTTCCAATTGGAGGGAATTAGAATCAATTTGATTGGACCTCTTGGGGTTTTACACCCTTTCTAATTGGAAAACAGTTCTAGTCCAGACCGGCAATATGAGAGTGTCGTCATACATAAACAGGTGGGGAAAACTCGAGCTATGACTCTGTTCAGGGTTGCAGGCTTCATTTTTCAGTGGGCAGAGAAGTCACTGATATCTTTGCAAAGGATTCATATTTAGGGAATCCTGAATGTAGTGACAGACCAACTTATTATTATTTTTTTTTTATAAAGATTTTTATTGATTGTAATAATAAAACTTACAACACATCACAATTTTCAGTGTCCATGGTTTTCTTTACATGACACCCCATTTGTGTCAACATTGATGTGTACTTCAAATCAAACAACCAACACACAAAAAGATCCCTACAGGGGGGAAAAGGGGGAGGGGGAAGGGGAGGGGTCTCTCTCATATGTGTACTTTAAGTACAGCGTACCTATCATGTGGGGTAGAGATACGTCTCATTTGTTGTTTACTGTACCATGGGAGTTCGCAGAGTTCACAGACGGTTCGTGCCCCATCTAATCTAAGTGCAGAATGACCATTGCCCTAAGGTGTCAGTGCGGTGCTCGAGCCTATAGGAGCAGGGGGCATGGGACCTCCGTCAGTCTGCTGGTGTCCTGGAGATGGGCTTGGGGATGGTTGCTGTGTCTGTCACAAGTAGCAGCGATAAATATGCCAAATATCTTTGGGGCGTGAGGTCGGTGGTTGAAGTGTTGCATAGATTTCTGTTTGCATATCGCAATATGACATGCTGCGCAGCCACATGTCTTTTGTGGGACTGAATTTTGCTCCCCAGTGTACGGCAATTTCCCTCTTCGCAAGCATCAGTGCTATAGCGACGAATCTTCGGTGACACAACTTTATGGTATTGACTATTCCCAGCAAGGCCAATTTAGGAGAGGGAGGGAGCGGAGAGGAGATCACGTCAGAGATCGTCTGGAATACGTCGATCCAGAAGATGGCTATCCGGGGGCATGTCCAAGTCATATGAGCAAAGTCTGCCTCCAAAGCCTGGCACTTAGGGCAGTTAGATGGCTTAGTGGAGTCATATTTGGTCAGTTGGCGCGGTGTGATATATGCCCTATGTATGAACTTGAAATGGAGGAGTTTATGCCTGTGGTTGGGAGACACCCTTTGTATTTTTTCAAGACAGCAGGTCCATTCCTTATCAGTCAATGGCTGGCCCAAGTCTTCCTCCCATCGTCTTCTTACCCCCTGGTCCCGGGCCTGTTTAAGTGCCAAACATGTTCGGTACAGCTTAGTGATGAGGTGGTCACCTTCCTTGTCAGTAATGAGTAATGTGAGAGGTTTAAATTCTACAGGTGAAGAAGGGAATGTAGGAGTGGACAAGCAAAGTGCCCGAGCAGTCTGGTCGCCACAAATTTGTCCATATATGTCAATTCAGAGCGTATAGATAGGTCGGTCATGGTTAATGCCTGTCCGTCTGGGAAGTGGGAACCAAGGGTGCACAGTTTTAATTTGCTAAGTGCACGCTGTACCACTGTCTCAGATGTGAGTGGTAGGTGCGGATTTTGGTACAGTGGGATCTCTGGGGAGTACAGGGAGCCATTACCCAACATTCGGCTCAGCCTACGCCAGGCCCAGCATGTGGTGGATAGAGGTTGTCTGACATTTGGGTCAAGTGGTATACCCCGTGGAAATATTGCCCCCAGGGGAGTGGGGGAAGCCAAATCTCGCTCGGGTTTAGTGTATGGTATTCGGGCGACTGGGTGGAACCAATGATGGGCAAACTGTGCCTGCGCGACCAGGAAGTAGAGGTGAAAGTCTGGGACTGCAAACCCACCCCTGTCATAAGGGAGCGTTAGAGTGCCCAATGCTATCCGCGGTCTGCGCCCCCACACCCACAGATCAATCGTACAAGCAGGCCCCGAAGTTGTGTGAAAAAGGCTTTGGTGAGTGGGATGGGTATATTAACAAAGAGATATAGGAACCTGGGTAGAACATTCATTTTAATAAGGGCGATGTGCCCTGCCATGGAAATTGGTAGCTGAATCCATCTCTCAATTTGTGAACTAAGTTGTGCGATAGCTGGTCCGTAGTTGAGGCGTATGACTTGTTCCTTATGTTTGTGGAGTATAATGCCAAGGTATTTGGTGGTATCCCCGGCCCATCTAAGTGGCATCTCCATCTCCCTGGGGGTGGCAGAATCAGTGATTGGAAACAGCTTCGATTTGTTCCAGTTGATCCGCAACCTGGCCATGGCACCGAGTGACAGACCAACTTAGCAGGAGTTTTACTTCCTCCTAGGAGTATCTTCTGAGCCCTCAGTTATTTGCGACCCTGTGTCAGAAATGGGGAAAGCCAGTTTTTGATTTTTTTGTAAAACAAGAGAATGTCCTTTTCCAGCATTCTGCTCCATCGATCGTAAAGACCTTGGAGGATAGATGATCTTTTTCCCATGGTCTATTTTACTCCATTCCGCCATTCCGTCAGATTTTGACGGCATTGATTCAAGTAAGAACAGAGGCTGCCTCAGTCATCTTGATTGGTCCGATTTAGCCCGCTCTTCGTGGCTTTCTCTTCTGACTCTGATTAAAACGTTTTCAGAATGTGTGTTGGTGGTATTTTCTTCTCCTCTGGTCATTCCAGTCTTGTCTCAGGAATCTTTGGTTTGACTCCAATTAACATCCTACAGGTTACAAAGGAAAGATTTATCCAGACACTTAGCCATTGCACTGCAGGCATTTGGGTGGAAACAGCCCTAAAATCATATCTGCATCATTTGGAATCATTTAGGTCATGGTGCGAAACTAGTGGTAGTAATCATTTGAGAGGAGAACAGGTCAATATTTTGTCTTGGGGTTCAGCTAGGTATGACAGTTGTGAGGGTTCAGTGGGCTTCAAATAAGGCTTTTAGGGAATCTTGAGGCGGGAGAAGGATTGGGAGTCCTTTGCATTATACCTTGTCACAGGACTTTCTAATGCCCGTCCTCCCTCTTCAGATTCTGTGCGGGGTTTTACCTGAAGTTTGCAGGGGACCTGTGCCACTAGTCCAGGGGAGTCTGCGGGTGCTTCTGGCTTCCCATGCGGTCCCTCAATCTGGGGGAACCGAGAGATAGTCTAGGATGAGTCTCAATCAGGCAGTTCCAAGAGCGCTGCCACAGGTGCAGGGTATCCCACTTTTGCTTTGTGCAAGACTTCTTGTCGCTGTCATGGGTCTCTTCTTCTGTCCTCTTCGATGCAGGTTTTCAGAACTGAGGTTCTGGTGACAGAATTGTCCTTTAAATTCTAGATTTAGGAGAGTTAGGGGTGTGGGAGCTAGTAACCAATGGGCAGATAGTCCCTGCAGCTATTCGCCCCTGAGATGACCACATCCAGGGGTGCAGGTCACGTTTTCTTCCTAGAACCCTCTATTCTGCCACTTTTAAAGATGGCAGAAATCAAATTTTAGTGTACAGACTAGACTGCTCCCCCTGGAGGTGTGGTGTTTAGCCTCCTTGACTAACTCATTTCCCACCTGTCTGGGTGCAAATGTGCCTGGGGCAGGGGGAGGGCTGTTTCCTCCACTGGGAGCCAGCCCTAATGCATATCAGAGGCAGTGTAGCCTTTGAAGCTCACCGCCTTGATGTTCCACTTCACTAACGTTCTTGGGAGGAGGGAGGAGGGAGGTGTGACCTCCTTCCTGCCCAAGCCTTTGCTCCTGACTCCTGGGAATGATCACACTGCCTGGCAGGAGGTCAGAATACTGTTTTAGCTGCAGCAGGCTCAAGAAACGCAGACTTGCCAGCCAGAGCACAGAGAAGCTGGGGCAACCAGGTGGGCAACCATGTGGGTGCAAGCCACATCACCCAGGACATGAGATTCATGTCAGGGGGGAGAAGACACGTTGTTTGATACCAAACATGACATATTTCAGCGGTATCATAATGGAGCTGCCAACCTCTGGAATGTCCGGGTGGCATCCCATGTTATCCTATGGACCACTGACACTTATAGTAGTTTCCAATGGGGAACGCCACTATAGGGACATATAAGCTTGCACTCATATGTCCTCACCTTTAATATAATGCACCCTGCCTCCTGAGCTCAGGAGGCCTTTCTTAAGGGTGCCTGACATATATTAAAAATAGTGAACTGACTGTGCCACATATGGTGAGGGCACAGTCGAGTTAGACAGTTTGCACTGCTCCTCCAGCCTGCAATAGCAGGCCTGCTGTCAGTAGTTTACTTGAGCCGCTCAGGGTGGCATAAAACTGTGCTGCAGCCCTGGGGACCCCTTTACCACCTATGCCCTTGGTACCATATACTAGGGACTTATAAGGGGGTAAAGTCTTTGCCAATTTGGGATTACCATGTCGAACATAACAGTTTTGGGAGAGAGCACAGGCACTGGGGTCTGGACAGCAGACTCTAGTACACTATTGGAGTCATAATCATCAAAGTTTGGAACAAAAAGTGGGGGTGACCATACAAAAAGGGCACTTTTCTACAATCTGTAAAAAGCATTTTGCTTTGCCAATACTGTTCAGCATTGGCAAAGCAGTCACATAGTCAATAGGTCAGCAAGGTGAGACCTATTGGGCAATGGCGGCTCCTCCACTAAGCCAGAAGAGCTTCGCCCTACTGCTTTGAAGCAGTGCAGGAAAGGACAAGCATTTACAATGCAATAGGTCTTGCAATTGTGAGTTTTTGAGTTATTGGTATTCTAAATGGCAATGCCTTTTATAATATTAAAAGGTATTGTCATTTACAATACCAATAGTTCAAACTTATGCAAAAGCGATACCTATTGTATTGCAGAGCGCGGTGCCCGTGAAGCGAGGGTCGCGCTCAGTATTAAAGTTTAAAAAAAAAGAAAGAAACAGAGCACGGTGTTCCTGAAGCGGGGGCCGCGCTCAGTATTAAAGTTTAAAAAAAAAAAAAATGAAACAGAGCGTGGTGTCCCTGAAGCGGGTGCTGTGCTTAACACCAAAGTTTAAAAATAAAATTTGAAACTGAGCGCAATGTCCCTAAAGCAAGCGCCGCGCTCAGCATGCAAGTTAAAATAAAAAAAGTGGAAACTGAGCGCTGTGTCCCTAAAGCGGGCGTTGCACTCAGCATGCAAGTTAGAGCGGCATAGCGCTCTATAAGACAAGCGGCTGCCATTGTCGTGTGTGGGTGCGCTGCAAATACAAAAAGCAGCCGCCATTGTCCCCATCAGTGTCAATAAACAAAATAGTGCTCACCGACTTATAATGCAGACCATGTAACAAGCCAAGTAAAAGGTCCAGTCGTTATGGGAGGTAACAAATGCAGACAAGGCGGTACCAAGGAGGGACTAACAAGCCTATTTATGAATCAGAAGCCAGCATTTAAGAAGGAAAATGACACTAGCCAATGACAAATATGGGTGGAGAGTGGGCGGGGCTTCCAGTGCAAACTCCAATACAGCATACCTCGCAGAGCAGGCAGTGCAAGGGCGCTGCCGCTAGGCTCGACCTAAAAAATAAAATGATAAGAACGTAATGTTATTATCATTTTATTTTGTCCCTCTGCGGCCGCTTTGCTTGGCGGGGCGGCTGCTACTGCTATTGGGTATAAACTTCAACTAAGACTTTAAGCTCTTTGTGAATTCAGGGAAGATCTTCAAGGAGTATGCCAGATTTTTGGCAGAATGTCGGGATGCTTAACTAAGCAACATCCATGGGGCAACTACTTGGGCCTCCTCTTTGACCTTTAGTCAAACATTATAGGCTGCATCACTGGGTTGTTTTTAAAATGGTGGTTGTTTATTCTTCAAGTTTGTCTTGCTTGTTTTAAGCACGGGTATTTCTCATAATCTAATAACTAGATGAAGTACACAAAAAGGTAATGCGGCTAGTGAAACGGGTTTGATTTTGATTGAAGTTGTAGCTTGGTGAGACTGTCTAAACAGCACACTTCATACTAGAATGACTAGAATGAGGAAGAATTGACTCAGAGTAAAGGAATTACAGGTAAGTACTTAAAACAATGTATGAGCGGTTATCTCTCATACCTTTTGTATGTGAGGGCATAGCTTATGTACATTTTTATGCAGGCGACAGTCCATGCATAATTCACAGAAAACCGCTTAGAAGACATTACATAGTTTCTCGGCATCTCAGTTGCATAGATTTAAAAAAAAAATTGTTTGCACATTGGGGGGGAGCAGATTTTGTTAGGGAAATACTTTTGCACCCTCCCATGAGCAATGAAAGAAACAGACAATACAGCAGTTTGCTCAGGAACAAGATGAAATGTATTTGTTGGTACCCACACATGCTTGCTGGCCAGCAAGGAAGAAGTCAGTGTACACAATAGTGATCCCAGCCTGCTTCTTCCCTGCAGAACTGATAAATGGACAGGATGCCAAATATGGTCAGCAAAGAAATGCAAGATCGACACCGTGCCAATTCTACACAGTGCCAATTATAATACAGACATATAGTATAAGCAGAAATGAACAACCTGATGAACAAACTAACATGGTAGTCAGGAAAAGCAAAGTGACCTCTAAGTTGGTGCTGAACAGCTGTTGAAGCTTATCCAGGCATGGTCAGATGTGTATTTAATGCATACATATGGAGATATATATACATTTTTCACCAACAGATTAATCATAGTATTGCATTGCCCTTGCGTCATGCGAGGTAACGCAAGAGCAACGCAACACTAAAATCAGGTTTACCAAGCAAAGCAAGGTGACCTTGCGTGGCCCTGTGGGGCTTGGTAAATCTAGAGTAAGGCAAGGCAGAGCAAGTTGCTGCCTTTGAGTTACTCTTCACCAGGGAGGCGGTCCATGGGTGGAGCATGGGTGTTCCCACGTATCCACCCATGGATTCTGGTGCATTCCCAGATTTACCATGAGTGGTAGACCTGGGAAAGCGTCAAAACGCTACACCGTCCCAGGCAGGGCCTTTTCTAGGTGTTTTGCCGCCCTAGGCGAGAATTGAAAAATGCCGCCCCTCCCTTTTACTACCATCACTCTCTCCCCCTGTTATCCAGGCTTTTTCCAAAACCCAATTTACATATTTTTTTCTTCAATGCAGCAGCAAAAGTAACACACCGTCCCACCATGGAAAAAGGCACTATAAAACACACAGGGAAGGCAGTTCCATGCTTTCTCATCCACATGCATTCCACAGGCCTGCCCCTCGCCTTCGGGTAACTTCACATGTGGTGTCCTTCCAACTTTCACCCATATCGAAAAACGGGACCAGAGATACCTTAAACAGCCACCCTGAAGTTAATTTAACAAATATTAGGTTGGCTGCACCCGGCCAGGAACGCATTGGTCAGTGTACACACCCTCTGTGGCATACATTTCAACCCAGACCAGTTCCTACTGCTGCTGTATAGCCTGGACGGAGAGGTAAAAATGTAATTTCACTTACTTAAATTAGGGGAGGGGGCGTGCTTCTCACCAGCAGTGGTGGGTCTCTCTCGATCAGATTCTCAAACTATTCAAGGAAAGGCTGGGGCCGGGCCGCGCCCGAGGGCCACAGCAGCACACACGCCAAGCCCACTGTCTCCGAGTCCGACAGACACTGCGTGAGCGTGACTAGTATTACTCCATTCCGTCGGTCCGTCCAGAGAGTGAGACTCCGGTCGGTCTGGGGTCTCAAAACGGGAGGACTCGGAGTAAATGACGGGACAGGACTGTGTGGCACTGGCAGCAGTAATCAATTCACTAAGGCACCAGAGCAGCCGACACACACAGTCCGTCCCCCGTGCGCCGAGAGAGAGGGTGGTGCGACGTGCGAGTCACCGTCACTGGCTGCTGCATAAAAAGCATCGCTCGGGGACTGGCCAAAAATGATGCCCAGGGCCGTCATTGGTAGCGCTTTCCCACACTACAACATTGACTGCCCTGGGGACCCACACATACACTGGAACCGCCGGCCCGCTCCACACACCACTATGCTAGGGTGCGCTGCGCAGCATGTACAAGCAGGTGCGCTTGCACTCACATACAGGTGCTGCTGCCTTCAAAGTTCAAATTAAAAAAAAATTCCCCCTTTTGCCGCCCTAGCCCTTTTGCCGCCCTAGGCGGCCGCCTAGTCTTGCCTAATGGTAGAAATGGCCCTGGTCCCAGGGGAAGTCTAATGAGTAGAAATATCTTTATTTCTCCATGTTATTTCTTCTTTCTACGTGTGCTGCATTCTGAAGCACACATAGAAAGAGGAAAAAGCCTCAGAGGATTGTTTTTGTGCAGGAAGGCGTCCCTTGCACCATGGAACAAGGAAGGCAGCAGACTGTGCACCAGTGCAACGTGAGAACAAGAATGTGCCATATAATATTATATATGGCGCATTCCTGCCCTCTCCCTTTCACACAGTGCAGCGCAGCAAGGTGTCTCGCTGCGTTGTGTGAAGGTTTGATAAATCTGGCCCTGGGTTTTTAGGTCTCGCCTAGCGACGCAGCGCATGCGCTGCTCGCTTGCGAGATCTATTGTCGTCGATTTTGCTTGCGAAGGGGGACAGGAGATGTGCACGCGTACGGACAGGAGATGTGCACGCGTACGGGTCGTGGCGCGGCGTTTTTGCACAACGCGCGCATGGCGGGCTTTATACCTTCTGTTGGCCACTGCAATCTTTTATATAATCTGCTCACATTTGCAAGGTTTCCTTGCCGCTTTAATTAGAAGGCGCGTGTAATTTCTTGAAGGGCTCGCGCATTAACTCCTTTGCGCCACAGGAAAGCCTTCGTCCAGACAGCCGCCCGCCTTTCAGTGCCTTCTTTTTTGAAATGGTTACTTTGCAAGGGTAGACGTGCTCGAAACGTAGCTGTTTGAGCCGGTAGCTTGCAGGGTGCTCACATGCTTCTGCAACAGGCTCATTAACCCACGGACACACCGCACTAGCTTGTTTTTAGGTCTCGGCCTGCACCAGCGCTTGCGCTGGTCTGGCCGAAGTTTTAGTAAGCGGGTTTTGGAAGTGCAAACACTGGCTTTCAGCTGGCGACCAGCTTGAGTTCACGATGGCGTGCACGCGCAGCTGGCATCTGGGTTTCCTATCTCTTCCTCATTTCCTCGTCATGGCTCATTAACTCTCTGGACTCTGATGTTTCAATCGCAGCAGCAGCTCACATTACCAACTGAGGGCCCTGGACTACAGTCACATGAAAAACAACAGCGATTAGCATTGAAATGCAAGCTTTTTTTGTCTAGTTAGAAATATTGCTTCGGTGGGTTGATTTCACCTTATATCGCTATTTGTTTTATATTGGGAGTCACAGCCTAATTAGCAGTATTTTTGTCTCTCACTGTTTTTAAAAAAATATTTATTCGCGCAAAGCACAAAGCTATATTTAAGGTTACTTTTTCCGCGTCACTTCTTCACTCTATTTAAGCTCCACACCCCCACTCTTATTGTCTCTCTCCTTCTCTCTCTCTCTCCCCTCTCTAATTCTCTCTCTACTTAATTAACTCTCCCCTCTCTATCTTTTTTAGCCTTTCATTCTCTCTCACCCCTTTATCTGTTTCTCTTTCAAACTCCTTCATTCACTCTCTCTCCCCTTCTTTCTCTCTCTCTATCCCGCTCCACTCTTTATTCTATGTACACCCTTTCTCTCTCTTTCTCACCACACTCTCTAATTGGGCATTATATCTTCACTCTATCTCTCACTCAGCAACACCACAGCATCACTCAGCGCAACCACAGCATCAATCAGAGCCAGCACAGCATCAATCAGAGCCAGCACAGCATCACTCAGCACCAACACAACATCTCTCAACGCCATCACAGCATCACTCAATGCCATCACAGCATCACTCAGTGCAACCACAGCATCACTCAGTGCAACCACAGCATCACTCAGTGCAACCACAGCATCACTCAGTGCAACCACAGCATCACTCAGTGCAACCACAGCATCACTCAGCACAACCACAGCATTACTCAGCGCCACAACAGCATCACTTAGCGCCACAACAGCATCACTCAGCGCCACCACAACATCACTCAGCACCACCATAGCATCACTCAGCACCACCATAGCTTTACTCAGCGACACCACATCATCACTCAGGGCCAACACTGCATCACTCAGCACCACCACAGGATGACTCAGCACCACCACAGGATGACTCAGCACCACCACAGCATCGCTCAGCGCCACCACAGCATCGCTCAGCGCCACCACAGCATCGCTCAGCGCCACCACAGCATCGCTCAGCGCCACCACAGCATCACTCAGCGCCACCACAGCATCACTCAGCGCCACCACAGCATCACTCAGCGCCACCACAACATCACTCAGCACCACCATAGCATCACTCAGCACCACCATAGCTTTACTCAGCGACACCACATCATCACTCAGGGCCAACACTGCATCACTCAGCACCACCACAGGATGACTCAGCACCACCACAGGATGACTCAGCACCACCACAGCATCGCTCAGCGCCACCACAGCATCGCTCAGCGCCACCACAGCATCGCTCAGCGCCACCACAGCAGCACTCCGCGCCACCACAGCAGCACTCAGCGCCACCACAGCATCGCTCAGCGCCGCCACAGCATCGCTCAGCACCGCCACAGCATTGCTCAGCACCGCCACAGCAGCACTCAGCACCACCACAGCAGCACTCAGCGCCACCACAGCATCGCTCAGCGCCACCACAGCATCACTCAGCGCCAAGACAATATCACTCAGCACCACCACAGCATCACTCAGCGCCAAGACAATATCACTCAGCACCACCACAGCATCACTCAGCACCACAGCAGTATCACTCAGCAACACCTGAGTATCATTCAGCATCAACTCAGCATCGTCTCCGCAACAGTCACCACCACCACCACTACCACCTCAGCATCACTCAGCACCACTTCAGCCTGCTCTCGGAATCTGGCATCTGTTGATTCTCCCCTAGCGTCTGGCCGCTGCTAGTGTTATAATACAGGTACTAGTTCCCAACCTTCACCCTCCAATTGTTTATGCCCCCTCAAAAAAAAAAGCTTTAACAAACAACCATTGCAATAGGCAGAAACAAGTTGCCAGCATTGCAAGAACAAAAGAAAACTGAGGAAATTTTTTATTGTAAATACTTTTTTTTAATATGGTCGTTCAGTTTTACATAATGCCTTCTTGGTCATATATAAAGTAACAAAAATGCTTCTGACACTTTTTTATTATAACTTTTCAGCATGCCGCACAGCAGCCACACTTCTCTACAGCACAGCTTGAAGACATTGGCAAAGTCAATAGCTCTGGCTAAACACTTATAAGGCCCCAAAGGCGAGACCTATTGGCTATGCCAATGCTTGTTTTAAATGTACCGACACCTTAGAGCCTCGCGACACCGCTTCGCTGAGCCACCTGGAGGAACTACTGTCCTGCCAGAAACTGAACATTAAAACAGCAAACAGCACAGCGGCGCCATTCGAAGGAGTAGCTCCGTGGCAGGAACGGCCGCTGCCGTGAGCAGCACTCGGCCGGTGACCTCCTGTCCCAATGAAAGCTGCGAAAACGCGTACAAATTCCTTATGTATGGCCATGTTTGGGAGACACGGCTGACTCAGCACGTCTGCTGTCGGCCTCCAGCCCAGTGTGGGGTGACTGCAGCCTCCTCGGACGGAGGCGAGGTCACGTTGACCTGTCACGACTCCTGCCTGAGATGTGTAGCTTTTAGACACATCTCTACCTCCGACACACACCTAAAACAAAGTGTCCCCCCCCCACACACACACTTATCCGCCTGCTCCGCACTGCCTGAGGGGCGCGGAGCCTTCTTTAGTGCCAATACCGGCAACATCCCCCCCCACTTTCCCATAGGTGAACATGCATAACAAACCACAAGACACTTGTTTATGGGAAAAACTGTCGCAGGTTTATTCCATACAAGAGTATGCAATAAGGTGGGTTATCTTACGGGCGATCCATGGGCAGGCAGCCGTCCAACCTATGCTGCCTCTGCCCGCCTGATGAGCCAGCACTGTGGGATGTATGCCCGGTCAGCGCTACCTTTGTTGATCCACCACTGGATCACGTGTCCCTTGTTACCATCTACTCACGCCCTTTCAGGGCGGAGCGTATCAGGGCAAACCCCGGTTGGTCAGGCCCCCAACCGCCCGAAGGACTAACGGGGCGCCGTCGCGGTTCTCCATGACCCTGCCCTGAGGATCCTGGTCTTTGGCTCTGGCACCCCTATTGTGCCGCGCAGAGGTACCCTTACTGTACCCGTCTGCCGCAGTGGTACCCTTACTGTACCGGACTGCTTCCAGATCACCCTGTAACTCCGCCACAGCCCTGGGGCGGCCACCGTCGCAGCCAGGGCCCCCCACCACTGCGCCTCCTATTACCTGCAACCTGCTCTTTCCAAACATTCCTGTAAATCCAGGAGAAACAGGTCCATCCCCACCGGAGACAAGTGGACCCCGTCCTCCTCAAAGTACCCTTTAACGTTTGCCTGGATGAGTTCATGCCTGATAAAGCCCAACCCTCTCTGCCCCAGGAACTTGCGCATAGCACTGTTGACCCGCTTGCGTGAATGTTCTGCTGCCTCCCTTGACCTGGCGCCGCGCCAATGCAAGCGGGGGGTTATTTCAGACCAAAATAGTTCGCAGTGACCCAAACGCCTGCTTAGTTCGCCAAAATCTGTTTTAATGGCCCTGAGTAGTCCCCTTCTCCCCATGGTCAAGAGATCATTGCCCCCCAAATGGATCACCAAGACATTGGGCGGGGCTCCCCCCAGGGCCAGGCGTTGCTCGAGCCGGTTCATGATGCTGCTCCATCTCATACCTGGGAAACCCATCCAAATAAATTGCGTGTCGTGAAACCCCCGCATCCAGTTCCTGCTCTTGGCCCACTTTTCCAACCTGGCCACGTACGAATGGCCGATCACCCATACGCGAACACCTAAAGAAACGAACGCCATTCTTTATCAACTGTTTATTGCTCAGATAATCATATTTGAACACGACACTGCAAAACACGGCACTCCAAAACTATTTACATATTGTGTACTCAAGGGCGAATATACCGTTCAAAACAGCGCGACTGCCACCGCCCTACTTTTTTAATGCCTGCCGGTTCCATGCCTGCTTTGAATGCAGCCGTGGCTGCCCCAATCCTGAATGAATGGCTTGAATACTTTTTGTCAGGGCTGGCCAGGCCGGCGCGCGCCAAGCATGCACCCATAACCCGCTCCACTTGAAACTTAGTCAGGGGGGTCAGGTCTGCATGTACCAAGAGATAACCCTGTGTGGCGGGGCGCACCGCTACGTAGTCCCTTACTCTAGCGACCGGGCAGTACCTGGGATCCCCCAGCGGGTAAAGAATCACCTTAACCACACGCCCTGCCTGGTCAGTCTTCGACCTTCTTATGCGTAGCACCAGCTGGGCGGCCAGCTTCACGTCTTGCATGCTAAGTGCATCCCCAGACCTATCCGCCTTGGATCTGGCCACCAATTCGCTCATCCTGAATGCCCCAAAGAATGCTAAACAGAAGGCGGCTGCTAGTAGGCTGGCCTCGTAAGGAGAGTGTGCAACCTGCTGCAGGACATCAAGCATGCCCTGGAGCCTGGGGAAATCGATGGCCCCCCTGTTGTCCGGCACCCTCACTTCCTCCCTGGCCCAGCCCTTAAGAGCTGCCCGTAACCGAAAAGACCTGGCCGGATCAGTCCCACCCTTTAGTTTCTCATCGTGGCATACTGCCGCCAAGTGGCTGGAGACCCAAGAGTGGCTCTTCCCTTGGTCCTTGGCCCATACCACAAAAGCCTCCACCTTCTGTTCCAAGGGAAGGGGGCTGGTGCCCAGGATGTCAGAGACGCCCCAGAATGTTGCGCAGTGGGCCTTGTACTTCTTCCTGGTTCCTGGAGCCAGGGACCGTTCCCCAATCTCCCTCAGCCGTTGCTCCACTGCAAGATGAGCCACAGATGCGCTGGAAAGGGGTCATCTCCGCTCTCGCTCGCGGCCAGGCCTCCCGGAATCGGAGCCACTGAAAACAGAGAGAGCGTCAGCGGCAACATTCCTGACCCCCTCAATGTGCCTAGCCCTGAACTCAATGTTGTGGCGCAGGCCGACCCTGACGAGCTCTATCAATAGGCAGAGCACTAGTGGGCACCTAGCTGACTGACCATTTATCGCTTGTACAACCGCCATGTTGTCCGACCAGAAGACCACCCTCCTGTTCGCTAGCGCAGAGGGCCATAAATGCAGGGCGATGACGATGGGGAAGAGCTCTAGTACTGTGATCTTGGCTGTGATCCTGCGCCGATGCCAGGCGTTGGGCCATTTCTGCGCGCACCACTCCTCCCCCATGATGGCTCCAAAACCCTCCCTCCCGGAGGCGTCAGTGAAAAGGCACAGCTCGCTGCTGTCTGCCCATGGCGCCCTCCAGATCACAATTCCGTTGAATTGTACCAAGAATTCCGCCCATGTCGCCAGGTCTACCTTAATGCTTTTTCCCAACCTGACCAAATGATGTTTCCTGCGGACGCCTGACGTGGCCCTGGCCAGTCTCCTTGAGAACACCCTCCCAGCCGGGATGACTCTGGCTGCAAAATTGAGCTTGCCCATGAGACTCTGGATCTCGCCCAAGGGTGCCTTGTCTCTGCCCAGTAAGCTTTGGATGTCATTGCGCAACTCCTGCACCTTCCCGACAGGGAGCCTGGACTCACCCTTGATGGTGTCCAGCTCCATGCCTAGGAACGTGAGAACCTGCGCCGGACCCTCAGTCTTACCCGGCGTCAGGGGGACCCCTAGGCGAGCCGCCAAGTCCTGGAAGCACCGCAATCCCTCACTGCACTCCCGAGACCCTGCTCTCCCGATGAACAAAAAATCGTCCAGGTAGTGGGTCACTCCCTCCTGGCCGTGTTCCCAGTGAAGTGCCCACTGCAAGAAGGAGCTAAAGGCCTCGAAGTACGCGCAAGACACCGCACAGCCCATGGGCATGCAACAATCAAAGTAAAGTTGGCCCTGCCACTTGAACCCCAACAGGTGCTGGCTGGATGGGTGGACTGGCAGTAGGCGAAAAGCAGATTCTATATCCGCCTTGGCCAACCATGCCCCTTTGCCAGCCCTCCGCACCATGTCAATGGCCATGTCCAGCGAGGAATAAGAAACTGAACAAGTGCCCTCCTCCAACCAGTGATTCACTGAATCGCCCTCGGGGTATGACAAGTGGTGAATCAGCCTAAAGGCCCCAGGTTCTTTCTTGGGCACTACACCCAGCGGTGATACTATAAAGTTCTCAGTGGGGGTGAGTTGAAGGGGCCAGCTACCCTGCCTAGTGCCACCTCCTTTTGAATTTTTTTCCCTACGACTCTTGGCAGTTCTTTGGCGGACCTCAAATTATCAGCGTCGCGGCTATAGTGCGGCCCCTGGAACGGAATCGTAAAACCATCGAGGAACCCCTGCGCTAGGAGCAGCCTGTCTTTGGTGTTGTGGTACTGTCGCAGGAGCGGGAGAAGGTTCTGCAATATGATGGGGGAAGGCCCTTTGTTGAGAAAGTTTGGTTGAGCGGAGACCAGGGCTGGGTGGCAAAAGGGGGGGGGGGGCGGCACGGGGGCGGTGTTCCTGACTGCGTTATTAACTGTTCTGTTTACCGGGGGGGGGGGGTGGGACTATCCCGTTTTGAGTTGCATGACACGGCCGGATGTGCGGCCCCACACTTGCTGCAGTTGTGGGCGAATTTGCATCCTTTGCCCCAGGTGCAAGATCCTGCATTGTATAACCGGCAGGTGCCGGATGAGAACCTCTTATTCCCTTGTTGCTGACCCCCCTGCTGGGTTCGAAAAGGCTGTTTGAAGGTGCGCTTACCTGATTTTTTGGAGGCCCCTTGATTATCACCACCTTTCTGCGCTTTCGCCCCCTTCTACCTGCACTCTGTAGTTGGTCTACCCATATGTTGGATCCAGAGTTGGATCTCCTTTTGGTCCCACCCTAGTTCCGGACATAATGACATCCTCTTGCGGAACTCCTGATCATAGTAAAACCATCCTAACCCACCCGACAATTTTGCCTCCTGTTGGATGGTGTGGGAATACTGCATCAGGGCAGGGCCCTGCTCTGGGTGTCTTTCCATTACTACTGCTGAGAGAATCGTGAAGGCCTCCACCCAATTCTCTATTGTTTTGTCTGGCCAGCGTTGGTACGGCACTTTCTTGTCCTCCTCTTTCCCCCCCATCTTCCTGGTGTCTAAACCAGCCTTGCTGTGCATGAGTAAGGTCAAGATGTCCACACATTCCCTTCTCCAAATGCCTTCCTTGGTGGCCTGAGGCACCTCCCACGCCAGAGAACAACGCCCTGACGCTAGTGGAGCTACTGTTACCATTGGAGTCGTCGGGGGGCCCAAACTTGCGGTGGACAGACTTGTGGGCAGGTGGGGGGGGAGATGGTCTGTACCAGCGGTGGAGCGGGCGCAGGGACGGGAGAGGTGGCAGGAGGAGCCGCTGATGCGGGAGCGTTGCTGGTAAAAGGCGCTGCCGTCTTCTGCTGTCCCTCCCCGCTGGCGGGAACCATATCTTGCCCTGCACTACGCCTAGGTGCCGTCACGCTCATTCCTGCCTCTGGGGCGGCTACCATACTGCCTGTCCCGCTTGCAGGCAATGACCCACCAGCCTGGCCCGCCCAAACCTGAGTAATTGAAGGTGTCACCCTGGGCACCAGCGCTGCGTCCACAACTAAAGGGGGCGCCTCCAATCTGTCCAAGCGTGTCTGAAATGTATTAATCAAAGCCAACATGTTGTCCATTGCCTTACCGATTTTCACAATGTTCGCGTCGCCCGTTGTGGCAGGGGGCGGGGGGTTAGCAGGAGCAGCCACCGGCGCTGGAGGCTGTTGCACGGCCACCACCCTGGCCCTGGCCGGGGGGGTCCGCAGGGAAGTCTTTGTTGGTGGGCCGTCGTGACCGCTTTGATCTGAGAGGCGCCTGCTCGGTTGGTCATGCCTGGCTTCCTGACGGTTGGTCTAGTGACACCCCGGAATCCTCCTGCCCACAGGCGTCAAGCATCTCTTGAGCCCATTCCACTCCCTTGGCTTTTGCCATTGCCATAAAGGTCCCCCACACTAAATCCTGGGACGTGCTCGGTTGCGACTCATCCACACAGCTGACTTGCGAGAATAAGAGGGCGGGGGTCCCTTGGCTGTTCATGCTGTACTTTGTCTGGCCGACTGCCCAGCCGTGCCCTAAAACAAAAGACAAAGGTGAGTCCCGGCACTGAGCCAGCAGCGAAATCTCCCAGCCGTGGAGCAGCCGTTCCCATGGGCCCCTGACCCCGAGCGCGTTTACCGCCCAGTGCCTCCCAGGTACTTACTTCAACACAGCTCCTGCCCTCGTGACCTGATCGAACGTACTAGTTGTTGCTTTCACCCTTGTCCTGCGGACACGTCCCAGTGGTCCCCGGGTGGCTGCGAGTACCGTGGATGTCCGGATGAGCTGCGGTGGGGAAATAAAATCGTTTAGCTGAGGCCAATGCAAGGCCATGCGACCACCGTGATGTCTCCCTTGCCTTCCTGCCGCGCATTCGGCTGTAAATTTGGCATGGTGAGTGCGGGATGGGGAAGCTAGCGGCGGGGTGAGGGGGGGGGCGGGAGGGATGGTATGCGGATGAGTCCCATTACCTGCACAGCGCTCTTGCCCGGTCCACGACCCAGCGAAGCTGCCCCTCAACGTCAGGGCCCACTCTACCTGCGAGGTGCCTCTGCACCAAGACTCAATCTGGCATAAGCAGCAGAAACGTCCGTTCCCGACCTGCTTAGAAAACAAAACAAGCATAAGTGAGTGGTCCCCAACCTGCTGTGCGACTCCTCCCGATAACCAGTGGATTCCCATATCATATAAAACAGCGGAGATGCTGGAAAACAGATTGCCCATTGACTCGCTGGCTGTCTCAAGTTTGACAACGCGGTCTGGGATAACACATGGCAAGGCTTCGTCACATTGGCCTATGGCTTTGCTTTATGCCGATAAGCCTTAACTAGAAAGATTCAGATTGATTGCTGGCCTGGCCTTCTTTGTGACCGCAAACCCCCTCTGTGAAAATAACCATAATCATAGCATAGAACAGTGAGCTATTAACTGTCCTCAAAGCGCTGCCTGCAAGCCGCAAGGTATTGCTTAGAACATTGTGATTTTTCCCCCAGTCCATCATTACCTTGTTGCTGCACGAAAGGGTTATACAGGTAGGCATCAATTCTTATTTTACTGCTGTTAACCTTTAAAATTCTAACCTTGTGCCTCTCTATACCAGGCACTCTATAACTATTATGCCTGCCCGTGTGGTTGACTTAACTCTTACACCTCGTAGTGCTCTGTCTTATGTAACATTCCATTACATCTATTTGCACACGTATGCTTCAATATCTCTGCGTACCCTGTGTGTTCTTAAGTGCTCTGACACCCTACACAGGTAGGCCTGCACCGGGAGCCCAACCCCAGCGCACTCGGGGCACGCCAAAGTTCAACAGAGCCCCACGGCAGGCATGGCCATAGCGACCTGCTGGCACGCACTGTACTGTGTGTGGCGACCCACCCCGCCGGGCCCGATCTCCCGTCTGCACCCGGCCATCGCTCACCACTGGACCGGGGGCACACCCCGAACAAGGAATCCCACAACTCCCATGGGCTCCCCCCCAGCATCGCTGCCCCGACCCGCCTGCCTGGGAGGCATGGCGACCGGCCCGATGCAATCCAGCGCCGGAAGGGGGGGGCGGGGGGGCTTGACGCGACAGGGTGCGCAGGCCGGACCCGGCAGAGGGGCACACCTGTGCAAAGTAGCCAGCCCTCTCACGTTGTCATGGAGCCCCCACAACCGTGCCTGACGTTGCCTGCAAGACAGCACCGCACACCACACACTCCCCGTCCCTCCCCCGCGCCACAACGCAATCATCCCAAAGGAGGGGGGAAACCACTGGGGCAGGACCAACAGGAGAATTAAGCCCCTTCTGGGCTAGCGACCCCGCAGCTGCGAAGGTTGCACGGGGTGCCCACTCTCCCGGCGGTCATGGCATGCATCTATCGTACCCCGCCAGCGTGCCACGCACACGATCACACCCTCGGCGGGCCTGCCCCTGTGCCCGCGAGCCCCCCCTCTGTGGCGGGAGGGTGGCGCGCCGGCCGCGGCCCTCGCATGCTGGGAAGCGGGCGGAGAACCGGTGCCGGCCCACCCGCCAATGGCGATCGAGTACCCCCGCATGGCACCGAGGCCCGGAAAACCACCATTAAGGGCGGGGGGGGGGAGTGCGGACACCCGCCGACCAACAGGGCCTGCCTACCCGGCCGAGCGCATCGCCGGGACCGGTGACTCACTGCCACTTGCCGGGAGCCGGGGGCGGCAAACTCGGCCCCGTCCGCAGCGGATGTGCGGCTTCCGTACCCCAGCCACCAAGCATCCACCATCCCCATGCGAGGCAGGATCCGGCAGTGGACTCGCTGTCTCCCCGCCCCCAACCACGTCAACATCCGCCCCAAGGCCACCAGCAAGGCCGGGGGCTCGCTCGACACTGGGGTGCCGCGTACACCCGACCGGGTGCCGCTCTCCCCTGCTCCAGACACGGCAAGATGCGGGTGAGGAGGCCGGGGGGGGGGGTGCTTTCGGCGGAGCTGTGACAAACTTCGCCCAACTGCCGTGACATAGCCGCCCGCAATGCCGTGACTCGACCGGCCAACGTGCATCGACGGGTGTGCAGGGTTGCTGCATGAGGCGACATCACCCCTCACCCACTCCACACGTTCCTTTCTCAGTCGCGCCGGCCATCCCCATAACATAATGGTTCGCCCGTGCGATGAGGGGCTGGGGTGACCAAATCCCCTTATACCCTGCCCCCCGTCCCGCCGCCCCACCTGCACGACCAGGCCCTGACACCACCGAGCCTACTGCTGGGGCCAGACCGGCCCATGCCGCGGGGAACAGGTCCCCCACGGGGGTGGCAGAATGTGGGACCGGGGGGTTTGGGGCAATGCCTGCACTCACCTCGCACAACGCGACCCTGTGATCAGTATCCGACGGACCAGCAGCACGACCAGACGACCCGACACGACAAGACGGCGAGGCTGGAGACGGCGAGGCTGGAGACGGCGAGGCTGGCGGCAAAAGAGGCCGCTGGGGAGGGTCAGAGGGGTATACATACCCTCCCTCCCCCCCCCCTGGGCGTACCGGAAGTGACGCCCACACCCCCACCGAACCGCGGGCTCCAGGCGGAAGCCCTCTGCAGCTAGGGCGAGGGGTAGGCTTGTGCCGCAATGGCACTAAAGGGCCGCCCTTTTAGGGGGGTCCCCTTCGGGGGCGGCGGGCAGCCACATTCTCTGGGTTAAGGCAGCAGCCTTTTCAAGGAAGGCCCCTACACGGAAGAGAGCCAGCAGGCACCAGGGCGGACTGGTGCGGCTCGGGGGCTGGGGCTTCGAGGCACCTGACATGTGACTGACACCAGTGGACTGCCCGGAAGTCTCCTCAAACCACAGCGACTCTTAGTCCCAGTCTCACACAGTGCGGTGATCAGCACGACGCACTGTAAGTACCCCCCCACTGACACTTACACTGGTTCTGCACAATTTGCTCTGCGCGAACCGGCGGGTCAGGCTCTCAATGTGGACTCTGAGGGGTTAAATGAAGAAACCATAACTCGTTCCCTAGTCAGGTACCGTCACTGACGAGGGTTCTAGGTTGTTGTTTAACCTGGTCCCGGTTGGGGCTTGTGAATCTCGCACTATTTTCCCATCACCACTCTCTCCCCAGGAGCAGCGCATAGAAAGCTCCCAAAGACTAACATATCCATGGCCAATTTAGGGGAATATGGCTACGTCTTAAAGCGCCTTAAGGCACATTCATTTTCCAGTGATACGCTACCTAAACCTAACAAGCATTTGCAATGCAATAGGTCTCGCATTTACGCGAGTTTGAGCTATTGGCATTGTAAATGACAATGGCTTTTATTTATGTTTTAAAACCAAAACATAAATAAAAGGCATTGTTATTTACAATGCCAATAGCTCAAACTCGCGTAAATGCGAGACCTATTGCATTGAAAATGCTTGTTTGTTCATCTATTTGCCCTAAAAACATGACGCTGCTAGGAAAATGAGGCTGCCCGCGGCCCCCGCAGGGGGCCACCCTAAAAGGGCGGCCCCTTTAGTGGCATTTGGGCACGTCCCCACCCCCTGCGTTGTGGTATTGCGGGACTCCTAGCGGAGTCCCCTTACATGACGTCCCAAGCACGTCACTTCCGGCTAGGATTGGGGAGGGGAGGGTATTTAGGCCTCCCCACTCCATTTTGTGCCCTCTTTTACGCCTGGCACGCCGTTTCGCTGGACGTGTCCACGAGCTGTGTGCCGATATCGCCAGGTACCCGGAGCAGTTTGCGCGGTGAGTTTGCCCCTCTCCCCATCCCCATGGTTGGGCGTCCCCAGGCTGATTGCCTGACCCAGCCATCACTGAGGTTATTGTCCGCCTAGGGCGAGGTGGGGTTTGGGCTGCTCCCGGCTCGCTTGGGCCCTGGCCTGGGGGCAACTCGCACATGTCGGGCTGTCCTGGCCATGTCCGGTGTCCCTGCACTAGCAGGCCCTGGTGGTCGCGGGCCCCGCAGTGTGTGCCCTGCCCTGCCCTGTGGGCTCAGACGTCGCTTATCCATCCCGGGTCGTGCGAACACAGCTGTGTCTCGGCCCTGCGCGCCTTTCATGGCCATGCAGCCCTCGCAGGCGGCCGGTTAGGACCTGTGGCCCGGCTACCTCCCCACGCGTCTGCTATTCTTGGCGAGCACTGCGGTGGGGCGGCCGGAGGTGCCCGGTCGTAGTGTCCAGGTAGCGGCGCCCCAGTCTACCTGCTTGGCTTATGGCGGGGGGGGTGGGGGGTGGGGTTGCCTTGGTGTGGTGTACTTGCAGCACTCCCTCCTCCCATCACGGCCCTTGGGGTGTCCCCGACTCGCGGGCGGTGCTGGTCTGTGTCGGGCCCCTCGGCCTCTCTGTGCCTTGCTGGCAGGGGCCTGACTGGGGCTCGCCGACAGCCTCTTGGATGCGGGACCCGCGGGGCGGGGTGCATGGCAGGCCGACACCTCTCTCTCGCGCTCGATCGGGGCGCGCCGGGTCCACCGACGAACTGGGGGCCGGGGGTTATTATGCCGTGCGGGGGGCGCGGTAGTGGGCTGGACGCTCGGCTCCGGATGGGGCATGGCGCGGCGGCGCTACTTGCAGCGAGCGGGCCCGTAAGCGTTTGTACAGGGGGGGGGGTCTTTGCCCTGTGCCCGACTGAGGTTTCCTTGCGCTCCGGGCAGGTTATTATCGGGTTCGGACCCCTTCCGTGCCTACAATCCACGGTCGTGGATCCAGACCACGTTTGGGGCTGTTCAAAGTTTCCTGCCCCAGACACGCCGGCGGGAGGGTGATCTGTTGCCGCTGCCCCGTTGTCCGGTCCTGCTCCAGGCCACCTCCCCTTCTCTGGGGCAGTCCCGGTGGGCCCAGCAGGCCACAGCGCGACTTGCCTGGGGGAGGGGTGGGCAACCTTGTGTGGCCAACCGCCAGCGGCGGTGGGCAGGGTAGAGTCAAGCTTGGCATGGGGTCGCCCAGGGTGTGGGAGTTTTCCATAGCCGTGTTTACCCGCGTTCGGCTGGGGCAGCATGCGTGCCTCTCGCCCCTCTCTCCAATCGTGCCCCGTACCCACGGGAGGTATGCGTCCCCGGTCTTCGGGCTAGCTAGTTGGGCAGCCCAGGGCCAGGCCGTCTGCTGGCAGGGTCCCCCGCGGGCCGGGGGGGTCATGGGCCGGCGCAGCTGCACCGGGCACGCCCACCGAGTTTCTCGCAACCGGAGCAGTGCCTACCCCCCCTGTTTTCTGATGGTGCACCCCCGGGTTCTGTCGTCCCCGTGCAGGAGTATAGATTATGCGCGTCAACTACATTGCGCTAGTTGATCCCGCGCTGCAGTAGCCCAATGAGGATGGAGACCCGCTGGGTGGGGAGAGCGCACGCCTTGCTTGCTCAGTCCCCGGGCTTCGGGCTTTCCGCCCGGCATCCCCACCCTCGCGACGACAGCAGCGCAGCGGTGTCAGGCCGGTGAGTGTAGCGTCCGGCTCGGGTCACCCCCCGCTAGTGCTTAGGCGATGGATCAACTGCTTGGCACCTTGGGGGGTTGGCGGCTCCTCCGTCCGGGGCGGAGCACCTGGCTGGAAGCGGTATGCTGCTCAGTGGTGAGCACATGCGTCGCATGTTTAGGCCCCGGGTTCAACCCCCGACACCTCCGGGAGTCTCGGTTTCTCTCTCTGCCCCTGAGCCGGTTCTGTGTCCCCTCGGTGGGCTGCCGGCTCAGGTTTCTTCGCATCGGGTGGGGAGGAGGCTGTCCCCGGGCGGCACAGGGCATGAGGCTGGAGGCAGTCTCTCGGGCGGCTTGCCGATCCCGAGTCATGCCGCCCGCCGCTTATGCCCAACGCCCGACTCTGGGGTCTTTGGCAGCGTGGCAAGTCATGGTGTTTGGACAGCCGCCTCTCCTGCTCTGCAGCTGGGGTCCTCGCAGCACCCTCTTTGTCATTAACCCCCAGCATTATATCTAGGATAGGATGTGGTTTGACCTACCGCACAGAGGTAGGCGTGGGGGAGCAGGTCGGGTGGGGGGCCCGTTGGAGAGGGGGCATCCAAGGGAGTAAGACCCCGGACATGAGTTAAGGTAGGAGCACGCTCAGCGGCGGGTTGGTGGCTTATTGGACCTATGCAGCCCCGCTAGGCCGGTGCTCGTCCGCATGCTCTCTGGTTCACTTCCCCTGCGGGTCCACTCAGCCTCTCCTTCCATCTTAGGTCAATATCTGTACAGTTGAGTTGGGTAACAGCAAGCATCTGTTATTCTGCGCCAAGACACCTGCGGGTATTCTTGCGTTTTTGCTAACACACCTGTTACATCATGTTATGCAGGGTTAACCTCTGAAGGGACTTAACCATTGTTAATTATATCACCAAGGTTTCGAACATTCCTCCACGCACCGAGCAAGAGGACCGAGGGAGGCCACCGAGGCGCACATTTCGTCAGAATCAGTGAGTTTCCAGGTGGACCCCCCCCTGTGTTTGGGGGGGGGTGGTAGGCGGGAGGGGTGCTAGCCGCTAAGTATTGCCCCGTGCTAACTGCTCTTCTTTCAGGATGTGGAGCTGGCGCCCGGTTGACAGTCGTTCCACGCAAGAGCAAGTCCCCGGCGGACTCGGCGTAGGTAAACAAGAGCTACACCCACCCTTCCATCACCCCACCCCCCCTCCGCTGCGAGGGCCTCCGCTCCGCAACTCAGTCTAACCGTAGTTTTTATCCACAGCTAAGTGAGACACCCACCCCCTGCTGGCCGGCTTTCACGGTTACCCCCCCACAGGGTTCCCTCTTGAAGCGTGCGAACAGCGGACCCACTACAGGGGATAGGGAGACGAGAAGCTAAGACGGAAGTAAGTACAGCAGACGCAAGGGGGAGGGACTGCGGCCTAGCTGAACGAGGGAGGGGAGCCGTTCTTCAGCCTTGGCTTCTTGTGTAGATACTCACGTGCTTTTATCTCTGCAGGACCTGCGTAGAGGTTGCTGCACGACAAGCCAGAGGCATGGATAGCCAAGGATCCCCTTCCCTACTCTTCTCCCAAATCACCACAATGGAAGAGTCCCAGGCCGGCACTTCGCAGGAGGACATTTGGGCTGACTTCATGGAAATGGCGAAGGCCAGAGGGGTGTCCTGGGCCAAAGGGATGCTAGACGCCCGAGACCAAGCAGACTCTGGCGTAGTTGAGGATGTGCCCACTGGGGCTACAGCAAGGCCAGAAGAGGCAACTCTCGGACGGGTGAAACGGGCCCGCCGCGCGACAAACAAGGAGTTCCCTCCTGAACCCACAGTGCAGAGAGTCAGGGTGACCTCCCCTCCTCGGACAGCGGTGCCCGCAGTCCCGGCCGTCCCGTCCCCCCTTACCGCAGGGAGCGACACGAACACTGACAAAATGGGTAAGATGATGGACTCTATGTTGGGCATCTTGGAGGACTTTAAATCTCGCCTTGGCAGCACTGTACTATCACCCATGCCCGTGGCTGCTGCACCTAGCGTTGGGGGGCCTCCATCCATTGCTCAAGTTTGGGGGGAAGCGGCCAGCAGCGCGAGTGCTCTGAGTGCACCGGGTCCTTCAGTGGCCGGGGCTCCGGCTGGGGCACAGCAGGGTTGCTTAGCGAAAAAGTAATAGAGCGCGACACCAGGGACCCCTCTGGCGGAGGCGGCCTTACAGTAAGTGCACAGTTGCTGGCGACTCCCATCCCACAGTTATCGGCTGAGGCCTCCCCCAACAGTCCCGGCGTAGCAGACAAGGTGGCCCTCCCAGCGGGCGGGGCCACAGGGGCTCCCAATCCCGCCACAGCAGCAAAGGCAGGCCTATCGGACCCAGCAGCACCTCCGGCGCTCGTCACAGTGGCACCACTAGCATCTGGGCGCTGCTCACTGGCTTGGGAAGTACCTTTGGCTGCGAAAGAAGGGATCTGGAGAAGGGAATTTGTAGACATCTTTACTTTGCTAATGCATGGGGCAGACGGACTTGACACCAGGAAGATGGGGTTAAAAGATGACGAGAAAAAGGTAAAATTCCAGACCTGGCCAGAAAAGACCATTAAGAACTGGGGGATGCTTTCGCAATACTGGCAGCAGTGGTGACGGAGAAATACCCAGAACAGGGTCCCGCCATGTGGCAGTACTCCCGTCTTATCCATAATGAGGCTGAAAAAACTGGGGGCATCGGTTGGTACAATTACGATCGTGACTTCCGCAAAAGAATGGCTATGTGTCCAGACCTAGGTTGGGACCAAAAGGAAATTCAGCTCTGGGTAGAACACATGGGGAAGTTCACTGTAGATATCAAGGGGACCACGAAAAGTCAGAAGGGGCAGGGCAACCAGAAGGGACAGAAGCAGTCAGGGAAACGTCAGTTCAAGCAGTCCTTTCGGAAAGGCCAGGGAGGCGGCAACCAGGGGAAAGGGGCAAGCGATTCAACTCTGGCTCGTGCAGATTGTACAACGCAGGGTCTTGTTCTTGGGGGAAGGCCTGCAAGTTTGGGCACATTTGCAGCAAGTGCGGCGCTAGTCACCCGGCGGTGTCATGCAACACCAAGCCAGCCGCCATCAAGCAAGACAACTAACATGCCTATAGCGACAGACCTTTTCCGCCTGCCTGCCTGCCTCCAGCCTCACCCAGGAGCATCCCCCCCCCAGACTCCACCGAATTCAAGGTTTCCGCTTCTAAGGGCCCCTCACCCATTATTATTGGTAACCTCCTCCCTCTGATTAGGATCTACCCCAACACAAAGGACAGTATGACGCTGGCGGAGGGTTTTCTGGAGGGTTTCAAGATCCCATACCAAGGGCCACTAGTTTGCAGGGATGCAGACAACCTGCGGTCAGCCAGAGAGCTCCCACGCGTAGTGCAGGAAAAACTCCTGAAGGAGACGGTTCTGGGGAGGATAGCAGGGCCTTTTGACCACCCCCTGGATAATTTCCTGGTATCTCCCCTTGGAGTAGTTCCAAAGAAACAACCTGGGTCTTTCCGCCTGATACATCACTTGTCTTACCCGGAGGGCAACTCTGTCAACCACTGGTTGGAGGACGGAACGTGCTCCGTTTCCTACTGTTCCTATGACTTGGCGGTGGACATGGTCCGGAGAGCAGGGAGGGAGGCCTGGTTGGCCAAGGCTGACATTGAGTCAGCCTTCCGCCTGCTCCCGGTCCACCCAGACAGTCACCACCTACTAGGCTTCAAGTGGGAGGGCAAACTTTACTTTGACAAGTGTATGCCGATGGGTTGCGCGGTGTCCTGCGCTTACTTTGAGGCGTTCAGCAGCTTCTTGCAGTGGGCGCTCATTTGGTCTTACAACACAAGTGGAGTCACGCATTACCTGGATGATTTCCTCTTCATAGGGGAGGCAGGGACTCAGGACTGCAGCAGGGCACTGGGTCACTTTCAGGAACTGACAGGTCACTTGGGGGTCCCTCTGGCACCAGGGAAGACCGAGGGCCCGGCGCAAGTCCTCACTTTTCTGGGCATCGAGATGGACACCATCAAAGGTGTGTCCAGGCTCCCTGCGGAGAAGGTGCAGGCATTGCAGCGGGATATCCAGGCACTCCTGGGCAAGGACAAGGCCCCTTTGGCTGTGGTTCAGAGCCTCTTAGGGAAGCTGAACTTTGCAGCCAGGGTTATACCAGCGGGCAGAGTCTTTGCAAGAAGACTAGCAAGGGCCACAGCCAATGTGCAAAGAAAACATCACATGGTCAGACTAGCGAAGGGTTTGAAAGAGGACCTCCTCATGTGGCACGAGTTTCTGCTGAGTTTTAATGGCACAGTCTTTTGGAGATCCCCTGGGCTGGGAGCCCCGACATCTGTCTATTCACAGACGCGTCAGGCAGGGAGGGCTTTGGTGCTATTATGGACTGCTATTGGTGCGCGCAAAAATGGCCTAATGCTTGGCGTAAAAAGAAAATTACAGCGAACATAACTGTACTGGAGCTGTTCCCCATCGTAGTTGCCCTTCATCTGTGGCCGGACACGTTGTCAGCCAGAAGGGTGGTTTTCTGGTCTGACAACATGGCAGTGGTGCAAGCCATAAACGGGCAGACAGCCAAATGCCCCCTGGTGCTGTGTCTGTTGAGGGAACTTATCAGGGTGTGCATGCGCTACAATGTCGAGTTCAGGGCTAGACACGTCGAGGGGTAAAGAATGTAGCTGCTGACGCTCTCTCTCGTTTTCAGTGGCTCCGGTTCCGGGAGGCCTGGCCACGGGCGAGAGCGGCAATGACCCCTTTCCCAGCGCAGCTTTGGAGACTTCTGCAATGGAACAGCAGCTGAGAGCGATGGGTGAACGGGCACTCGCTCCAGGGACCAGGAAAAGATACAGGACTCAGCTCACCACTTTCCAGAACGTCTCCACGGCACTGGGCCTAGCATCTCACCCCTAGAACAACAGGTGCAGGGTTTCGTACTCTGGGCAAAAAGGCAGGAGAGAAGCCTTTCTTGGGTGCGCAGCCATTTGGCGGCGTTTAGCCACGACGCCAAACTGAGAGGAGAACAGGACCCGACCAAAGCGTTCTTAATCAGGGCAGCGCTAAAAGGGTGGGCCAGGGAAGAAGTCAGAGTTCCAGATAACAGGGCGCCTATTGATTTCCACACACTGCAGGGCATGCTAGATGTGGTAGGTCAGGTTACCCTCTCACAGTTTGAGGCTCGTCTCTTTGCAGCTGCCTTTTGCCTGGCATTCTTTGGGGCTTTACGCATTAGCGAACTAGTGGCCAGGTCTAAAACCGACCAGTCAGGAGATGCCTTATGCAGCCCGGATGTAAGAGTGACGGATAGGTTGGTAATCCATCTCAGGAGGTCCAAAACTGACCAAGCAGGGCGGGGGGCTGACATAGTACTGATGCCTCTGGGGGATCAGAGGTACTGCCCGGTGGGTAGAGTCAAAGAGTACTTAGCTGTTCGCCCCTTGGTCCCCGGGTACTTCCTTATTCATGCAGACCAGGTGCCTCTCTCGAAGTTCCAAATAGATAAGGTCATGGGTGCGTGCCTTGAGCGGGCGGGTTTCACCCGGGCTGGCAAGAGGTATTCTAGCCACTCATTTCGGATCGGAGCGGCCACTGCAGCGTTTAAGGCAGGCATGGGGCAAGAAAGCATAAAGAAGGTGGGACGCTGGGAGTCCCGTTGCTTTGCGCGCTACATTCGACCTTGAGTGGGACAGGTAGTGGCGTGCTGTGCCGGCATCCCCTGGGGACAACGCATTTATGGGGAGGGCAGTGAAGTCTGGTAGCGGAATCAAGCATTTGTTCCTATATTACGTGTGCAGTGAAGTGCGTTTCCGGATCCTAGTATCCGTTTTGTATATTGTGTGCAGTGAATACCAGTAGCATAACATGTAGTGCATTGTGTAAAACCAAGTTTATTAAAACAAGTGAGTAAAAACGGCATCCGTTTATTTTGCCAGGTTTTCAAGTGTGGGTGATCGGCCATTCGCTCGTCACCAGACTGGCTCAGTGGGCTGCACGCAGGAGGTGGATGCAAGGGTTCACAAACACTAAGCTTGTCTGGTGGGGTTTTCCTGGCATGACCTGGAACAGTCTCCTGAACAGGCTAGAGCAGGGCCTGGCTGGGCAGAAAGGTTTCCCCAACATCTTGATAATTCACTTAGGGGCAACGATCTCACTACCAGGGGCAGGGGTGCCCTACTACAGGCAATGAAGGCTGACCTAGGGAGATCAGCAAGTACTTGGGGCAATGTGAGCTCTTCTGGTCGGAAATGGTGCCGCGCCTGGCCTGGCACGGGGCCAAGTCTATTGAAGCAGTAGAACATTCGCGCAAGAGGGAGAATAGCGCAATGCGCAAGTTTACAGTCCAGCGAGGTTTTGGGTTTATCAGACATGAGCTGATCCAAATGAAGGTGAGAGGCTATTTTGAGGCTGATGGAGTGCACTTGTCCCAAGTTGGTATGGACCTGTTTCTCTTGGACATACAAGAGGTCCTGGAAACAGCAGGTTGCAAATGAATGAGTGCTGTGTGGTGGGGGGGCTCTTTAGGCGACGGTGGCCGCCTCCTGAGCTGTGGCGGAGTTACAGGGCGATCTGGACGCAGGACGGGTACAGAAGGGTACCTCTGCAAGAGCACAATAGGGGTGCCAGAGCCAAACCCCAGGAACCTCATGGGAGGGTCCTGGAACAATTACGTCGGCGCCCCGTTAGTCCTCCGGGCGGTTGTGGGCCTGAACAACCGGGGGTTTGCCTTGCTACGCTCCGCCCTGAAAGGGGCGTGAGTAATTCGGACCAATGTGTCACGTGATCCAGTAAGGGGATCACCCCCATAAAGGTAGCGCCGATTGGATTCTCCACGGTGCTTGGCTCAGCAGGCGGGCGGGCAGCATAGGTTGGTTTAGCTGCCTGCCCTTGGATCGCCCGTAAGATAACCCACCATGTTTTGCATACTCTTTGTATGGAATAAACCTGCAGCATTATTTTCTCCAAACAAAAGGTGTGTGGCGTATTTATTTATGCATGCCTACTCTATTGTGGGGGTGGGGGTCTTGTGCCAATAATGGAACTATGAGGCTGCCCGCGGCTCCGCAGGGGGCCACCCTAAAAGGGCGGCCCTTTAGTGGCATTTGGGCACGTCCCCACCCCCTGCGTTGTGGTATTGCGGGACTCCTAGCGGAGTCCCTTACATGACGTCCCAAGCACGTCACTTCCGGCTAGGATTGGGGAGGGGAGGGTATTTAGGCCTCCCCACTCCATTTTGTGCCCTCTTTACGCCTGGCACGCCGTTTCCCACCCTACCTCTTACCCGGCGTGGGGGCTGTCAGGCTAATTGCAGAGGACGTGGTAATGTTTTCTTTGTCGTTGCAGGTGGAGTTACAGGGCGATCTGGACGCAGGACGGGTATAGAAGGGTACCTCTGCAAGAGCACAATAGGGGTGCCAGAGCCAAACCCCAGGAACCTCATGGGAGGGTCCTGGAACAATTACGTCGGCGCCCGTTAGTCCTCCGGGCGGTTGTGGGCCTGAACAACCGGGGGTTTGCCTTGCTACGCTCCGCCCTGAAAGGGCGTGAGTAATTCGGACCAATGTGTCACGTGATCCAGTAAGGGGATCACCCCCATAAGGGTAGCGCCGATTGGATTCTCCACGGTGCTTGGCTCAGCAGGCGGGCGGGCAGCATAGGTTGGTTTAGCTGCCTGCCCTTGGATCGCCCGTAAGATAACCCACCATGTTTTGCATACTCTTTGTATGGAATAAACCTGCAGCATTATTTTCTCCAAACAAAAGGTGTGTGGCGTATTTATTTATGCATGCCTACTCTATTGTGGGGGTGGGGGTCTTGTGCCAATAATTGAACTATGCAACCCCCTCCATGTCTTCAGACAGCTCACCAGACACGGTCTTACGACCACTTTGGGGTTAAAGGTTAAGTGGGCAGTCCGCCACATTGAGAACATTCTGAAGCAGAACAGCTAAAATGTTGTTTGAACTGATGGAAGTGACAAAAATAAAAATAAGTTGGGAAATGTAGTACGTGAAAATTCCATAAGTCCAGCCAAGTCGTTGTACCTAAGGAAAGGAAAGTAAAAGAGGCGGCGTACACGCTTTTGCATTAGTGCCTTCCTTGAAAGGCTGATTAATGATCCCCGGGGTTGCAGGTTGAATAAGCAAGGCTTCTAATTAGCAGGCTGGACAAAGCCCCCGTAAACATAGCAAGGAATTTCATCCCTTTGTCTGGGGTGCCCCTTTAAGTGGGGTCCTCTACACAGGCAACTTCTACAGAGAATGGTGAAGGGGAGCCGGAGAGCGCGGAGCTTCACTTTCTTTGGGGGAGGGGGGGGGGGAGGGATAGCAGAATTGTGTTCCACGTTTCTGTGGAATGGGATCACTGGAGATTTGAAAATGTATGCAGAGACGTCTTAAGGCATGGGCAAAGAGGAACTGGCCCAGGGCCCCAGCCCTTCAGGGGGGCCCTGATGGAGCCAGCTCTGTTCTGTAGAGTCTTGCCGTGATGAAATTGAATAATTCATTACTTTTTAATACCATTTTCCTATAATTTATTTTTAACGGGGGTAATGTGTGAGAGTCTATTACAGACATTTTGCAGAGAAATTTTGTGTTTATTGTTCATGCAAAATCAATAAAAATTAGTTTCTTTTAGATCACAATAGGACCTCACATAAAGAAATGGGAAGGTGTCACAGAGATTATTTCAGCAATATTAGTGAGCTGCTGCTGGGTTACAATATTGAAAACGCAGTCACTATCCTTGAATATTAGATGAAAACACATTTAGAATTTGGACGAGTGCGCCTGTGCAGTGTCAGTGACCTGGCCAAAGATGCATGAAAAAGCTGAAATTGAATCATAAATTCAAAGCTGTTGCAAACGGGCCCCAAAAATACGTTTGGCCCAGAGTCCCCGAAATCCTTAAGATGTCCCTGAATGTATGAGTTACAAAAGCTTTAGGCAAGCTTGTGACAGACTGTCGCCATGCTCTGTGTTTCATTGACAATGAGGGCGAGCAGCCTGATTTTTTTAGGTCTCGGCCTGCACCAGCGCTTGCGCTGGTCTGGCCGAGAGTTTTAGTAAGCAGGTTTTGGAAGTGCAAACCCACTGGCTTTCGGCTGGCGACCAGCTTGCGTTCACGATGGCGTGCACGCGCGCAGCTGCCATCTGGGTTTCCTATCTCTTCCTCATCTCCTCGTCATGGCTCATTAACTCTCTGGACTCTGATGTTTCAATCGCAGCAGCAGCTCACATTACCAACTGACGGCCCTGGACTACAGTCACATGAAAAACAACAGCGATTAGCATTGAAATGCAAGCTTTTTTTGTCTAGTTAGAAATATTGCTTCGGTGGGTTGATTTCACCTTATATCGCTATTTGTTTTATATTGGGAGTCACAGCCTAATTACCAGTATTTTTGTCTCACTCTGTTTTTTTTTTTATATTTATTCGCGCAAAGCACAAAGCTATATTTAAGGTTACTTTTTCCGCGTCACTTCTTCACTCTATTTAAACTTCACACCCCCACTCTTATTGTCTCTCTCCTTCTCTCTCTCTCCCCTCTCTAATTCTCTCTCTACTTAATTAACTCTCCCTCTCTATCTTTTTTAGCCTTTCATTCTCTCTCACCCCTTTATCTGTTTCTCTTTCAAACTCCTTCATTCACTCTCTCTCCCCTTCTTTCTCTCTCTCTCTATCCCGCTCCACTCTTTATTCTATGTACACCCTTTCTCTCTCTTTCTCTCTCACCACCCTCTCTAATTGGGCATTATATCTTCACTCTATCTCTCACTCGGCAACACCACAGCATCACTCAGCATCACCACAGCATCACTCAGCGCAACCACAGCATCAATCAGAGCCAGCACAGCATCAATCAGAGCCAGCACAGCATCACTCAGCACCAACACAACATCTCTCAACGCCATCACAGCATCACTCAACACCATCACAGCATCACTCAGTGCAACCACAGCATCACTCAGTGCAACCACAGCATTACTCAGCACAACCACAGCATTACTCAGCACAACCACAGCATCACTTAGCGCCACAACAGCATCACTCAGTGCAACCACAGCATTACTCAGCACAACCACAGCATTACTCAGCACAACCACAGCATCACTTAGCGCCACAACAGCATCACTCAACGCCACCACAGGATCACTCAGCACCACCATAGCTTCACTCAGCGACACCACATCATCACTCAGGGCCAACACTGCATCACTCAGCACCACCACAGGATGACTCAGCACCACCACAGGATGACTCAGCACCACCACAGCATTGCTCAGCACCACCACAGCATCGCTCAGCACCACCACAGCATCGCTCAGCACCACCACAGCATCGCTCAACACCACAACAGCATCGCTCAGCACCACCACAGCATTGCTCAGCACCCCCACAGCATCACTCAGCACCACCACAGCATCACTCAGCGCCACCACAGCATCACTCAGCGCCACCACAGCATCACTCAGCGCCACCACAGCATCACTCAGCGCCGCCACAGCATCACTCAGGGCCACCACAGCATCGCTCAGCACCACCACAGCATCGCTCAGCACCACCACAGCATCATTCAGCACCACCACAGCATCACTCAGGGCCACCACAGCATCACTCAGGGCCACCACAGCATCACTCAGGGCCACCACAGCATCACTCAGGGCCACCACAGCATCACTCAGCGCCAAGACAATATCACTCAGCACCACCACAGCATCACTCAGCGCCAAGACAATATCACTCAGCACCACCACAGCATCACTCAGCAACACAGCAGTATCACTCAGCAAGACCTGAGTATCATTCAGCATCACCTCAGCATCGTCTCCGCAACAGTCACCACCACCACCACTCTATTTGAAAAAAGGGGACCCCTACCAAGACAATATGCTTGCTATGCGTAGGGACAAAACTAATTTATAAAGAGACCAATAGCAAGCTTCTATTTAACCACATAGAATATTCTAGGTGCAATAAAATAGTAACCACACTCCACAACATACAAAAAATAATAAACACTTTGTATAGAAAAGATATATAATTGTATTTATTTCAATTATTAAAAATTCTTATTTTTATTCATTTGATTAAATTGTTTTTTTGCAAAATGGTAATTAAATTCACATAAAATGACAACAGCATCAATATTAAAGTACATAGTATAGAATAATGAAATGAAAAAATCTTTTTAAATTATCTCATTAAACGTTCCATGATCATAATCCAAAATCTTGGACAAATTAAATAGAACAGGCAATGGATGAAGACTTGATGATGGCAAGCGGTAGATGAAAACTACGCGCGTTTCGGCACTACTGCCTTCATCAGGGAACCGTCTATTGCAAGACAATTTGTTAAAGGGGAACCTGTCGCTCCTACAGGTAGCTATATTAGTTGATATGGACATATGACAAACTCCATGATGAATGCAAGTCAATTAAGTACTCTGAAATTAGAGGAGAAAGTAACTCTCGTTCCTGTAGGTAAATCTATGTGCTGTTCATAGGCTTGGAACATAATTAATGTAGCACAATGTATGATTCAATGCTTTCTGGAGTTCAGACAGGAAGTATGAGTCCTCCCACAGAGGAATCTATGTACTCGTTTTGTACTTAAGTGTAAACACGATAAAAACTGGTCATTGCGCCACTATCTGAAGATGTCTCCGTTTGATTCCGGTAAACGATCCTTGATGTCAGCGATACGCTCTGCTTCTTTTAGCCTTTTGCCTAAATTATATGAGAAATTCAGAGTAGCAGGGTAGTAAGTGACAATACATATATCTACTACGGTTACTCATGGTGAGAGTTACGTTTTTTCAAATTACATATACGTTACAGTTTATATATTTAGAAAAGTTAGAATGTTCAAGGTTACACAAATACACATTTCATATTTGCAGACAATGCCTGTGCTCCCAGAGCCAGTCCCTCCCCTAAAAGACCTAATTGTGGTAGTTATTCTAGATGTAAACTTGTCATCGGTATCGCAGGTGACCAATTTGCTAAATACGCACCCATGTAGCGGGTCTGGCCAGTGGCGTAACAAAACTTGAGGGGGCTCCCCTGCAAGGTACATGGAGGGGCCCCCGCTCCGGATTTAATCCGGAGCGGTCAGGCCACAGTACTGTACTGTGCTGAGACGGCCGGCCAAACACATATGTGCACTTAGGGAGTTCACATAGCACTCCTCTTCCCCCCTCCCATGCCTCGGCCCGCACATCCCTACAGCGCTGGCTCAGAGCCGGCAAATGCAAAATAAAACGATGCTAGAACATCGTTTTATTTTTCATTTGCTAGCTCTGAGCCAGGCAGTGGGGCGACACTCCTCCGCCATTGCGGAGGAGCCACCACTGATGGAATCTATGGAATCTGCGCAGTCCGCCCTGCTAAGATGATGATGATTCTTTTCGCCTACACCACATTACGGGACCAACACAGATGAAACAATGACATCCTCCTCCAATTCCTGCTGGATGTATAATCGCCTCAACCCTCCTCAACATTCATCCCTCCAGTGCTCACCATCTGAGTTTGTGGCATACAGATGCCGGCTCTCCGCCAACACAGCACTGCCAAAGCCCCGCAAGGACCACCTGCCTTATTACGAGTTGAACTCGTGTAAGGCGGACGGTCCTTTGCCTGTCCCATGGCGGTGTCTGGAAAAGAGACACCGCAATGGGAATGGCAAAAAAAGGTCGAGCATGGCATGGACGGTGACGTCTATGTCGTGCTGGAACTTTGGGAGAATACTGATGGGGGAACATATTGTGCCCCCTGAATGTATCCCCATGGTGGGGGGGAATAAGGGCCCTGTAGGGCCCCCTTTGTTCGTGCACCGCCAGCCTTTTCATGGTGGGGCTCCCGCCATGAAATGACTGGCGATGCAGGAACTCGCAATATGCTCAGCGGGACTGCGCCAGTCCCGCAGAGCATGTTACTTTGTGGCGCAGCTGCTCCACCACCAGGGAACGACTGTTCCCTGGCGCAGCCGTTGGTAGTCCACCGCAATGACTTTTAAAGTCGTAATGCGGCAGACGGACCACCTACAACGCGAGAGCGGCAGTCTTAAGACCGCCGCACTCGTAATCTGGCCCTAAATGCCATATGATGGTCAAGCTTGAAGGAGTGCAGAGTGACGTGGCCTATCTCAGCTCTTGTCTGAGGTGCGCTGCCAACATCTCACTACACCATTGTCAATTAACTGACTTCTGACCAAACTTCAAAGTTATTTATTTATTTTATTAAATCTTTTTATAGAACCTCCTTTGACACAGATTCATCCAATTGTTAATGCTACATTGGTGAGGCATATTTTCATCTGTGCAACACATTTATACACATATTCATTTGTATAATAGCCTCAACCGGAAGACTATATATTAACAATCCCCCCACCCCCTCATCTTCCTCCCCCCCCTACATTACTGTGCGGTCTTCCTCCTCCCACTGGCTTTTCTCCAATGTCCTCTGGAGTGGCTCATTCTTCAAACTGAACCCCACGTACTGCTCATTGCCTGTATTACCCGTCCTACCGTGATCCTGAGGTTGATGCATTGGGGATTGCCTCTGTTATACCACCCCCATGCTAGCCCTGACTTATTTGTGTCTCCTGAGTGTCACCTCATCGTGTATCCTCCCCTCCCTCCATGTCTTCATCACTCTCTCCTTCATATCTCGTCATGATGCCCATGAACGGTACTCATTCGCTTACGTCTTCCTCCAGCTTCTCATCTCTACGTGTCCTTTTCATATATATATCCTCTGCATGTGCCCATTCTAATACATCCTTCCGCCATAGATCTATGCAAGGCCTCCTCTCACTCATCCATCCTATGGCCACCCTCCTTTTTGCTAGCACCAGCGCTAACTGCAGAAATTTCCAGCCTATTTTTCCCTTCCTGGGTTTCTTGACCATGCCCAACAAACATATCCTCTGAACTGCCTCCCGAATTAGTCCAGTCACCACCCTCATTTGTTCCGCCACCTCCTGCCAATACTGTAGAACTGCCTGGCATTCCCATGCCATATGGAAGCACGAGGCCCCATCCACCCCACATCTGGGGCAACCTGTCCCCCTTCCCACATATATTCTGCTAAGTTTGATCGGTGTTATATATGTTCGGTGCAGGTAATTAAAGTGTGTCAACCTGAAGCGTGCATTACTGGACACCGTCCGAACCAGCTCATATGCCGCACTCCATTCAGTGTCTTCGAAGGGGCCTCCTAAATCCTCCTCCCATGCCCTTCTGCCGTCATTTCCCTCACTCCTCTGTCCTCCTTCAGTGTTCTATTTAGGAAGGTCACCATATGTCTCGTATACCCCGCAGTCAGAAGGAGCTGCAAGGTGCCGTTCTCCCTCGTGGCATTTGGGAAATCCGTCCATATTTCCCTCACCGTATGCGTCATTTTGGCATATTGCAGGAACTGGCCCCTTGTCACCCCGAATGTCTCCTGCACTTCTTCAAAGGTTAGACATGCCTCCCCCAGGTATAGGTCGCCCAATGTGGTGCATCCACCCTTGCTCCATCGCACCATCGACATATCTCGGACTATACGACGAAATGGCTGGAGCGTCCGGATATCTAGATCCCTGGCAAATGGCGATTTCTTAAATACCCTCTTTATCACTAGTTCCCAAATCTCTGCTGTTTGCAATATGAGATAAGGTGTTTCCTCAGGCACCCTGTTTCCCAACATGAGCAATTCCATCAATGAGAGCGTTCCATATGTTCCCCTCAGCATTCGCTTCTCAGCGTTATCCTCATCTGACGCCCATTGTGCCACATATTGCAGCTTGGAGGCATAATAATATAACTCTAAATCTGGGAGACCCATCCCCCCTTCCCGTGTGTCACGTTTCAGCAGCGGCAGTGCTACCTTGCTCCTTTTCCCCGCCCATACCAGCTGGATCAAGAGGCTATCAAATTTTCGGAACACTCTACAGGGAAGCGTGTACATCGCATTCTGGACCGTGTACAGGGACCATATTTTATTTATTTATTTAATTATTTGCAGAGTTTTATATAGCGATGGCGAGACCCGGAGGTATCAGAGCGCTTTACATGAGGATTATCGAGTTACAAAATTCCATCAGTTACAGGAGCATGAGTTACTAGAGCATAGATTAAACAAATACACATATCCAATGGGGTATAGGAGGAAGAGGGGAAAAGAAAAAAAGGGGATGGCATGAAGATCGGGTCAGGAAAGACAGGCAAGGGGGAAAATAATTCAGGGGAACCAAAAAGACAACGTGAAAGTCAAACAAGCCGGCTGAATCGTTGGAAGGCGGGAGGAAGGAGACACTGCAGAGAGACGAAGGAAAGTCTGCCCAATGTCCGGCTGGGTAGGTGACGGCAGAGGGGGAAATCCACAGCCTATCTCCTCTATAGCTACCTGGGTAGCTCCACCGGGCATTGGTCAAATTGCTAGGTCTCCGCGGTCTGTAGAATGTTCACAAATTCCTCGGAGGTTGCTGAGGCTGGTTTCAAATTAAATCGGGGGAGTTGGAGAATCAAAGGACCGCAGACCTTAGAGTCCCAGGTGTGTATCAAGGTTCAAGGAGGGGAACTTCGTCGGAGGGAGGGAGAGGAAGGAGACACAGCGGGAGACGAGGAGAACAGTGCCCAATGTCCGGCTGGGTAGGTGACGGCCGAGGGGGTGAGCCAGAGCCGATCTCCTCTATAGCTGTCTGGGCATCTCCCCCGGGCATCGGCCATATTGCTCGGTCTCCGCGGTCAGGATAACAATCACCGTTACTCTAAAGAATTTCGAGTTTAAACACGGGAGTTGGCGAGATGAGAACCGCAGTCAAATCAAACCCCAGGTGTATATAAGGGTCCAAGAAGGGGGTAGCTTCTAGGGGAATTAATGCCAAAAAGGCAATCCCTAGCCGGGGAGATTCCCGGCCAGCGCTGATCATCTGTCGGCCATCTTGAAGACATCCTGTATGAGATACATTGCGGGACAAGCTGGTTCCCGGCTGAACAGTATTGGCAGATTGATTCCCCAGCTTGGTGCCATAAGGAAGGGTTGAAATGAAGCTTTGCGACACAGCAACCACAGATGGCTATATTGCAGATTGATTTGCCGATAGCTACATCATGGGCACCATCTTAGGGCCAGGCCCCACTCTGGGGAAGATCGTCGTGCTGGTGGAATCAGATTTGTGCAAAAAGCGTTCCTTACAGTAAGCGGATACAGTCTTACTTAAAGATATTGGTTTGTGTTGCTGATCTTTACAGCACAGCTCCGTACGGAAAGATAGTGCGCTTCCCGTATACTTCAGCCTCCATCTTATGGACAGATCACTTTAATTGACGATTGCGGCAAAGTTAGGAAACACTGGTCATGGCAACGAAAGTAATTATGTCTTGTCGGAAAAAGAAAGGTCGGTAAGATCCTTACAAAGTGGGCACTCAGGAGGACAATCCGGTTGTTATTCAGTACCTTCAGTGCTGGTTTTATTGATGTCTCTCGTAATCCGCCAGTTTGAATCGCCGCGCTACTTCGTCCGACGAGGATGCAAGGTGATTCTGGCAGTATTGGCAAAGTGTCCCCCGGCTTGGTGCAGCAGGAAGGGTTGAAATGTGCTCAACGTCGCAGCAAACTCAGATGGCTATATTGCCGATTGATTTTGCCGATATTAGACCATGGGCGCCATCTTAGGGCCAGGCCCCGCTGTGAGGAAGATCGCCGTGCTGGTGGAAACGATTGTGTGCAGAAACGTTCTTTATAGGTAGCGGACACAGCCTTACTATTAAAACTTGCAAGAGTTGCCAATCTTTTGGAGCACATCTCCGTAGGGAAAGGTAAAGCACTTTCCGTACATTTCAGCCGCCATCTTATGGTCAGGCCGCTTTAGTTACTGATCATCGCAAGGCAAAAGTCATTGAACATGGCAACAAAGGTTGTTGTACCTTGTCGGAAAATGAGTCAGTTCAAGTCCCTATGAGGCGGGTGCTCAGGAGGGTCCACACGCTGTCTCTGCTCTCGCCACCACCTGTGCTGCCGTCACGGGGCTCCGTAGTGCCAGGATCACGCTAGAGGGGCGGCTACGGTGCCATCTCGCTTCTGAGGCAGTGCGACGCCTCGGGCCGCGCCACACAAAGTCGGCAAAAGCGGCAGAGCGCCGCCACAAAAGTCCGCGCCAGGCTACCCTCTGCCTCACGCCACCTTCACAAAGCGACACATAAAGTTTTTTCGGAGGGAAACACCCTTGGGAGGAACACCATCTTAGGTACCGCCACCCTCCCCATAGTGGATAGCGGCAGTGTGTTCCAGAATTGAATGGACTGGGTCAATCCCGAAATCATCAGGCTTATCACTAAGCGCTTCTGGTCCTCGAGACTATGGCCAACTTTAACCCCCAGGTATCTAGAGGACGACTCCTCCTATCGCAGACCCACCTGTGGCAGCTGTGTTACCTCATTTCCCTTCAGCCCTCCCAGGGAGAATAATAACATTTTTTGTTTGTTTACACACAAACCAGCGACTCTACCAAACTTATCTATATATTGCATGAGCTGTGGGACTGTTACCGCTGGCTCCCTTAAGAAGAACATCACGTCGTCGGCGCATAGCGAGATCAAGTGTGTCCCAAACTTCAAATTTATATCCGTTAGCCAATTTCATATATTCCTAATCATTTAGCTCACTTTCATATATTTCTTCCGAGTTTAAAAGTCCTTTTAGTTAGCAACAAAAATAGCATTTACCCTATATATTTTTTACGTTTTCCGTATGTGGAAATAGATCGCTCAAACTAGCTGATATTCAGGGGAACTCCCAACTTGGTCACTTAACAGCTGATTTTTTAAATATTAAAGCTGATTATCACTTTGAGCAATTTCTGGATGCTATCCAACCGCTTTCGGCAAGGAAACTATATTTTCAGTTTAGAGTAGGGACCCTGCCGCTCCGTGCCCTTACTAATAAATGGTCAAAAACCTCCCCCTTGGGGTGCCCTGCTTGTAATTGCAATGACGAGACCGATGTTCATGTTTTTTTCTTCTGCCCTGGGTACAAAATAGCCAGACGGCGTTGGTTGGTCCCACTTTACAAAAACATGGGGTGTAGGCAGTTTGTGGAGGCATTTAGACTACTGCGAATGGATACCCACCCACCCATAGTCTTTGCTGTCTCCCGTTTTCTGAACTCTATGTGGCACAACCGGAGGGCACGGTTAAATTTACTATCGCAAGTATAACACCCCCACGCTGCCCTCCATGCCACGTTTTTATTCATTTTTACTATTTTTTCCATCTAACCTACTTTCAACTGCTTTTAAACTCTCCACATTCCAAAAATAATGTTAATGATGCAAATAATTTTGACAATACCAATCTGACACGGGGTAACTTTTGGATGTTGACTAACTGCATCTCAAATGTATTCATTCTTTTTCTCCATGATGAATTCTATTGATGTTTTAATCAAGTTTTCTTTGTATTTTATTGTCATGTATTGGCTTTTTTTAATCTACTTTTTATGTCATTGCTCGTATTGTTCACTTTTTATGGTCTACATTGACCGAAATAAAGTTCGTTGGAATGGAATAGAAAGAGATTTGACTTTAGGCCAGAGCTGTCAACTTTGGAACTGAGGCGTCAGGTTCGAGACCCGGAGTCGGCCCTACATCTTGTGATTCGGGAAAATCCCTTAATCTCCCCGTGACTACAAAAAAATGAATCTGACCTTCTGGAATGTAGCAGGCGCTCATATAAAGCGCTCCAAAGCTATTTGGCAGAATTCGCGCTATATAAAACTGCACAAAACAAAATAAATGTGCGCGTGCCAGCCTCTGCAATATCACCGGTGCAATCCTTTGTTTTCCCTCCTACTGAAACGAGAGTGGAGGCACCCTTCACAAAACAGAGACCTCAACGTGTTCTGTGAGTGACAAGTCAGGTGAGGCTAACAGACAGACACTGCGATGTTTTAGGGCAACTGGCATTTAGGGAAGCTTTAATCCTGTGGTAAAATCAATTTTCTTGAATTCTTCGACTGACCCATTAGTCTGCACCAACAGCTGTGAGGGGGGTTTGGAGAATCAGTGATTGGCTATGCTATACTATCCCAAGCATGGAGTAAACAGTCTAATTGTAGTAAATTAGCAGAGCTTCAAGGCAGGAGAACGCTCCATGCATTGGCCACGGGTCGCACCAGGGTCGTGGGTTAATTCCACCACCACGACTTGGACCCTTTTGAGTGAACAGGGCATCATTCCCAGACTGCTCGAATACACAAGAATTCAAAGCAGCCCACTGCTCCTTAAAACATATACGCGTCAGCTCATATTTGGAATACACATTTGTGCCTTTTGTTTTTGCTTCAACATTGGCGACTGCGGACCTTATTTAGAGTTCGATGGAGAGGGTCACAGGATGTTGAGTCGACGCCAAGGATTTCCCCCGCTCCGAGGTCGGCAGCCGTAGTCATTACGCCACGTCCTGTCTCCACTGGCAGGTGGTTATGGTTTAGGTGGCTCTAACAGGGGAAATGGGCTGATGGAAGCTGCCTCCTGACGAGAGCCCCGGCACTTTTTTTTTTTTTTTTTACAAATTACCTCCTGCCGGTGGCGAAACTTTTGACTTGGAGCCTGACTGACTTTGAGCTGCCAGTCAACGGACGTCAGACCTCCGTGTTGAGGGAGGACGATCTGACGTAATTTTCCCTCTTTGGGGCTACCAGGGAAAGCAAGGAGGCTGGTGGTTGGTTCCGACCTGCAAATAATAATAATTGTCACGAGAGCGTATTGAAGATGGCGCCCTCAGTGTAAAGGTTCACAGCCTTCGGTATGGCCGCCTTGGCAGCAGCTCTCCTGGAGGCACGGAGATCTCTGCCTCTCTTTCAGGGATCTCTAAATGTGGCTGTACTCACCAGGGCAGCAGAGCAGAGGACACCCATCCGCGGATCTGGGAGAACGGCTTACAGCCCGAAACACATTCTCTGTTGTCCCGTCATATAAAACATGTCTGCAAACCTCAATGTTGTATCTTTCAATTAAACTGTAGAGTCTGCTTTCAGGATTATATTGATGCCTGAGCAGATGACAGCACAAGCCTTTTCGGAGTTGAGGGTCACATGGAAGTGGGGAAGTGCAGAGCCGAAGTTCCTGTCTGTGAAAACCCAGAATCCTAGCTTCTAATCCTGTTCTCTGCACTCGAACAAGCATGGTGTGATCCTGAGCAAATAACACGACGTTCTTATTCTTTTTTTTGTTCTAAATATTTTCTTATTTTCTTAATAACAGAGAGAAACAGAAAGCATACAATGCATGTATACATTTATAAGGCCCACTAGAATACAGTTGTGACAAAGATGATGTTCGTTGATATCGTCCATTTCCTTGAGTAAAGTGGAGGAGTGGTCAAACATAAATGTAAGCATCATGGCAGGCAGGATGCTACACTGCACAACATTAAGTGCAACAACTCCTTCCAAATTTAATGCATGAGCAGGAAAATGAGATTGGGAGCAATTAGATGGATCCCTATCAAGTTTGGGTGTTGGCGAGGTTCTAGTGGGCATAGTCAATGGAAATCAGTGAAACAAAGGGGATAGGAGGGAGAGAAAAAGCGAATAGAAGTGGGGGACGCCGTGAGCAGGACAGCAGATATGAAAAAACAGAGGGGCAGATTTACAACGACTGGCGCATCTCTGCAAATTAGCAGGGATGCGCCAGTAAAGATGTGACACGCAAAAATACCCTTGCGCCACCACGGATGCGTCGCATTTACAATGCGGCGCACCGTGGCACAAGGATAGACAGATGTGTGTCGCATCTTTTGTCGTAAGGGCAGCGCATTGCTGGAGTCGTGTCGCAAGCGCGACGCAACTCCAGCAATGCTCAGGGGCGGCCTATACTTATTGTGCTGCGTCACTCCTTACGCCTGCTTCAAGCAGGCGTAAGGTTTTGACGCAGCAGCGTCGTAAAAGTGAATCAGTGAAATCTTGTAGATTTCACTGCGTCACTTTTACGAGGCTTTCTTGCGACGGAACGCCCACCCTGCATACATTATACCTGACGCAGGTATAATGTAGCGCTGGGCTTTACAACGTGGCGCATCTCCCTAGATGCGTCACGTTGTAAATATGTCGCAACATAGCGCATTGTTTACGACGCCGCTGCGTCACAGAAGTGACGCAACGGCGGCGCAAATGTGTCGCAAGGGGCTTGTAAATCTGCCCCAGAATGTGCCAGTTTATGATCGAAAGTAGGAGCGGAGTGAAACAAGAGGTTGTTAGTTGCCGGACATAATCTTATTAAGTGTGAGCCAAATGGATTGAGTGGAGACAGGATTCCTCGAAGAGAGGTCCATGTTTAGGTCGAGCCTCGAGTAGCGCGCAAGCGCTGCTCTACGAAACTTTATGTAAGGGGCTTTTGAAAGCTGACCACACGCTCGTGCACAATGGCCTTTTCCGTGTGGTTACCCGCACGTTTCAGGCACGATGCACGAGCGTGTGGTCAGCTCAGCAGGCTGCCGCGCTCGCCCCCGCTCCTCTCTTCAAAGCTTTGTTGTAGTTGCTTTCACTTTCGCGGCCGCCGCATTCTTACAGCGCGCGCACCACTCGCGTGCTTGTTTAGCTTGGTCCCGCATTCCGGTAGAATTAATAGTTTTATCACTCCAACACGAGCCTCCTCATGCCCGGCCCCCCCAATGGTACGTGTTCAAGTTTATGTGGGTGTCTTGTTGGTTATTACGGTAATGTTTCCCTCATCTGAATTACACTTGGGTTTAAGCCATTGCTCTGAATATTCAGGTGCTAGAGTTGCATGCTTATCAAGTGGCGGTACAGGGACGCTCTGCTGCTGTTCTTAAATGGACCACTAGCAACACATTTTAAGTACTTGTCTACGGACTTAGATGTTTTTCCTGTTGCTCACGTTATTTGCATTTATTTTTTATGTATGGTACTTTAAGTCTAAATAAGAAAACATCGTTTCTGTGTTAAATGGCAGAAGCAGTTGTTATCCAGTGTTTTAAGAAACAAACGGCCGTAATTTCTATAAACGACTTGGCATGAACAATTCTTTTCTTCACATACTTAAAACACAGAGGTAAATAGCAACTCCTCTGTTACAAAAGCAACGCCTCGCTTGTTACAGATGTGCCAAAAGCGTCCCCTGCTGTACAATACGCAAACTGAGGGTTTTGTATTTTTTTATTTGATTTGCCAAAGATTTGGGACATGCAATATTTTCGTCAATGTTTACATTATTTAGTGTGTACTCCTGTGACAGGTCATTGGTTCAGGTCATTGATTAGTTTCCACAGGATCCTAACTCTGCTTCTTTGACGTCTGATTTCAAAGAGAGCACTAAATGGTGCATATTTTCCCTTTGTAAATAATCCATCACTTAGATTTTACTAACATTGTTTTTCGTGGTTGCCATCTGAGGCCTCAGTGTTCTGCAGCAACACATACAATTCATAAAATATTATTAATAGTCGTAGTATAGTGTTTACTGTCACTCGACTCAATGGTACTTATTTTACTGACTCCGGAAGGAGTATTTGCTGGGTTAGAATTAAGGCAATAATGTGCAGGCGTTGGCATAGCCAATAGGTCTCGCTTTTGGGACCTTATAAGTATTTAGTTATGCAGCACAATATCCTTGGTGCAACAACATCAACTGTTGCATGGCTAAAAACTTATAAGGTCCCAAAGGCGAGACCTATTGGCTATGCCAATGCTTGTTTCTATGTGTGCCTCTGAGAAGAGGTGTGGCGCAGCGGCCAGGGTGCCTGACTTCGGACCACGGGGTTCACGGTTCAATCCCCGGTGCCGGCGGCAGGTTAGCCCAGCACCATGTGACTCTGGGCAATAGCTCGCTTAATCTTCCCGAGGGACCCCAGCGCCGGGACACCTCTCCAGAGGTAGCTGTGCGCTTTACAAATGCTGGTATTTCATTTCATTTCATACGTGACCCATGCCCACCATGTATGGAATGAGACATTATTCAACGCCTTCCACTCTAATAAGATGACCTTAATCGCCACTGTTGATAAAAGATCTAGTAGCGCTAAATCTTTGTCAGATAGGTCTAATGGGGAAGTTGATGCCCGTGGGCCTAAGAGTATAAGAGGTAGGGTTAGCGGGAAGGCCACATTGAAGGTAGCCTTGAGACACCTATGAATACTAATCCAGTTTGCAGATAGCCATTTGAATGTTAGAAACGTGTTCAGAGTCCCCAGAATCCAGATGCTTCGCTACAAGACCAGCAAAGGTCAGAGCCAATTCATTTCAATTTGAATAATCTGAATAGGGTACAATAAAGGAAGTGTGAGGCAAAAAATCGTGTCTGGGTCAATGATGGAATCAATTTATTTCTAGTGATATGAAAAAGAGGTGCTGTGCTATCCTGTGGCGTCTTATTGTAAGCACCTGTTCCCCTTTCACCACCAGATCCTGATTCTTGTAATCTGGTCTAAAGTGGCACACGGGCACAGGTTCGAACTGGGTCAGAAAATAGCCGGGGCACCAAAATAAAAGGGGCTACATTATTGAACTTGAAAGCTACAAAAGTGGCCCATGTTTGCAAATTGGAGCAGTTTTGAGCTTGTAAAGATACCATGCATAAGTGTTTTACAAGGAATGGAAGAATGCTATTGAATATATGTCTGAACTATGTACAATTCTTCCACTCAAAAATGAAAGCAATTTGTAGATAAGAAATCTATAATTGCAGAAATTCATACCCAGCAGACCTTAATGTGCACTTACCAGAAAATTAATGCTTAGCCACATTATGCAATGGGCGCTGGGCTCTAGTGCGCCATATAAAAAAACGCGGTTCATTTACTTATTTAATTTCATTACCCACTTTTATAGTTTCTTTTTCCAAAAGCACTACTCTTTTGTCCTGGCTCTTTTCCATTCTCATCTTGTTGGCACCCTGCCTTCTACCAGTTTGACTAGAACCTAATTCATAGCTGTACTTCCAGAGCTTTGCATGCCAGAACTGGCACACGTGTGTCATTCATGGAACGTCACAGTACCTGCATTGACGTGTGCCCACGGCAGATACCTTTTTTCCATTGAATGCTGAGGATCGGAACTTGCTTCTCTCAAGCACAGCAAACTTCAAACTTCAAACTCATGGTTCTGACAATAACATAACATGCATTTGGAAAGGGCACATTCACCCAGCAGGGTATCTTAGCGCTGAATAACAGATGTTTTTTATTACCCAACTGAATGGTGCTCTTTTTATCAACCTCAGAAGGATAAAAGGCAGAGCGGACGCGCTGGGATTTGAACCTGTGACCATTAGGTTAAACACAGGGCTCTATAGTGGAGAAATTAGTCCACTAAGCTACCAGACCTGGGTAACTACACCCAGTGGCGGCTCCTCCACAATGGCGGAGGAACGTTGTCCCACTGCCTGGCTCAGAGCCAGCAAATGTAAAATAAAAAAATTTCTTGCATCGTTTTATTTTACATTTGCTGGCTCTTAGCCAGCGGCGTTGGGAGGGGCGGGGCCGAGGCATGGGAGGGGGGAGGAGGAGTGCTAGTACACTCCACTCCCTAAGTGCTCATGTGTGTTTGGCAGGTCGTCTCAGGCCGACCAAAACAAGCATGCCCACTTAGGTTTTCTCCAGCCCAGCTGCATTGAACCGCCGGGCAGGAGAAACCCCACAGACTCCATGGTCTGAGCAGGGAGCTTTTTCTGCCCGCTCAGACCAATCCCCGCGCTGCTCTGCAGCGCAGGAATTGGACAGGGAGTCTGTCCCAGGGGCTGCTGGGACCAGGCAGGAAGAGGAGAGGTGGCGCGACGAGACGCAACACTGAAAGGGGCCGGCCGCAAAAGGACCGTTTTTGTTTTCAATATTGTATTTGTCATCCCATTCCGGCCCCCCGTGCAATGCCTTTTGCGTGACCCCACCCACCCCACCACCCTTTGTTTATGTCGGCTGCCGCTGATTACACCACCAGATCTGGGTAACTAAGCCACCAGACGAGTAAAACCCTTTGTTTTCTTAATCTCTGAAACTTTTTGTTACCCTGTTTTTCCCTCAATCTTTCTTTTCCTTCAGATTGAGGAAGCTAATGCAGCAGCAAGCCTCCTCTAAGCCATATATTTTATTTCACTGACCATTTGCAGGAGTTGTAGTGGATGATATCTGTGACTCTTGTTAGGGGAGTTGTCATTTCTTGCATGCCTGTGCTCTGTGTACCACCCTCTCTGTGGGATCCCTCTGAAACGACCTGGCTTCCACGCAAAGTGTTGGAGTTTGGGCCCAGTCAAACATTTATCTCCAGAGGGGCAACCTTTCTAGCAGCACAAGAGGTAAAGGGAAAAAACTATCACTTGTTAACATCTCATTTTATTGCAACCAATGTGGCCACACAATAATCCACTCGACAAGTTAATCTGAGTTTAGTAGGGTTTAATTATAAATTTAGAAACAAATCAATGTAGACCAATCTCAACATAATCATATAAAAGTACAGAAAGACCAAGATAAGACCAAATCTCCTGAAGAGATTTACCCTATATATTCCAAAACAGACAACTAGCTCTATGACGATGAATCACACAATCAGGAAAAATAACTGACTATTAAATTTCATTTCATGATTCCCCTTAATAAGCATGAGCAAGCTATCTGTCCCTATGCTACCTTAAAAGGGGCAACCCTAAGCTAAGAAACATTTGGTAAGGGTGAAATCAGAGAGGTGTCAGCTGTTGGAGTCTTCACTAGAAGGCACTTCAACCATGGGTCAAGTAGCATAAAGCAGCAGAAGCATAGGTCTGCTCCCTGTGAAACCTAAGATGACTCTCCTGTTCATCACTTCGTTCACCATAAAATATCAATAGTAGTCAGAGTCGACATTCCCACGTGATGTTTGCCTATGAATTTCCAGAGATCGGGTACAACTGGATACTTTCACCACCTTTCCCACATGGATAGGTTGCAACTTCGTTCGTCCTTGGTCATTCCTCTCCTCTCTCATGAGAACTTGTCTCCTTGCTCGTTACCACGCTTCTCCTTGCCAACTTTGTCTTTTAATACCTTGCTATCTAAAGAAAACAAAACCCTCCTATGCTAACTAATAAGGCTTTCTATCTTCATACCTGCAGTGGAAACAAAATACAAGTACACACATTCTACATTGAAGGTTAAATACGAATTACATGTTAAACTCAAACGTGAGCATGGACCAAACTGTTTCTCAAGGCCCATTTTAGACAATTTTAGTAGTGCACAGGGCTACAGAATATGTGCTCATTTCTACACACAATAAGTGCAGCTCCTTAATACACATATAAATTGTAAAGAATCACAAAGATGTCATTCTAAATGCACCTGCATGAAAGAAAATCTCGTTACACATATAAATGTTTAAGCCTTAGTTTACACACATTCAAATTTAATAACCTCACAATGGGACACATCCGTGTTAACTTATCCTGTCACATTAATATGTAAGTGTCACATAAACCTTTATAAATCATATTCTATACAAGAGTATGTCATGTGGAATACTTTAAATATACAATACTCCACTCCCTTTAGTAACGTTAATTAAACAGAATGTTTTTGAGTGCTGACTAAGCATGACTATGATGCACTCCTAAGATATCTCAGATGGGATCAAGATTACACTTCTCTAAGAGTCAGGATGCACCAATCCCACATGTGATGTTAGATTTCATCATTATGCCACCGGGCAAGAAAGAAGTACTCTTTGTGCCTGTGAACTAGCAAGATATCACCTTCAGAGCACCTGAGCTTGGAGGTCGCACACCTTGCTGGCCCAGTGCGAGCTGTCCGAGCAACCCTGGGAAGGTGAAAGTACCTAGCTGCCAGACCATTTGATATCGAACAGCTTTTTTCACCTGTATCCTATTGTCATGCTCCATGAAAATAGCTTGATGCACCAGTACCTGAGGGCTGTTTGCAGATCAAACACTATCTTGCTCTGGATACTTTGCTGAATTGTTTACTTGACCCCAACTTCTTGTCTTGCGAGGGCGAGCCAAGCTGCTATAGCCCTGCTGAGCTAAACAAGTTTCTCAGTGAGAGCTGTAGGCTGACACTGATAAAATAAGTCTTCCTCCTTCTGTGCTGGCCAGGCGACCATGGGCCTTGCTTGTTATTTGGAGGACAGGGTACTCCGTCAAAAACATAGTGGATATACCACCCACAGATAGCAAGTGCATTGTGTTCAATGATACTCTAAATATGGTGAATGATAAATCCGCCACGTTTGGTTGGAGTTCCCTGTCTGACAAATGCTAAATAAGGCCCAAAGTCTCATTCAGACTTTAGACCAGGCCGGGATCAGTCTTAATTCCTCCTCGGTAGATAAAGCTAGGTCCTATGCTGTGCAATTAAGAGCTGATAAGGAGGGTACCACCCACTGAGCAACCAGAGAACCTCACCACCAAAAACAAACAACAGGCTAGCCTACCCACAGTTAGAGAACACCATCAGCCCCCCCTGAAATACAGAAGGCACAACAGAAAATGGTGGCATGGAGAGACACTACCCCAAAGCTTCCGAGGACACCCAACTGCATCAATCCATATGGGAGTTTACAAGGACACCAAAGGCACTCTACATCAAGGAGTGCATGACCACGCTACCACCTGTCCTGATCAAGACCTTGTAGAAGCAACAGTTGCCACCAGTTTCCCTGGTACAACTAGAAGGCTGTCCAGAGCCTCATTCTGATTGTCTCCTCGTGATTCAACCTCCTGACTGTTTCTGCACAAGAGCAGTGGGCTTCTTGGCTCCCAAGCTCATCAGATACTTTTTTACAAGAAGGAGCTAGACCAGAGTTACTGAGCCCCTACAAGCTTCCCTTGGACCCAGGTACAGGCATCTCTTTCGCTGGTGCTTGTCTTGCACTCTTTTTGCAATGCAACAATGCAAACCCAAAGGCTAGCTAGTCTATCTGACCTCTCAGCCTGCAATTCTGGCACAGCTCTCTTCACTCTGAAGCAGCTCCTGACATTCCTAATGCAGTTTACTTCAGCTCCGGTGCAGCACCGGAGACATGAATGCCAGCCCAGGCATCGGTCCCCCTTACTCTGCTACTTCTGCCAGTGCAGATTCCACTGTCAGTGCCTCTACCAAGTACTTGAACTGCATCTTCAGGGATGGATGACATTCCTTCACAATCGTTTTACTTGGGAAAGCTGGAGACTGGTGCAGTCACTGGTTGAGAAATTTTTACCAGCAGACACATGAAACTGCATTTGCCCCAGCACTATCACACGGTCATGCCAAAGGCTTTGGAAGTACTGTACCTTTAAGCCCAAATGCCCTTGCAGGAGAAAGAAGACATCTATGTGCTGGCATCAGCAACACCACCTCCACTGAAGCTTATCCTGGCCATTGAGCTCAAGGCCTCAAGCAAGAGATTTGGAGAAATGTGGCCCCACATGTAGTAGGGTTTTTGTGTCCAGAACCCATCAGCTATGTGTGCTGTGCTGATGGCAGTTTTCCTGGAGAGAAAAGCAATGTTTTCCCACATTGTATTGTATTGTATTGTATTGTATTGTAATTGCATTTATATAGCGCTTACTACCCCTGACGAGGCGTCGAAGCGCTTTTTCGGCGAGTAGCACGCTACTCCGGAACCCAAGAAGGATCAGTGTTGAATTAGTATAGTGAAATATGAAAGTAATTTGAGTGGTGGATAGGTTAGTCAGTTATTTGGATTCAGAAGTCCAGCAGAGGGATAGAAGAGGGAAAAAGGTTTGCATTTATATAGCGCTTTGTTACCCCTGATGGGGTGTTGAAGCGCTTTTTTTTTACGAGTAGCACGCTACTCCGGAACCCATAAAGGATTAGTGGTGAATTAGTATAGTGAAATATGAAAGTAATTTGAGTGGTGGATATTAGTCAGTTATTTGGATTGAGAAGGATAGCGGAGGGATAGAAAAGGGAAAAAAGGTTTGCATTTATATGGCGCTTGTTACCCCTAATGGGGTGTTGAAGCACTTTCTTGGTGAGTAGCACGCTACTCTGGAACCCATAAGGAATAGGTGTGAATTAGTATAGAGAAATATGAAAGTAATTTGACTGGTGGATATTAATCAGTTATTTGGATTGAGAAGGATAGCGGAGGGATAGAGGAGGGAAAAAGGTTTACATTTATATAGCGCTTGTTACCCCTGTTGGGTGTTGAAGTGCTTTTTTGGCGAGTAGCACGCTACTCCGGAACCCATAAAGGATTAGTGGTGAATTAGTATAGTGAACTATGACAGTAATTGGAGTGGTGGATGATATGTTAGTCGGTTATTTGGACTGAGAAGGGTAGCAGAGGGATATATATATATATATATATATATATATATATATCGCTTGTTACCCCTGATGGGGTGTTGAAGCGCTTTTTCGGCGAGTAGCACGCTACTCCGGAACCCATAAAGGATTAGTGGTGAATTAGTATGGTGAAATATGAAAGTAATTTGAGTGGTGGATATTAGCCATTTATTTGGATTGAGAAGGATAGCGGAGGGATAGAAGAGGGAAAAAGGGTTGCATTTATATAGTGCTTGCTACCCCTAATGAGGTGTTGAAGCGCTTTTTTCGGCGAGTAGCACGCTACTCGAACCCATAAAGGATTAGTGGTGAATTAGTATAGTGAAATATGAAATTTGATAAGTGGACATGTTAGTCTGTTATTTTGATTGAAAAGGATAGTGGAGGGATAGAAGAGTGAAGGGAGTCATAGCAGTAGTGGGAGGCTTGGGATGAGTAAAAAGGGATGTCAGGGGAAGAGTCAGAGGGAAGAGTTTAGAAAGGCTTGTTTTGGGGTTTCAGTATAGTAAAAAAGGTGTCAGATGGTGCAAGGAGGGGTAGAGTAGGGAAGAGTCTAGAAAGGGTTATTTTGGGGGTCATAAGTGGTATGGGGTTTGAGATGAATGAGAGAGTGGATGTAGAGGATATATTGATAGAGGTATAGGGTGAGGAATAGGGTAGTGCATTGGAAAGAGTAGTAGAAAGAGGTTGGAGATGAGTTGAGGTAGAAGATATATTGAGAGAGGTATAGGGTGAGAAATAGGGTAGTGCATTGGATATGCTGAATTAGAAGAAAGTAATAAATATATAGATCCATAAGTACATGGAAAGTTTATAGATGCATAAAGGAAGTATATATAGATTAAAGATATTGATAGAGGTATAGGGTGAGAAATAGGGTAGTGCATTTTTTTTTGGGAGGAAATAAATAAATACATAGATCCAAGTACATGGAAGGTATATAGATGCACAAAGGAAGTAAGTATAAGTAGATTAAAGATGCATTCAATAAACTCTGGTTTTCAAGTGTTGTACTTAAAAATGTATTTATTCATTTTGGTTTTTTTTAAACAATTATTCGACATGTTTATACAAAGCAATACACATGTATAGGTACATATCTATAGCACAAATAAATGCTTATATACAGAGGGATATGCTGTATATTTCCGTTTGCGTATGGTGCTTATGTGGGGAAGAGCCAATTCTTGAGTAGTTTTCTGAAGATAAGGTGGTTGTCGGTGGATCTTATGTTGGGTGGTAAAGAGTTCCATATTTTGGCTGCTTGAACAGAGAAAGAAGTGCCACCCATGTTTTTTTTTTCTTGTATCTTGGGATTTTGAGGCGAGGTGCCACTATAGAGCGGAGGTTCCTATGATGAATGTGTTTGGTGATTTTATTCCTGATGAAGAGCCCTCCCATATCCATGTATCACATAGACTAAGAGGTCAAGTGTCTGTATCTTTCTTTTCCACACAAGTTATCTTAGGGAGCCCATTGGTTGCCATTACAAAGGGCCCCTTTTAGACCTTCTTTAATTTCTATAGAATACTCTGAAGGCCTGATAGTTTGAGAAATACAAATGGTTTTCCCATTTAGTAGCACACAGACTTTGCCATATCCTTACAGCGAGTTCTTTTACTCATACGAAAAAGTACTTTACTTTCACACAATGCAACACTACATAAAAGTTAACGGGCAACAATACTTTACAATCAATCAATCAATCAATCAGGGAATTATAAGCGCGCTACTCACCCGTGAGGGTCTCAAGGCGCTGAGGGGGGGGGGGGGGTTACGCCGCTCCGATTCAGCCGAAGAGCCAGGTCTTGAGGGTCTTCTTGAAGGTGTTCAGGGAGGGGGCGCGTCTGATGTCTGCCGGTAGCTCGTTCCAGGTCTTGGCTGCAATGTGAGAGAATGATCTTCCGCCTGCTCTGGCTCTGTGGATGCACTGGGTTTCAGCCAGTGCGAGGTTGGACGATCGCAGGTTTCTTTTGGGTACGTGGAAGTTTATTCTGTCGGTGAGGTATTTGGGTCCGCTGTTGTGTAGGCATTTGTAGGCGTGAATGAGGATTTTGAAGGTGACTTTCTTCTCCACGGGGAGCCAGTGGAGTCGCCGCAGGTGTGGGCTGATGTGTTCGTGCCGGGGGATGCCGAGGACGAGTCTGGCTGCGGTGTTCTGTATAGTTCTGTATAGTTTGGAGTTTGCGGAGTAGGGACTTGTTGATTCCAGCGTAGAGTCACTGTATGGAGGAACCAGCCAGTTTTAGCTCATGCCTTATGTAATGTATCATGCAGATCCAGCAGTGCAAGATAGGGCAAATTGCTCCAGGGGAAAACAGTGTATCGGCTGACAGCACAGATTGATTGCCCCCTTCCGCTCGCAATGAGAGCACGGCTAGGTCGTTGGTTCAGTGTAAATTATTCCAAATTTAGTTCGTTCTATCGCAATGTTGCACTTTGGCATTAGACCTTTGATCATCCTTGGTGGGTTGGACCTGTTTCTCTGACTGCCCACTCCCAATGGTGTGTGGTCTTATACTGCCCACAAGAGAGGCTTTCATAGCTTGGAGTACAGGGTGGAGATAGTAGGGCCAGTCTCACCAATATCAAAGCTGGATTTTGACATATCCTAGTCTATAGCAAATAGGCATAAATATGTTTTCACTCTAAGAAGAGTAATGCTGACTGGGAGTTATGCATAACAGAATATAATATAAGTGAGGTTAGGTGAAATGCTCTATTTACGTCTTCAAGTAGCATTGCGACCAATTATTAGGTGGTCTGTCGATTTGGAGCAAAAATTAAATATTTGCAAAAGTTAAGTCTGTATGTTTCAAGTTGAAATTTAATTGAGACAGGGTCTAGCTATAGGCACTTGGTACACAGGGTCTAGCAGATTGAAGGGGTGAACCCATTATAAAGATCCTTCATATGACCTATTTATTTTATGTTTTCCATTTTATTTACCACAGTCTTGGCCCAAAAGAATTTGAGGGCTTCACAACTGAGTAGGAAGTATTTGTAAGATAACAATTGACATAACCCATAGGATTAAAACCAAGAAAACAGATAGAGCCAACAGTTTATATCCAGATACACAGTACCAGTCTATAAATAATTGGATGGGAATCCTCTTAAATCAAACACTAAGCATCAGGAAAACAGCCAGAGGAAACAGTTCATACCAGGATGATAGATCAAGTAAACAGAGGAGTTGAGGTGCAACAATGTTACCTTCATCCAAAGTGTCTGTCAAGTAACAAGATTTTGAGTTCACTTTTGAACGAGTTACACTGGAGGTTGTGCGAAGAGCTGATGGCAGGGAGTTCCTAATCGTTGGTTCACTGCTAGAAGATGCCTGTTACATATAGCATTCTTACTCGAAAGTCAGAGGTTCATGCAGGAGGTATTCAATGTTTTTTTATCCTTGTTGGGTGCTGCAAATTGTCAGTTTCCCAACCAGGTATGAGGGTGTGGAGTTGTGGAGGACTTTATTAGTGATGCATGCAACCTTAAATTAGGCTGATGCTTTGATGGGTAGCCACTAAGGTGTACGGAAGATAAGCGAGGTGTGTGCCGCAATCTGCCTCAATGCCCCTACCATAAACACAAAATGGGTACAGGAAGGGGGAACAAAGAGTGTGCAGAGTCGTAGAAATTTGGGATAAAAGAAAAGGTGTGCAGCAAGTAACTGAGTGGGAGGCATGAAGTCTAGAGGAAGTAGGCATATATCAATGTTACAAAAGGTCATGGTTAAGGTCAATTTGCATACGTGAGATTGTTTCTTTAAGGGCATTGCATGTGTTTATGTAAGTTTCCTGATCCATATCTAACATTCACACAGTCTTTGTTCAGGCCCCACTCTTTAATACAGAGTCTCTTTAGCTTTCTAAGATCCTTGAGTCTGACCTTGCATGGCAGCACTGTGCTAGTCAACTAGTCTAAGATCTTTTTATGCCGAGCATTACAATATCCATGGTCTTAACTCTGTCAACACTGTTTATTATGATATTTCACCTATTCATCTATCTTTCATGAGATCCCTGATTCTTTTGCCTTGAATTTCTTCAACTTCAATAAAAGAATAGCCTTAGAGAAAACAAAATGGAGTTGCTAACCAGAAGCTTTGTGGCTCATGATGATCTGCACCGGGTCAGTGTGGTTTGAATGATGCAAATTATTTTCATTGGATTGGGTGGATTGTAAGGAAAAGATCTCTTAAACAGCTCCTTTTCCGCTCTCACAATCTCCCTTCTTTGGGCTTGACTGTCAGCTCTTTATTTGAAGGTTAAGAAGGAGATGCAGCAGCAGGATTGCCAGGGTTTTCACCTGAAACCAATGGCTACAAAATTAAATGCATAGGTTGTGTGCATTCCCTCCTGGGCATTTCAACATCTCTTATTAGAACTTGTGGCTCCTGGTTCTTTTCTATATTAATGGGTTCCTTGCAAAAAGCATTATCAGAGAAAAATGATTTAGTTCCCTATAAGCTTTAGGCCTTCCAGTCATCTATCCCTTTTAATTATTTTATGCTTTACCAAGCAAAGCTTTAATTTATGATCACTTTTCTCAAAGACGTCCTTGTAAACATTTTGGGGCCGATTCACAGAACTAATCTGAGATAAAATCCTAAACTTACTACTTTTGGTATTCACAGAAGGCATTTAGTAGTAGTAAAGTTAGGACTCCTAACTTTACTACTACTAAACTGAGATAAAATCCTAAACTTACTACTTTTGGTAGTCACAGAAGGTATTTAGTAGTAGTAAAGTTAGGACTCCTAACTTTACTACTACTAAACTGAGATAAAATCCTAAACCTACTACTTTTGGTATTCACAGAAGGCATTTAGTAGTAGTAAAGTTAGGACTCCTAACTTTACTACTACTATACTGAGATAAAATCCTAAACTTACTACTTTTGGTATTCACAGAAGGCATTTAGTAGTAGTAAAGTTAGGACTCCTAACTTTACTACTACTATACTGAGATAAAATCCTAAACTTACTACTTTTGGTATTCACAGAAGGCATTTAGTAGTAGTAAAGTTAGGACTCCTAACTTTACTACTACTATACTGAGATAAAATCCTAAACTTACTACTTTTGGTATTCACAGAAGGCATTTAGTAGTAGTAAAGTTAGGACTCCTAACTTTACTACTACTATACTGAGATAAAATCCTAAACTTACTACTTTTGGTATTCACAGAAGGCATTTAGTAGTAGTAAAGTTAGGACTCCTAACTTTACTACTACTAAATGACTTTTGTGAATACCGAAAGTCGTAAAGTTAGGATTTTGTCTCAGTTTAGTAGTAGTAAAGTTAGGAGTCCTAACTTTACTACTACTAAATGCCTTCTGTGAATACCAAAAGTAGTAAGTTTAGGATTTTATCTCAGATTAGTTCTGTGAATCGGCCCTTTCTTTCTAGTTCATACAGACAGACATGCTGGCAGACCTCATCAAAATAATGAATGAAGCATCTTTGGGGAACTCCCCCAATTTCCTGTACCCACTTCGCACTATATATCTATGAATTATCTAGTAAGGTGATAGTGGTATGCAACGTGTGCCCTATGCGATTCCTATACTTCTAAGGGAGCCAAAGGTAATATCTCAAGGGAATATCTAAAAAGTGCTTGTTCAGCTCTAGCCCAATCTTGGCAGTAGCTGAAAAAGCCTATTGCAGTGTTCAGTGAATTTGTGCTGCCAAGAGATAATATTCAAAATGGGGATAGCCCAGTCTGTCATCACCCAACACCAGGGAGATTGTTGTCTTATTAACTCTCTCCCTCTTTGCACTTCATAAAAAGGATTCAGTCTTTCAATGTATATTCTGGGATTCGAGAAAAGAAAATGTTGGGCTACATATAAGAGTCTAGCAAAGAAGTTCATCTTCAGGCATGCTGCCGTCCCAAACAACAAATTCCTCCAATCTTCCCCAGCTATAGAGATCCTTAAATAAAACCTCCAGCAAATCTGGAAGATTAGAATTCTAGAGATCTCTGTTCCACCAAGAAAAATATACCTCTTAATATTTTATAGGGTCAATGTCCATTGCAAATGATGATGTCTGAACAACTGAGTCCCCTCTGTGTCATCCACATTGGTGCCTATTCCAATGGATTTTGTGGAATTGATTTTAAACCCTGAGACAGATGAGAACTCCTCCAGCAATGCAAGTCAGTCCAGCAACAACCTCTCTGGGTCCGACAAAAAGCAAAAGATATTGTGGGTAAACAACTATTTATCATGATGTCCCTACATAACTCTGGTATCGCTAATACCTTGACCTGCATTTATTTTTTGTAAGAGTGGTTTGAGGGAAAGAGCGAACAAAGGGTAAGCTGGAGAGCTCTGAAAAGTCCCTCTCATTGTGAATTTATGTAACAAAAGACCATTGATTTTTATTCTCATCTGCAGTCACAGGAAATTGGCCTAAATGTTTTTTTTTAATTCTACCCCAGACCAGTTTGCTTTGTCAAGCACTTTAAAACAGATAGCTACACTTAAGTCTATCAAACGGTTTTTCAGCATCAAGAGAAACCACAATCACAGGAAGATTGGTGTGTTCTGATCAAAGTTAAAGCCAGTCTGCTGCTGTTGAAAGCGGTCCTACTTCTGGTGAAACACGCCTGACATGGTGAAAAAACACAAGGTCTCAATTCATAAACCCTGGACACCAGTGCCCTGGTATACATCTTACTGTCCCACTTCAGAAGGGTTGCTGGCCTGTAAGATGCACATTATCAGTGATTCTTGTCTGGCTTCAACAGAATGGTCAGTGTCAAAACCAACTTCACCTTCATCAGACTCTCCCCGACCCTACACATGTTCAGGAAGGACCTCAAGACCTGGCTCTTCAACTGATCCGGAGCTGCCGCCTCCCCCCCAGCGCCTTGAGACCCTCACGGGTGAGTAGCACACTTTATAAAACCCTGATTGATTGATTTGTCCTCATTAGTATATGCTCACAACTGACAGTTTACACTGGGTGTATACAAAGATAGGATCTGTTATAATACATGTTTAACTAAGTACTGTAATTGCTACACAGATGATTTTTTATATTGATTATGAGTCTGAATGTTTCTAGTTTTGAGAGTTTATTGTGTTTTTTATTGTACTGTATATTTACTGATTTGTACATTGTGTATATAATGATATGCGTTTAAATCATTATAATAAATATTCATATTTTTTTTATATAAAAAGGAGACAGTCATAATTGATGGTTTAGTTCTTTACTATTGATATGGAACTTTATTCAGTGCATTCTGATTGACCTAACGATCAGTGGTTGTAAAGCGTGAGCACAAAAGGGAAGTTTATTTTTTACTGGTCATATGAACCCTGCCTTCATTTATCCTTATCTTTGAGATGTGATTACAAGTCTGTTTTTTCAGATTTTATAAGCCAGTAACAAACCTGCTTTAGCCCCCTTTTGCAATATTTCTGTTGGGCTTAAATGACTACTGTATCTTTCATTAAGATGGCCTCCAATTGCCCCTCACTGTACACAGATTGCAACACATCTGTCCTATGTTTTATTGTAAATTCTAGGGTACATTCTTCTAAGCTGCGCTGGTGCTCTCACTACAGCCACACAAAGTGAGTCATGTGAGCGATGGGCTCTCCTAAAAAAGACAGCCTTAACCGCATCCCATACCAAGTCCTGTGACATCTCTCCTTTAGCATTCTTGTTAAAGTAATTGTGCAAGGCAGGCACTATACATTCTCTTAAAGTCGGATCATGAAATGTGATTTCATTTGTGAGCCATAGTTTCTGTCCTGGGGAGGGCATCACCAAGGCACACATTTCTAATCAAGCATTATCTGTCAGATAATATCTGTGTTTCTTTTGCAGTTGACAAAACGCATGCAAAGGCTCACCTAGTGAGATAAGAAGTCAGTCTAGAACGGGACCTATGTACATTTGAACAAAGGAGTAATCATTCTCTTTCATATGCTGGATCTGCCATATATCTATTAAATCTAAATCTCAAATTCCTTTTTGGAGGGCTGGGGGAGAATCCCCACAACCATGCTAAATGAGGATAGAATAGGGGGCGTGGCTTGACAAGATGGCCGCCTGGTAGCATTTCCCCAGAGCTCCCACTGGCGAAAACATTATCCGTCATTAATCCTGTCTCAAATAGCCCATAAATACTTGCATCGGGCCGGTGTTGAACCCCCTTCTCCCCCCTGAGCTGGGGCATCCACTTTTCCTGCCAAGATTGAATTGCCTGAGTCCCCATGCAGCGGAGACCTAGACCTGAGGGCGGAGCCGACGTTGTCGAAGCTGGGCCCCAGAATTGCAGACGTGCCCAGAGCCCTCAATCGATGAAGATAACATTGTTGCACCTCAACTCCTCTGTTAACTTGATCTATCATCCTTGTATGAACTGTTTCCTCTGGCTGTTTGGGTCGGACAGATGCTTGCTGTGTGACTCTGTGTAGGAGAGTAAAAGAGGCCCCCCCTGAAGACTTGGGGTTCCCCCACAGAGGCAGATATCATGACACAAATAAAGGTGTCCCGAGAGGTCATGCTAGTGAAGATTGACACTGTGGCTCTTGAGGTGAGCTTACTTCGTGCCAACTTCCGTAAAATCTCAGAGAGGGTTACTGAGGCGGAGGGGCACATCACGGAGCTCCAGCAAGAAATGGAGACACTGAAGAAAATGGTGTCTGAGCTCCATACACTCACATCACGCATGGAAGACAGGATTGAAGACTAGGAGGGATGCTCCAGGAGGCGCAACCTCCGCTTTGAAGGCTTCCCTGAGAGGGCGGAGGGTCAGTCTGTAGAGCTGTTTCTTGAAGATTGGATCATGACAGCCCTGAAGTCTAGATGCCTCTTTAATTTTTTTCACCATTGATAGGACCCACCGAGCACTGGCACCGGTACCTAAACCGTGGGCGCAGCCACATGCAATAATCGCCCGCCTGTTTAACTTCAGAGACACAGTACTACAACATGTGAGGTCCAGGTGGGCCTCCCAATATGAGAACTGGAACATCATGATCTTCCCGGATTATACCCAAAGGGTCCAGGACCTTCGCAGACACTGAATTTTTTAGCAAGAAGCATCTGCAGGAGCATAGCCTCTTCTACAGCCTTATGGTTCCTGTGAAACTTAGGGTACAGTTTGAGGGAAAAGTACTCTTCTTTGCCACCCCTGGGGAAGCCAACGGTTGGCTGGACACATTGGGTGGGGTCCCCCGTAAGCAGTAATCGAACAACAGAGCAGGTGGGAGTGGTGCCACTCGGTGGATTACAACATCACACAGACACACAGACGATTTGGACAGAGCTATGGTATCCGTTAAACTGGAAATATCCTGGTGTGCACTGACAGAACTCCGGAGGACTTAAATTTTGTGCCAGACACTGGCGAATCATTCCAGACACACAAGGGAGTCAAGGACTATTGTAGTGACAACATGGAGCAGGGACTGGAGTAACATTTGTGGAAGAAGGACTGGCGGAGTTCCACAGCAATGGCTGTACACATAACGTAACGTATTGGTGGGGGGCGACTTCCTTTGTAGATCTGTTGTTGGTTCTGTTGGACTCAGTAACGGGGACTGTTAATGTGATGTATATATAGATGTATACGGTTGTGGGTTATCCAATAGATGTACCATTGATTTCAGCATCATTTACTTTCATTAGAGCACATGGGTAATGTGTTGATTGCCGGCGGGAGACCCAGGTGGGCTACAGTCCCGTTGGGGTGGTTTGAGTGCATTTGGCCGTGCCACCCTGACGAGATGCATGGCTCCCAGCTTAAAGCGTTACATAAGGTTGAGACCTCGGCCTCTGAAGGGGGGTTTGAGCAGTGGGACTGCAAAGTTGGCCTAGCCTCTGGGGCCACAGTTGTTTGAACGTTCCTAGATGCCATTGGTTCGCTCCTGGAGGAAGGACTTTGTGCTAAGTCCTTTACAGTGTTGGGGGATTTTAATTTTCACTTGGAAGAACCCACTGATCCTGATAATATGAGGCTGAATTTGGTTATGAGTGGGGGGGGATCTTGAGCAGCTGGTGGTCGGACCTACACATGTAGCAGGTCATACATTGGACGGAATCTTTACCAATAACTCATGTCTTTCCTTCTCTGAGACCCTGCCTCTTACCTGGACTGATCATGCTGCTATCCTCTTTGCTCTATCTCGGACGCCTCATTATCAATCTAAACCAGAGTCCAGGGCCAAACTAGCTATCAGGGTCTGGAATACCGCCAACAATCCCGCGTTAGGGAATCTCTTGAAAGACACAGCTCCCCTCCTTCCGGCTGGAGCAGAGGAGGCTGCGGCTGTTTACACTGGATGGATTGACGCTGCGTGCAGTAAATTTGTCCCGACTAAACGGTATTCCCCCAAGCGGGCTTCCCCTTCAGCCCCTTGGTTCTCTGACAACCTTCAAGAGCAAAAAACTGACTGTAAGAGGTTAGAACGAGCCTGGAGAAAAGGCTACAGTGCCAGTGACAAAGTGGCCTATAAAACCAGTCTCTCAGGGTACAAAAAATTACTCGTGGAAACTAAGAGGATTTATTTCTCTGAGCAGATTAATAAGGCAAAATCCTCCTCTAAAGAATTATTTAAAACAATAAATTTACTTACTAATCCCACTAGGCCAAATGTACATACTAGCCCTGAGCTATGTGAAAATCTTGCCTCTTTCTTTCGGCAAAAGGTCGATTGTATTTTTTCCTCCTTCAGCCCTCAGCAATCAGAGGCTAATGAGGCTTTAGACGAGGCGAAGTCCAATGCAAGTAAAGCTATATCTACTCTAGCTGAGTTTACACCACTAGAAACTCAAGAGGTTATTAAGCTCTTGATGGCGAGTAGATCTGGATCTCCCTTGGACCCTTGTCCAGTTTCGGTGATTAAACTCTTTCCTAAGATCATTGGCCCGGTTCTGACCTCTATGATTAACTCTATTTTTGAGTCAGGCCACTTTCCCATAACGTGGAAACAAGCCTCCATTCTTCCTCTAATAAAAAAGCCTAAACTGGACCCTAATGACATGAACAGCTATAGACCTATTTCACGTCTCACACTGTCAGCCAAAATTATTGAAAAGGCCATGAACACCCAGCTTAGCACGTTTTTTCGCACTAACTGTTCATTGGATCCCACGCAGTTTGGCTTTCGTGCTGAACATAGCACAGAGCTAGCCTTGATTAAAGCAACGGAGGAAATAAGAGAGGCCTTGGACCAAGGAGGTGCTGCGATTCTGATCATGTTGGACCTTTCGGCAGCCTTCGATACGGTCCATCATGAAGTATTGATGGACCGGCTATCTACAGCAGGGGTTCAGGGCAGGGCCTGGAACATTTTACAATCATTTCTGTCGGATAGAACCCAAACGGTGGACATAGGCAAGAATAAGTCCAAGCCGTTCTCCTTTCCGTGCGGGGTGCCACAGGGTTCATCTCTTAGTCCCACACTTTTTAATATATATGTGGCCCCATTGGCGGCCCTGATTGGATCCTTTGGGTTTCAGGTGACGTCTTATGCAGACGACACTCAAATTGTGTTGTCCCTTCAGCCGGGCAAAGAAGCTGAGACTAGCCTGAGATGTCATGACTGCATGAAATCTGTTGCAGGCTGGATGGCATCTAATTGCCTAAAGCTCAATGCCGGCAAAACGGAGGTTTTGCTTTTTGGGAATAAGGCTAACCTCTGGTCACCTGATTGGTGGCCAGAGGAAATGGGCACACCTCCAGCGCCTTCCGCGAAAGTAAAGAACCTGGGTGTGGTGATGGATAACAAACTCACCTTTGGTGATCATGTTAGCGGGGTGATATCCACCAGTTTCTTTCTTCTCAGAAAGCTGAGAAAAATAAAAATATTTCTGTTTAAAGACACCTTTAGGACAGCAGTCACGGCGCTCGTCTTGTCACGACTGGACTATTGCAACGGTCTGTATCTGAGTTTACAAAAGAAACATTTTAACAGACTCCAGATTGTGCAAAATGCGGCAGCAAGACTGCTAATGGGCATTCCTAGGTTCGTCTCAGTGGGAAAGGGTCTTCGAGATCTCCACTGGCTCCCAGTGAAACAACGGACACGGTTTAAAGCACTGTGTATGGTTTTCAAAGCCTTGATGGGCAATGGCCCAGTCTACCTGAGAAATCGTCTACTCTGGTATGTTCCTGGAAGATTGCTACGTTCCTCGGAAGCAAAGCTAGTGACTATTCCCCGAGTTAAGAAAGCCAGTTGGGGTGGCAGGAGTTTCGTTTACTGTGCCGCCAGGGCTTGGAATGATCTTCCTGTGCATCTAAGAAAGGCCACGGATCTCCTTTCTTTCAGGAAGGAGTTGAAAACCTGGCTTTTCTCTGTATAATTCTCCGCCTAGGTCTCCCACCAGGTAGTGCTTAGCGCCAGGACGCCTTTGGGCAGCAGCTGCGCTTTACAAGTTTCATTAACATAACATAACATAACTCACTGCCTATGGGCGGGTGGAGATATACGTTGTAACTGTTGGGTGGTGTTGCAACTATGGCTTGTAAGAATTGGCTATACTAGGTTGCTATCATGTACTCGGCATACTGGACAAATGTGAAGGTGTGGGGAGGGAGTATGGGTGGTCCGCTGTGGGACGGGAGGATGCATGCTGTACAGGGTCTATGGCTACGGCCTAGAAATTTCTGACCTGGAATGTGCGGGGACTGGGCCAACACGAGAAACAATGAAGAGTGTACTCATACCTCAGGCACTATGGAGAGTCTGTGGCATTCTTGCACGAGACTCGAAAATGGAGAGACTGCATCACACACTGGAGACAGCAGTGGCTGCGACAGGTCTTAGCGACCTCTTATTCCAGTTACGCTCGGAGGACCCTGATATCGGTGGCACCTGGAGTCCCATTTGTGACCAAGGGAGTCCAACTGGATCCACAGTGGAGATAAGTAATTGTTTCAGGAGCACTGGATGCAAGAGACAAATGCTTGGTGAATGTGTATGCTCCCAATGTGGATGATGCAAACTTTTTTGGGTCAGTAATGAGTTCGAATGCAGACCATTTCAGCTCAGAGGTCCTTCTGGCTGGGGACATAAATTGTGTGCTGGATGGTGGTTTGGACACCAAACCTGCAATGACGAATTCTCTTAGAGAGATTATGATTGGTATTGGCCTACAGGATGTGTGGAGTGTGAGATTCCCGAGGGACAAAGTGTACTTCTGCTTTGTACTCACCACAGGGATGCACAGTCATCTTGACTACTGTTTATTGTCTGGTGCCCTGCCCCAATTTGCAGAGGATGTCTCCTACTTAGCATAATACCTCTTGGACCATTCGCCTTTACTGGTATCTCTTAAGATGTCCAGGGAGCCCCCCAGTGTGCCCATGCGGACGATGCGGGCGTAGGTCTTGTCGGATCCAGTGTTCACAAGTGCGGTGGCGGAGGGCCTTGAGCAGTATGAGGTCTTCTTGGGTGGCACTGAGTTCATCCTGAACCCTCCACATTTGGGTGAGTTTCTCTTTGTCCGGGCCATGCCAGGTAATGGCGTTGCGTAAGAAGTTATGCCACTACATGGCCCCGCTCGCACGCATCGCCAGACAACACGACCTCAACATTATCTCCTACGCCGACGACACTCAACTGATCCCCTCCCTCACCAAGGACCCCCTCGCCGCCAAAGCCAAACTCCATGACGGAATGAAGGCCGTCGCCGATTGGATGAAGATCAGCCGACTAAAGCTGAACACGGACAAAACGGAGGTCCTCATCCTCGGCTCCAACCCCTCAGCCTGGGATGACTCCTGGTGGCCAACGACGCTGGGAGCAGCCCCGACACCCACCGACCACGTACGCAACCTGGGAGTCATCCTCGACTCAACGCTCTCCATGACCAAGCAAGTCAACGCAGTCTCCTCCTCCTGCTTCAACACACTCCGCATGCTTCGCAAGATCTACAGGTGGATCCCGACAGACACAAGAAGAACAGTCACCCAGGCCCTCGTCAGTAGCAGACTAGACTATGGGAACGCCCTCTACGCGGGAGCCCCGGCCAAGCTCATCAAGCGACTGCAACGCATACAAAACGCCTCCGCACGACTGATCCTCGACGTACCACGCCACAGCCACATCACCCCCACTTGAGGAACCTGCACTGGCTCCCCGTCGACAGGAGGATCACCTTCAAACTCCTCACCCACGCACACAAGGCACTCCACAAAACTGGCCCAGCCTACCTCAACAGACGACTCTTCTTCTACGTCCCCAACCGCCAGCTCCGCTCCGCCGACCTCTCCCTCGCCACCGTCCCCCGCATTCGAAGAACAACCACCGGCGGCAGATCCTTCTCACACCTCGCCGCCAAGACCTGGAACACCCTTCCACTAAGCCTCACGAAAGACCCAAGACCTGCTGACCTTCAGGAGGCTACTCAAGACCTGGCTGTTCGACCATTAGCAGCATCCCTCCCCCCCTTCCCTCCCCCAGCGCCTTGAGACCCTCGCGGGTAAGTAGTGCGCTCTACAAATTCTGTGATTGATTGATTGACTAGCCTCACTGTAGAGCTACCATCACATGCATCAGCACTGCATCATCAGCAGTGGCTTCCTCGATCTAAAGCAGGCTCAATGCTCTCAGGCAGGCCACTTGGGACACCATGCAGATGTACTCCTCTGTCGGACCAGCATCTTCTACTTCTCCTGCAGCTTGGGGCGGATGGTGTGCGAGGGAGCCTGCCGGGGTAGTTGGACCCTTGACGGTAAACTACTTCAAAGCAGTAATGATGCAACTGGATTGCCTAGCGTTCGTTGTGAAGTGGTGGATGGGGTGCCTTGCCTCTGAACTGCGGGACTAGTTGCTGTTGATCTATGATTATACTGAAGGGCCTCCCACAAAGGTATAACTGAAAATGTCTGCATGCCCATATGATAGCCAGGGCTTCTCTTTCAATTTGGGGACATCTTGCTTCAGTTGGCGTTAGTGCTTTGCTGGCAAATGCTAGCGACGCCCATCTCCTTGGTTCTACCTCCTGGGTGAGTACTGCTCCCAGGTCTACTGGGCTTGCATCGACGAGCAACTCAGTGCTCTTCTTTGGATCAAAGTACGCCATTGTTGTCTTTCTCAGGAGAGCTGTTTTTATCCTCTGGATAGTTTCTTCCTCACTCGGGCCCCACACCCAACAGGCATCCACCTTTGTAAGCGCCCTCAAGGGTTCAGCAATCATTGCTAAGTTGGGAATAAATCTTTCACAATACATGGCCATGCCTAAGAAACTGCGCATCTCTGAGGCATTGGTCGGTGCTGGAGCCTGTTTGATGGCTTGCGATTTCCTGGGGTCAACATGCACTCCTTCCTGAGTGAAGACGTATCCAAAGACTTTATTGAAGTTTGGAAGAAAGAACATTTTTCTTTGTTAACGGTGATGCCGTGTTCCCACAGGCGCATCAGAGTAGCTTGCAGGCGCTTGTGATGTTCCTCTGCAGTTGTTGAATAGATTAGAATATCATCACTTACATTCATGATGCCTTGCAACCCTGATAGTGGCATCCTTGGACACTTCCACCACTGAGGAAATGCCAAAATTCAATTGTTTGTATCTGCATAATCTGAGGTGTGTGGAAAACGTCGTTATGTATCAGCTTTTCTCTGATAGTTGCAGTTGGATGTATCCTCCATTGAGATCTAATTTTGAGAACCACCTGGCTCCATTTAGATCAGCGATAATATCGTCCATTGTGGGCGTAATGTGCCTTTTCTGTTTTATGGCCTTATTCGGGAGGCACATGTCAATGTACAAACACACTTTGCCAGGCTGTTTTGGCTATAACCATAGAGAACACCCAGGGTGCTGGTCTGAATACTTTCTCGATTACTCCTAGGCATTCGAGTTTGTCTAATTCCGGCTCAACCAGCGGCCTGCGGTGGAATGGCACATGTCGATAGTGGAGAGCTACGTGCTTGACTGACTTATCGATGTGTAGTTTGACGGGCGGGGTATTCAGGCATCCCAGGCTGTTGAATAGTTTGGAGAATTGGCTTAACAGTTCGTCAACTTAGTAGGCTTTTACATTTCAGGTGAACGACTCCAGCCCTAATTCCTCCACAGTGTAGTTTACTAGTAAGTTGTCAGCTTCTCTGTCAACCATATGGAACGTTGTCAGGATTTCTTGATTGTTTGATCGTACGCATGCTATCATGCGTTCTTTGAGGGGCAGCGGGGACCTACCACCATATGTAAATATCTTGGTGTGGGACGGGAATACTGTGGGCTTCGGATGGAGGCATCGATATTGTTGTATGTCCATCACATTTACTGATGCCCCTGTGTTGATGAGGGCCTAGACCTCCAATCCAGCAATATCTATTACACATGTGGGTTGTGGCCTTCTGTGTGTTTTCAGATTCCCTGTAAATGAGATGAGGAAGACTTCCTCTTCGTCCTCCGACGGCGAGTCTTCTAGCTGGTGCCTGCTCCCCTGAGGGTGTCTAGCAGTTCCTTGAGGCTCTGGATCAGATAGCGACAGCTGCCACATAGCTTTTGTCAGGATCCTTCTCTGGAGGGCAACTCTTCCTTTTTAAGCACTTTGACACACTGTTGCGAAGTGATTGATCTTACTGCAGTTTGAACAGGTGCATCCTTGAGCTGGACAGGTCTCTAGGGTGTTTTCATCACGGCCACAGTATTTGCAATGAGTCCATGTCAGTGGGGGAGCTGGCACTCTGGGCCTGTTTGCCTTCCTTCTCATGTACACGGCATTGGCTCGCTCTAGCTTCATGTTAGGGGCCTGCCTTTTCTGGTGTCTGAGTTATTACAATGTCCATTTCGGTGGCCCTGGCCGTGGACAGGTCAGGAGATATTGCCATGATGAGGATATCATCTGGGCTAATGTTCGGTTGTCTCAGGATTAGGCCTCAAAGTGTCGTATTCTGGCCCCCCTGGATGATCTATGCCCTTATTTCTTTCGGCTGGTTATCCGCCGTGCGCATACTGGCTAATTCGTGGAGGTGTGCATAAAAAACGTCAATGCTGCATCATAATCATTCGCTGAGCCAGTGTTGGGGAGGTGTTCATAAACTTGTAGATTTCTACCCCCATGTAGTGCAGCAGCAGGGAGCACTTGACTGCTCCATCAGTTTCTCGGGTGGCAACAAAATAATAAAGCAGCGTCCCCACCCATGTTTACCATTGGGTTGCAGCCGTAGCAGGGTCAACTAGCTCACTGAAGAGCTGCAGCACACCTACCAGCGCATGCTGTGGGGGATGTGCCCCTGCAATGGCCCTTGGGGGGGTACCGCATTAGCATCATCTGCCATGGGCTCCCCACTTCTCAGACACCTTAGGGTGTCGCCAATGTGCTGGGGTGACCTGGTCACATCCACGGCCCACATCTCGCCACAGTCACACACTGACTCCAATGACCCATGCAGTGTAACAGTGTGGGCGAAGACCCATGCGGTCTACGACCCCTTTATTATATAGCCTCTGGCCACACCTGGCCAGAGGATGTAGAACATTCACATCCGGGTCAGTGAGCTACCATGGAAGAGTCCAGATGGCTTACTACAATTAAGGCAGTCACCATTCAACTCAGCATCACATTTTTAGGAAAGCATATGATGCCCATATTCACAATTAGAGGGACACACACGTCTATAAAGCGTGTTTATGTAACTTTAAGCCGTGACATACTGCGCACAGACTCAAGACGATGGAAGCCTCTTTAATGGTCTCCAAGGGTTCGACGTTTCTCAGCTTCAAACGTCCGTTCAGACACTGTTTATATCTTGGCTTGTGTAAGAGCTCTGGTATGTGTAGCCCACTTAACAAGATAATCAACTGAATTTGGGTCTGTTTTGAGTTGTTGCACATGGTGCACGCCTGGAATAAAGTTACCCGTCCATTTTAGTTTATCAATCTGCAATCTGTATTTTTCTTTGTTATTCTCCCTGTTTCTCCAAATGTTTGTCTCTCCTTTTCATCTGTCACTTCTCTTTATTTTGTTGCCCTCCATGCATGTCTGACCTTTTCATTCTCTCTTCAGTCCTTTCACCAGGGCTTTAAGTGGGATGAAAAAACTGGGGGGTCTCTCAAAGGGGCGTGGCCAATGTAATTAAGGGTGTGGCTTAAAAACACATAAGCTAAAAATCTGTGTTTAGCATAGTGTGCCGCCCGACTTGTATTTTGCTGTTTCTGTCATAGCATCTAGATATATGATACAACAAGTAACATCATACCTACAACAAGGCAGGACTATTGGCTTGGTCAATGGTTGTTAGTTGCATAAGATAAATAAGCAGCAACTATGGCTTGTTTTATATAATATTGAAAAAGCTTCCACTTAAAGCCCTGCTGACACCACGACGATGTTGCTGCTCCTGCGTATCAAAGAGAAGGGAAATCCAGAGAGAAAATTTCTCTCTTTAAAGGATTTCCTTCTCTTACAACGCTCACCTGGCATGACGTCCGTAACTTCTCCACTAGTGAGAAGAGCAGTGTGAGCACGCGCACATCGATGTGCCTGCTGTCACTGCAGTCCGGAAAAAACGGACCGCCTCCAGGGCACAAAACAGAGCCCGATAGAGACCCGTTTCGAGGCCCCTCTAAAAAAACGGCCGGTGCTCAGACCCGGTGAGACCCGGCCCACTTAAAGCCCTGCCTTTCACTATGTTTACTCCCATTCTTCTCCGTGTGTCTGATTGACAGAGGGCTTTGCAAACGTAATCTCATTTTAGGTGCACAAAAACATTGTTTGTGAGGACAAAATCACAATCGCAATTTAAGTATCCAAAACTATCGTGAGTTTGCACTGGGAAGAGGATTTTCTCACATGGAAATTCTGTGAATATGAAATTTCCGTTCAACCAAACCTTCTCGTAGGGGCAGGTTTGTGAGTGTTTCTTGGTCCATCGACAGAAGTTGGTGGAAAAGCCTCCAACTTGAATGGCTGTGGGTAATCCCACCTAGGAACACGCACAAACATGCATGCTTTTCGGTGGTTCACCAAATATTTGCACAAAGTTTCTCATAATGAAAAAAGCCTTCAAATTGCTCTTGTTCAGAGCAAGGGTAATGGGGAAGACATATTGGCACTGGAAAAATACAAAATGAGGTATTCATGGGTAAATGGACGTTAGTGTCACATTTCTGCGCGCGGAAACATCAAACTGTCAAAATTCAATGTGAGAAAATTATTTTGCAAGTGATATCTCCAGGGAATCTGCCACCGTTGCGGATTTCCTGGAGTATTACAGGAATTCTTTCCCGATGTAAAAAAATAAGTCTGAAATTTACTTCAAACGCAGTGATCAGTGTTCTGTGATACACTCCTGAATTTTTGTTTATATATTTTGTGAATCAGACCCAGAATATTTGCCTTTTTTTCTCTGTGTTTCTTAATAAACGTTTTGTGCCCATCTGACTGTCTCTTCTCTCCACATATTTGCCTTTGCTCCTTTCTCTCAGACCTGCCTCTGCTCTTTCATTCTGTCTGTTTCACCGAATATTGTTCTGTCTGTCAGCTGATATGGTGGGTGGTAGTTTTGCCCGTTTATACACTCGGCGCTCTCTGTATAGCGACCTTCCCTATCTGTCTTTCCCTTTCTGTCTTTCCTCCTACCCTGTCTATCTGTCTCCCATGTCTTCCTGACAGCTCTTTCTATCCGACTTCCCTCTCTATCCACTCGCCTGTCTGACTTGTCGGTCCACCTGCCTGTTTGTTCATTTTCCCTGGCTATTTGCCTGCCTGTCTGTCCTACTGCCTTATCTGTTTGGCTACCTTACCTGTCTTCCTGTCTGACTGCCCTGTCTGTCTACTCACACATCCATCCATCCATCCATCTATCCATTCTACTTGTCTGTCAGATTGTGAGAAATGCATCTCTCTACTAGTAACGCCCAGTATGGTGTGATATGCTGCTTCTTCAATGCCTGGTCAGAGTTAGCTAACTCTCGCGATATTTCACCATGTCTGTATTTAAAGTTGAATTATAGCCCGTGGGTGGCTGAGAGTGAGTGACTAAAAGCATTTGTTTGTGTGTGCCTTGTATCTCTAGTTTTCATGGTCTCTTCGGTAAGTCCCTCTTAGACAATGCTGAGGTAAGTGCGACAACCTTTATTCATAACAATGCCCATGTCATGGGCTAGACCAAAGAATCTTGAGTTATCGAGGGGGTGGGAAGGATACATTCTTCCAACAAAGAAAAGAGAGAGTAAATACCACAGAGTCAACACTGCTTGGTGCGTAGCACGGAGATAAAAAAACTTGGCACACGACTCACTGTACGAAAGGATGGGATTCTCTCTTAAAAAATAATGGAAATATTGTATTCGGTAAGGCAAACATGGCAACTCGGGTCCACGCTCATCAGGATCAACATGACTCTTGGAACAACATCAGTCTCATCTTGTCTTTTCCTGATAATCAACATCTTCTTCGAGGCCATGACTACCAGACAGATGGCCTGCAAGTGACTCATCAAAGTTTAACAGTTCTGAGTTTCCACTAAATGCCGCAAAGTCTGGGTAACTGCTTTTAGGCTACATTTCGAGTGACAGTCTCACCCTCTCTCTGCCACCACCAAGGATCTTGTTTCATGGTCACTCACCAACGGGATGGCTCAAACAGCAAGCAAAACTTTGAACTAAGGTGGCGGCCTGTGAAAAGCACCCAGTCTTCCACCATGATTTCCATGTGGCAGGCTCGATGGCGGGCAATGGTACTGCCATTCTTTATTTGATGGTGTGCCAGGTAGTGAGCTTCATCAGGCCATGAGGAATGATGGTGTCTTCTATGACATGCCCCACCCATAGTTGAACTGGTCTACAGCCACTGGTCTGGTGTGAGGTTGGACAGTCTTCTCATGGGAATGTATATGTGGCTTTTTCAATTATCAGTTTTGCTACATTGACAATCTGAATGGTTTTATTAATAGTTTGCAATTATCTCCGGCCTGTCCATTGGGTGGAGGGTAATATAGTGAGAGCTTGATATGCTTTATCTCAAGGAGGTTAAGTAATAGACATACTGTTGCCCTTGAAACAAAATCCATTGCCTGTCCATAGCTTACGAATTAGGCCATATGTGGCTAGTATCTTCCCCCAACTTGGTGATGACGTCTTCCACCAATGTCATGGTGAGTACATAGACCTAAGCATATTTAGAGTGGTCATTAATGACTATCATAAAATGCCTCTCACCTGGTAGACTGCCAAAATCTGTGTTGTCCCAAATGCATGACCACTGTAAAATCTCCTCTGTAATATTTGGTTCTGGGTGGGTTGGATGTACCGACCTCCTGACAGGTTGCATATTCATTCACCATTGTCTCTACTAGGTGATTAAGATGTGGGTACTATAGTTTACTTCATATGCTGACTTTAGTTTTTACGATGCCTTGTTGGCTGGCATTTACTAGCTTTAGAATCCTGTCTTGTAAGGTTAGCGGGACAGCCAGTCGGTTTCTTCTGAACAAATAGCCATCCTGTGGGACTGCCAGCTTTTGTCTTAAATGGTGCTGTGATGTAAATATATGCTGTGGTTATATGGTGCGCCTTGAGTGGCTTTTGTAGGAGTCATTTGCAATACCCACTCTGAGTGGCTTGGATCGCCAGTTTCCGAGAAACATCATTTGCTGAAGCTTCGGTGATGTTTGCACACATTCCACCAGCTCGATTGCAGTTTGAGTCTCTTCCAGCTGACTGGGGGATTTTTTACTACTTAGCATAGGTTTGGGGGATTTTAGGCTAGTTCAGGTGTTTTATGGTTTTTATAGTTAGAAGTCGTTTTTTGGTGTTTATGTTGATTTATTCTTGTTAACGATAATGTTTATTAAGGAACTATTTAAGGAGGTAGAGTATATTATAGTTAGATTATTTGTGTAATGCTGAATTGATATTGTGTTTTATTTACCTTTTTTTGGTTCATATGTATATTTCGGGTGGGGATGGGAATCTACTTGTTGTTTTCATTCTATGACAGATGAAGGCCACAATCAGTCTTTTTTTTTCCTTGAGCCCCACCCCACCTTTTTTCGAGTTTTGAAGTCACTTTAAATTAGTGCATGTTTTAGGAGGAGAGAGAGACCTCGGTCAATGTCTCTACAATCAACTACTAACCATCACACTTCTAGAAGTGTGACAGTCCAGACTATTCCAGTCCCCTAAAGCTATAAGAATAACTTGGGCGACAAGTGTCAGTCCTTTTTAATGCATATCGAATTAGTTAACAACTGCTGTTGTGTTCATCTCTGAATCAGACAAACAGCACCACCATATGGCAGACTGTCATAAGTGTCAGTGATGAAAATTAAGTGCTGGTGCCGAGCACCAGAAACTACCGGCTGAAATTAAGCACTGGGTTGTACTCTCTGCCAGTGATACTGCACACTTTTCTATACCTAGGGTCTCTGGTATAGTCATAAAACAAGTTGCATCATTGGTTATATGGACCTTTAGAAATCAGCTGAATGTGTATTCTGGGTAGCGGTGGCTCCTCCGCAATGGCGGAGGAGCGTTGCCCCACTGCCTGGCTCAGAGCCAGAAAATGAAATATAAAATGATGTTCTAGCATTGTTTTATTTCTCATTTGCCGGATCTGAGTTAGCTTGTGCAGAGAGGGGCGGGGCATGGGAGGGGGAGGAGGAGTGCTATGTGCATTCCCTTAGTGTGCATATGTGTTTGGCCGGCCGTCTCAGGCCGGCCAAACACACATGCGCACTTAGATTTCTCCAGCCCAGCTGCATTGAGCAGCCAGGCTGGAGAACCAGCACAGACTCCCTGGTCTGAGCGGAGTGTCTTTTCAGCCCGCTCAGGCCAATCCCTGTGCCGCTCTCATAGCATGAGAACAGCACAGGGATTGGATGGGAGTCTGTCCCAGGGGCTGCTGGGACCAGGAAGAGGACAGGAGACTCAACGTGATGCAGGAGGCGGCCGGCGGCTTCAGGTAAGTTCTTTTTTAATTTATTTTAATTTATTATTACTAACATCCCTCCCCTGCGCTCCCCCTCCCGCGTTCCCTCCACCCGGCCCACCACCTATTGTTTGTGGTGGCCGACACTGATTCTAGGAGCTAACATAGATACAAACAAGTCAAATTACAAAGAAACCCATTATTGCACAAGAACGACAGAGAGCATAGTTTGCAACTCATTAGTCAAAGTTACAAGCTTTATTCATTCAGTAAATCAATTCTCTATTTGAATTTATATAGATAATCAATCCAAACAGAATAATATGAAGCAAATGGAAACATAAATAAAGAGTGCGAAATGCAAAGCAGGGGAAGTATCAGTTCCATGAAGGATCTTCTCTAAGCTAAATAAAGCATCTAAGAATAACAAAGGGGAAATCCTAAACAGAAGGTGTCAGTTTGATGTGAACTAAATTAAGGTTTGGGACAAAAGAAGTGTAGGCGTTAAAGAGGCTAACTCAAGAGTCACTAATACAGTGTTTCAGCAGAGTCAGGGAAAGGCCTTTCCTCTGCAAAGTCAGGATACTTTCTCTTAACAACTATTCTAAGGCTAATAGTTCAAAAAATTTCATTTCTTCCAGAACGTCTTCCCACCAACTCCTCTAATCTGGGACCAATCAGTTTGCACCGTCTCCTACGAACCGGTAGACACCCCTCATTCCCATCAGCGAACAAATGCCACACAGTTGCACGACCTTGAATGCATCAGCGGTCCGAACTGCAGGGTACAGGAGGATCTTTCTCATCACCAAGCACGGTGTGAATCACAACAAACCTCCAATTAATCCTATCTGCTAGAACATTTCTAAAAGCAAACAATGAGATACTCCACTGACTAATGAAGATTGTCTTGATCCTGCAACAGAAAGTAAAAACGTGAAAGCACATTTCAAAATCAACATTATGTTTAACAGTAAAAGACTTTTGAATAATTGAGGCCTAATCGCAGTCAGGTCAATGTTAAGTAAAACACTTGAATAAACATGGATATACTATAGCTACTGATTAAACTTTGATTACCCAAAGTGTTGCCTTTTTATATGTATGTGGCCACACATTAACACACAGATTAACATTTTAGTTTAATTATAAGGCATAAAATGTCACACTGCAGTAGCACTTCCTCTGACGACTAGAAAAACCATCATAAAAAACATTTAAACACCCTATGACTGCATTAGAACTTTGTCACCAGTTGATGTTTATGCTAAGAACTCTCAAATTCTGTCAACTCATCATAAATTCTACATTGCTTATCCTCAAATTCTATTTCATCTCTCTTTCTCTTTGTATCCTTCCTCTCTGAGGGTATTTCCTTTGCTCTCATCAATGTAAATCCAGTCACCATAGCCAATATACAAATTACACAAATACCATTATAGCGTCTGGCACTCTACTGCCAATATTGCTACGACAACTACCTATAGCAGAAATTCCTTTCCCAATTGCTTACCAGGAACCTGTTGCTTCAAATTCTTTTAAATCTTTTGATACTCCAGTAATATTCTTCACTTAATTTCTGATCTCTTTGCTCTTGTCTGAGATGTATGTGCAGCACTGCTGCACTTTCAGCATCTTGCAGACTCTGCCCTCTTTTGCCAGCAAAATATTGAAAGCAAATCTATTCTGCAAAACGTAGTCCTAATGGCTATCATTTCGGTATCAATAGCTTACAAAGCTCAAGCACTGCAGTTTGCAAGCTTATCAACTGAGGTAGACAGCTTTCTAATGTTTAAGTGATTCAAGACAACATCCACAGAAGGAATCATAGCAACTATGGTATCTTCCACTATCTGTGAAGCACTACTACGCTTAACTCTAGTAGAAAATCCAACTTCTTAACTATTCATACTAACTATATGACAGATCTTAGGCAGCTCTAATTCTATATAATGCCTTCCCACCCAATAGACAGGGAGTTCAAAGTAAGCATTCTTTCCACACACAAAATAAACTCCAGAAATGACAGGATCATTCCCTGCAAAAATCTGGTGTATAACCGAGAACTTCAAACTTGTGATAACATTGACTCAACCACATTCTTTGGACATTATAAACATTTGCCTCTCTCCTAGTAAAACATAACTTCCCTTAATGTTGCCAGTCTAAATTCAGCTTGGGTTGTATTCCAAAATTGTGTATTTCTCCTCTTCCTTTGCCAATATGTCTTTCAATTGATCCCTCCCATGTATTTTCTTCTTCTCAATCTCTGCTCTCCTATCTTCCAGGTCATCACAGACCATCTTCTCAATTGGTCTTAAGAGACAAGTCAAATTATGTCTATGGGCAGTGCCAGGCTTTACTAGGTTTCTAAAGAAATATTGCATAGTATCCATGTCCTTCGCTTTAGAACATGAATTCAAATGTTTATACATTAGCACTACTGACTGGACCAAATCATAATTCAAAAGTTAGTATTAAAAGTGACCTTGACGATAGAGCAAACTAAGGATTATACTACATGAAACACCATAGGTGAGGGAAATGTTGTGGTAGGTCATCCCTCCACCACAGATGCAGGTAAGTTGATGCACACTTAGCCGTCTTTAGCCTGCATTAAACTAGTGTAATCATGTAACAGGTTGAAAAAGACATTTGAGGAAAAAGTTCTCTCTGACGCATACTTAAGCAAAATCTTCCAATCAAAACTATGCTGCTCTACAAGGTGTGAAACAGTGGGAGTGGGCTTGGAATTAGACTTCATAAAACTAGTTTCTGCAGGGGAGCTTAAACATATTAGCAGACTAATCATAAAAATCATGATGACAATCAACACTATAGCTACCACAACTCTACGTTGGTTTTTCAAAAAGCTCACCATCGTTTCTCTGTAGTCAGACCTTAAAAAGTACAGCTGAAAGCAAAAGAATGATTACTACTTGTCATTCTACTTGTGCAAAACTGCAAAATTGTGTCGTTTTAGGCAAATGTTTTACGAACAATTTTCTTCATGAGTTATCCCTAACCCTACTTTATCTTCTAAAATGTTAACCCCACTCTTTTGCTGGAGCTTCGACCCTAGTGAATTTCATCATTCAGTAAAGTTCAGGTCATAGGTACAGTTCACTTGTAATGATAATAATTAGGGAAATCAAAAATCGAGCAGTATTCACCATGGTAGCCTTCTTCATGGTGGTTCTGTAGGCACTGTCTCTTACCCATCCAAGTCATAAAAGATCAGATCTATTTCACTTTCAACAATGTGCGTCCACTCAGGAGCTGAATACCTTCGACTAGGCACCCTTGTTCTCTTTCATCTCTGACTACTGGCTATTCATCTTCACCATCACTTTGATCCCCTGGCTCAATTCCTCCAGTGACAGATACACTTGCTCTCAATCTCTCATGACTCTTTGGCCATCCTTCTCTTCTGCTGTCACCACTAGTCGCATTGCTCGGTCCTTCTCCTGGATCAGAACTGTTGTTCTTGGCTTCACTGGGTTGATACACTGTGGTTAGTTTTGGTTCATTCACCACAGGCTCAGCATTCGACTTGTCTTTGAAGCACTTCATGGTTCTGAGGTTCTTGTTGACTTTGAGACACAAGGGTGCACTCTTCTCCCGCCTCCGATCCTTCAAGGCAGTCAGAAGCTCAATTCCCCAAAACAGTGGCTGTTGTCACCACTTCTTCACCACTTTGTTTTACTCGCTGAGTGTGAGAGTCATGCACCCAGTTAGGCAGCCCGACACATTTAACTGCAGAGTTGGTGACTAGGAAGACCTGGAAGGGGCAACACCAACAAGGGTGAAGGCATAACTTCCTATCATGCTTCTTCACCAAGATCCAGTCTTCTGGTCTCCAGGACTAAGGTCATGGCATTGCTCTTGGCTTGGACGGGCAGTTGCTGCTTTGACATGATGATAGACAGTGACACCACGTCAGCTAGTCTTTTGCAGTAGTTGAGAATAATGTAATCTGAAATATTCTCAAATGAATTACCAGGCACGGCAGGCAACCTCATGGCTCTCTTCGCGAGGATCTCATGCAGCAACAATCCTGTCCTCTGATGAGGGGTACTTCTGAGACTCATCAATACTAGAGGTAATGCATCCGGCAACTTAAGGGATGTAGATCCGCACACTTTGGCAAGACGGGATTTCAGTGTCCCATTGAACCATCCCACAACACCCCAGATGCTTCAGACAGGTAACTACAAAGCAGTGTCTACTCCACTTGTAAGGCTACACATAGCATTTTCAGGATCTTCTTATTGAAATGAGTTCTACCGCCTGACTCAAGAGAAACTGGGAATCTGAAAAGAGGGATTGATTCACGCAGAAATAGTTTGGCGACAGTAACACTGTCATTTCTTTTAGTTGTGTACACCTCCACCCAACAGGAAGAGATGTACACCACAACTAAAACATATCAAAGCCCATTAGAAACAGGCATCTCAATGAAGTCTAACTGCATGCGACTGAAAGGACCTCCTGATCTTCCAATATGACTGAGTGTTACTGGTGTCCTCCTTCCTACTTTTAACTGTTGGAAAGTCATGCACGTATAGCAAAGGCTCTCAGCCATAACCCCGAAATGTGGGTTAAACCAGTTCTGTTTAAAAAAGTGCATCTTCACACCCCTCCCTAGTTTCATGGAACAATGAAAATGTCTGACCATGAGTGACAACAAACTGTCTGGCAGGACAAGCCTTCCATCTCCAGAAACCAAAATCTCATGCTCATTCTTCACACAAACCGCTCTGATCCATCCGTCCTGCTCACTCTCTTGTTCATCTTCCTGTAGTCTCCTACCTCTTCCCACTTACCAGCAATGGTCAAAAACATTTTCATAGGAGTTTCACTTTCACATTATTTTCAGTATTCCCCATTGAAGGCACAGGACCCATGAGCACTATGTCAGCATACTGATTTCCGGCAGTGACGTAATCATGTAAGCTCCTGTGTGCTGTGCAGTTCACAACTCCTATCTCAAGAGGCATTTGAAATGCCTCAAGCAGTCCCATAACGTACTTCCCATTTCTGATCAGGGACCCAAAAGATGTCATAAACCCTCTTTGTCACAACTGCCCAAAATCACGCACCACTCCAAAGCCACTGCACTGACTGTCAGTGTAAATGGCAACTCTTAATTGGCCTGAAACACAGCAGGCTCTAGTAAGAGCGACCAATTCAGGCACTTGGGCAGAAGTTACAACACGCAGCTTGGAGGCTTCCACTACACCCTCTAAGGTGCAAAAGGCGTAAGCAGCTCTCAAATTCTTCCTATCATCTCTTAAACAAGAGCCCTCCGCAAACAGTACATAATTAACCTCTGCAATGTGCTCATCTCAGATGTCAGGCCTTGGTTTGGTGCAGAACTCAGTGATGTCAAGGCAGTCATGGTCAACTTCCTCCCCATCCACTTCAGCTTCAGGCAATGGTAATCCTGTAGCAGGGTTTAGACACATGCACCGTTTTAGCATAATATTGTCCACCCCTAGTATGACTTGCTCATACCTGGCTGGGTGACTACTGGTCCTGTGCTGTGTCTTGGTACCCGTCAGAGTGAGAAGGTATCCCATAATGATAACCTCACACTGCTGTATGCTGCCACTGGCCTCTGCCACGGCCTTTAGGCAACTCGGCAACCCGGCAATCCTGCGGCTATTGGGTCAAGAGTGATGGGAAAAAATGCAATAGGTCTCTTTGAATCACCATTAGTTGGTGTAAGCACTGAGAGAGTGCACCCTTCTCTCTCACTGCAATACAAAATGAACTCTTTACTGTAATCTGGCATTCCTGGAGCTAAGGCACAGCAGAGACTTTCTCACAGCGCAAGGAAGACATTCATGCTTTCGTTGCCTCAAGGTAGCGGATCAGACACATCTCTGTGTGTAAGCCTCTGTAGAGACTTTGCCACTAGGGAAAAGTTGGGTAACCACTGGCGACAGTAGCCCACCATTCCCAGAAACATCCTGGCTTATCTCTATATAGTTGGAGGGTTAATTTTCAGAATAGCAGATATTCTCTCCTGAGACACCTCCCTTGCTCCTTTCTCAATGTGATGTCATAGATACAGGACTTCCTTCTGACAGTATTGTAACTTGCTTCGGGGCACTTTATGGCTATTCTCAGCCAGATGATTAAACAGGGCAATAGTGTCCAGTTTGCATGCTTTTTGTGACATTGATGCCACCAACATGTTGTCAATGTATTGCACGTGGGCTGAATCGCACCCTAATTTCAGGGTTTCTGACTCCATTTCAGGATCTGATTGAAGATTGGGGGCTCTCTGTATACCCTTGTGGAACTCAGCACTACTCCAGAATTCTATTCTGAAAATGGAACGCCAAGAGAAACTGACTCTCTACATGCAATGGGATGGAAAAGAATTCTTAGCACAAATCGATCACTGTGAATCAGTCGGCTTCACAGGGTATCTGAAACAGTATTATGGCAGGGTTTAGTACCACAGGGCAACATGCGAAAACAATATATATATTTTTTTTTAATAATTCTTTTTATTGAATAGGGGTATGACAAATAGACAATAGTCATCAAACCACATACATTAATACTGTGCAGCGAGAATGCGTTTGAGAGGGAACAGGTATGGAAGCAGTGCTTCAGCTACGTTATTTACACTTCCAACATGCCCAGGCGTTGTGCCACTGTTTCATCTCTGGTCAACGGGGGTTCGCATATCCCACCCCTATACACATTCCATCTTTCCCAGACCTGTGACCATTTATTGGGGCAGCCTCTGGCAACATAAACCGCTTTCTCTGTGACCATGCACCAGTCCATGTCTCTGCTCCAGTCCTCTGTACTTGGCGGTGCTTGGGCCTTCCATAATCTAACAATGTTGCGTTTCGCCACCATCATTCCCAGAGTTACCCACAGGCGCTCCTTGGAGGTAAGGTCAGTCAGTCCCCAGGCATTCAGGAGAGCCAGCTTTATGTTACCATCAAAACCCTGACCCAGTGCATTCACCATAAGACTGACTACCCCAGCCCAATATCTCTGAATGACTGTGCACTCCCAAAGTGTATGTATGAACGTGCCCACCTGCCCACATCGCCTAGAGCAACTTTCGTCGGGAGTATACCCCATGCGGACCAAAACTGACTGTGAGAGGTATACCCTATGCAGGATTTTGAGCTGCACTAATCGCAATCTGGAAGATATGGCCACCTCCCGAGGAGAGGCCACAGCAGCTAGCCAATCGTCGTCGTCCAGCCCCCCCCACGTCGTGGTCCCATTTTCCCTGCAGCTGGTCCAGAGGGTCCGGCATGTTGTTTATCAGTTTCTTATAGATAAGAGATATAGCTCTCTCTGGCAGGTCTCCATCTAATACCCTATCCTCCAGCGGAGAATACTCCGGGATCAGTTCCCCTCTAGGGAGGATTGCAAGCAGGGCATGTCTTATCTGCAGGTATCGAAAGTGCTCGGAGCGCGCCATGTCATGATCTTGTTGCAGCAGCTCAAACGTGACCACATCTCCCGACCTCCACAAATCACCCACCCTGGAGATTCCTATAAGATCCCATCGATCGAAGCCCTTTGAGCGAATCAGACGGCCTAGTTGGTCGCAGCGCCATAGTGGCGTCGCCTGTGTGATCCTGCCTTCCCACCCCAGGCTTTTCATGGCAGTTTTCCATACACGCACGGCATGTGCAGTGGGGCCAGTCAGGTTGGGGTTTAGCGCCCGCGCGTATATTGCCCCTTCAAAACTCCCACCCGGCAATAGCCACCTATCAATCTGGAAGGCAGGGTCGCCCTGGGGTTTGTAAGTGCATTGGTTGATAGCTGCGAGGTGAGAAGCCCAATAATAGCGCTTTATGTCTGGCAATCCAATTCCCCCGTCAAACCATCCCCGTGTGAGCTTATGGGTAGCTATGCGTGGGGGCTTGCCCCCCAGAGCAGGTCTCGCAGGAGGCTATCAACTTCTTTGAAGTACGAGGGGCTGACATAGTGTGGGGTGTTTTGTAGGGCGTAGAGGAAGCGGGGTAGGGACATCATTTTAAATAAGGCCGCACGACCTAAGAGGGAGAGAGAGGAAGCGTCTTCCAGTGCCTGACGTCAGATCTAAGACGTGTCAGAGGTGGTTGGAGATTAAGTTCATAGAATTTGGCAGGGTCCTTGGAGACCCTAATCCCCAGATATTTGAAATTGTCAGATGCTTCGACTAACTGGAGTCCACGAGGAAGTGGAGGCAATGCCCCGCTAAGGAGGTAGATCACGGACTTGGACCAATTTATGTTGTAGCCAGCGAATTCTCCAAAAACCCGAAAGATGTTCAGGACCCTGTGTAAGGAGGCGGCCGGTGATGCCAGATAAATCAAAATATAATCAGCATATAGGGAGATGCGGTCCTCCCAGCCTAGGGTCCATTTAAGGCCTCTGACCACAGGGTCTCTACGAATCCACATCGCCAGTGGCTCAAGGGTCAGGGCAAATAAGAGCGGGGACAAAGGACATCCCTGCCTGGTGCCCCTGCTAAGGACAAAGGTGGAGGACGTCCTATTGTTCACTACTACTCATGCCAGGGGCTCATTATAGAGAAGGCAGACCCACCCTATAAATTCCGGGCCCATTCTCAGCTTGCGAAGCACAGCAAACATGAAGGGCCATTCAATGGTATCAAACGCTGCATCCGTATCAAGCGACACCACTACAGCATACTCATCAATGGTCACAGCCCGGCCTAGTACGCCGTGGAGTCGGCGCAAGTTGAGAGCAGTGTTCCTTGCGGGCATAAAGCCCGACTGGTCCGGATGGACCAGGCGGGTGATGACCTTGAGCAGTCGGGAGGCCAGGACCTTCACCAAAATCTTAGCTTCAACATTTAAAAGCGAGATTGGTCTGTAGGAGGAGCATTTGTGCCTCAGCTTGCCCTCTTTGTAAATAACAACGATGTTAGCTAGTCGCTGATCAGCGGGCAGCTGGCCCTGGTCCTTGCTTGCTAAGAACATATTGGTAAGGGGCAGAGCGACTTTATTCGCAGTGAGTTTAAAAAGCTCGATTGGTAATCCGTTCGGGCCCGTGGCCTTTCCCTCCCCGCAAATCCTGAATGGCTTTTCCCACCTCGATGTCGGTAATATCTAGTTCAAGCTCAAGGCACTCCTCCTCCGTAAGTGATGGCAGCGAGATATCTCGCAAAAAGGAGGCCGCCTCCTTTTCAGAGTGCGGAGTTTGTGTCGTGTAGAGGGCCTGGTAGTACTGTCCAAACGCATCCGCTATGTCCTGTGGGGCAGTGAGACGGGCTACAGAGTCCGTCTCAATCTCAACCACCACACGTTGTGCCTGTTCTCTACGGTCCAGCCAGGCCAGCAATTTGCCAGCCTTGTCACCGACATCGTATATTTTACTAAGCCTGGCTCTATGGTGCAGTTTAGCCGCCTCTGTCGCCAAGTCAGTATACTCCTTAATTTTAATGTGAAGTTGCTGTTGCGCGTCCCCATCATCCCGCTCCCTGAGCGACTCTTCCAGCTGCAAGATGTCCCCCTCCAATAGGGTCATGGCGGCATTCTTTTCCTTCCGCAAGCCCGCTATTTGGGATAGGGCCACCCCCCAAATAACAGCTTTGTAGGCCTCCCAGATTACAACCGGTGAGTCTACTGAGCCCTCGTTTTCCTGAAAATAGAGAGTGGTGTCACCCAGTATTTTGTCGCTTACTTGGGGATTCTTGAGATACCAGGAATTAATCGGGGCCGTGCGGCCTACCGTAGGCTCCCCAACTTCAATGCGACAGAGGATCGGAGAATGGTCGGAGATGCCCCTGGCTAGGTGTTGGATTTCCTTGACGCTGACAACCTGATACTCCAGTGTAAGGATGTAGTCTATTCTAGACATGCTACGGTGGGCCCCTGAATAGAACGTGTAGTGTTGCTCAGTGGGGTGTAGTCTCCTCCATATATCAACCAGGCCCAAGGCCCCCAGGAAGCCATGGATCTGTGTGCGGGAAGGTGGGAGAGCTCTTTGGGGCCAACGATCAAGCGAGTCAGAGACGATCGAGTTAAAGTCTCCCCCAATCCACGTTCTGCCGTCCGGTAAAGCCAGTAGGAGATCCCCAAGGTCCCTAAAAGTCTGGGCCTGTAAACCAGGTGGAACATAGACAGATAGGAGGTGTAATGTTTCCCCCTCCCAAGTCCCGGTGACGACAGCGAATCTGCCAAGACTATCTGTGCGAACCTTATCTATTGTCATGGGAAACGACTTCCGCACCAGCACACCTACTCCACGGGAACCAGACCCAAATGCAGAATGAGCTACCAATTTAAAACCCCATCTGGAGATGGCTTTACATGCGTTGCCAAGCAAGTGTGTTTCCTGCAGGAGGACCACATCTGGGGAGTGTCGCTTTAGGAACTGCAATACGATACCCCGCTTGATCTTATCTCCCAGTCCATTGACGTTCCAAGACAACAGTTTAAACCCGGGCCGAGCTGTTTTGTCAGCCATTCCCTAAGGTCTGGTAGCGTGTGCCCGGGGGGCACTCCCCGTGGTTAGATTCTGGCTGAGTCTGCAATAGAGCACCCCCTTCCCTGTCCAACTCGACAGCCCAAAACTTGAATACAGTGGTTGATAACATTCGAATAGTTTCATATTTGTCATGCGTACAAAGTGCAAAACAAAACTGAATGTAACATCCCCTCCCCCTTCCCTGCGCTAAAGAGGACAAGCAGAGCAATAAGCCGGCTGTGGTACATAGTGGATCTACTCATAGCACAGGAACCCAACACCCCAGAAACGAAAAACTGAACCCCCCTCCCTGCCTCCCTGCATGGCGGTGACAAAACCTCCAGCCCACCCGAACTTGCAGAGTGACTATCGCCCACCCCTGAAACTCATGGGTGCGTGCGTCCAGCCGGGCACCCGTCCCAAATACTAAGGTAACTGATGAACATACATTACGATCTTAAAGAAGCATGCGATTACTGTGAAGTGTTCAAAGCACAGTCCGACCATCCTTAAAAAGTCTCTAAACCACAGTTAAAGTGTAAGTCGGGCCACTAAGAGGTCCCGGAACCTGCCCCAAACCACGGCAAGTGTATAAATCCCCAACCCACGGTCAATCCAACATACAGATCAGACATTCAGACCCTCCCGCCGCCAGTTCTAATTTATACTGTTATTAAAAAAATAAAAAATAAAAGAGGCCTTAAACCAGAGTTCAATATGCAAAATACAATGTGTCCATCATGAAGGAGTCCCGGAGTCACAGATCAATAACTGTTCGACCCTTAAGAGGGCACGAACCGCAACTCAGTCAAAAGGCCAATATATATAGGTCGCCACCCCGCCAACAGAAAAACATACAGACTAGTTATTCGGACCCTCCCATTGCCGCCTCCTGCTCGTCTGGCTGGGTGCCTCCACCGGAATCGTCCGCACTCCTGTCGCCCCTCGCTCCCCGGGCGCGGTTGTTTTTCCGGCCTGCAGTGCGCCAGCCGTCTAGCCAGTCCCAGGCCTCCTCGGGGGTGACGAAGAACCATGCTTTCCCGTCCGATTCCACCCTCAACTTAGCCGGGAAGAGCATGGCGTACTTCAGATCCTTCTCACGGAGAGCCTTTTTAACGTCCAGGAAGCTACGTCGCTGTACCCTAAGGGTGAAGTCCGGAAAAAAGGTGATTTGACTGTTCTGGAACTCCAGTGGGGGCGCAGACCTAGCCGTCTGTAGGATCACATCTCTGTCCCTGAAATTAAAAATCCTAGCCAGTAAAGGCCGCGGAGGGGCCCCGGGCTTTGGTCTGCCTCCCGGCACTCAGTGCGCTCTTTCCACGGAGAAGAAATTGGAGAGTCCACGTGGTTTGAGGTGAGTGGTGACCAGATTTTCAACAAACAAGTCCGCTGCCGGCCCCTCCGCTCTTTCGGGAACCCCCACTATGCAGATGTTGTTGCGTCGCGAGCGCCCTTCATAATCATCCAGTTGCGCTTCCAGTTTGTTAGTATGGGCCTGAAGATCATCCATCCTGCGCTGCAGTTCAGAAGTGTCCTCGACCAAGGAACTTGCTTTAATTTCCACATCTTTCAGTCGTGTGTTCATGGAGCGCATGTCTGCCCGAATGAGGGATACCTCTGTAGACACTGTGTCGATTCGCGCCTCCAGCGATGTACGAACCGTCGTGATGGCAGTAAGAATGTCTTGCAGCGTCGGTTCCCTCGCCCCCTCTGTGGACTGTTGCTTCTCCGATGCGGCCGCTCCCAGGCTTGCCCCTGGGGCTTTGTCCCATGCGTATTTATTCAGTTTGACCTGGACCGCCGCTTCAGTGCCGCGACCCCCAGCCTTGACGAAGCCTACCTGCTCCATGCGTGGTCCGTGAAAGGGGAGCAAATCAATGCTGTGCAGTTGGTGACCAAACACAGTTGCCAAAGTAGCGTTTACTGCGGACTCTATATGGCGCTATGTGCCAAGGGTCGCCGGGGAACAGACGGCAGCAGCAGGCCGATATGGTACACTCCCGGGGTCAAAGTCTAAAACCCTCTGCCCAAGTCGCAGGCCAACACCTCAGCTGTGGGCGTCACGGAGCACAGCAACTACACAATGGAGCTGGTGACGGCCGGGCAGTGGTTTCTATGTACGCTCAATGTGGCTCCCCGCTCAGAATGCCATTAGCCAGCTAGGCCCCACCGCGGCCCACCTCTCCACCGGCAGGGGGGTGAGCTCCGTCTCCACGCAGCTCCACGCAACATCCCGCGGTGGCCTCAAGCTGAGGCTGCAGTCATTGAGGGAGGTAGCGAGAGGGGCCCGGTCGCTGAGAGAGTCCCGAAGCAACGACCTTCCCACTGTCCTCCACCGCCAAGTGCCAGCACCGCCCAGGATCCGCACAGCCAGTTCCAGAGTGCTCTAAATGCTTCCCACTTTGGGGCCCCTCTTCCAAGATAGGTAGATGGCGCACTTCTTAGCCTGTCCGATGCAGGCGAGCGCCCTGTCTTCCTGAGTTCCGAAGCCCCCGGCGCTGCAGCAGACGTCGCAGCATCAAGCGCCGAGTGTGTTAGGGGACGCGAGCTCCTAGGCCCTCGCAATAGTCCGTGCATCCACGGTGCAGCTCCCACCACCGCCAGCCGTCACTCGCCCCTGCTCTCACCTCGGGGCAGCCGCCCGATCCTCAGTCCGCCTCCGGAACCACAGGGAGGTGGAAATGTTATCGTCTCTGGCGGGATCGATCTCCCCAGAATTGAGCCCCAGTCAGCAGCACAGGTTCTCCCGATGCGCGGTCTCTGCAGCTCCTCTGCCAGGCCGCAGAATACGTCGTCGGATCTATAGCCGGAACCGCTAGCCGGAATCAGCGGTTTCACAGCTCGGTCGATTCGTGATGTGTTCCGGGACCACACATTGTCTTTTTGACCAGTTTTGTAGCGGATTAGTGGTCGGATTTATCTGGGAACGGGCGCGCTCGGTCGGAGCCGCCTCAGAAAGCGGCTATGTCTCTCGACGGTTGGCCCGAAAACAATATTATTAATGTTTCTCAAATCCTGAACTACTCTATACTTATTATTAGGTTTCTGCAGGCCCATGATTGAGGAATTACATAGTTTCCACAAAATCTCTTTCAAAATCCCCTGCTCTATTATAGACTCAATCACTGGGGTGATTTCAGCCATCGTCATGGTGACAGATTGTACTGGGGTGTTTAGGGATACTCTGCATTCAGTGTGACTGTGATTCACAGTGATTCTACACCTTTTTATGAGACCAATATCTTTAACTGAGAAATCCCAGACTTTGGGTTTAACAGAATCTTTCAGATGCAAATTGTCTGTGGTCATCATGGGAAACAACTCAACAGTTGATCCCTGTTTGGTCAGTTTAAAGTCTACATCTTCATCATGTGTCTGAAGCTAGACACCCTACGGTGTGCAGTAGAGGACACAATTTAATTTGCAGTGTAAAGCCATGCCTAATAGATTGACTGGACTTGAATTACACACTATGAACTGATGGTCCTCCTCAAAGGGGCCTATCTTTAAGGGAACCTTGGGGTTTACAATCTGTTTATTAGCAATGTCTACAACTTGGACTTGTTTTCCCGAGAGGGGTATGTTTGAAAATTTCACTGTTCTGACAGTAGAACATGTAGCATCAGTGTTAATCAAAAATGACACCTGATGGCCATTCACCTCACCATCTACAAATAGGCCACTCTGGTGAACCTCCAAGTACGCAATATTCCTCCCCTCTCAGGCACCATCATTGTGACTGATCAGACCCATGGTCTCTGGAAATGGCAAAGATTGGGAACTGGTGGAAGCTGCCATAATTTTCAAAGGAATTCAGGTTAGCTCTTGGAGCTCGGGTCGCATTGAAACTCGCTTTCCCCATCCTTTGTTGTGCCGTCAGGGCTTGGAACATTTGTATCATTGTGTCTTGGGACATACTAGGGTTCTGAGGTTTCTACATCTTCATGTTTTGTAGTGGAATCGAATTCACATTTTGCGTTTGACCATCACCTGAAATTCTATTTGGATTAAGCCAACATTCCCTCTTCCAATGGCCCAATTTGTTACAATAATGAAACAGATTAGAACTTTTGAGAGTCGCTACATCTTTTCCAGTACTCAAATCAATTGGTACACCATGGCATTTACCTTGTGGAAAAGTTAATATTATGCATCACCTGTCCTTTAACTTGAAATCCGACTCCCTGCATTCCACCTCCACCTCCACCACTATAACTGTAGCCTGCATTGCCCATGTACGGGCCAACCTGGAATACTTTCTGAGCTAACTTTGTCTGCACAAACATGAACTTCTCCTTAATCCTCTTCTGCTTTATTTCCAGTTCACAACTGCAATAGCTTGCATATTGAAGTATGTCATCCAAAGGTTTACTCTGCCAACTGATAACATTATGTTGAATATGGGAACTGATCTCCGGACATAACCCTAGAACAAACTGGGACACAATAGTCCTCAAGTTTCTTCTCTCAGGATTTTTTACACCACTACGCTGTCGGAACACCTGCATTAGATGCTCATAGTAAGCATGCACTGACTCCATTGCTTCTTGTGTAGATCGATTTATCTTTAACAAATCAATCTCTTTCTGTGAGACCTTACCGCTCAGGAAATGTATTACTTGATCATACTTCAGCATGACCTTAGGAGGTGGAACATTTGTCTGAGCTACCCTCAGGGGTTCTCAATTTGGCCATTGTACCACCACTTCACATTCAGCCCACAGATCATTGGGAACCACAATACTGAAAAAAGTATTAAAATCTTCCCATAGCACCTTTGAAATCTGAACAAATTGCTCAACTTGTTTGTACCACATAAATCAGGATTCCTTCTCAATTTTAGAAGTTGATTTATAAATGTAGCAAGATCACCGCAGCTGGGGAAAGTGACCGAGACCCAGTGGGCACAGGTCCTCAGCACCATTGATCCTGAAATGTCAGCAGACATCGACTAGGCCGCCTAGAATTTCACCACCTGGATTACCAAATGCTCTGACAGAGTTGCCCCGCTAAAACCAGCAAAAGTCAGCAAGACCTCCAAACAAGCCAGCTGGTACACCCCAGATCTGAGATCAGCCAAGCGTCAATGCTAGAGACTCGAGAGGCGGTGGCGCGTCACCAAAGACCACTCTAGGGCACACCCCCCTCAATGCACCTCTCTCATGGGATAAGCGCCAATTTCAGAATCACTCTGGTTACTCTTTTTCAGTGCCCCCCGAATCCTGCTCATCTTTCCTTCTCTTTTCTTTCTGAGTCTATTTATCTTTAATTTTCTCCAGATTATTCAATTTCTGTATACTGATCACTAACTCCTTTTGATGTGTTTTCAACCCAGGATTTCTAATGCTAATTAGTGTACTGTTCTTTTTGTGCACCCTAAAATTCTTTCACAAAGTCTGGCTCTTAGATAAGTCGACATTAAATTTAACAGTTGCCCCTTCTAACATTGCATATGCTTTGTTAACACCTGGGTAACTTCTTTTCATATAAACAGAAGTTCCTCTTCCTGATATCCATCTGCATTCCTTCCATCCAGGTTTCCTTTGATAAACTCATTCAATTCTACATTTAACCTATAAACATCTAGTGGCCTTGCGGCAGGTTGCGCTGTCGGACTATCGTCAATCTCATCCGTGGTTCCACTCTCACTTGGTGTCCCATATTCAGTAACACCCGGTGTACCAGGCGTTGAGAATACTACAGGGGGACAGGTGCAGTAGCACCTGCCTGCATACTCGGAACCCATACAATCGCTTGTGAACCATGGGCTGCGATGGCAGTGGTGATAGCTGGAGTTCCTGCTGTTGTGACTGGGACAACAGGAGGTACTCCTTCAGTTTGAGAATGGGTCTGGTTAGTAGGTACAGTTGCATTATTGCCAACAACTGGCTGATTCCCTCCAGCTGGCTGAACTACATTATATGTATGTGATCGGGAAGCCAGAAATTCCTCCAAAAATCCATCACTGGAATCACTATTAATGCTTACCTCAGATTGTGCGCCTATGCTGCCCTCTTATTGTGCTGTCTTCTTTCCCATTTTGTTATTCGTTAATACAGGGTATATCCTAACTCCCCCAATCATATCTCTTCTCCAGGCCTGCTGTTCGGCATCCCATTTTGCAAACATCCAACAATGAACTATTCTTTTAGCTCGAGTCTGATATTTTGTTTTGTCCTTTGCATGTACGCAAGCTCCCATACATTTAAAGTCTCTTACTGTGCTGGTCTAGGTAGGGGCTTCATGTCATACAATACTCATCTCAAATTCTCGATTATGTTCAAGTTAAAGGTACTATATTTAGAAAATTGCAAGGACCCTTCTTTCTCAATTATCTTTTTCCAGTGTTTAAGCCTAATACATATGTGGAGCCCAACATTTGTCGTTGTGTAATGACCGTGCATGTCCTCAGAAGGAGCTTTCTTGCCAACCCAGACCTTTGCATCACCTCTAAGGAAATCTCTCAACATCTTAAAGCATTTAATTTTTACTTCGTGTTCGGTGTATCAAAATCAACAACTTCAATTTTAACAGCTGCAGTTCTGAGCGAATCACGATATAATGTGTAGTAATATCGCTGTCCAATCTCAGGGTGGCATACTCTATGCTGATCTTTCACAGTGCGGTACCTGCTGACGCAATGACAATACCATCATTGCACACTCACCAACCGACCAATCCCAGCGCAGCACCTAATGACATAGCTTGCAGCACCTTGCAGCAGCTCTCTCTCCTTCACAAGTAGCTTTGCACAAGCAATATTTCACAAACGCAAAAATGAAAGACAAATAATTCTTGTCAGTTCCACTAAAGTAATTTAAAGTTATCACACACTCAAGCGGATAAATAGGGAATAACGCTTTCCAGACATTATCACACGCCAACAAGTGAAATCTCGACTAGCAAGAGAGCACCCTGACAAGTGCCATTTTCTCCTCTGTGCAAAAAGATTCACCAATACCAATCACAATTGGTACATTCCAACAACAGTAGTTTAATACTTCACTATCTCAGTTGTGCGGCCAGTGGTACCTCATGGACCTACACAACAAAATTAAACATACAAGTTAATCCACAACATACTCAATATCCATTCTGTGATCTTAGACTACGATGAGTCTGATAACTAACTTCAAATTCTTAGCATCAAGCATGTGTGCATTTACCTGAACAAGCAATGTACACAAAATTAATTTCACACAGTGAGATTTTAAATCTTATGTTCTCCAAATCTCGCCCCCATACAAACTTTTTATGTGAGTCAACAGATAATGGACCAGTACTGCTCTAGGCCCTAATGTGCTATATGAACTAATAATCAAGAATGTGTCTGGTGCAAGAAATGTAAGTGTGTCTCTGAAGATCCGCTGCAAAAGAACTGCACATTGGTGTTGTATATTCATTGTTCTGTAGAATATCAACAATCCAGAGTTCCTCCCACCAGCCACCACTACACCACCGAGAAGCTCCTGGCCCTGAACCCCAGACACCGCAACGGCAACTGCTTCTCATCCTCCCCATGATCAACCAAAGAACGCTTCACATGCTGCCACTTCTGCTTTTCATGCAACACAGGACCACCTGCCACCACCAGACCCCTCACCGCTTCCTCACACAGCACAACGAACAACCAAGACCCACTCCGATGCATTTCGCTCAACGCCCGCTCCCTCCGCAAAAACGCCATTGAAACCTGGGACACCATCCTTTACCCGGACATCACCTTCATCACCAAAACATAGCTCAACACCGACAGCTACAAAATGAAACTCTGGGACCACACCAACAAACACGGAGGGGACATCGCCATCATCTTCAAGGAAACCATCTGATGCACCACCACTGACAACAATTCAATGCCTTTCATGGAACACCTCAAATTTCGACTACAGACCCGATGCCATGACTACGATAAGAGGCACCTTTGCCTACAGGACCCGGACCAGCTTTCTGTGACGCCATCTCAAACCTCATCACCCCCTTAGCCGTAGATTCCTGCTGCTATGTCCTACTCGGTGATGTCAAATTTCACGTCGACGACCCCAACAACGCAAACTCCACCACCCTCCTCGAGAACCTAAAAAACATTGGCCTCACCCAAGTGGTCACCAAACCCACGCACAAAGCCAGCCACACCTTAGATGCCATCTTCTCCTCCAGCGATAGAATTAAATTCACCCACGTCACAGAACTCACCTGGACAGACCAAGCCATCATCCACTTCACAATCGCCAACTCACAGCACACCAGCACAAAGCACTACAACTCCTCCCACCGCAGCTGGTGCAAAGTGACCGAGACCCAGTGGACACAGGCCCTCAGCACCACTCACCCCGAAATGTCAGCAGACATCGACCAGGCCATCAAGAACTTCACCACCTGGATTACCAAATGTGCCAACAGAGTCACTCGTTAAAACCAGCAAAAGCCAATAAGACTGCCAAACAAGCCAACTGGTACACCCCGGAGCTGAGATCAACCAAACTTCAATGCTAAAGACTCGAGAGGCAGTGGCACATCACCAAAGACCTCTCCGACAGAGCTGTTCACAAAGCAGTCCTCAGCAACTACCACCGGTGCATCAAGGGAGCCAAGAGAGCAGCGATCTCTGCCCGCATCGATACCGCAGCCAACCACATGAAGGAGCTCTTCAAGATAGTCAAGGAATTCTCCAACCCGTCAGCCATAGAGAACACCATACACCCCTCCCAGGACTCTGCGACAACCTCTCAGACTACTTCCACAGCAAGATCGCCACAATCTGCAACAACTTCAACGCCCACCTCACCTCTCTCAGCCTCGACAACCTCAGCCAACCAGCAAACACCAGCCAAATGATCACAACCTGGTCTCCATTCACCACCCTGAACACAACAGCCATCATGTCGTCCATCCACTCCGGGGTGCGCACCGACCCCTGCCCCCACCATCTTTTAAACCTTGGAACCAACGCTATCAGCACAGAACTCACAAGCATCCTCAACACCTCCATCTCCACCGCAACCTTCCCGGACAGCTGGAAACACGCTGAAGTGAAACCCCTCCTAAAGAAACCCTCGGTTGACCCCAGCGACCTCAAGAATTACCGACCGATCTCCATACTCCCCATCCCAGCGTGAGTTCTCGAGAAGGCCATCAGCCAAAAGCTCACCGAACACCTCAAACACAACCACCTATTTGACGACTCACAGTCAGGATTCTGCAGCAATCACAGCACTGAGACAGCACTGATCGCCACCAGAGATGATATCAGAACCCTCCTCGACCATGGAGAAATGATGACTCTGATCCTCCCCGACCTCTCAGTGGCATTCAACACCGTCTCCCGTCACACCTTCATTGACAGACTCCACAGCATAGGCATCCATCAGAATGCCCTCAAATGGATCGCCTCTTTTCTGACATGACCCATGCAAAGCATCCGACTGCCTCCCTTCAACTCTGCCCCCAAGTACATCATCTGCTGCATACCCCAACATCATCCTTCAATCCCACCCTCCTCAACATCTACATGACCCTTCTTGCAGACGTTGTTAGATCCCACGGACTCAACATAATATCCTACGCAGACGACACCGATCTAATCCTCTCGCTCTCTAAAAACCCCTGCAATGCCAGAACCAACTTCCGCAATGCAATGACCAGCATAGCCAAATGGATGAGAGACAACTGCCTTAAACTCAACTCGGACAAAACATAAGTTCTGATCTTCGGGAAGAACACCTCTGCATGGGACCACACCTGGTGGCCAGCAGAACTCGGACCAACACCCACACCGACAGACCATGAGCGCAACCTGGATATCATCATCGACAGCCAACTGACCATGAAACGTCAAGTCAGTGCAGTCGCCTCCTCCTGCTTCCACACCATCCGCATGCTCCGCTGAATCTTCAGGTGTCTCCCACTCAACACCAGGAAGAGCGTCACTCAGGAATTCATCACCAGCCGCCTCGACTATGGCAACGCCCTCTACGCTGGAATTTCCACCCATCTCCTCAGAAGACTTCAGATCATACAGAACTTAGCAGCCAGACTGTTCCTTGACCTTCCCAAACTGACCCACATCACTTCCCACCTCAGAAACCTCCACTAGCTCCCCATCCAGAAGAGATGCCAGTTCAAGATCCTCACACAAGCCTACAAACCCCTACACAACCAAGGACCATCCTACATCAACCACCAACTGAACTTCCATCAGCCCACAAGACACATTCGCTCCACTTCACTTGCCCTTGAACACATCCCTCACATCTGCACTGGAAGGGGTCGCTCATTCTCTTACATCACCGCCAAGACTTGGAATGGCCTGCCTCTCCACCTCTAGACGGGAGACAGCCTTTACAACTAAACTGTTACAACGCATGCCTTTACATCGCATGTCGTTGCAACGCAAAAGGTGTGCAGCAGTGGGTAGAAGGTGTTGGATTTAACTCCAACACCTTCCCTACTGTTGCACACACTGGAGTTGGAATAGAAAATGAATCTATTCCAACTTCAAGCGCCCCCCGACAGAAAGTCGGAGTAAAAGTTTGCGTTGCAACGGCATGCGATGTAATAGCATGCATTGTAACGTCACCTATTCCCTCTAGACAGCACCCACCCTGGAAGTCTTCAGGAAGAGACTCAAGACCAGGTTTTTCGACTGAGCTCCGGCATCCTCAGCGCCCAGATACCCCTCGGGGTGACATCGCAGCACTCAATAAAAATTGATTGATTGATTGTTGTGGACATGATCGTTAAAATCCCTAGTAATAGACTTTACATCTGGGTTTTTACCTTGTGATCAGTTTGATCTTGTAATCTGGCATGATATAGCATGTACATTATATCTGTCAGTTATACTGCAATGACCATGTCAAGGTAGGCTTTTATGATTGTTATGAAAGCACCAAAGATGAAAAAAGATAAAAGGAATCAAGTTGAAAGAAAGAAGTAAAGAATGAAAGAGAAGAAAAATGACAAAGTGCAAAAGGAGAAAATACAAAAAATGACAGAAAGTGCAAAAGGAGAAAATAGAAAATGATCAATTAAAGAAAGATAAATAAAGGAAGGATAAAAAGGAAGAAAAAAATTAAAGGAATAAAGACTTGAAGATGAAAGAATGAATGAAAGGCCAGAATAAAGGAAGAATTACTGTAAGTAAAGGAGTAAAGGCAATGGAAAGATCTAGCAAATGAAAGCATAAAAGAAAGAAATTGCTTAAGACGAAAGTAAAAAAAAAAGTGGAAACAAATATGGAAACAAGGAAAGAAAGAGACAAGGAAAGAAGGGAGGAAATATAAAAGAAGAAAAGAAACATAAAGGAAGACAGAATGAATTACTGAAATGGCTAAGGAGAAGAACAAGAATTGGCAAAGCCTCGCCCATGCGGGAGCTATTGGCTTTGTCAATGTCTTTTAGCTAACTTGTACAGCAGTGTGGCTCTTGTGCAGCATGGCTGAAAGTTAGAAAAGAAAAGCACTATGACGCAGCCAGTGCTGACCACAAGGGGCAGTGATCCATTTTCTTAGTATGGAAATATTCTCTGCCTTCAGAAAACAAAGGATATGCGAGAAACAATGGTTCACTGAGGACAGTGAGTCCTATACACGTTATCGTTGAAACTTCTCTACTTTTTATATTCCCAAGAATTACATTTAGAACCCAATTCAGTCCTTAGACGCCGGAGTGACAGCCCAGCGTGGAACTAAAAGCATCGGCATCCCTCAGAATTATTCTCAAAGTTGGTCCCCACACCGGCATTGGAATCACATTGCGCCGCTGACTGCCCTCCATCCCAGCGAGCCATGCAATTAATTCCTCCCGATCTCCTGGCAAAAATAACAATATCAATCACCGGAGTTCCGCTGACAGTGCTCTCTATTCGTGAAAGAGCCCCATCTTCAACGTGTGTGCTAATAATCGCTATCCTCGAAGATACTTAGTGCTCACTCACATGTCCTGATGATGATCTCGATTGAATGAGATCGAAACGCCGTCAACCTACCTGACTCCTCCTTTCATTATATAAAATACTTACAAGAGGAGCTTAGTATTTTGTCCCTTTTCTTTTTCAAAACAGACTATTTAGTCCCTTTTTTTAAAAAAAAATGCATGTTTTAATGTTTTTCACTCACTAGAGCATTTATATATCACCTGTTTTGTGAGCACTGGATCATTATAACTTTTAAAAAAATTAAAAAAGAAGTTGAAATGTTGCAATGAATGAAATAATTGCATCTAAATCATTCTATGTTGTCCTGCACCATACTTACCTTGCTAATGAAACGATTTGATTTGGGTTCTAAATGTAATTCTTAGTAATATAAAAAAAATAGAGAAGTTTCAACGATAACGTGTATAGGACTCACTGTCCTCAGTGAACCATTGTTTCTCGATTACCCCAGGTTCCTAAATATTGTGGGGTCTCCCTTGTTTTGAATGTATATTCAGAAAACAAAGGGGCATATTTACAATGGAATGTCGGAGCGTGCATCTACGCCAAATTTGGCAGTGATGTGCTCCAACATTTCCAAAACTCAGAGATACGCCATATTAACAATAATATGGCGCACCCCTGTGCTTTCCTTAGCGCTGGCGCCACAATTAGCTGACTAGCACCAATGCAGGTACCCTTGCACCATAGTGCAAAGATGCCTGTGTTACAGAGAATTATTGTTTATGTGCAGGAAGGTGTCACTTCCTGTACATAAACAATCCATAATCGTGATTTGCTACTTCTATGTGTGCTGCATTCTGCATTATTTGATGAATATCTATGTGCAGGAAGGGACACCTTCCCGCACATAAACAGCCATTAATGTCTTAGGTGTTGAATTTTTAGTCTCTGAAGGGCCCGGTAGTGCAGAGGGCCCAGAAAAATAGCCTGTATTGAGAATGCCAATAACCCCACTATTCTGGCAATTGTCCTGAGAGAGACCATCTGTTTGGATAACACTGATGTGATCTCTTTCTTGAGATCTTGTAGCTTCGACTTGGGAAGACTCAGCTGAGCTGTCTGCGAATCTATGACAAAGCCTAGGAAGTCCATCGTCTGGGAGGGACATAAGGCTGATTTGGGTTCGTTGATTACAAAACCCAAGTTTTGCAGAAGGGACAATGTCATCTGTAAATGAAGATTGGCTAGGGATTGAGTCTGAGCCATGATAAGTATATCGTCTAGATACACTATCATGCAAATTCCCTGTTCCCTGAGGTGGGCTATCACCAGCTTCATTACCTTGGTGAAACACCATGGTGCAGAGGAAAGCCCGAAAGGAAGGGCCAAGTATTCCAACCACCGGTTCCTCCATTGAAACTGTAGGAAGCACCGATGAGGGGGAAATATAGGAATCGTCAGGTAGGCGCCCTTTAGGTCCAGCCGGACCATCCAATCTCCCTTTTTTAGGTCTCGCCTAGCGACGCAGCGCGAAAGCGCTGTCGCTAGCGAGATCTATTGTTACCGACTTGCTTCGGAAGGGAGACAGGAGATGTGCACGCGCAGGACGGACTGCAACTGTGAACACGCACGTACAGACACGCGATGTGCACATCTCCTGTCCCCCTTCCGTCCTCGCCAGCCGCAAAACATGAGCTGTGCACGCACTCCCCAGCTGTCCTTGCACCCCCTCCAGTGTCAGTCAGCCATGCCCCATCTGCCAACCCCCACCCACCTTACTGTCGTTCCGCCATGCTTCAGCGCGATGCCCTGCAGCGTGTCCCCAGAGCTCACAGGGTGATCCGTGTACTTCGCAGCCCATGCGGCCGCCGTCACGCTGGTCTTTTCTGGCGATCTCCAGACAGCAAATGTGCACGCTCACGGCGCGTTCTGATGTGCACTTGCCCGGACAGCCGATGTGCACGCTCACGGCGTGTCTGTCTTCGGCTACTGTAACGCGTGCTCTGCGCTGGGAAGATGGCCTCGCCTCGTTTTATACAGCGCCCCATGTCGCAATTTTACTTAAGCATGTGCCCCTTCCCCTGTCGCACGGACGACGCGCGAAGCGGGCGCAGTGTTAATTAAATAAATCTACGGGCACCATGGTTCCCCCCCTCCCTCTTCCATCAATGCCCTTCATTTTTTTTTACACCGGACGTAGTGTCCACTTTATAGTGTTCGCGTTTTTTAAATTTTATTTTCTATGTTGGGGCAGCCCTCTCAATCTCTACCTCTGCAGCACACACAGCGCTACGTAAACTCCAGTTGCAGCCAGTGCTCCTGTCCTCCTGCCCAACATCCGCCTTCGTCACTTTAAGACTCGCAGCCTGCCCATGGAGGCGGGGGAGGAGGAAGGATCTGTGAACTTCCCCGGGACGCGGGTAAGGTAGGCAGTCCCAATATAATAACTGTACATTGTGGGGGGAGGGTGGGTCTCTGTTTAAATTGCACTTGTGTTTTCAGCTGATCCTCGTTGTAGGCAGCAGCGAGTGTGTAATCGGCGACATAATGAGCCTCTTTCCAAGGTCGATAATACGCTTAGTATTAAATCGAGTAACCACGCCTGTTGTTTTCAGTTCGTAAAATTGGCAAAAACGGTGGTTTTGGCGCTATATAAAAGGGTGTAAAGTTTATTCTACTCGATTTGTTTTGCTCGTGGTTGGCTGTTGCTTGTTCTCAAGGCCTACATTTGACCTCGCAGTGATTTGGCCTTGAAATCAGCACTTGCTGTGTTTGCTGGTGATAAGAGAAGGCCTATCGTGTGCGGTTATGACATTAGTAGAAGTCTTGCCAAGCCTTTTTCTTCGTGCTTCAGAAACAAAATATACAAATATTTGTCTGGTTTTCAACAAGGCCTTAAAATATGTTTTAATGCCACCAAACTGCTGTTTCTTTACTGAACACTGCCCATTCAGCACCCCCTTTGTGAACACGGTTGTCTTTTATACTTCTCTTCATGGGCGTCGCCCCATCTGCACCTGTATTTCCCCGGACAGTGCTTAATTTGTGTAAGAAAAAAAAAGGTGCCTCGTCAGGAGGCCACCGCAGTTTGCACCACACATTGCCACTGCATTACACAACTACTAACCATCACACTGCTACAAGTGTGACAATTCAGACTGTTCGAGGACTGTTTTTAATGTATATTGAATTAACAAACAACTGTTTTTCTGCTCATCTTTAAATTGCACGCCTCGGAAGGAGGTTGCAGTGGCGCGGGGGTTGGGGGCGGTCGCTGAAACGCGGTCCTTACCTGTCAACCACCCGCGCACGCACAGTTGGCATAAACTAGCACAGGCCCATTTGGGGAACGAAGAACTTGGGGGCAGGGGGTGCCGAGGTAGGTATCCCAAGGGCAGCCGGGCCCCCTGCACAAGAGCTCTCGGTACGGGGGAGGGAAGGTGGGGACCTCCCATAAGGGTCCCCATCCTCTGGGGGGGGGCGGGGTGTTTAAGTGGAAGGGCCGCGGAATCAGTCTTGATCTCAATCCGAATCGGTTAGGTTGTAGGTTGCACAGGACCAATCTAGCAATGGTAAGGTGACTCCCATGTAATAGCATCTCTGTTAAGGTTAGGTTTTCACTTGTAAACAATATGTAAATAATGTGGTTACTGTGCACATTTATTTTTAATGTCTGCTAAAAATTGTTTTGTTTGTGAAATAAATACTGCCTAGAGATCTTACGATCTCTAATTCCAACAAGCATTTGCAATGCAATAGGTCTCGCATTTACTAGAGTTTGAGCTATTGGCATTGTAGATTACAATGCCTTTTATTAATGTGTTGATTTTTCAAACAAATAAATAAAAGGCATTGTCATTTACAATGCCAATAGCATAAACTTCGCAAATGCGAGACCTATTGCATTGTAAATGCTTGTTAATAGATCTGCTAATAGATGAATACCTTCCATCTTGAAATGTTTGTAAACCATAAAATGATTGAATTCTCTCAGATTTAACATTAATCTGTGACCACCACCCTTCTTCTGCACCAGGAAGACATTTCTGCAGAAACCACGAACCCCGCTGTCGTAATAAGCAATCGCGCACTTCCGCAGCAATTCTTCTATTTCTGCGTCTATAAAAACACATTCTTGTTGGGAAAAACTGAGTTGTCTCGGATATCTGTACTGGAATGGAGTTTGGTAGAACTCTAGATGAAAACCCTGAATAGTCTGTATAACCCATGCATCCTGTGACAACACTATCCAATTGTGTATGAAGAACTGGGTACGACCCCCCAAGGGTAGATGAGATAAATCTGTTACTCTTACCTCTAGGGTTTTGAGCCTGAAATCCTGCTCTGTGGCCACCTCTGTTGAAACGACGTTTGTTGAACCTTTGTCGTGTAGGGTAAAAGGTTCCACCTCTGGTAGAGTCCCAATCACCTCTACCTCGTCCATAGTCTCCTCTGGGAGGACCTTGGTAGTATTGGCGGCCTGGCAAGCGTCCTCTGCCTCGCCCGCCCTGTTAAGAAGGCCAGCCTGAAACACTTGTTTGATTCCTGACTGAGCTTTGTCTAGCGAAGTAAAAGTACCTACATACTTTAAAACATCCTTCACAAATCTTTCACCAAAGAGGTTGCCCTCTGCAAGGGGACCTGGTTCGTCCAAGGCTAATTCTGTCAGATTCGAGTCCATCCTCATTAACAGTGATTTGCGTCTCTCCATAGAGATGGTGCAATTTGCGTTCCCTAGGAGGCATATTGCGCTCTGTGTCCAGCCAGCCAGAATGTTTGGGTCCACGGGAATGGCTGATTCCTTCGCCACAAGGGCCATCTCTGGGATCTTGGCCAAGGGTCCTGCCACATCTAGAAGTTTGTCCTGGCAGCCCTGCCAGGCACGGTCAATACCCTTTTTGGGGTCCTTCGCGAACTTCTTGAGGAAGGTCAAGAGACTAGCATCGATATCGGGTGTCTCTGCCACCTGGTCCGGGATATCCGGTTGAGGACACTCGGAGCGCAACCTGTTGCGCACCTCCTTATCAAAGCCTTTCCTAAGGTTGTCGTGTAAATAATCCGCCACCTCAGGTGCCGGAGCCCAATCTGATGACCGGGGGTGAACAATGTCCGCCGGGTTGAACGTGAAAGGAGTGTTGGGATTCTGAGGCGTCATATCGGGCACTATGATGACCGCCTTCCTAGACCTCTTTTTAGGGGAGGCTTCCTCGTCAGTGGTGTCCGTGTCCATGGTGTCTGTGTCTACATACATTTTGTGTTTGCATTTCATTTTGCCACCTTCAGTGGTAGATGGCGTAAAGTAGCCATGTTCCTCTGTATTCGCCTGTGGTAAGCCAGCTAACGCGCCTGCATGGTGCCACGGCCCCGACTTCAACTTGCTCTTGCCTGCGGGGGCATCATCTTGGGGGCCCTGAGGGGTTTGCAGCCCGTGGCGCTTAGCGAAGCTTTCCAGCTGCCGAGTAATGGGTTTCAATGCTGTTGCCAAGGCTTGCTGCACAGTGTTAGGCACCGTACTCTCAATGGCCCTGTTGACCGACTGCTGGACCGATGCATCCAGAGCGTTAACAATATTATCTTCCAGCACAGTCTCTTGCTGTCCATCATAGTAGGGACCATCCTCACATCTAACCCACTCTTCCATTCTAAATCTCTTGTCTCACTCTTGCAATATGTATGCCAAATTCAAGGCAAGGTGAGTAATTTGGAGGAGTCAGGGGGAGCCAACCCATGTGCACAATGTAACCCATAAGACACTTAGCTCCTCAGCAAAGCTGTAATCAAGGATTGTTCCAGTCCCAGTCTCAGGGCGTAATGAGCCAATTCAGTGTGTTTCCTGGAGCGTGCACTCACTCCTTGGGCTGACTGTTCTTGCAGCCGGTCAGGCGTCTACACGTGGTTGCTCGCGTTGAAAAACCGGGCTGTGTGAGCCTCGGAGCGAGCTGGGGAAAGCGCAGGACGTGCGTAGCCCAAAATCCGCCCAAAAATAGCCCAATTGGGCTACGCACGTCCGCCAACGCTTGGCTCTATCAATTAATGTCGGGCCTGATGAGGGGAGGCTCCGACCATCGGCGCGGGAGACGTGCAGCCTGCAATGATCAATTACCACTGCTTACCTCGGTGGAAACCCACGCGTTCCCCAAACGGGAACTACACCTGCAATAATGCCCGATCCGGGCGGCACACACTCGCGCTAGCAAGCGCAATGAAAATACAGCACAAAGCAGCATAAACAACACGCCAGAAGGCCATGACACAATCGCATGCCTAAACCTGCATTGGCATTGCGTTCCAACAAGCCTACGCGCCTGAAGGAACACCAGCTGTCTGCAAAACACGAAATACCATAAAATCAATAAATGGAAAAGTGAGCACTTATCTCTGTGTGAGCAGCAAAGAAAGAGGCTCATGGGAAGGAGATGGTGACTCTTATAGGGTCTGATGGGACATGATGGGTGGAAAGAGCACCATGGGAAATGTAGTTCATAATTGTTATGAAAACGTTTTTTCATTGGCTCCTGTGTTTGACAGTAAAGAAAGAGAAGCATAATCCGAAGCCTCCGGTCCTGTAATAGAATCCGGACTGGGAGGGGTCAAGGATGGAGTTTTCTGCTGAGAGGAGCGTCAAATACGACATCACCGCCTTCTTAAAACCACCACCTCCCTTTGATACCACCAGAAAGCAAAATATTGGTGACAAATGGACTGCCTAAATCAAAACATACCGTCAAATCAAAGAGGCGTTAAACATCAGGTTCAATCCAATTTCAAATGCCAACTATGAAAGGTACATTTTCAACCAAGAAAGGCAGAAAGCTGGTGAAATGATGGATGAGTTCATAGAAAGACTTGATTCGCTAATCAAGCATTGCAAGTTCAACGCATTCAACGAAGAAGAGGCCATGTGTCTTACAGTAATAGATGGTTGTCTCTCTGATTCCTTTAGATTGGAGCGCGTACTCATGTCTGCTAGAGCGAAGAAAGAGCTGTCAGACAAGCCGCTAACATGGAGGCAGAACGGCCCAAAATGAATCATTGCTGAGTGTGAAAAGTACGCCGAAACACAAGGTAGAAGGCCATAAAGTAATGGTTCCAAAGAAAAAGAAATTGTGTTTTTGATGTGGATTTTCCTTTCAACATGAAGGTAAATGTCCCGCCATTGGACAGATATGCAAAGGCTACAGGAAAGAGAACCATTTTGTAACGGTTTGCAAAGCGATGGAAAGATCAAGTGTGTCACGTTGAGAAAACAAATTGGACGGCAGAAGGTTCCAGAGATGTTCCAACCACGCCCACAAGGCCAAGTGGAAACATCAGTTGAGGCAAATAGAAACTGAACGATGTTGATTGTCGTCAAATCCTCGTAGAAATGTTTGTCACCGCCATTGTCAAGCGACAGTGAGGAAGATGGGTGTGCGATGTCAATGTCGACCACTGGACAAGGTGCCCATGTAGGATTTCCTTCTTGCAAGGAAGAATGCCGGACGAAGAGAGATCGACAAGTGAAAGTGCGAAATTCATTTGGACACTGTCCCAAAATTACACTGAAGGTGAATGGGTGCTCCATACCTTTTATCATACACAGTGGCTCATCGATAAACATTATGCCAGCGGAAAAGTACAATGAACTGTCTCCTGTGCCCTGTTTAACCCCATCGAAAACCAAAGTGCGCCCGGGCCCGGCAGAAGCTTAGCACCCTGGGCCCACCAACACTTTGTGCCCCAGCAGCTCCCGGGCATCATGGGGCCAGTAGCAGCCCAGGGAAGGGACTCTGGCGTGCCCAAGAGGCCCTATCCTGGACACCCCTTGCCCCAGAGGCCGGGGGATCCCCCACACTGTGTGCAATGGAATGGACCAGGCACCAATAGAGGTCCTGGACTCCGAGAAGGAGATCCTGGGGAGAGGGGGCTCAGGAGCGGAAGGGGACCATGCTCGGAGGGAACAGGGCCAGAAGGAGAAGGTAAAACGGAAGAACTACTACTGGCGCCACACCAAGCCCCCCTACTCCTACCTGGCCATGATCGCCCTGGTGATCCAGAACTCCCCGGAGAAGAGGCTGACGCTGTCCCAGGACTGAGGACAAAATGAGGGCCCTGCTGATCTGCGTGGTGGCTGTCGCCTTTTTCTTGCAAGCACTCCGTGATTTCCTCCTTGTCCTCCAGAGAAAGATGGAGTCCCGCTACTTCTACCCCTCGCTTCTCATCACCAGCCTGGCATCCGGGCCGTCTGTGGTCTCTCATGAACAGGGCTTCATCGTGGTGGAGACCAATCCACCTCATCTACGCCTACACAGGGATCTACATAGGCCCGGTCATGACGTGCCTGACTTTAAAATGGCGGCCTCCGCTGCCTTCGTTTCTCCGGCAGCCACTATGGCAGACCCCAGCTCCTTCTCCGATACCGAGCTGGACTACACCAAGCGTCGCCATCTCCGCCTACACGTGAATTTCAGCAGCAGCGTCGTCCAGGGGGGATGTTTCCCTGAGCGTGGAGTCCCAACAGGGTGGCCTCTCCTCCCCTAGAGATACTGTTCTTCCTATACCAGTCTGCCAAAACTAACCTCCTTCCCTGCCCCTTGTTTCTACTCCCCTCCCCCTTTCCCTCTATCCTCTATTGGGGACTTGTTATTCTATGTTTGACTATGCAACTGTAGCTAATATGCCTACTCAAAATTGTTTATTCTTGTTTTTCCCGACCGCTGACAACTGAGCAACATGGCTGATGCCCGGTTGAGCTGCTAGACAGCTGTAGAGGAGATTGGCCCCGGTTCACCCCCTTGACCGTCACCTACCCAGCCGGACATTGGGCATAGTTCACCTTGTCTCCCCGTTGTGTCTCCTTCCTCCCCCACCGACTGTTTCCACCGACCGTTGAGACCTAGCATTTTGGCCGATGCCCGGTGGAGCTACCTTGATAGCTATAGAGGAGATGGGCTGTGGACTTCCCCCCCGGCCGTCACCTACCCAGCCGGACTTTGGGCAGACTTCTCTTCGTTTCTCCGCCTTATCTCCCTCCTTCCCTTTTACCTTACCCATCTACGCTCCTTTTCCTTGTCTTCTATGCTCTGTAAATGCTCTCCAACAACAGATGTAATTTGTAACTGATGTAACTTCGTAACAATGTGGAACCTCATGTAAAGCGCTCTGATACCTCCGGGTCTAGCCAGCGCTATATAAAACTCAAATAAATAAAAAATAAAGTGTATAAGTGGGCTGTTTCGATGCCACTGCAAAGTCAAGGTTCATTTTTAGAAACTATGAAGCATAAAAAACACAGAACAAGAACCAATTCATGACTTGCATGGCACTTCATTGAGTGCATGTTTACTCAGTTTCAGTTCTGCTGCTGACATGGGACTGATTTCTGTAAACTACGATGTAAATGCCTATCATGAGATAGTGAGACAGTTTCCATCCTTGTTTCATGGATTAGGTAAACTTAAGACCATGAAAGTGCAAATTCACATTAATGAGGACATCCGTCCTGTTGCTCAACGACATTGTCGATTGCATTTCATTTACAAGAGGCTGTTGAGAAAGAACTTGAGACACTATTAAAGCATGAAATCATTGAGCGATCCATTGGTCCAAAGCCATGGGTGTCATCCATAGTGGTAGTGCCGAAGAAGGATAGTGGAGGAGCCATGCACATCTGAGTTGATATGCGCCAAGCTAACAAGGTGATTGAAAGAGAATTACATCCAGGTCCGCATATTACTGACATGATTACGCAACTGAATGGAGCCAAAGTATTTTCCCACCTTGATTTGAACAAAGGGTATCACCAATTCGAACTGGAAGAAAACTGCACGTACATTACTACCATGTTGGTTTATTTAGATATAAAAGACTATGTTTTGGAGTGTTGTCAGCTGCAGAACTCTTTTGGAAGTCATTTGTTGCATAATACAGCCAGTCACCCATGCATTCAATTACAGTGATGACATACTGATTTTCGGAGCCACACGAAAGGAACAAGATAAAGCTCTTACACAAGTGTGTCATATACTTGCCGATGCAGGTCTCACTGTAAATGCAGAAAAGTGTGAGTTTCATAAAATAACACTCAAATTTGCCGGTCATATCTTCTCTGATGGGGCAATGAATCCAGGTCCAAATAAAGTACAAGCCTTGTCATCAACTTCTCCCCCACAAGATGTAACTATGCTGCGATCCTCCCTTGGTAGGACCAGTTACTGTTCAAGGTATATATGTGACTTTGCCACTGTAAGTGCCCTATTGAGAGACTTAACAAAATAAAATGTTCCATTTCGAGGGTCACGTGAATGTGAACAAAGCTTCAAGAAAATGTAACATGCGATTGAGAATGCCACAGAAATAGCATACTTTGATCTGAAACTACAAACGGAGATTGTTGTTTATGCCATCCCATTGGGGTTAGCTGCCATACTTGCCCAGCACAATGGACATCCAAATGCACCAAGAGACATTATGGCTTATGCTAGTAGGAGTTTGTCACTGATGGAATGTGCCTATTCACAACCTGAAAAAGAAAGCCTCGCTGAGGTGTGGCTTGTGAGCACTTTCATGTATTCCTGTATGGAAAGCACTTCACGGTTGTCACCGACCACCAAGCATTTCTCACCATTTTTGGCAATCCTTAAGCCAAGATGCTCCCTCGCATTGAGAGGTAGGGGTTGCGACTGCAGGAGTATGAGTATACGATTGCACATCATCCAGGAAAAGATGAAAACTGTGCTGATTACTTCTCACATGCACCAATACCTTGTCATGGTACCCCTTCTAAGGCGGCTGATGCTCATGTTAACTTCATCATGAAATCCAGTACCCCTGCTGCGACAGCCCAAAGACTACATCTATGCCTGTGTCACCTGTGCCTGCCGCGGATGCCTCTTCTATGTCTCATCATCCTCACGCAATGAGATCTGTCATATACGGATCTGATCCCTCTAACACAAGAAGTGAGGGAAGAGATGCAATGGTGGTTAGGCCACATAGAGGCGTGGAACGGCAGAGCCATCTTCGGCTCTCAACCAGAAGTCGTTATAGAATCAGACGCCAGCCGTTGGGGCTGGGTAGCACGCTGCGGAGATATCTCCATAGGAGGAAGATGGTCTCTTCAAGAACTATCCCCCCACATCAATTGCCTGGAGTTGTTAGCAGGGTTGTTTGCGATACGAACGCTCTTCCCCAAACAAGTGTCTTGTTGTATCCTTCTCAGGATGGAGAATATCTCGGCAGTGAGATATATCAACAAGTTGGGAGGTACGAGGTCGTCTCTGCTAGTGGAAATAGCGAAGGATTTCTGGCACTATTGCCTGAATCAACAGACGTTCTTCAGCTGGAGGCCAGACCCATTAGCAAGAGCGACAGACGCCTTCTCCCAGAATTGGTCAATGAATCTGAATTATGCCTTTCCCACTTTCATCCTAATCCCCAGAGTGACAACCCAGATAGCCCGACAGCAAGCGGAGGTGATTTTGGTGACCCCCCTGTGGAAGTCACAGCCCTGGTTCCCGATATTATTGGAGATGAGTTGCGACTTCCCCAGGATGCTCCCTTGGTCCCAGATGATGCTCCAGGGCCCTCATGGAGAACTGCACCCGATGGTGGCATCGGGGCAGTTGTCCCTGATGGCATGGAGGCTTTCCGGCAACAATGGGAAATGCCAGGAATTTCGGACAAGGCTTCTGAATTCATTAGACAAGCCTGGGCCCCTTCCACGCGGAAGAGATATTCCTCAGCTTGGAAATGCTGGGTACGTTGGAGCGTGGAACGGTACGTGGATCCCGTGGGGGCAGAGTTATCCCATATTATAAAGGTCCTATCCGATAAAGCCTCAGAAGGTTTAGCAAATCGATCAGTCAATAATTTTAGATCGCCCATATCCGCAGGACATTCACAAGTGGACGGAAAACCAGTAGGTATGCACCCAGTGGTGTGTAAGTTGCTTAAGGGAATTAGAGTGACTAATCCTCCGAAACCGAGATATTTATGTTTGTGGGATGTATCCCTGGTCATAAATCTTTTTGACAAATGGCCAGGTAATGCTTTGTTATCCAGAAAGCAACTTTCAGCTAAATTAGCTATGCTTTTGTGTTTATCTGCCTGCAGACGTTCTTCTGACGTGAAAGCTCTAGACATTACAGGTATAGTATTCACTCTGGAAGGAGTTTCTTTTACCATTACTGGCAGGACAAAAACGTTGTCACGTAGCATTGAGTATAATGCTTTCCCCAACTATGATAAGTTGTGTGTAGTGTAATGCCTTAAAGCGTATGAAGAGTGTACACGGTTCTTGCGACCAGAGGGTTCAACACAATTATTGATCGCTTTGCAAAAACCGTTCAAGCCTGTATCTGCTGCAACAATAGCCAGATGGTTAAGGTCTGTTATGAAAGAAGCTGGCATTGATACCCAGGTGTTTGGAGCACATTCTGTACGTGGCGCAATGGCGTCCAAAATGTTTATGTTGGGTTCAACTATTCAGGACATTATGAAATCTGCGGATTGGTCATCTGAATCTATGTTTAAGCAATTTTATTATAAACCGGTGGGTGATATAACTACTGTGGTGTTTGATAAGTGTTAAACGAGCATAATTCGAAGCCTCAGGTCCTGTAATAGAATAAAAAATTTGCTAGCATTCGCACCAAGAATTTTCAATTCTATTAAGGACACAGAGGCGAGGATTTTCCCACCCGGTTGTATTTCAATGTTTTCTTACAATAAGTACCCACCCGTATGTAATTGTACTTTATTCAACAGAGATTACGGGTTTATCTGTTTCATTTATTCCAGGTTCGGAAAAGAAGGCAGAATAATCGTTCTTCTAGTTGAAGAGGTTGGACGAAGTTCCAGTTATTGGTTAAAATTCTTCCACGTTGGAGGATACATTGGCGGATTTTCGAATTAATGTTCGCACTTGGACTATGAACACGAGCAAAGAAAGAGGCTCATGGGAAGGAGATGGTGACTCTTATAGGGTCTGATGGGACATGATTGGTGGAAAGAGCACCATGGGAAATGTAGTTTATGATTATTATGAAAACGTTTTTTCATTGGCTGCTGTGTTTGACAGTAAAGAAAGAGAAGCATAATCCTCGCCTCCATGTCCTTAATAGAATTGAAAATTCTTGGCGCGAATGCTAGCAAATTTTTTATCCTGCAGCAACCACAGCACCGAGACCGCTCTACTCACCGCCACAAACGACATCTTCACCCTCCTCGACCAGGGACACAACGCGCCCCTGATCCTACTTGACATATCCGCAGCATTCGACACCGTCTCCCACCGCACAATCACCGCCAGACTCGACGACGCCGGCATACAGGGAACCGCCCTCGACTGGATCCGCACCTTCCTCACCGGCAGAACCCAAAGAATCAGACTGACACCCTTCCTCTCCGAACCCACGAAAATCAACTGCGGAGTACCCCAAGGATCGTTGCTCAGCCCCACGCTCTTCAACATCTACATGGCCCCTCTCGCCGCCATCGTAAGACAGCACGGACTAAGCATAGTATCCCTCGCCGACGACACCCAGCTCATCCACTCCCTCACCAAGGACCCCATCACCACAAGACTCAACTTCCAGGAAGGAATGAAGGACGTCGCATCCTGGATGAGCAGCAGCTGCCTGAAACTTAACTCGGAGAAGACAGAAGTCCTCGTCCTCGGACCCTCCCCCTCTGCATGGGACAACACCAGGTAGCCAACCGCCCTCGGCAGCCCTCCCACCCCCACTGACCATGCCCGAAACCTCAGCATCGTACTGGACTCCTCCCTCTCCATGACCCGACAGATCAACACCGTCGCCTCCAGCTGCTTCAACACCCTCCGCTTCCTCCGAAAGACCTTCAAATGGATCCCCCCGGAATCAAGAAAGACCGTCACCCACGCACTCATAACCAGAAGACTGGACTACGGAACGCCCTCTACACCGGATTCAACAAGTCTCTGCTCCGCAAACTACAGACCATACAAAACGCCGCAGCCAGACTCGTCCTCGGCGTCCCTCGACACAAGCATTTCACCCCACACCTGCGAAACCTCCACAAGCTCCCTGTCAAGAAGAGAGTTACTTTTAAGATACTCACCCACGCCTACAAATGCCTCCACAACACCGGCCCCCAATACCTCAACGAGAGAATCTCCTTCCACGTACCCAAGAGAAACCTCCGATTCGCCGACCTCGCCCTCACCCCAAACCCCATGCATCCGCAGAGCCAGAACAGGGGGAAGAACATTCTCCTACATCACGGCCAAAGCCTGGAACGAGCTCCCGCTCAACATCTGTTATGCCCCCTCCCTGAACATCTTCAGAAAGACACTCAAGACCTGGCTCTTCGACTGAAACAAAGCTGCTTACCCCCCCCCCAGCACCTTGAGACCCTCACGGGTGAGTAGCGCACTTACATGTCCCCTGATTGATTGATTGATTGATTGAGAGCTTCACTATTCTGACTGCTGCCCACGGCCTTTCAGTCGGTCCGACTGGATCCACCAGCCTTATAAGCACAACTCCCGTGCTTCGGCTTTGGTTGCGGTGCCTGGTGCTGAGGTCGGAGGGCTCTCTTTACTCCAGTTCTGGTAAGTGTAATTGTCTTCTCTATATACGGTTATCACCGCCCCCAATGTTTCTCTGTATTTATCTGCTTCTACTCACAACGTTCTCTTGCATCTGGCTGTCGCCACTCGTTGCACTTTCTGTACTTGGTTGTCACTGTCTTTGGCGTTATTGTACTGTATGAATGATGGCCTCAAGTCCTGTTGTGGTGAAGTATCTCTTGTCTCGACCTTACCAGAAAATTCTAGCCAACAGCAAACAAACTTTCTATAAGGCCTTCACTGTCTTCACAGGCCTTGCACTGGCTGGAGTGGCGCTTTGACTCCACATACGCCAACAGTCGATTTTCACTTCGACTGAGGCACACGTGGCACGCACAAGAAGTTTGTTGGACCACGGCAAACTCTCCAGGAGAACACTTGGTTCTTCGGGTTGCTGGGTTTACGCAATCCCCTACCTTGCTGCCAGTTTTAGCATCCTCCCTAGCCCGGGAGCATGCAAATAATCACGGTGCACACAAAGCTCGGTATTATGCGTCTTTATTCTTCAGAGTGTAACCTTTAATTGAACGTACTAAGTCATGAATTTTCTTACCTACACCCAATTAATTACGTCACTATTCTACGGAGTCCATCAGGGACTAGGGGGGTCCCGCTATCTCTAACACACACGACACAACAGTGAGCTGCATGATGGAGTTTAATTGACTCTGTTGCACTAATTCAGTTCTTCGCAGCAGCAGTACGTCCTTAAGGGCGAAGGGACCACACCCCTGCACTTTTGGACATAAAGAGTGTCTGCCAGGCTGAGCAAAGGCCAGCCTGACAGCCAGTTTTTATTTTCAGGTCAGGGCTAGACATGCGCTAAAATGCGCAGGCTCCTGGCTGCCCGAGCTCATTTTTGTTGGGCTGAGGATGTTACAGCTCCTATGGGCATGACCTCCTCAGGTCAGCAAAAGTCCTTGAGGCCTTCCCACTCGTGACGAGGGAGAGCGTCAGTGATAGCCTCGTACCTGGGCGTTTCAGTTTTAAGCCCTGAAGTGCCCAGGGCTGAGTGTCTGTCACTGACACCTCGTCCCAAAGTGGGTTGGGTCAGCAGTCTCTCTGACCCCGTCCTACTCTGTGACGAGCAGTGGCGGCTCCCCCATTGGGGCGTGGGGGCGTTGCCCTACTGCTTTCTCGCAGTGCGAGAAGGCAGAAACATAAATGGTAATAACTACCATTTTATGTTTCTGCCTTCTCGCACGGCAAAAGCAGAAGTGCCTGGTTGGTCGTGGCGGTCCTGCTCGAGGGCAGGGGGGTGGCTTGCCCACTGTTGTGCAGTACTGACTGTTTGGTCGGCCCTGAGGCCGACCAAGCAGTCAGTATGCACAACAGTGGGCAAGCCACTCCCCCTGCCCTCGAGCAGGACCGCCACTCTCCTTTCCTCTATGTAGGCTGCTGCATGCAGCAGCCTACATAGAGAAAATGGCCTGGGTAGGGCGCGCTCCGCTGCGCCTCACCAATCACAACGCTGCCATTGCAGCGTTGTGATTGACAGAGGGAGGAGGAGGCTGCCTTTCTTAAGTTGATGATGACGATGCAGGAATTAAATTCGGAAAAGGCAGGACGACGGGAGTCGGACGGTGGACCCATCCAGAAGCTGAGGTGGCAGCGGCGCAGGACGGTAAGTAAAGTTTTAAATTATTTTATATTTTTTTAATTAAACAAATCCCCCCGGGACGACCCAACTTTCACCCCTCTCCCCCCACCCGCCGTCATGCCGGCCGCGACTGCACTCGACTCTTTCCTTTCTCTCCCGGGGTCTGGCAACCGATAGCCCCTAACCCCCCTCCCCCGAGAGCTGAACATCTCCATTCCCTCGCTGCTTTACCTCTCACCTGGACAGACCCTCGCAAGTAGCGGACCCCCATCCCAGACAGGCATTGTTAGAACTGGTACATGTCCTCATTGCTGTACCTCTTCCAAGATGTACCTCCCCTTCAAGCGCTACCCTAAGTGCCGCAGCTCTCTTCTAGGCGCTCCATACTCCCTCGGATGAGCCCTCAAAGCCTTCCCCTCTCAGAGTCACCAGCAGTAATGCCCTGACAGGAGAACGGGCCCTCAAATGGCGTGGGTCTGCCGGCTGCCTTCCTCTTCTCTCCGTCATTCCCCTATAAAGTTCCGGCCTTTCAACGTTTTCAAATTGTTAAACTTCCCTTGCTGTAATTGTAATAGTGCTTCCAACATTTAAACTTGCTTTAAATACATTTGCGTCATTTGCTCTTAAAAGTGGGTTGTCGTTGTTTAAAGCTTTGGTGATTGTCTCATGCAATTTTGGCTGCAGCAGGAGTTGTTAATGTATATTTATGCTTCAGGCAACACTACATTTTGACGTCACTGGGTCCGAGGTATTTGCTGGTGCCACGACTTTTTGTATGTTTTCTGAGTATAGTACATACCTTCAGGGGTGGGGTTTCCTATGCTAATGAGGCTGTAGCAACCGACTCACTTTGCAGAGTTCTAAATAGATGTTTTACCATTTGCCAAAATACCTGAAGTATTTGTCAGAAAACATTTGCTGACTTAACTATTCTCGGTTTTCTTTGACATTTGTTGGATTCGTAATCACTGATTTGCTGATTAACAATTGCTTGATTCAGGTATATGTGAGTGTGGGCTAGTTATTTAAACAACATTTCTACTGAATTGGTTGATTCTAAAGCCAGGAACTGATACCTGTTTTAATATATTGGTAGGTAGCTTGTTTGAGTATGCAAGCAAAGCGAGTACATGTCTGCAAATGTTAGCACCTGCCTGTTATATATTTCAGGAGAGATGGGGATAAAAATGGTCAACGGGTGTTAATCCGTGTATGTTGTGTTCTTCCCGGATTCGTTTAGAATGGCAGCCTCCTAAAAAGGCCGTCCATCAGAATAACAGCCTCATAAAAATCCCATCCATTCAAGTGGCAGAAAAACACGCCCGCTGTATTGAAGCAGAATAATTAGGCCTGTGTGTTGTCTAGTTTGTCACTATGCTTCAAGAACTCCTTAGGTGTTTAAAGGCCGTAAATAGCCAAGAAACATCTAAACGTACCAGCCCTGTTTTTCCAGTCCTGACCACAACTGGTGATTTGACATTATAGGGAGAAACACAGAGGACCATGTGCTTACTTACGTTTGAGGTCTTGAGCACTAGTTTTTGCGGGGGAGAACTCCCCCCCCCCCCCGAACCCCTCCGAAGATTGTTCGGACTCGCTCGCCACAGTGCAGTATGACCATTGATTTACGCCCCCCCACTTTCAAATGTCACCAGCCGCCACTGGTGACGAGGTAGGGACTGCTGCCTCCCCTTGTTGGCTGACCTTAGGCTGACCTTAGGTCAGCCAACGAGGGGAGGCAGCAGCCCCAATCCTCCTGTCATCTCTGAGGCTTTCCTCCCCAAGAGCTGCAGCAAGTAAAAGTTGTTTTTTATTGACTGGTGTGTGCGCGTATGTATGAATGTATGTATATTTGTAAGTGAGTGTTGTGAATGGGGGCATGTGTCTACATATGAATGCATGGGTCTGAGCGTGCATGTGTGTGTGTGTGCCCCCACCCTCACAGTTGAGCTTACCGGCCACCACTGGTTCTTCACATTGTAAAGTTTTTTCTATTTTTGCTCAATGGCCTTAACAGTGCTTCATGTTTGCTGGTGGTTGCAGGTGGTGAGCACTAGGATTTGGTTTTCATGATCAGATTTTGACCCAGAGATACAGGTAGAAAAGTGATCAAAAAGGAGGAAGAAAAAGATAGGAAAACATTAACAAAGGGAGGAGGCCGGGATGAAAATGAGCCTGTAAGAGTGAGATAAAAAGACAGGAAGTGTATTGTGGTGGAAGAAAGAGACAAGAGGTGGACTTAAAACTAGGCAGCCGTGGTTTTGGGGAACCCATCATTCAGCAGTGCAGGTGATATGCTCCGAAGAAATAGGTTGGTCCCCTCCACCAATAATTTTACAAATTAAACACCGACTCTGAAGTGAACTAGACGATGTGTAGCACTATACAAAACTCCTAAATAAATCAATGTTACCACCACTGCATCTTAATGTATGGATGGCTGTGACCACAGCTCATCTGCCCCTCTAACTTGTTCCATTCTCATTTCTTTCCAAACATATTCTCTGGCTTCTGGTAGGTTAATGAAGAAGCGATGGTCATGCTAACTGATGCTGAGCAGTGTTCCCTGGCGGGGGCTCAGCTGAAGACGGGGATCATGAAGACAAATGTGGGGAATCATGGAATATCTCATTTTAGAGGTATGTGGTGTGGGTGGTCCTCTGCATGAAACAGAGATTAAAAACCCTACCCGTGGATTTATTGGAAGCAGGTACTACAAAAATGGTCACTAGTAACACAACTTGGACTGTGTGCAAATATTTTTTTAAATGATTATTAGCGCTAGTAGTATCTTTGGGTAACAGCCACACCAGGGCCGGATTTAGCGCTGGTGGCGTCTGGTGCCACAATCTTTTTTGGTGCCCCCCCCATGACCTCCACCTCGGATTCTCTCACTACCACCGGGCAAAAGTACCCCTTATCTCACCAATCATAAGGTATTGCTAAACACAGTGCCCCCCCTCTGAGGTCAGCGCCCCCCTCCACAGGTGAGCGCCCTGTGCGGCCGCACCGGTCACACTGCCCTAAAGCCGCCCGTAAGCCACACATGCATGTCAGCAGATTATTCCAAGATCTCAAAAGGATTTTCTGTGGTGCCATCCACATTCAAGCACATGTTAGGTGTCAGGACCACTGGATACCGCCTCCTCTTTTATTTCAGGTTTCCATTGTTTACTGTATCTATACAGGGGGATAACGCAGGTCCCTGCCACTCCTGCGGCACAGGGGCCCCTAATCCTTCAGGGTGCCCCATTCAGCCCAAGGTCAATGAACATCTGTGAGATATAGGAGACTCAGGGCCCCTCTCCACATTCTGCAGGGGGGCACCATCATTTTGCGTTATGCCACTGTATCCATGGAAATGTATTTAGCAATGTCTGGGTGCTTCAAGTACACGCTTCCTGGCGACGTTTTTGCACACAGCACGCTAGTGATGTCATGCAGTCTTTGGAGACACCATGCCCCCTTATTGCTCTCTGATCATATCTTCAGAAAGACACTCAAGACCTGGCTCTTCGACTGAAACGAAGCTGCTTACCCTCCCCCCCCCCCAGCACCTTGAGACCCTCACGGGTGAGTAGCACGCTTACAAGTCCCCTGATTGATTGATTGAGAGCTTCACTATTCTGACTGCTGACCACGGCCTTTCAGTCGGTCCGACTGGATCCACCAGCCTTATAAGCACAACTCCCGTGCTTCAGCTTTGGTTGCGGCGCCTGGTGCTGAGGTCGGAGGGCTCTCTTTACTCCAGTTCTGGTAAGTGTAATTGTCTTCTCTATATACGGTTATCACCGCCTCCAATGTTTCTCTGTATTTATCTGCTTCTACTCACAACGTTCTCTTGCATCTGGCTGTCGCCACTCGTTGCACTTTCTGTACTTGGTTGTCACTGTCTTTGGCGTTATTGTACTGTATGAATGATGGCCTCAAGTCATGTTGTGGTGAAGTATCTCTTGTCTCGACCTTACCAGAAAATTCTAGCCAACAGCAAACAAACTTTCTATAAGGCCTTCACTGTCTTCACAGGCCTTGCACTGGCTGGAGTGGCGCTTTGACTCCACATACGCCAACAGTCGATTTTCACTTCGACTGAGGCACACGTGGCAAGCACAAGAAGTTTGCTGGATCACGGCAAAGTCTCCAGGAGAACACTTGGTTCTTCGGGTTGCTGGGTTTACGCAATCCCCTACCTTGCTGCCAGTTTTAGCATCCTCCCTAGCCCGGGAGCATGCAAATAATCACGGCGCACACAAAGCTCGGTATTATGCGTCTTTATTCTTCAGAGTGTAACCTTTAATTGAACGTACTAAGTCATGAATTTTCTTACCTACACCCAATTAATTACGTCACTATTCTACGGAGTCCATCAGGGACTAGGGGGGTCCCGCTATCTCTAACACACACGACACAACAGTGAGCTGCATGATGGAGTTTAATTGACTCTGTTGCACTAATTCAGTTCTTCGCAGCAGCAGTACGTCCTTAAGGGCGAAGGGACCACACCCCTGCACCTTTTGGACATAAAGAGTGTCTGCCAGGCTGAGCAAAGGCCAGCCTGACAGCCAGTTTTTATTTTCAGGTCAGGGCTAGACATGCGCTAAAATGCGCAGGCTCCTGGCTGCCCGAGCTCATTTTTGTTGGGCTGAGGATGTTACAGCTCCTATGGGCATGACCTCCTCAGGTCAGCAAAAGTCCTTGAGGCCTTCCCACTCGTGACGAGGGAGAGCGTCAGTGATAGCCTCGTACCTGGGCATTTCAGTTTTAAGCCCTGAAGTTCCCAGGGCTGAGTGTCTGTCACTGACATCTCGTCCCAAAGTGGGTTGGGTCAGCAGTCTCTCTGACCCCGTCCTACTCTGTGACGAGGTAGGGACTGCTGCCTCCCCTTGTTGGCTGACCTTAGGTCAGCCAACGAGGGGAGACAGCAGCCCCAATCCTCCTGGCATCTCTGAGGCTTTCCTCCCCAAGAGCTGCAGCAAGTAAAAGTTGTTTTTTAATGACTGGTGTGTGCGCGTATGTATGAATGTATGTATATTTGTAAGTGAGTGTTGTGAATGGGGGCATGTGTCTACATATGAATGCATGGGTCTGAGTGTGCATGTGTGTGTGTGCCCCCCACCCTCACAGTGGAGCTTACCGGCCACCACTGGTTCTTCACATTGTAAAGTTTTTTCTATTTTTGCTCAATGGTCTTAACAGTGCTTCATTTTTGCTGGTGGTTGCAGGTGGTGAGCACCACCATTGCCTTATGAGGACTAGGATTTGGTTTTCATGATCAGATTTTGACCCAGAGATACAGGTAGAAAAGTGATCAAAAAGGAGGAAGAAAAAGATAGGAAAACATTAACAAAGGGAGGAGGCCGGGATGAAAATGAGCCTGTAAGAGTGAGATAAAAAGACAGGAAGTGTATTGTGGTGGAAGAAAGAGACAAGAGGTGGACTTAAAACTAGGCAGCCGTGGTTTTGGGGAACCCATCATTCAGCAGTGCAGGTGATATGCTCCGAAGAAATAGGTTGGTCCCCTACACCAATAATTTTACAAATTAAACACCGACTCTGAAGTGAACGAGATGATGTGTAGCACTATACAAAACTCCTAAATAAATCAATGTTACCACCACTGCATCTTAATGTATGGATGGCTGTGACCACAGCTCATCTGCCCCTCTAACTTGTTCCATTCTCATTTCTTTCCAAACATATTCTCTGGCTTCTGGTAGGTTAATGAAGAAGCGATGGTCATGCTAACTGATGCTGAGCAGTGTTCCCTGGCGGGGCTCAGCTGAAGACAGGGGATCATGAAGACAAATGTGGGGAATCATGGAATATCTCATTTTAGAGGTATGTGGTGTGGGTGGTCCTCTGCATGAAACAGAGATTAAAAACCCTACCTGTGGATTTATTGGAAGCAGGTACTACAAAAATGGTCACTAGTAACACAACTTGGACTGTGTGCAAATATTTAAAAAATGATTATTAGCGCTAGTAGTAACTTTGGGTATCAGCCACACCAGGGCCGGCTTTAGCGCTGGTGGCGTCCAGTGCCACAATCTTTTTTGGTGCCCCCCCCCCCCTGACCTCCACCTCGGATTCTCTCACTAACACCGGGCAAAAGTACCCCTTATCTCACCAATCATAAGGTATTGCTAAACACAGTGCCCCCCTCTCTGAGGTCAGCGCCCCCCTGCACAGGTGAGCGCCCTGTGCGGCCCGCACCGGTCACACTACCCTAAAGCCGCCCCTGAGCCACACATGCATGTCAGCAGATTATTCCAAGATCTCAAAAGGATTTTCTGTGGTGCCATCCACATTCAAGCACATGTTAGGTGTCAGGACCACTGGATACCGCCTCTTCTTTTATTTCAGGTTTCCATTGTGTACTGTATCCATACAGGGGGAAACGCAGGTCCCTGCCACTCCTGCGGCGCAGGGGCCCCCAATCCTTCAGGGTGCCCCATTCAGCCCAAGGTCAATGAACATCTGTGAGATATAGGAGACTCAGGGCCCCTCTCCACATTCTGCAGGGGGGCACCATCATTTTGCGTTATGCCACTCACTGTATCCATGGAAATGTATTTAGCAATGTCTGGGTGCTTCAAGTACACGCTTCCTGGCGACGTTTTTGCACACAGCACGCTAGTGATGTCATGCAGTCTTTGGAGACACCATGCCCCCTTATTGCTCTCTGATCATATCTTCAGATCATCTTCAGAAAGACACTCAAGACCTGGCTCTTCGACTGAAACGAAGCTGCTTACCCCCCCACCCCCAGCACCTTGAGACCCTCACGGGTGAGTAGCGCGCTTACAAGTCCCTTGATTGATTGATTGATTGATTGATTGAGAGCTTCACTATTCTGACTGCTGCCCACGGCCTTTCAGTCGGTCCGACTGGATCCACCAGCCTCATAAGCACAACTCCCGTGCTTCAGCTTTGGTTGCGGCGCCTGGTGCTGAGGTCGGAGGGCTCTCTTTACTCCAGTTCTGGTAAGTGTAATTGTCTTCTCTATATACGGTTATCACCGCCTCCAATGTTTCTCTGTATTTATCTGCTTCTACTCGCAACGTTCTCTTGCATCTGGCTGTCGCCACTCGTTGCACTTTCTGTACTTGGTTGTCACTGTCTTTGGCGTTTTTGTACTGTATGAATGATGGCCTCAAGTCATGTTGTGGTGAAGTATCTCTTGTCTCGACCTTACCAGAAAATTCTAGCCAACAGCAAACTAACTTTCTATAAGGCCTTCACTGACTTCACAGGCCGTGCACTGGCTGGAGTGGCGCTTTGACTCCACATACGCCAACAGTCGATTTTCACTTCGACTGAGGCACACTTAGCACGCACAAGAAGTTTGCTGGACCACGGCAAACTCTCCAGGAGAACACTTGGTTCTTCGCGTTGCTGGGTTTACGCAATCCCTACCTCGCTGCCAGTTTTAGCATCCTCCCTAGCCCGGGAGCATGCAAATAATCACGGCGCAGACAAAGCTCGGTATTATTCGTCTTTATTCTTCAGAGTGTAACCTTTAATTGAACGTACTAAGTCATGAATTTTCTTACCTACACCCAATTAATTACGTCACTATTCTCACGGAGTCCATCAGGGACTAGGGGGTCCCGCTATCTCTAACACACACGACACAACAGTGAGCTGCATGGTGGAGTTTAATTGACTCTGTTGCACTAATTCAGTTCTTCGCAGCAGCAGTACGTCCTTAAGGGTGAAGGGACCACACCCCTGCACCTTTTGGACATAAAGAGTGTCTGCCAGGCTGAGCAAAGGCCAGCCTGACAGCCAGTTTTTATTTTCAGGTCAGGGCTAGACATGCGCTAAAATGCGCAGGCTCCTGGCTGCCCGAGCTCATTTTTGTTGGGCTGAGGATGTTACAGCTCTTATGGGCATGACCTCCTCAGGTCAGCAAAAGTCCTTGAGGCCTTCCCACTCGTGACGAGGGAGAGCGTCAGTGATAGCCTCGTACCTGGGCGTTTCAGTTTTAAGCCCTGAAGTGCCCAGGGCTGAGTGCCTGTCACTGACACCTCGTCCCAAAGTGGGTTGGGTCAGCAGTCTCTCTGACCCCGTCCTACTCTGTGACGAGGTAGGGACTGCTGCCTCCCCTTGTTGGCTGACCTTAGGCTGACCTTAGGTCAGCCAACGAGGAGGCAGCAGCCCTAATCCTCCTGGCATCTCTGAGGCTTTCCTCCCCAAGAGCTGCAGCAAGTAAAAGTTGTTTTTATTGACTGGTGTGTGCGCGTATGTATGAATGTATGTATATTTGTAAGTGAGTGTTGTGAATGGGGCATGTGTCTACATATGAATGCATGGGTCTGAGTGTGCATGTGTGTGTGTGCCCCCACCCTCACAGTTGAGCTTACCGGCCACCACTGGTTCTTCACATTGTAAAGTTTTTTCTATTTTTGCTCAATGGTCTTAACAGTGCTTCATTTTTGCTGGTGGTTGCAGGTGGTGAGCACCACCATTGCCTTATGAGGACTAGGATTTGGTTTTCATGATCAGATTTTGACCCAGAGATACAGGTAGAAAAATGATCAAAAGGAGGTAGAAAAAGATAGGAAAACATTAACAAAGGGAGGAGGCCGGGATGAAAATGAGCCTGTAAGAGTGAGATAAAAAGACAGGAAGTGTATTGTGGTGGAAGAAAGAGACAAGAGGTGGACTTAAAACTAGGCAGCCGTGGTTTTGGGGAACCCATCATTCAGCAGTGCAGGTGATATGCTCCGAAGAAATAGGTTGGTCCCCTCCACCAATAATTTTACAAATTAAACACCGACTCTGAAGTGAACGAGATGATGTGTAGCACTATACAAAACTCCTAAATAAATCAATGTTACCACCACTGCATCTTAATGTATGGATGGCTGTGACCACAGCTCATCTGCCCCTCTAACTTGTTCCATTCTCATTTCTTTCCAAACATATTCTCTGGCTTCTGGTAGGTTAATGAAGAAGCGATGGTCATGCTAACTGATGCTGAGCAGTGTTCCCTGGCGGGGGCTCAGCTGAAGACGGGGATCATGAAGACAAATGTGGGGAATCATGGAATATCTCATTTTAGAGGTATGTGGTGTGGGTGGTCCTCTGCATGAAACAGAGATTAAAAACCCTACCTGTGGATTTATTGGAAGCAGGTACTACAAAAATGGTCACTAGTAACACAACTTGGACTGTGTGCAAATATTTAAAAAAATGATTATTAGCGCTAGTAGTAACTTTGGGTATCAGCCACACCAGGGCCGGCTTTAGCGCTGGTGGCGTCCAGTGCCACAATCTTTTTTGGTGCCCCCCCCCCCCCTGACCTCCACCTCGGATTCTCTCACTAACACCGGGCAAAAGTACCCCTTATCTCACCAATCATAAGGTATTGCTAAACACAGTGCCCCCCTCTCTGAGGTCAGCGCCCCCCTGCACAGGTGAGCGCCCTGTGCGGCCGCACCGGTCACACTACCCTAAAGCCGCCCCTGAGCCACACATGCATGTCAGCAGATTATTCCAAGATCTCAAAAGGATTTTCTGTGGTGCCATCCACATTCAAGCACATGTTAGGTGTCAGGACCACTGGATACCGCCTCTTCTTTTATTTCAGGTTTCCATTGTGTACTGTATCCATACAGGGGGGAAACGCAGGTCCCTGCCACTCCTGCGGCGCAGGGGCCCCCAATCCTTCAGGGTGCCCCATTCAGCCCAAGGTCAATGAACATCTGTGAGATATAGGAGACTCAGGGCCCCTCTCCACATTCCTGCAGGGGGCACCATCATTTTGCGTTATGCCACTCACTGTATCCATGGAAATGTATTTAGCAATGTCTGGGTGCTTCAAGTACACGCTTCCTGGCGACGTTTTTGCACACAGCACGCTAGTGATGTCATGCAGTCTTTGGAGACACCATGCCCCCTTATTGCTCTCTGATCATATCTTCAGATCATCTTCAGAAAGACACTCAAGACCTGGCTCTTCGACTGAAACGAAGCTGCTTACCCCCCCACCCCCAGCACCTTGAGACCCTCACGGGTGAGTAGCGCGCTTACAAGTCCCTTGATTGATTGATTGATTGATTGATTGATTGAGAGCTTCACTATTCTGACTGCTGCCCACGGCCTTTCAGTCGGTCCGACTGGATCCACCAGCCTCATAAGCACAACTCCGTGCTTCAGCTTTGGTTGCGGCGCCTGGTGCTGAGGTCGGAGGGCTCTCTTTACTCCAGTTCTGGTAAGTGTAATTGTCTTCTCTATATACGGTTATCACCGCCTCCAATGTTTCTCTGTATTTATCTGCTTCTACTCGCAACGTTCTCTTGCATCTGGCTGTCGCCACTCGTTGCACTTTCTGTACTTGGTTGTCACTGTCTTTGGCGTTTTTGTACTGTATGAATGATGGCCTCAAGTCATGTTGTGGTGAAGTATCTCTTGTCTCGACCTTACCAGAAAATTCTAGCCAACAGCAAACAAACTTTCTATAAGGCCTTCACTGACTTCACAGGCCGTGCACTGGCTGGAGTGGCGCTTTGACTCCACATACGCCAACAGTCGATTTTCACTTCGACTGAGGCACACTTGGCACGCACAAGAAGTTTGCTGGACCACGGCAAACTCTCCAGGAGAACACTTGGTTCTTCGCGTTGCTGGGTTTACGCAATCCCCTACCTCGCTGCCAGTTTTAGCATCCTCCCTAGCCCGGGAGCATGCAAATAATCACGGCGCAGACAAAGCTCGGTATTATTCGTCTTTATTCTTCAGAGTGTAACCTTTAATTGAACGTACTAAGTCATGAATTTTCTTACCTACACCCAATTAATTACGTCACTATTCTACGGAGTCCATCAGGGACTAGGGGGGTCCCGCTATCTCTAACACACACAACACAACAGTGAGCTGCATGGTGGAGTTTAATTGACTCTGTTGCACTAATTCAGTTCTTCGCAGCAGCAGTACGTCCTTAAGGGTGAAGGGACCACACTCCTGCACCTTTTGGACATAAAGAGTGTCTGCCAGGCTGAGCAAAGGCCAGCCTGACAGCCAGTTTTTATTTTCAGGTCAGGGCTAGACATGCGCTAAAATGCGCAGGCTCCTGGCTGCCCGAGCTCATTTTTGTTGGGCTGAGGATGTTACAGCTCTTATGGGCATGACCTCCTCAGGTCAGCAAAAGTCCTTGAGGCCTTCCCACTCGTGACGAGGGAGAGCGTCAGTGATAGCCTCGTACCTGGGCGTTTCAGTTTTAAGCCCTGAAGTGCCCAGGGCTGAGTGTCTGTCACTGACACCTCGTCCCAAAGTGGGTTGGGTCAGCAGTCTCTCTGACCCCGTCCTACTCTGTGACGAGGTAGGGACTGCTGCCTCCCCTTGTTGGCTGACCTTAGGCTGACCTTAGGTCAGCCAACGAGGGGAGGCAGCAGCCCCAATCCTCCTGGCATCTCTGAGGCTTTCCTCCCCAAGAGCTGCAGCAAGTAAAAGTTGTTTTTTATTGACTGGTGTGTGCGCGTATGTATGAATGTATGTATATTTGTAAGTGAGTGTTGTGAATGGGGGCATGTGTCTACATATGAATGCATGGGTCTGAGTGTGCATGTGTGTGTGTGCCCCCCACCCTCACAGTTGAGCTTACCGGCCACCACTGGTTCTTCACATTGTAAAGTTTTTTCTATTTTTGCTCAATGGTCTTAACAGTGCTTCATTTTTGCTGGTGGTTGCAGGTGGTGAGCACCACCATTGCCTTATGAGGACTAGGATTTGGTTTTCATGATCAGATTTTGACCCAGAGATACAGGTAGAAAAATGATCAAAAAGGAGGTAGAAAAAGATAGGAAAACATTAACAAAGGGAGGAGGCCGGGATGAAAATGAGCCTGTAAGAGTGAGATAAAAAGACAGGAAGTGTATTGTGGTGGAAGAAAGAGACAAGAGGTGGACTTAAAACTAGGCAGCCGTGGTTTTGGGGAACCCATCATTCAGCAGTGCAGGTGATATGCTCCGAAGAAATAGGTTGGTCCCCTCCACCAATAATTTTACAAATTAAACACCGACTCTGAAGTGAACGAGATGATGTGTAGCACTATACAAAACTCCTAAATAAATCAATGTTACCACCACTGCATCTTAATGTATGGATGGCTGTGACCACAGCTCATCTGCCCCTCTAACTTGTTCCATTCTCATTTCTTTCCAAACATATTCTCTGGCTTCTGGTAGGTTAATGAAGAAGCGATGGTCATGCTAACTGATGCTGAGCAGCAGTTCCCTGGCGGGGGCTCAGCTGAAGACGGGGATCATGAAGACAAATGTGGGGAATCATGGAATATCTCATTTTAGAGGTATGTGGTGTGGGTGGTCCTCTGCATGAAACAGAGATTAAAAACCCTACCTGTGGATTTATTGGAAGCAGGTACTACAAAAATGGTCACTAGTAACACAACTTGGACTGTGTGCAAATATTTAAAAAATGATTATTAGCGCTAGTAGTAACTTTGGGTATCAGCCACACCAGGGCCGGCTTTAGCGCTGGTGGCGTCCAGTGCCACAATCTTTTTGGTGCCCCCCCTGACCTCCACCTCGGATTCTCTCACTAACACCGGGCAAAAGTACCCTTATCTCACCAATCATAAGGTATTGCTAAACACAGTGCCCCCTCTCTGAGGTCAGCGCCCTGCACAGGTGAGCGCCCTGTGCGGCCGCACCGGTCACACTACCCTAAAGCCGCCCCTGAGCCACACATGCATGTCAGCAGATTATTCCAAGATCTCAAAAGGATTTTCTGTGGTGCCATCCACATTCAAGCACATGTTAGGTGTCAGGACCACTGGATACCGCCTCTTCTTTTATTTCAGGTTTCCATTGTGTACTGTATCCATACAGGGGGAAACGCAGGTCCCTGCCACTCCTGCGGCGCAGGGGCCCCCAATCCTTCAGGGTGCCCCATTCAGCCCAAGGTCAATGAACATCTGTGAGATATAGGAGACTCAGGGCCCCTCTCCACATTCTGCAGGGGGCACCATCATTTTGCGTTATGCCACTCACTGTATCCATGGAAATGTATTTAGCAATGTCTGGGTGCTTCAAGTACACGTTTCCTGGCGACGTTTTTGCACACAGCACGCTAGTGATGTCATGCAGTCTTTGGAGACACCATGCCCCCTTCTTGCTCTCTGATCATATCCCTATTAGATACTCGTCAGATTACAACCCAATAATATGTAACTCAATGGCCTGACGGAAAGATTGCTTGTTTTTATTTCCTGAGCTGATGAGTGGTTCGTGTAATGCGTTGCTGCATATTACCCTTCGATATGTTCAAGGTGATTTACTGCACGTCAAAGCTAAAGCAGCCAGCTTCAGTCTAGTCGTTCTGATTTACAGATCCAAGGACCAGAGACCAATAAATTCCTTCGTGGATCACTTTTAGAGCCAGGTAATTGAACAAAGTAGGTCTGGTACACTATCTCACTCCATTTCCATCACAGCCTGTAAAATCATTACACATTTAGAATAATTTGAACCAGTGGGCACTGTTCCATAAGAACCCTCGCTCCAGTGGAACCATATCCCAGGAGCCTTTCCGGAGGGAGTGGAATGGAGTCAGTGGTTGGTTCCCCGCCTTTCAATCCCACGGCTGCTGCTGAAATAGGATTAGAGTTTTGTTCATATTGCATCTGGAATGGAATGTATTCTACAAATGATTTATCGACCCACCATGCCTAAATCAGACCTCTTCCTCTGTTGTGCAAATCAACTCACAAGCCATCTAGCCTATAGACTCCGATGCAGAGGCCTGCGCCAGGGAGCATCCGCAACAATTCAAACATGGTCAGTTGTGAGACTGAGGACTGACAATGTTACCTTCTAGCTCTTGTTAACGTGTGTTTTGATATATGTTATATTTATATGTAAAAGTGATTGGACAAGTCCAATTATAAACTTAGAAATGTATTGTACCTAACACACGCTTAGCACCTTCAAACTTAACTGAGTCTCGAAAAATGGGCAATGCACTGTAGGAAGCTCGGGCCGGGGAAGGCAAAGCCGGACCCGATGGGGGCCCAGGACAAACGCCACCCGGGCAGGGAAGCACCGCCCCGCCGCGGAAGCCCGTGAAAAAGGGGCGACCAGGATTGGTCGCCACAGGGCAAGCCACGGCGCCCCCAATCCAGGGGCGAGTTGGCTAGCGGCCTTGGGGGATTAAATAAGGGGCACAGGGCCCGAAGTAGACCACATAACCCACCCGGCGAAGAACAAGAGTGAAGCCTCACCTGGACGATGAACGGAGCGGAGACCAACCCAGGCGAGACTTCAGCGTGGACAACCACGACCTGACTTTGGCGGCAGAGCAGCAGAAGAAGCGGCAGGAAGGCCACGGCTGACCACAGCGGCAAAAAGCCTTAACCAGCGGGCGTCCCCAGGGCCGCAACACGACGGAAAAGCGGGAAGAGGGCAGCTCAGATCCGGCAGCGTGAAGTGAAAGCCGCGACCAGGCGGGCGTCTCCAGGGCCGCAACACGTCGTAAACGGAGGGGAGGACCTCCGGTTCAGCTCAGGCCGGGGCAGCGTGGAGCGAAAGCTGTGGCCGGCGGGCGTCCCCAGTGCTGCAGCAAGTCCCAAAGGCGGGAGGAAGGCCGCCCGGTGCAGATCTGGCCGGAGCGGAGCAAACGCTGCGGCCAAGGGAAGGACTTGTAACCGACGGAGCCCAAATAGCTGAGGACTCAGAGGCTCGGCAGGGCGGGGCCGGCTGCAAGCGATTTAAAGGGGCAGGAGCCCCAGTTGACTATCAGAGGGCAACGGTGAAAGGAACCACTAAGGATTTTGGTCAAAAGCTAACACAGCACCTTTAAACAGTTGCAAGGGGTAAAGGCGGCGGGTGAAGAGGGACTGAAGACCGAAATCGATTGCATCTGGGGGTCAATCAAAGGCAATTTTGATTTGGCTGCCAGCACCTGCACAAGCACCTGCAAAGCAATCAGCAAGCAGCAGTAGCTGCATCCTTGGTAGACAATAGAGCAGCGGCAACTACAGGCACAGACAGCAAGAACCCAGAGGGAGAGAAAAGGGTCCAGCAGCAGGATGGCAGGAAGACGTGGGGCAACTGGAAGAGAAGCACGGCTGCCAGCACGGTTCAGGGAGCCGCAGGGGCACCCAGAGGCCCCCAAAAAGGGCAGTAAGAGGCCGAGAGGGGATGCGGGGCCAGATCTGGATGCAGATCTACAGGCCATGTTGGAGAAAGTCAGGGCTCTGGTGGCCCTAAAAGGAAAATCGTGGATGGACCAACAAATCAGGGATGGGGCCCAAGGGAAGGGGAAGAAGCCAAGGCGGGCACCTTCTCCGGCACCACCCCCCAAGAAACCAGGAAACAAGGGGCATGCAGCCAGAACAGCGGCCCCCAAGAAAATCACCAAAGCAGGAGCAAAGGATACTGTTGCAGGGAAGCCTAATGGCACCGGGAGTGAGAACGCCCGGGCCAGGAATAAGAGGGCAGCAACCCCCGAGATGGTGTCCAGCTCGGATACCGATGAAAGAGGCAGTGATGGGGGGGTCTGTAGCCAGCACGGCGGCCTCTCGAGAGTCACACAGAGGGAGGAGCAGCACGGCGGACGATGGCAATGGTAAGCATCGCACAAAGAGCGCAATGGGAAGCTGCAGGGGGGGCAGTGCGCTGGTTTAGCGGATGGGGGACCAGGGCAAATCATGAACTTGGGAACGCAGCTAGGGGTAAACAATCTAGCAATGAGGGGGCCCTTGCCACTACAACCTCCATGGCAGGCTGGGCAAGGAAGGAACCAAATGGCTTCGAGGAAGAAGCATATGTTATATCTTTATGTAAAAGTGATGGGACAAGTCCAATTATAAACTTAGAAATCAATTGTACATAACACACGCTTAGCATCTTCAAACTTAACTGAGTCTCGAAAAATGGGCAATGCACTGTAGTAGATGTGGTGTTTTTGTTGGGGTTACTTCCGGTGCCACTCGTGACTGTTTGATGTGAAACTGGATCGAACTTTGGCATAATTTTTAGCCTACATTGCAGCTCTGTCTGGAACTGAATCTACCGGAGGCAGTTAACCTTACTCTGATTTGTCCCAGGTGCCCCATGACTCTCTGCTTAATATTCCCCTTTGCAGGATGGCTTCCGGGCTGTGCAAAGCTACTTGACCTCAACTTGTCGTGTTATAATTCAGTCCAATCTCCACATCTCTTCACCAACAAAGTCTACTGCAACAATCCCTAAAACAAATGTTAGAGGATGGAAATAGCTGAACCTCTCTCCTTCTAGGTGGCGCCACATATTTGATATGATAGGAGAGATTCCCATTACCTCAGTGTTTCATAGCGCACATGATGTGTCATGGATTCAGTGTTCCTTGTACTCCCCCTGCGGGGAAATACGCAACTCATTGGACACGGTGTGTATACATTGATTCATACATACAAAGAATTTCATATTCTTTGACAGTTTTGCTTTGAGTCCAGCACTTTGAGTAACACTCCTAGGGGATAAGTCAAGGGATTGCTTTGAGGGAGATGAGTTCAATACAGCCTTATCGGACCAGATCTGAATCTACCAGAGTTAGGTACTCGCGGAAATTATTCAAGCTGGTTTCTAACCACTTCTCAGGTGGTACCTACTTTTCAGGTGTGAAGCCTAGCACCTGCATCTTGGAGATTTAGCTTGTGTGTCATCGTTGGCCATCCAGAGTATCCCACCTGTGTTATTAGCTGCTTTCCTATCTGGTTCCTTCCTCCCTCTAGGTGATTTAGTGTTGTGCGGAACACTGCATGCGTCTTGGTCAGCTATGATGGTTACTACCATCTCTTATTTTTAGTTGAAGACATGGGGTGCTTTGATTTCCAGTCTGTGACTAATGAGTTCTTATTTGCAGCCAGACTAATTGGGCAGCACTTACCTTGGATGAACTTAAGGGAATGACCAGGTGGCCTGAAACCACAAAGTTATGGCCCTAAGTGTTTATCCACACAAGTTGCCTGCTTGTTCAGCATCCGTCACCCGTTGTTGATATCTATCGGCATCCCATTCCGCTCCATTGGAGAGGTGGGGACATATTTACTAAATGCACACAGTAGAGCTCCTCAGGGTAGGCCTCGTGCACATCTGTCCAATTCTCTGATTACCGCAATGTTCGGTCCAAGCTTTTGGGGGCAGCTTCTTAGGCAGGTTCCATACCAAGGCAAACACCAACAATTGCCTCTTGTAACCTGACAACCAGGCACTGCCTTCCTGCTGCCAGAACAAAATAACATTTATTCCACAACTTCTTGGAAATGTGTGGCAATGCCATCTAATGCGGCTATCAGGATCTTGTACCCAGGCATTCTCACCCGCCTGAACAGGCACAAACATGGAACTGGTACCAGCATACCTTCAGCCATACACTCTGTTAGTAGGGACAACTGCAACATGACAATCATTTATTTAATTCTAATAATATTGTAATGTAGTTGCTGCTTTTTCATGTGAGTAATGGGTGAGTGATGGGTAAACTGGAGATCACTAATGCATTACAGGAATGAATGATGCCTGTGAGTGTTCAGGAATATGGTGGTATGGCAATGAGATGTGCTGTGTGAAACTCCTGCCTATCTGTAGGAGCTCTGGTGTCGGTTGCATGTGAGTTCATAGAAGAAACAAAATCAAAAGTGCCAGTTCTGAGAAATCATTTTAGCTAAACAGTTTCATAATTTTTTCTATTTTCATTTGACGTACAAAAGGACAATTACATACTTGGAGATAGGAGAAGGAAGGAGAAAAGGATTGGAAAATGTAATAATTGGAGAATTGGACGTGGTTTGGGTACAGTAAGCAACCTGGTTGCACAGGTCGACTATAGACCATAATTTGTATCACGGCAGGGAGTTTGAAACTGTAACTACCACTTTGAGTGGGGTATGCTTTTGAAGTGGCTTTCCTGGTTTTACCACACAAGCAGTCTCATTGGTGAAGTAAAAATCCATTGGCATCTATCATCTTCTCAGGAAGGGAGGCAGGTTACTCTTCCCACATCCCAGAATGATAAATTGTGTGTCCATGTCCCAATTGGGAATAATTACCCTGATTCAAGAGTTGAGGTCCAGGGACAAGACATAGGTGCCACCCACCTTCTCACAAAGCCAGTGGAGGCTTTACACAGTTGGGCGACCCGAGGCTCCTTATCCACTCTTTAAAGTACATTGGAGATGTTGACACTTTTGTGCTTGCTAACCATGGACTGCATCTTTATGTCTTTGATTGAAGGCATAGAGAATATTGTTATAACACACAATATGTACGTGGGTGGGTGTAGAAAGAAGGACAAATAAAGCACGAGTGGAGCACTGCGCTGTTAGGACGAGAACCTTCACTTACCCGAAGGTGACATGCCTCATCATTGGGTTCCCTCCTCACACTGGGACCGCAAGGAACCCAGTGTGGGTTACTACTCCCCAGGGGGATGAGCCGAGGTGTTTTGTAATAAAGATGAGCTATGCCAATGTATAGGATTGAGGGGCAGAGTGCGAGATAAGTGAAAAAAAGTGTAATCTAAAACTATATCGTGGTGGGGAAAATTGTCCTTTATTCTGGTGCCAGATATAGTTAAAAACTGAATAGGTAGAGGTTGCTATAATTGCCCTACCCTATGTGGTCAACATGTTTCTGCCAAGTAAGACTAGAAAACGTTCAAAGCATTCGTCAGGACCAGGAGATGTATGTCACTCTGCTATTATGTTAAAAAAAAATTGTTAAATACTAGCCATACAATCAGCTTTGTGGCTATTCTTGTGACGCCGTCACAGTTGAAGGGTCCACTTAGAACGCCTGAGCGTGTGTAAAAGCTCCGCTCAACGGTCATCAGTCCCCCTTTCACATGGCAACAGCAGTGACAGCTTCCCTCCCTGACAGAGAATTTATAACCCTTACGGACTGATTTATATTCTGGAGGACGGGGTTTCTCCATTGGCCTGGCAGGGGACTTTATGTCAGCGAGGCCAAGAATACTCTGCCCTCCAGATTTATAAACGACCACCTTGCGGGTGCTCGTTTATAAAGGCATCGGCAGAAACCGCTGTCATGCTGCAGGGCAGCGTCGGAAGGACGGAGCCCTGCAGCAAACAGTATTCTTTTTTCGTTTCAAAATGAGAATCCTGAAACAGGATTTTTTTTTTTTAAAGAAATAAAGTAATGCTTCCCTCACCATGGAAGTCTTCCCCCATGGTGGGGGGAACATTATGCATTTTTGACTGTTCCTTACCCCCAGTTTTTACCTGGCAGCAAGGAACAGTAAAAATGACTACGGGCCTGATTTAATTACTGGCGGACGGAGTATTCACTCTTGGCCTGGTGTGGGACTTTATGTCCGCCAGGCTGAGACTACCCCACCCACCATATTGATAAATTACCGCATAGCTGGCAGTCATTTATAAAGGCATTGGCAGGATCCGCCTTCACAGCAATTCCTGTCAATGCATTTAACTCTTTGTTGCAGGGCTGCTTTGGAAGAATGCAGCCCTGCAGCAAACAGTTTTCTTTTTCTCCCCTTGTCGCCATGGGAGGCTTCTCCCATGGTGAGGGCAGCATTAAAATGGTTTTACTGTTCCTTACCGCCAAGTTTTACCTAGGGATTAATCATGTGGAGTAGTCTCAGTTGTGATTAACTCCGCCCGCATGTAAATGCAGTGGGCAGACCACTATATTGGCAGGAAGGGAACCGTCGCCGTTGCGACGGAGTACCCTCTACGTCAATATATAAATCAGGCCCTAAATCAGCAGTGCAAGCTTACTGTCACAGAACAGGTAACGCTGCTCAGGTAGTATCAGTGAAGTCTCCTCGCTCACATAACATGTACAGCAGACTCTGTTGCATCAGGGCTAACACTCTTGCATATTTGATGCATACGTTTCAGTTTGGTTGTGTGTATTGGTAAGTTTATGGATGACTGAGCAAGTAAACAGTTAAAGATGGATGGTTGATTATAAATATCTGTTATTTCAGTGCCAAAATGCCCAAAGAAGGAATGTGTGCTTCATAAATACATATGTTGTGTCACAAAAGTCATGTCATGTTATGTTATGTGTGGAGGAGTGAATGGCTGTATTGATAGAAGTAAATGGAACAAGAAGTGGATGGTGGTGCAAGTGGTGGACAATTAGGTGAGTGGGAGCTGGATTGCTCATAAATTTATGTTTTGATGAATGCTGACTTTGTGTAAATCGATTGAAGGATAGATGAATGGAGAATATCTGTGGCTGGAGAGCGCATTACAAAGGAACGTATCTGTGGATTGATGGGTGATGGTCAGTGTGTGCGTAAATGTGTGTATGCCATATAGGTGTATGCTGGTAGTGTGTATAGGGATGTGTATAGATTGATCTTGTGTGTGAGTGTGTGTCCAGATGGGTGCATAGGTGGATGGATGAGTGTAAATTACCTTAATGCTGCTTTATTTGGAGCTGCTCAACCTGTGCTGGGCACAGGTAGCGCTGTAAAAACGGGCCAGTGACCTTGAAGGGCAAATGCATCTATCTGATGGGCAACGAAGCACGATAAGTACTTGTGATGGGAAAGCACTGTCACCGACACATCAAGAATCCTGATACTGCACAGTGATGATGTGCACTTAGGTGTCATATCCCAGCAGTACAAAATTAAATACCAGCAACATGATACCTTTGCTATGACACTGCTACCTGTAAGAGAAGCTCATATCAGAAAGAATAGCAGAAAGCCTTTTCAGAATGATGTATAACATGCAACTGCGACTCTAGCAATTGTCCGATTTACCAGAACATTCATTATTTTAAAGCGCTTCAGAATGACACAACATGAAGTGCTACAAGAAATAATCATTGAGATGCTAATGAACTGTCCGCAATGTGTACCTGTTTTGTGCTATTATTCTCAGAGTAGATATGGAACCACCACAAACTCTGGCCCCGTGACCCACTGTCACACTGCAGACCCATACCCAGGACCCTGGCTGAGCATCACATACATATTCATAGATCATTCTGCCATTCCAGGCCCAGTCTGCAGCAACAGTGGCTTGAGATATCACTGTTGCTGCAGACTGAGTGCCGACCCGCCTGTCACTGCCGGCCAAGACCAGACTAAGAAATTATTAGGGTTTTGTCCTACCCCACAACTCCCCTGAAGCTATGTCCCTGATCCACATCCTTTCACTGTTGCTCCTCTTCAGGAATGGTTGACTCCGACTGCTAATGCACGTTGGAGAGGGGGATGGTAGGGATGGTTCAGCCTGAAGCTGCTGGGGAGAGCGAAGCACTAATACCCAACTTCAATGCCTTCACTGACTCAGCCACATTCCCAGACATCTGGAAACATATTACCATCATGCCCCTGCTCAAGAAACCCTCTGCTGACCCACCCATGTTTTCCAACTACAGACCCATCTTCCTCCAATAATAATCAGCAACGGTCCTAAAGGAACTATTTAACTGGAGTCTCACTGACCACTTTAGCATCCACCAGCTCCTCGATGTCACATAGTCCAGATTCAGGCCCAACCACAGTACAGAAACAGCACTCATTGCTGCCACAGACAATATCCACATTATCCTTGACAGAGAAGACACAGCAGCCCTCATTCTTCTGGACCTCTCTGCAGCATTTGACACAGTCTCACACCCCATCCTCATTAGGCACCTGCATGAGACTAGCATCCAAGGACGAGCTTTCCGCTGGATCTGCTCCTTCTTAATGGATAGAACCCAAGCTGTCAGCCTGGCATTTAACTCCTTGAAAACCCCCAAACTCATCTGTGGAATGCTTCAAGGTTCATCGCTCCCCCTCACCCTCTCAACGCATACAAGATCCCTCTGGCCAAAGTCAACTGTGCACACAACCTCAACATCCTCACCTATGCCGACGAATGCAACTCATACTATCCCTCTCAGACAAGACCACCAACACAAGAAACAAGTTCACCGCCTGCATGACTGAAGTAGCTAACTGGATGAAAGCCAATTGTCTCTAGCTGAACACCAACAAAACAGAAGTAGTGATCTTCAGCAAGAACACCTTACATAGGACTGGTAGCTGTCTGAACTCAGACCCACACCAACACCCAGAACCCGCACTAGGAACCTCAGAACAATCATCAACAGTAAACTGGATATGACCGCACAAGTCAACACCATCACTGCATCACGTCTTCACATCCTGAAGATGCTATAGAAGATCTTCAAATGGCTCCCAAGCAATACTAGAAAAACTGTCACCCACATCTCTGGTCCCCAGCAAGTTGGACCTTGGGAGCACCCTCTTTGCCTGAATCACCAAGCAACTCACTAGAAGACTAGAAACCATCCAGAACCCGGCAGCCAGACTCATCATCAACCTCACAGCCAGAACTCACATCACACCACACATCAGGTAACTCCACTGTCTATGGATAAACAGACATGCTCAATTCAAACTCCTCACACACATTCAAAGCACTACACAACTCAGGCCCCACCTACCTGAACAGTCGCATCTCCTTCCGCCAACCACCCAGACACCTCCACTCCGCACTACTCCTGCTCGCACACATCTGAGAACGCTCTGGGACATTTCTTCAATTTGAACTCCGGTCAATGGACCATTGTAGTAGCCTGAGAAGAAGAGGGGTTAGCAGCAGTTTAAATTTTGGGGTACTGTGTGATCATTAGGACCATAAAATAAAAGTCAGAATTGGTAACTTGAAGTTAAAAGGTTTATTACAAACTCAAAGCAAAACTAATATAAATCAATCTCAAGAACATACTGTAAAAGTAGAGAATTATCAAAGGTAGACCAAAACGTCTAACAATATTGGTCCTCAACAACAAAGAACATATAAGTATCTCAGTGGCAGCGATACAAATTATAAGAAAAAGGACTTGATGGCTGGACGAATAATTCCGATCAATCTACCCATACGTGGAAAAGATTTGCAGCATCTTATAAATCCTACTCTAATCTATGGATAGGAAAAACCCTATTAAAGCCAGGCAAAAAGAAAGGTGCCAGCATACGAACCTCTTTAGAAGTTTGATAAGTAAGGAGTCATGTACAGCAGGAAGCCACACAATCAGAGCTGTCAAGAGAGATCTGTACCTCTCTAAGTCTAAGGGGAATCTGACTAAACACAAGGTGGGTTTACTAATTAAGATACACAAAGTACATTCAAGAAAACATGACCTAATTTACATCATAATATGTTTTTCATTTCACAGAAAAGAACTTGGCACATTGAACACTACTTCCATATTCCAGTCTTCGCTTCAAAAGCATCCTTGGGTTCCTCCTTTTGGCTGATTGTACCAAGTGGAATCCCTCCCTTTGCTCCTTCAATTAAAAGCATTTGTCTTTGCCAGCTCTTCCTCGCCTCACTATCTCTGAAATACAATGTGCCCTTTACTAACAATTGAATGCCTTGGTGTGCACCTGCAAAGGAGAAAAACGTGCAGAAAAACAATTTTCATGTTAGTATTAACTGTCTCGACTGTAAGCTTAAGGCCCACAATCAGGCTAACTTAACATTTTCTCTTTAAAACACATTAGTTCTACAACCTACATATAATCCAATACATTAAATCTTCAATTATGAATCAAGCTATATTGTGTTGTACTCTTATATGTGGCACAACAACTAATACATGTACTTTTTAGGCAAACACGATATTCTGGTCACAATTTATAAAAGCATTAAACACACTATGATCCACCCTCACTAATCCCTGGCGAATGCACTGCATTAAATGCATTATAGCGCAACACCTTACAATTTAAACCTCTAGAAATTAGTATCAGCAGTCCAGATGTCTCTGAAAAAGAAAAAAACTTTAATATGCACACATATATTTATCAAAACACACAAGAGATGCACTTTCAATACTTTTTGTGCACCACATCTTACCTTTATTATTGCGCCACACAAGTACATAAGGCCAAATGGAAATATATATATGCGGCCTAGCCAGTATAAAAGAATGGAGCCAAAGTTAAGCTACTCCACATCCCATGCATACATAGAACCAGATCAAGAGGATGAGCGTTCTCTTACATCGCTCCTAAAGTGTGGAACTGCCTCCCACTCTACATAAGAGCCTTCTCTGCTCTTCTTAAATTTGTCAAGAAGCAGAAATCTGTAAAGTAAACTTTACAGATAGCCCATCTTCTGAAGCAAAGCAAGCACACATACATAGGTTAGTACCTGGTGCACACACTCTTCTATGTTAAGTAGAAATTGTCATGATGATGAGACGATTCTCTTCAATAACTGCTTCCGATATTTAGTATGTAGTATATAGAATCTTTGTCCTGCTGTATACTTTTTCTGCGGTACCAAAATAGTTATGTGGAACATAATGAACACAAGTCTAGAGTCACATGTACAAAGAGTTACCCTTGAATACAAAGATTTATAATGTGTTTAATAACTCTACACAGCTAGGGTGAATTTGGAGGACATGCGTTTTCTAAGTACTTCCACCCATTAGCTGGACCCAAACTGTACAAAATTAAGTGGAAAAGTAATATGGTAGTTATCCGCCACAATCTAAACTATAAAACAAACGAGCACACTCATTGAATGATGGCATCAGTGATGTCATCAGTGATGTCATTTATGATTTCATTTGAGATGTCATTAGTGATGTCATAAATGATGTCATGGAACATGTCATGAGTGATATCAAATGTGAGGTCATAAGCAGTGCATGGTGGGAGCTCAAGTTATAGTTAGTGCTGCTACTATAACTGGTGAATTTCTGTGTTTTTTTTGTTCAAAACATTAATGTTCACACTGACAGAGAGGCTGTGACTCACAAGAGTTGAAGCCTCGAGTGAGTCATGATGCCCCTCCCTCAACAATGGAAATATTTAGCATGTTATACTCTGCAAATCTGCATGTATGAATATAGGTTTGTGCCATGACATGTTTTCATGTGTATTTGTTTAACAAAATGTATTTAACTAAAACCAATGATGTCACAACACATGTATCAGTGTTATAATATGTGGGGTCATAAGCAATGCATGGTATTGACACAGGTTATAGTTACTTGAAATAACTATAACTGTTGAATTTTAGTGTTTTTGTAACCTTTGTTTTTTTTGTGAATTTCTGAGATTTTTTTAAAGTGCAAAGCAGAGATAGTCCAACAACCTGATTGAAATTCATTTTCATTTATTTGTAGCAAGTTCTTTTCATTTGCCCATGTTGTTAAAATGTTCAAGAAATATTTTGCTAATAGTTTGCCTTCAAAGTTCAAAAATGCGATTCACCTGTAATTTTTTGGGGCACTATTTTAATTGTTTTATTAATTGGATGGATAATAGATCCTTTCCATGATGGGGCAGCTACCCCAGTTAGTGTTATATTTGAATATAAATGAGTCAATAAATGACTCCATAAAGGTAGGCTGCTTCAAAAGAACAACTTTTAAAAATAAGATTAAGCACTTCATCATGAGTTATTTTAAAGGACGGTTCAAAGAGGGGCACACTTTCTTTTTGACTTGTGATATTGCTTGTGCAAGGATTCTTTATGTTCTCTGCCCAACTATCATTATAGCTAAAGTAGTCAATGGGGTCCTATATATCTTGATCCCATATCCCATCAAAGTCCAGAAAAGACGTAGTGTTATTAGAATATATTGACTTCTCTACTTGTATCTAAGCTTTTTCTTGATTCTTTTTTGTATTTCCTTTATTGTATCACTTAATTGGTACTTTATATATTTGATCTGATCATCTCATTCGCAGGAATGAGGATTCTTTAAAAGACCTCAGAGGTCTTGCTGATGATTTCTTTATGTAATCGGGGTTAGTCGATCGTTGTAACGTAGTGGATGAAAGTGTGATATGGTTTCTATGAAATTCAAAATTGATTCCATCAATTGTTCCTAATCTTGGAGTCAATCTTTCTGGTTTACTTAGTCTACTGTATCGGCTATTATTCTTGCTATATGAAGTTATCCGTCTTCAATGAGAAGACCTTAGACTTGGGTTCTCAGTTCCATTTTATTTATTTACGTCTATTTATGATCACATGGTCATTATTCAAAGTTGTATTGTTGTCATATTGGTCAAAGTTTAAATATAGTGATACTTACGTGGACTATGATCACTCTCCTTTCTTTGGATACTTTCAAAATTTCAAAATTTGAATACAGAACAAGGGAATAATGAATTGTACTTTTTAAATTGGTCCTTTAAATGTCATTTTAGCCAGTCAAATATTTGCAAATCTACTGTTCAATGTACGATAACCTGAATCAAATATGAGATTAATGGTGTAGTTACTAATATTAGTATGCAATTTCTTCTTTCATGCAACATTTGGTGGCATTATTTGAAGATTGTAAAGTGTTTCTGGGTAGTCTTCAGATAGCTTTGCTTTTGAAGGTTGTGTAAAAGATTCTGGCTAAAGTCGCCAATTATGATGATAAATGATTTAGCATATTTTTCCAGGATCATGTCTAATTCTGCTAATATAGAGTAATACTTAGTTTTAATCATTATTTGTTAAAGTGGTTAATTAGTTGAGGTAGGTACTCTTATCCTGTTAATCAACCGAAACTATTAACATATAGTTTGATTTGGAGTCAATAGTAATACTGTTCATGTTAAATTTTTTGTTGATTTGGCCTAAAAGTAATCCACCCCAGTTTATTTTTCATTGCTAAAATTTTGTGTCTTGTGAAATTAGATAGAAAAAAGAAGTACTTTCCATTATTCGTGAATACAAGTTACTTGGTACTCATGAAAAAAATCAAGTAGGTTTGTTCCACTGGTACTAACTAACAAAGGACCGAACATTTTACCAAGTACCAAGAACCACAGGACATGAATTAAACCGGAATATGCTGATTGAACCTCCTTATCCTGCTACCACAAACTTTAATACCAGTCGATGTGTACCACTTTCTCTCCAGCAGGCTGCAGTTCAACAGAAAGCCTAGAGGATGCCACCCGGCACTCGCACCCTGCACCCGACACCCCAGTTAGGGAGGTACAGCACCCAGATCGGGCTCCTCTGGGGACTGGGCTGGAGATCGCTACAGGGTGACCACCCAACCTACCTCCAATGTTGGAAACCCAGAACCGTGATGCTGAGATGCAGGACATGCCGGAACCAAGGCACCAAGGCAACAAACCTAATGGATGCAGCTGAGCTGAAAAGCTGAGCCAGAGGAGGTGTAGTGTGAGCAGGAGCAGCAAGAGTTCCCAACTGAGGGAGCGCGCATGGCGCCAACACTTCGTCATGGTGTTTGTTTGATATACTGGCAGAGTTCTTCGGACATAGATGATGCGTGGCAAAAACCAACGACTTCTGCCTGAACATTCAGATACTTTTGGTGACACAGCCTAGTGCTACAATTTCAAATGTGTAATTTGACAACAAGTTTGTGATGTTCTCAGGGGACTTTAAACTCTAGAAAAGGTTTCACCCTTCAATTTCAATAAGAAATATTGCACTGCTGATATGCTTTTCACAAATGCTGCTATCAATTTGACCCTTGATCACCCATAACAATCTTTGATTTGTGGAATTATTGAATTGAGTATCATGAAAGAATTTGCCATCACATCTGCATACCAATGGGTGTCAGTCCCTGACGTAAATAGATAAACCATGAAAGTATGCTTGTTTTTTTATGTGACAATTTTTCCAATAGCACACTCAGAAACTTTAATTCCAGTGAACCCCAAATCCTCATCCAGAAAAGGATAATTTTCAAGGCTTTTTTTTCTCTAATTTCATCATGGTCAAACTCAAAGTAAAAAAGTAAAGTGGGCACACCATTGGGGAACCTTAGTAGGAACATTGAAGCAAATTTTCAACTGATGACAATTTGGGATAGACACAAGCTTTTACTGAGAGATTGATTGAGTGGCGCCCAAACCTGGAAGAGAAATACTTTACAACTTCTCTGTGGGACAAACCTAGAACAATCTTGTCATTTTACTTCTGCCGTTTCATCCTCAAGCTCCTCACACACGCCTTCAAAGCTCTCTACAACACCGGACCTGCATACCTCAACCACCATTCTCTTTCTACACTCCACTAGATGTCTCCGCTCCGCCCAACTGGCCCTGGCCACCATCCCACGGATTCGCAAGACCACGGCTGGAGGAAGATCCTTCTCCTACCTCGCTGCGAAGACCTTGAACTATTTGCCTCTGCACCTCAGGCAATCACCATTGCAGCTGCCTTTCAGGAAGGACCTTACGACTTGGCTCTGGTCGACTGAACTGCAGACCCACCTCTCAGCACCTTGACACCCTAACGGGTGAGTAGTTGAGCTTTACAAGAAACTTGATTGATTGATTGACAGAGGCATACCTTGAGATATTTGAAATCCTGTACCCGTTCAAGGTTAGCAGTCTAGTGTGATTTGAAAGAGCTGTGTGGATTGAAAGCCTAGTACTCTGTTTCTGCTTTATTGATAATCAATCCCCTTTTGGAGCCAAACATTGAGAACTTTCTTAGTAATTTGCATAAGCCCACTGGGGTCTTCGAAAATATTGTTGTACCATCTGGAAAGAGCAAAGTGGTCAAAGGTACACCACCATGTATAAGGATGTCAAAAGGCTCAAATCACAGATATTTCTCAAGATCATTTATGTTTAATCAAAAAGACTAGGGGCTAACACAAGGCAATGGTGGATAGCACTATGAACTCAGAATCTCTAATTTCTCCCTGTACCATTATGTAATTGCTAGTATATAATGTCTTAATTGCAATTAGCAGTTCCTCTGATCCCATCTTTAAATAAAAAATAAAAAAATACGTGTTATCACAGTTTCAATCATGCTGTAATAACAGTACCAAATGTATATGAGGGCAAGACAATGTGATACAACATGTCCTGTACAGAAAAAACATCTGAGCATAGCAGTGCAGTATAAAATATCTCGACATGGCTTATACCGTTTTTGGCAAACACATTAGCTATGATTCAAAACTGGTGAAACCATGGAGTCTGCTTGGGGTATTTATGTAGTGTGTTGTGTGCAATGGGTGGGGCGGGAAAGACCATCTTTGCTGGGGGCCACCAGGCAGAGGCGTGGTAAGGATAGAGGGAGATGCAGGGTATGCCAGTGTAAAGGAGGATGGCCGCATGTGGACAGCGGGGGAGGTTGCTCTGGAGAGAGTGGGTCGAGCCCTGCATCTATCCTGATGATGTGTACGCGGTGGGCAGTGGGTCTTGTGCAAGTATCTTGCCATGACAGTACGTCACAGGCCAAAGGGACCAGCGGTAGAAGCATGAGTCTAGTCACTAACCAGAACGGTGTAGCTCAGGACAGATGTGTGCGTTTGTTTTGCCTCTACATGTAGTAGAAAAGTGTCCCAACACCTCCCACCCATACGCGAGTCCCCTCGCATGCGGAGTACCCTGAGGGTGTTAGTTTCCTCACACATCCATTTCAGTAGCTGGGCCAGCCAACATCCCATCCAGACGCGGCCGGCATGACTCGCGGGTGGGAGCAGGGGGGTCGCGCGGGGGTTAATTTAAAAAATAAAATAAACTTACCTTCCCGGGTGCCGCGTCGTCTCTGCTCCTGACCTGCTCTCCTGCCTCTGGCAGCAACAGGAAGCAGGCAGACTCCCTCCCCTCCCCTAAGCCAATCACAATGCTGCAATGGAAACGTTGATTGGTCGGGATGGCGTCCAGCCATGCGCCTATGGGGCGGCCATTTTCTCCATGTAGGCTGCATTGCAGCCAACATAGAGAAAGGGCAGAGTGCACATGACTGGTTTTGGCGGCCCCAGAGGGCCGACCAAACAGTCAGCGCCCTCAGCAGTGGGCAAGCCACTCCTCCCCTGCCCTAGAGTAGACCCATCCACCCACCCACCCGCCCCCAACCAAACCCTTCTGCTTTCTCGCAGTGCGAGAAGCAGAAACATAAAATGGTAGTTATTACCATTTTATGTTTCTGCTTCTCGCACTGTGAGAAAGCAGTGGGGCGATGCTCCTCCGCCCTAGTGGAGGAGCCGCCCCTGATCCCATCTTTAAGTTTGACATACGTTACGCTATCAAATGCATTTTTTAAGTCAACACAGATCACTTTTTCAGGTCTGGCATTAGGCAAGACCTTTTGATTAAAAAAAAATATATATATGTACATTATACTTATTTAAAGAGCTTTCAGCCAGCTTTCTTCATCCATTGGTCTGTTGGTGTGTCATACACATTTTGCTTCCGCCCACCAGATCATACAGCATGGACCAGGGGGTTAGCCCACTTCAGCCACTGGATAACTTCATTTTGAGTGACTGCATTTTGCTCTTTCACAAGGAGCACATCTGCACACAAGCTAATTCCCTGCTGGGCCAATTGTTTTGTTGTTAATGTATTACTTTGACGTTGCCCTTGTGTGTAGAGTCTAATGTGACAGCAGGATGCTTTATACCAGATGTGAGCACAAGCCATTTCCACACATAATCAATCCCTTTCTCTTATCAGTGAAGTTGTAAATTCATATTAGGAAAGTCCTTTGTTTATCTGACTTTCTCAGATAAACAAAGGGCATTCCAGAAGGAATTTTACACCATAACAGATTGCGTCCATTTGAAAAGGTTCAGTATTAAGTTATGAAAAGCTTCAATATTATACATTTGAATTCATAAGTGGATTCTCTACTCAATATCACTAATGGTTCTTTAGTAAACTTTGCCCAGGAGGAAAGCCTTTATCATGTTTAGTCTGCAGCAATCGTAACACTTTATTCCTTCTTTCTTTCTTTCCTTCTTTCCTTGTTTCTTTCATTCTTTCATTCCTCTTCTCTGTTTTCTTTCATTCCCTCTTACTTTCCTTTCTTCATTCTTTCATTCCTTCTTTCTTTACTTTTTCTTTCATTCTTTCTTTCCTTTTTCCTTTCAATCCATCTTTCTTCTTTTCCTTTTTCTTCCATTCTGTCTTTCCTTCTTTCTTGCTTTCCTTTTACTTTCATTCCTTCTTTCCTTTTTTCTTTCATTCCTTCTTTCTTTCCTTCCTTTTTCTTTAATTCTTTAATTCCTTCTTTCCTTTTTTGCCTTCCTTTTTTCTTTAATTCCTTCTTTCATTCCTTTTTCTTTCGTTCCTTCTTTCTTCCTTCTTTTTTCCTTTCATTCTTTCATTCCTTCTTTATTGCTTTTCTTTTTATTCTTTCATTCCTTTTTTCTTAGTTTCCATTGGTTTTTTATTTTTTCAGTACTTCTTTCCTTCTTTCTTGATTTTTTATTTCATTTCTTCTTTCCTTCTTTTGTTCATTCTTGCGTTCTTCATCTGTTGCATTCTTTTTTCCCTCTTTCTTTCTTGCTTTTGTGGAAATAAAATCTATAATTATGCCCCTTCGCTGCCCTCTGCGCGATCTAATTATGCCCCTTTGCGCGATCCCCTTTGCGCGATTAATAATTGCCCACATTAAAAGCCGACACCATTTTGTTTTTAATTCACCCTTTGGTGTCCCAAGACCCGAGCACGAGCACGACACCCCTGCACCTGGTTTTCCTCATTTTCACCATCTGTCTCTGTGGTTTCTGCCAAGTCCGGGAAACCAGTACATGAGTTCCTGCTCCCCCGCAGAGATGGTTCATGTTTCTGACATGAAGCACGAGCACAAACCCCCAAATGAGGAAGCCTTCCCTTCCAACTGTCAGACTATTTCACATCGCAAGTCCCCTCACGAAGCCTAAGACACGCCCCATTTCTTCACACTCTGCTCCTCTTGCTGAATCTTTGTTCCTCTATCTGCCACGACCTGTTTGTTCCTCTATTTTGCCTCGTGACCAAGACTGTATAAATATTCTGCTGTTGAAAATAAAAACCCCCACTTAAAGAGAGGGACTTGAGAGATTGCTCCTGTGCCCGCTTGGTGCTGGAAGCGCTCCCTTTAACTCGAGTTATTGGTCTTCTCCTCCTTCATTTGAGCACCACGGACTCCTCGCTTTGCATTGACAAGAAATTATGATTTATTAAGCATAGAAATTCAGAAATGAGGTAATAAGTAAATTTAATTTACCACAGTAATTGGCGCCCGAACATGGGACCTTCCCTTTCCCCACGCGCCGGCGATATTGGACCCGGTACTGTCCCCTCCTGACCGTTGACGGACTTCAAAAGTGCACAACGCGGGAATTCCCGCTAACTCCTCGAGGCGAAGAGGGGGACCGCACTGCGGCCCAGCATCCACACGAGGCGGTGAGGAAATAGCGGAACGTCCTGAACCAAAGCCCAACCTGCGAAGCAGACGAGTCCGAGGTTCTACAAATCCCACCTTGAAACTGCGCGCCGCGTTTTCCCAAAATCTTCAAGAGGCCTTCCAGTTACTTTTCGGTGAGTACTGCTGAAAAGTATAAAAACGAACCCACAGCTTTTGTGGGGGCGGTAAAGATACGCGTTTTTTGGTTTCTCACCTATCTTTGGTGAGGACTACTAAAACTAGTATAAAAGACGGACTCACTACCTTGTGGGCACGGTAAAGATACATGTTTTTTGTGGGTTTCTCACTTATTTTGTGAGGACTACTAAACTAGTATAAAAGACGGACTCACCTCTTTCGTGGGTACGGTAAAGATATTTGTTCTGTTTATGTTTTTCTCACTTCTAAAATCTTTGAAAGTCTTGCTATCATGCCTATTTTCTCGAAAATACGTAAGATGGCAACCAAAAGGAGTATTCTTGAGAAGGAAATTCCCCTTCCTCCTCGGGATACTCCAGGACACTTCATGTATGCAAAACATGGTGTCGGTGCACTTATTTATTGTGATCTATGGGTAGAATATACTAAAGACCTAGAACTCAGATATAGATGGCCTGAAAATGGTAGTTTTGATACGGAGTGTATTATGAAATTAGAGGAACAGTTATGGAAGAAAAAGAGAGTCCGCCAGTCACAGAGTGACTCAGTAGAATTATGGAGAAAAGAAGCCCATAGGAGGCAACAGAAGGAATTGCATAAAGTTGAAAAGGGTAAGAGAATGTCAGAGCAGGCCAAGAAAGAACAGTTACAAGAAATAGGGAAAGAAGTAGTTAGTGAAAGGAATAAAAGGGAACAATCAGCCATTTCTACTGGTTTTTATCCTGTATTGCCATCTGCACCTGAAAACCTTAACATTGCATCAGCACAGCCTACAGCCCCACCACCAGAGGATACTTTTACTAATTTTCTCTTAGATACTCCACCACCCTATGAAGTTCCAGTCATTCAACACCCTCTGCCTCCGCCACCCCTTTCACAACATAACGCACCACCTCTCACTCCAGAAGGGGGTGCCGTAGGTCCAGACCCAGGTAAAACAATTCCGACTGCCCCTATGACCCGACTCCGAGCAACACAGGGGAGGCGGGCCGAATAAGTAAAATACTTCATGACTCCTGGGAAGAAATAAGACATCTACCAGCAATTGACACGTTTCTTCAAGCGGCCTCTGAGTTTCTTCGTACTGGAGAGAACTCACGAGCCATTAACGCTATGACTACAAGAAGATCACACCCTGTAAAAATGCACATGTATAGGTTCCTCCTTTGCTGTTTCATAAAACACATACAAGCAGAGGAAAGAAATGTACCAGTTTCACTTTTTGACTTATTAGATTCCGCATCCGACCACACTAGTCTAGAACTTATAAATGATGCACTAGACAGGTTCACCCGTAATGTGACCCGTATTCTGCAAAACTTGCAAACAAATGAAGAGAATAAGAAACTTGAGGAGGAAATTACTGAACCTACTGAAAAAGTCCTACCCGTTCGTTCTTCCGCCCCTAATTCACGAACACCCCGCCTACATTCCTCCAAGGTCACTCTGAACGGTCATCTCCAGATGAGTTATTTGAAAATACATCCAATGCATTAGACTACTGGTTAGACCAGGAACCTCCGCTTACACCGGAGGAGGAGGAAATAGCCAGAACTGCGACCCTATGGGTCTCTCAATATAAGATATATGACAATGATCTCATAGCCCAGCTTTTTCTAGCATTACCACGCTCACATCAAAGATTAGCAAGTCTCTACATGGTACAACATCTCATCACACTCAATGACACTCATTTTAAACATGATCCAAGACTCGAAGATTTTCTGTCTGACTGCGCTGATAACATGTTCCTCCACAATAGTTCAGTTTTTCTTAACGCATTTATAGATTTTAGACAGAAATACCAGAAAGTGACTGGATATAGATCTCCCCATAATACGTGTGGATCAACTATTAGACTTCCTCAAACACGCCAGTTCCCCATGAGAGAGGTCCACCCCAGAGCTGACACGAATGGCGCGCTACAACGCGTCTTCATTTATGTACCCTTGACAAAACTTGAGTTACTAAGGATGAAAGAGATGGTTCCCTCCCACTCAAAGGATCCTGCTGGATTCTTTAAGGAATTAGGAGATGTATTAATGATGGGAACATATACTCTTTCTGATATCACAGCAATTCTGAAATTATTGTTGCCATCAGGTATATATGACAAACTAAGAGAAAAAGATTGGGAAGTAGCAGGTGAACACATTAAATGGACTGAACTTCAGAATGACGAAAATACTAGAGTAGCAGGTCAAGGTATAGGAGACAAACTAAAAGCACTTCCTGGCACTATTTTAAAGGTGCTACCACAGTTACTAACAGTGAAAAAGGAGGACTGGGATGCCATTTCCTCCTGCAAACAGAAACATGGTGAAGACATAGGAGATTATTACACTAGACTTGAAAAGTGTTTTGCGGTAAATAGCGGCCTTACGCCAACAAGTGAAGCTTACCCGCATCTGTTTGTTTCCAAATTAGTAGATAACGCCTTGCCAGCCATTAAGGACAGAGTACTAAAAGTAGAAAGTACCTGGCAAGCACATACACCTCCACAGGTGTTACAAATGCTACAATATCACCAGAATCGCATTAGGGATGAAGAAGAAAATGATAAGAAACGCATGAAAGACACAAAGATTAAAGCATTAGTAGCCCAAACTGCACCCCATCGTCAACAGACACCAAGTAGCCAGACAAATATAAAAAGCACTTGTAATTATTGCAAAAAGATGGGACACTTCGTTAAAGATTGCCCTGTCTTAAAGCACAATTTGGCTACTGGTAAGACCCAGCCACGCCCATATCAGCCAAAACAGAATGATTCCCTAGACAGTTCAACACCTTCAGTTCCACTGACAACACAAATGGCCCAAATGAATATTATAGACAGCGCCTACACTGAATATTACCCAGATTTCTCATGATGTTGCCCAGAGAGAGAAGATGACAAACTGCCCCTAATCCCCATTCCAGTAGATCAGACAGGTCCATTTATAGAGGTCCGACTTCTTGGGGAGGATAGGAAGTTTCTACTAGACACTGGGGCCAGTAAAACAACAATAAGCCATCAAGAGGTCCCAGAGGCTCCTCTCTCGGGTTCAAAAGTATTTCTCTGGGTTTCTCGGGACAACCTGTGACAAACGTCACGTCAAAGCCACTGCCCTTGCAGGTTGGTCCCCTCATGACAACTACAGATCTTATATTGACAAAATCATGTCCAGAAAACTTGCTTGGTATAAAAACATTGAAAGAATTAGGAGCTGTCATTGTTTGCTCACCTACAGATGTCAGACTATTTCTGCGAGATTTCAAGGGCCACTACACAAGTAGAGAATTAGATGAGCGTTTGAAAGATTTGCCACACACCCTGTGGGCCACTGATTCCACCACAGTAGGATGTATGGAAATAACACCTCACAAGGTTACACTGAAAGAGGGAGCCCAACTACCACGCATAAGGCAATACAAAATTCCACCTCAGGCTGAACAAGCATTAATGTTAATTATTCAGGACCTAATACAGTCAGGTGTGATTAAGGAAACAACTTCTAACATTTGCAATTCCCCTGTTTTACCAGTTCATAAAAAAGTGGAACCAGGAACACCACCTGTCTACAGACTAGTGGTGGATTTGAGAGAGCTCAATAAATGTGTCGTTCCACAACACCCTGTGGTTCCAGACATCTCCACCCTACTCACAGCCATAGATGCGGAAGCAACGCATTTTTCAGTCATTGACTTGAAAACGCATTTTTTAGCATACCTATTCACCCAGACAGTCAATACCTTTTGGCTTCTCCTTACAAGGACGAAGTTTCCAATTCACAAGAGCTCCTCAAGGTTTCACAGAGAGTCCAAGCGTATATAGCCAAGCATTAAAAAGACAACTAGATACTGTTCAAAAGCCCACGGATACAGCCATACTACAATATGTTGATGATATCCTCATTACGGCCAGATCTGACGCAGCATGTGCTGAAGCATCACTACTAGTACTAGAATTCCTAGCTGCAAATGGCCATAAAGTTTCCCTGGTAAGCTCCAATTTTGTTTACAGCAAGTGGCATACTTAGGGCACTTGCTGTCAAAGGAGGGTAGGCAGCTTACACAGGAACGCATCCAACTCATACAACAAATACCACAACCAACAACACAGAAACAAGTTCGAGCCTTTGTTGGTCTCACCTCATATTGTAGACAGTGGATCCCACAATTTGCACTCATTTCCAAACCGTTAGTGCAGCTGACAACACTCGAAGCTGGCGCTACTCCACAATTACCCTGGACAGATGAACACACGCAAGCCTTTCAGTCTCTTAAAAAGCTATGTGTCAAGCCCCAGTGCTGGCAACACCTAATTACACCAAAGATTTTACATTATTTGTAACAGAAAACTCAGGTACAGCACTATCAGTTCTGACCCAACTTCAAGCAGACAAACATAAACCATGTGGTTATTTTTCAAGCACATTAGATCCAGTAGCACAAGCATTGCCTGCATGTCTAAAATCAGTAGCAGCTACTGCACAAGCTATTAGACAAAGCGATTCTATTGTATTGGGACATCATCTGATAGTTCAGGTCCCACACGCTGTAGAACTTCTGTTAAACAGAACACAAACACAGCATCTGACAATAGCCAGACTCACCGGATATGAGATGACACTTTTTCAGCCACACATTGAGATTAGACGCTGCAACATTTTAAACCCAGCAACACTGTTGCCACTGACCTCTCCTACTGAAGAAATTCACGATTGTATTGACATAATTGATTTAGTGACCAAACCAAGACCAGATTTACAAGATACTCCCTTGCTAAGGCAGAAATGACACTCTTTGTTGATGGTTCATGTATGAGACTCCCCACAGGAGAATTAGCAGCAGCCTATGCCGTCACAAATGGTACAGACACTTTAGAAGCACACAAGATAGAGATACTGTCGGCACAGGCAGCAGAACTCATAGCCCTAACACGAGCATGTCACTTAGCAAAAGGAAAGTCAGTTAACATCTACACTGATTCACAATATGCCTTTGGAGTTGTACACAACTTCGGTACATTATGGAAAGAGAGAGGATTTCTCACATCACATGGGTTCAGAATACAGCATGCTACACTCATCACTGCCCTCTTAGAGGCCAGTCAGTTACCAGAGAAAATCGCAGTGCTAAAATGTAAAGCGCACACAAAAGGAACAGATGAAATATCAAAAGGAAATGATTCTGCAGACAGTGCAGCCAAGTTAGCAGCAAACACAGAATTAAGTATACCACACCGCCAATATACAATACGAGACCCCTTTTCTGACATCCAGGATGTCCAAAGTCACGCCACACCACAGGAACTGCTAGAATGGAAGGAAAAAGGAGGGGTCCTTACAGATCAAGGCTGGATGACACCTGAAAGAGCAGTATGGTTTCTACCGGATGCCATGGTACAAGTTATGGTAAACACCATACATGGACCAGCACATCTGGGAGAAAAGCAATGTTAGACAGCATACAGAATATATGGCACAACAAACATTTGAGAGCTGCAGCCAAACAAAAAGTTAAAACGTGCATGATTTGTAATCAGTTCAACCCAGGAAAAGGCACAAAGGTGGAACAGGGAGGATTCCAACCCCTGACAATCCATTTGAAGTTCTCCAGATGGACTATATCCAGATGGAGAGATGTAGAGGTCACAAGTATGTGCTAGTTGTAGTGTGTGCTCTGACCAGATGGACAGAAGCCTATCCCGTCCCAGATTACACTGCAACAACAACTGCTAAACAATTAGTTAGAGAGTTTTTTCCGAGGTATGGGTTGCCCCGTGTCATCTACTCAGATAACGGCCAACCTTTTTCCTCTGAACTCATGAAGCAAGTGTCTCTTCTGTTAGGGTACACTTGGAAGTTTCACTGTGTAAGACATCCTCATGCAGCAGGTCTAGTAGAAAGGCACAACCAAACTTTGAAGACAAAATTGGCCAAGATATGCACTGACAAAGGCGTGGACTGGATGGTAGCCTTACCGGTTGCCCTCTTCTACATGCGTATGGTAGCCCATTCCAGAACTGGCTTATCTCCATATGAAGTGGTCTTTGGCAGACCACCAAATATGTGGGGTACGCCAAGGCCTAAAAGAATAACTGATGTTGACAGTACTATGCTGACTGACTACCTGGCTTCCTTGATGTCTGCACTCCAATCTTGTCGTTCTCAGGTTGCTGCCACCTTCCCTGACAAAACCAACCCGGAAGAACACGCCATCCGACCCGGGTACTGGGTCCTCGTGAGGAACTTCGACCGGACCAGTCCCCTCCAGCCCAGGTGGAAGAAGCCAAGACTCGTACTACTAACAACACGGACAGCAGTGAAGGTCGAGGGCAGGAAGGGCTGGCTCCACGCAAGCCACTGCCGGAAACATTTTGGACAAAAAGACACTGTTGCTGATGGCCCTGCCAATCCCACTGACATTGTGACTGAACAATCTTTATTGCCTTTGGAACTAACCCCACAACAGGATTACAAATCAAAGTTAAGGTCTGCCATTCGGACTCTGGCTAATTAAGTCCATTGGGCGTCGGTCCAGTGGTGAAGCGGTTGGAGCATGGGAATGGATTTTAACACCTTGACTATGTGGGAGAAAAAAAAAATGAACTCTAGAAAAAGACATAATGGTCCTATTATATGTTTGACAGTATTATTTTTCCTCATGGCAGTTATGACGTGTCTTGGTTGGATTCTCCACACTGTTTTTCCCCCAACACAACACACCTCTCATACACCCAACAGCACTCAGGAACACACCTATCACGACCTACCCCCTCATGAACAAGCCCATAGACTAGCCTTGCGAAACAATACCTTCATACAGATGCTACACCACACTCAGCAAGCCAGTAATAGCACCAATTGTTGGATATGTGGCCGCATCCCACCTCATCAGAAAAAGGGAGGGATGCCTCTTTTTCTTTCCCATTCTCTTATAATGGAACTTGTGAAGCCTGGTTCGCCCTAATAACAGCTGACGCTACTACCCCCACCTCCTGCCCTGACGGAAATAATTCATGCAAGAATGGGTGGCCTTGGGGGATTTAAACAAGGTACTCAATACTGCCTGTTACCCTAATAAGGAGGGAGATCCTCAGGCGACCGGTACAGTCCTAGAAAGTGAAGAATACAAGCAAGGGAACATGACCATGTCCTACAAGATGTTAAATACCAAACCTAAAAAGAATGCTGGTTCCCCTTCCATCTCGGTCTCACCAGTAAAAGGACACCTGTGCATCCAGAAAAATGGCTCTGTTCCATTAGGACACAGTGACTGTCATACCACTATAAGTTTTGAAGACAGAGGAAAGTCCTCATTTCTAGCATCTCGCCATACTTATTTCATCTGTGGCCAAACGGCCTATGTGCAGCTGCCCTTGAACTGGGGGAACTTGCTATATAGCATTCCTGTTACCCCTGTCTTTGTGGCCCCATCCACTTACCACAGAGACCTCCTAGTGCCCCATGTCAGACATAAAAGAACGATCGATACCTCCTTGGTTGACCAAACGGAAACCTCATGGGAACAGTATACAGATTTTAACAAAGGGTTCTTCTTCTTTGTTGGCCCTGTACAGAACAGCAAGCTTATACGCAGGTTGACAAGGACCTTAGAGGCTGTAGTAAACCAGACGGCGTCTGCCCTGGGGAGCTTAACCCAGGAGCAGTCTGCCATACGATTGGTTACTCTCCAAAATCGCCTTGTCCTTGACATCATCTTGGCTGACAGAGGCGGAGCCTGTAAAATTATAGGCTCTAGCTGCTGTATATTTATTCCTGATAATTCCCCATCTGTATACACGGCCATAACAAAATTACACAAGATAGCCGTAAGTTTACATCAAGAACCTGGCACTTGGACGTGGTCTGACTGGTTCTGGAAGATAATATCGTCCTGGGGATGGCAACTGCTGTCAGCAGCAGGCATAATATTCCTGATAATAACTGGATGCTGCCTTTGCATCCAATGTGGTCCTGCCCTATGCGGTCTATGCGCTGCAAAATGCATTCCTAAACCACTTGTCCAGCAGAGAGAAAGGGAAAGAATCATGTTACAAGAATGTATAAATGATCTCATGCAAATTGAGATATAATGTAGGTACACTCTGGGGCAAGGAGGAATGTGGAAATAAAATCTATAATTATGCCCCTTCGCTGCCCTCTGCGCGATCTAATTATGCCCCTTTGCGCGATCCCCTTTGCGCGATTAATAATTGCCCACATTAAAAGCCGACACCATTTTGTTTTTAATTCACCCTTTGGTGTCCCAAGACCCCGAGCACGAGCACGACACCCCTGCACCTGGTTTTCCTCATTTTCACCATCTGTCTCTGTGGTTTCTGCCAAGTCCGGGAAACCAGTACATGAGTTCCTGCTCCCCCGCAGAGATGGTTCATGTTTCTGACATGAAGCACGAGCACAAACCCCCAAATGAGGAAGCCTTCCCCTTCCAACTGTCAGACTATTTCACATCGCAAGTCCCCTCACGAAGCCTCAAGACACGCCCCCATTTCTTCACACTCTGCTCCTCTTGCTGAATCTTTGTTCCTCTATCTGCCACGACCTGTTTGTTCCTCTATTTTGCCTCGTGACCAAGACTGTATAAATATTCTGCTGTTGAAAATAAAGACCCCCACTTAAAGAGAGGGACTTGAGAGATTGCTCCTGTGCCCGCTTGGTGCTGGAAGCGCTCCCTTTAACTCGAGTTATTGGTCTTCTCCTCCTTCATTTGAGCACCACGGACTCCTCGCTTTGCATTGACAAGAAATTATGATTTATTAAGCATAGAAATTCAGAAATGAGGTAATAAGTAAATTTAATTTACCACACTTTAATTCCTTTGTCCTTTCCTACGTACATTCCTGCTTTCTTGCTTTTGTTCTTGCTTTTTTCCTTCTTTCTTTCTTTCCTTCCTTCTTTCATTCCTTCCTCTCTTCTTTCCTCCTTGTCTCTAGCCTTCTTTCTTGCTTTAATTTCTCTCTTTTTCTTTTTCTCTTTTTCTTTCTTTCTTTCTCTTTTTCTTTCATTCCTTCTTTCTTGTTTTCATTCCTTCTTTCATGCTTTCTGGCCTTTTATTCTTTGTTCTTTCTTTCTTGACTTCTTTCTTTCCTTCTTTCTAGTCATTCTTTGCCTTCTTTATTTCCTTCATTCATTTTTGCCTTCTTTCTTTCCTTCGTTACATCTTTCTTTCCTTCTTTCTTTCTTTCCGTCCTCTCTTTTTCTTTCTTTCCTGCTTTTTTCCCTCCTTCCTTCCTTTCTTTCCCAAAGGAAAGAGGCTGTCAGCCAAGAGCATAACGATTGGCTTTTTTTGTTCTGTGTTAGCTAAGATCTTTTTATTTTACTAGAATTATGTGTATGACAAAGTTACTTATAGGGATATTCAGCCACACTTTATCGATTTGTCTGTGGTTATGTCATACACATTTTTCTCCAACCCACTGATGCAGGCATCAAGGGCCAACTTGTCACCCCACTCCAGCCACTGGCTGACTTAACTATGAATTAGGCCATGCTGTTCTTTCACAAGGAGCTCCTCCACACACAAAGTAGTTCCCTTCAGTACCAGGGAATACTCTGGTAATGTGTGCTTTTTTGAGACTAAACAACATCTTTGCCTTTGGTCAAGGTTTTTTTAAGATTGACAAATGCCCGGCAGCTTCCCAAACTAAACATTTGCATAAGCCATGACAAAAGAAAACAAGAATTGCCAAAAGGCTGACGGATGACGCCAGACCCTTTTGGCTTTGCCAATGCGTGTTATCAGACTGGTATATTTTGTAACTAAGAGAAGCAAAGAGAAAACTTGGTCACAGGTACCCATATCTACCTGAAACCCTGCTTGAACAGATAAAATGACCATGCCAGATTCACTCCAAATTTTGATGGCAATTTCTTTCCTTAAATCCATGTAGGCTGAATCCTCCATGTAGGCTGAATCCATCCGAATAATTTGTCGGCAGCTGCAGTAAGATTTTAGCAGCCTTCCTTGAAAACCAAATTTTAGTCAAGCAGTTTGCATTTGATTTGAAATCTTTGAGTCAAATGGACCACCTATCCCATTTGTGATCCATGTTTTGTTTGAAAGAGTGAACACAAGCTATGTTGATGAATATTGCAGCTCTTGTGTCGAGAACTCTTTGTTCCGTCTGAGATAAGACCTGTCCTACTGGGGACTATTGTGTGTTCGAGTAAAGTGGAATTTTTGTTCAGGGCAGAAAGAACACCTGCCTCATTGAGGGCTATTGTGTGCTCAGATCTGGAGAATTTTTTGTTTGGGGCCGAGAGAAGAACTGCCCCTTTGGAATCTTTGCTCAGGATATAGAGAACAGCTGTCCCAAGAGGCACCATTTAATTTCAGGCCTGGGAACATCTTACCTTACAGTAACATTATTCAGGCCTGGCTAAAACCCAGGGTCCCAGATCTCGTTCATGCCCACAACATTACTACCAATAGTAGCAACCAGTCCCACATTTGATGAAAGCAGTACTTTCTCAGAACACTTCATTGTGCCAACACCAGATTATTCCGTCATCGATCTTCCACCTCCTCTCCTAAACAATCAGAGGTCTTGTGCAGACATCCAAATGTCCACAAGCTGTGACAACAGTGCGAAATTCGACCAGAAATCTAACTCGATTATTTTCTGCATTAGATTTACGCAGCCTCCATCGCACAATGGGCCTAAACGCACCACTGATCTGGCGCTAAACTGAAGACGCCTACGTACTGCCAGTGGTGGCCGCATTACCTATCACAGTACGTTCCCAGTAACGCACACCACTGTCTCACGGTAACGCGAGCCTCGCGCACAGCGTTCGAGCGCTGGATGTGCTGTTTTAATTTGGTCGACTTTCTGGCTCTCGCCCTCGCGCTTTTTGTATGTGGTTGGGAAAACGGGCCCTGAGTGTGACTTAATTACCCACAAGGCTCCACGAGGCCAACTGAGAAGTTGGACAAACTTGGGCAAGGAAAACGTGCTAATTGAGCAAAAATCAATCACTTAAAAAAAATATCAGCCAATATAAAATAACCCAGTCCCATTTTTTTAAAATCAGTGGCATTACTGATTCCAAAACAATAGACATTTGTTCATCGGAATGTGTGCGAGATTCACGTCTTTCACTGCCGCAGAAATCTGAACAGCTGTGACTTTCCTTCCTCCAGATGGTGTCACCGGTAATGTTACACCGCAGTAATAACACATAGCGTGCCTGTCCTTACACAAGAGTAATTAGGCAGTCGGGCTATTAGCGTCGCTTTTTAGGTTAGTCACATGTTTCATTCGTGTACTTGTACCACCACACTAGAATGTGGAAACACGTGCGCCTCGGGTTACATAGGCGACCATAATATAAATGTGCCGTGCAGCGCAGCCAGGGTCAGGGCCTGACACCGGCCCCACCTGTCTGAGGACAGAAAAGTTATTCACTTCCCCACGGACCCGTTGGAGCGGTGAATTGCGGAACAAAGCTTAGCTGGAGCGGTACACGAAGGCCAACAAATCACATTCATTCCCCTAGGGCAGTCTATTCAGGTGAGGTAGAAAGGACCTGACCCGAGGCAGCACTGAAAGAGGCCTGGGCTATCTGGGTTGGCAAACAGACTGCAGCCAAGAGAGAGTCCACGTTGTTGGTTTTGAAATGCTAATGCTATGCAAAGTATGCAGACTTCATTAAGCTTTCATGTGAACGAAACCCAAACGAGCTGGAAATGAGCTGGTAGGACAGATGGACACCGAGTAACCAAAAATACACCTCTACATTATTCAGAAGGGGGTGAGAGAGAGCTGGATGAGCAGATTAACACGGCTTTAGGGAGTGCTGTACATCTAGGTCAACATTTTGTGTTACTGCTGACCTCTGACAGCTTTTCTTTCCTTGTCATGGAGAATTTCCCCTGCAGTTTCTTCCTTCAGTTTGAGGGAGATCAGTTTTACTTATATTGCAGACAACTCACGACTGCATGGCCAGGCCAGGGCCAGCTTGGGTCAATATGTATTCTCAGATCTCCTTTCCACCTCATCCAACTGACGTGCCCACACCACCATCTTGGGTGACTTCAACCCCCCCAGACAACTCAAGCTCTTAAAAAACACAACAACAAGAGGGACCATGTTCAACTTCATTGACACATTCAGTGTGGTACAGCAGGAAACAGAACCAACACGCTCCAGAGGCCACATCCACAAGTATGTTTTCTCAACATCACCAACAATCCAATGCAAACCACCCAAACCCCTGGACTGGACCAATCACTTTACCATCACTATCTCCCTCCTCAGCGTCCTAGCAACAAACCAAGGTCAACACAAATGAGAAGACCAACCCTTCAGATTAGATATTTCAAAGACTTCTCTTTTGACAACCTGATGCTTGAACTCATCTCTCACCCTATCAACTCCATGTCGGATGCCAACACCCTTCTGAACAACTTCAACACTGTTTTTGCAAAGCTATGTGAACATTCACACCCCGATGAAACCAAGCAAGTGTAAGCCAAATCCTTTAGCACACTGGTGTTCTAAAGACCTTACTGGCAATAAACAATCCTTCTACATACAGGGAAGAACTTAGAAGAAAAACAATGCTTCCTTTGACCTCATGATTCTGAAGATCTGCTACATAATACGCATATAGCTCCTCACATCAGCCAAAGCAAAGTACTTTCCCAGCACTGTCAATGAAGCCACCAAGCGAAGCAGAACCTAGCACTGCATCAAACCCTGCCAGACCCACCTATTCTTAACTGTGAAGAAAAGGGCAGTGCTATCAATCTCTTTAGTGAAAATATACAGAAGGTCCAACAGCACATTGACAACACAAAAACTTGCTTCATCTCTTATGGCCACGCCTTCAATCAGAATCATGCAATGGACAGCCTTTAATGCTCTCTCTCTCGCAGATCTCACTGACATATTTAACTCCCTCATTGGCACTTCTTATGCAGATGATGTCTTTCCCTTGTCATTCATCAGAGCTCTCTCTGGCGAATTCTCTATCACTCTACTCACCATTGTCAATACCTCCATCACTCAAGGCATCTTCTCAGGAGCTTTCAAGGCAGGCCAGATTCTCACACATGTAAGGAAACCTAAGCTAGACCCGGATGACCTCACCAACTACTGGCCCATCACTCACGTAACATTCATAAGTAAGATCACTGAAAAGCAGTCTATGTTCAACTCAAAGATTAAATTAATACTAACTGTCTTCTACGAGTCTGGCTTCAGATCACGCTGCAGCATGGAGACGGTTACCTTATATATCGTAGACGGTACCCTCCTGACCATAGATAAGGATGACCCCTCCTGATATTGCTGGACCTGTCAGCTGCATTTGACACAGTCGACCATCCAACCCTCATAAGCACCTTGGAGTATTGAATGAGATTTACTGTCCTTTACTGGTTCTCCTCCTATCTTTCCAACCAACAGCAGTTCGTTCACATGGGCAGATTCAGGTCCCAAAAGACCCCTATCACCTGCAGAGTCTCCCGGGGTTCCATATTGTCCCCTGTCATCTTCAACATTCTGCATGGAGCCACTTTGTGCTCTACTTACAGGTACTAGCATCAAGATTCACCAACATGCCGAAAATACACAACTCTATTTAAAACTTTCCTCTGCCTCAGCCATTGAAAACTTCACACACTGACTGCATATCATCCACACCAGGATGTCAGCACCTACCTGAACATCAACCAAGACAGAACTCCTGTTATTTGGCAATAACAACAAATGAGAAACAATAAAACCTGGCTCAATTAAAGGAACCTTGACAGATTTGAAACCCAACTTTCACCGAATGCCAAGTCACTTTGATTCACCTTGGACACCAACCTGACAGTCCAGGAAAACATTGCTCTAAAATCAAAGACGGCATGGTACCAGGTTCCCCCTCTAAACAAAGTGAAACAGTTTGTTCCAAAATGCGACTTCAGCACTGCTGTTCAAGGTCTTGTACTCTCGCATCTGGATGGTGGTAATGCCCTGGTTCATGGTCCCAGAGTCCACACTGGCACCCCTCTAGGGAATCCTACACACTGCAGTACATCTCATCCAGGGCCTGGAGAAATATGACCACATCACCTCCATCCTGATGGAACTCCATTGTCTCCCCATTCCGGCCTGCACCATATTCAAAACCAGCTGCATCATTTTCAAAGCAGACACAATAAGATGATGGACGGAGCGCTGAAACATTTCAGACACTCACCCCTAGTCACAGATCTGGGTTGAATCCATCATTGTTCGTCTGCTCACTAAGCTGCCCCAGTTTTGGCCAACCATATGCAAATCAGTCTTGTCCCTGCTCCTCATGGGAACAGTCCAGCACAAACTGCCAGGCCAGGTCCTCCCTGGACAGGAGACAAGCATCCTGGGGCCAGTTTCGAGGTATCACCCCTCATCGGCCAGGCTAGCTTAAATCCAGTGGCAAAGTGAGCAAGGGACCCACGTCTGGGCATACCATGGCCGCTTAGGGCAAACATAGCAAACACAATAAGATGATGGACGGAGTGCTGAAACTTTTCAGACACTCACCCCCAGTCACAGATCTGGGTTAAATCCATCATCGTTCTTCTGCTCACTAAGCCACCCCAGTTTGGGCCCAACCATCGGGGTATCACCCCTCAACAGCCAGGCTAGCTTGAATCCAGTGGCAAGGTGGCAAGCCTGGCTGATAAGGGGTGATACCCCAAAACTGGTCCCAGGATCTTTGTTTCCATTCCAGGGAGGAACTGGCTTGGCAGTTCAGGCTGGACTGTTCCCATGGGGAGCAAGGTCAAGACTGATTTGCATACGGCTGGGTCCAAACTGGGGTGACATGGCGAGCAAAATAACAATGGATTCAACCCAGATCAGTGACTGGGGGTGAGTGTTTGAAAAGTTTCAACACTCCATCCATCATTTTATTTTGTGATGTTGCTATGTGCTCCCTAAGTGGCTAAGGGTATGCTCAGACGCGGTTCCCTTTCTCGCTGTACCACTGGATTCAAGCTAGCCTTGCTGATGAGGGGTGCAACCAATGCCCAGACAGTGTTAAACAAGTGTAAAAATGACAAAATAATGAAGTAATGCTATCACAAAATGTGCGGCATTATGCCACAAAATGTGCTGCATAATTTAGTCAACCCAGCTGCATAATTTGGCCCTCCCTGCCGCTTAATTCGAGTGGCCCTGCCTATAGGTCTGCTTGACTGTACACATTAGTGTTTGGGGCTATGGTAGGTATCCTGTTGACTGGGAAACGGGAAAAACCAACAGTTTGAAAGCATGAAAGGAAGCAAATAATGAAAGGAAGTCAGGCTCATGCAAGGACTGATGAGGCAATGGTTTCTCGTGCTTGGGGATGTGCTGTCATCTGAATGGCTGGCCACAAGTGCACAAAAGAGTACAAGTGGAACATTCTAGTGTGTAACTTTAATAAAGGGCTGGTCTCTGGAGAGCGAGGTGCTCCTGTGTGCTGCCAGTGAGGCAGTAAAGCTGGCCTCCCCCTTACCATACACTTTGGTGTGACACCCTTGTCAGTCAAGTGTTGCCCATCTGACAGTAAAGATTGGACACTTTTGGCACTAAGTGTAGATGGCCTCTGCGAGCCCATGGTGAACAGTTTCCCTAAGGCAACACATGTAATGGAGCTCATCGTCACAAGACAAGGAGGCCCACAAAATGTAGAATACTTACCAGACCTGACTCTCAGCTCTTTGAAGGGCAGAAACTTGGCAACACTCATGGACAGTATAATCTTTTATGTTTCCTTTCCACACAGACTTTGACCCTTATCTGTTGCTGCATTCAACCTTTGTTTTTCCAAGTTGTACTTAACTGATAATAGTCTGACACTAGGGGGCCGATTCCGATCTCGGCCGGTAGGGCTCCGAATTGGATTCGGCTTTACCGGATCCGATTCGGAGCCCTGTTTCCCGACCGAATCGTACGCGGGTCCGGCCGAGCGAGTACGATGCAAGCGCCCGCGAAATCGCCGACCGACTCGTACGCGGCTTCAACACGCTCCGACCGACTCGCACGGACACAACTCGCACCGCGCAATGGAGACGTGGCCGGGTAAGTACGATGCGCGCCGCGAGCAGTCCGACCGACTCGCGCCGTCCGGCTCGAAAGAGCTGTCGGAGCCGGACTTTGGGGGTCCGCGTCAGACCCCCCTGTACGCGTGGCCGCGCGAGTCGCACACAGGGGGGACCCATGGGTCCCCCCTACCTGTGCATGTATGGCGCGATGCGCTTCGACGCGTACCCGCTGTAGGGGGCGCCCCTGTTCGCCTCGCACCCATTGAGTCAATGGGAGCCCGCGTACGCGTTGTACGACCGGCTCCCATTGACTTCAATGGGAGTCCGACCGAATCGAGTCCGGGTGCATGCGTGCGCATCGTACTCGTTCGGTCGGACTGCCAGAGTCCGATTCGGTCGGAAATCTCTCCGGGTCCGGCTCGGTCGGAGAGATTTCCGGCCCGAATCGGAATCGGCCCCTAGGTGTCTCAAGGGGGCACCTATAGAGGAAACTATTTTATCTGCTTGCTAGACAAGTTGTGGGTCATTATTTGCCTTCAATATCCAAACTGGGGTGAGGGCAATTCTGGGACAGATAGCTAATCAGAAAGGGTGACAGTGTATCTGACCAAAACAGAGGAAAGGGAGTGTATTTACTGCACTAGTTTGAGTACACAACATGGGCTCAAGAAAGTGAAAAAAAGTGTGATTGGTTATACCGTATCTTGTGAGAGTGTATTTACCAGGCTATCTGCAGGACCGTGGTTGTGTTTACTTTGCATTTTGCATTGCTGTGACAGGGGCTGTTGTAAATAAACTGTAAAAGCGGCAATTTGGCAGTCACGGGTCAGAGGAGTAGGCAGACATTGTCAAAGGTATGTTGCGCTGGCTAGACCTTCTGGGCAAGGCCACGCTAGTGAGCAGGACTGCTGACTGCTCTGAATATATGAGGACTTGGTTTTGAGGACTGTGTGGAAGAGGATGTGGAAACAAGAGGGGACAGAATCAAGTCACCCACAACCTTCAGTCCTGCAAAGAGACACAATGTAACCAACCTGCGCAAAAGCACACGTGGTAGTTCTCTCCTTGCATAGGGGTATGCATGGACAAAATCATTAATAGTCCTGCTCCTTGATATACCTCTGGAAAAAAATTGTTGTCCAGAGATTTTCATTTTTGATTAGTTTTTTGGGGATCATTAGAGAAGTAATTTAGCTTGGGTAGACCTTGCTGATCTGGGCCGAATTTTTCTGTGCAACATTTTTAAAAATGGCGAATGTGTTGCAGTGATGATGTAATATTTCAGGAAAAATCAGACCTATATAGTTCATTTGGGGGTCAAAACATAGGTTTTAGGGATCAAGTAGTCTTACAGAGACAGAAAATAACTCATCAGAACAACCCTTCTGCCATTTTCCAAAATGGCAGCTCTATAATGATTTGTTTTAGCTATCATATTGGCAATTTATCTTAATATTGTTTTTGTTTCAGGTTTTCCTTTGATTCAAATTCGTAAACATGGGCGGAGCAGGTGGGAGCAGAAGATCTTTACCTCCTGACAGAGTGTTGCTAACTACAAAATCTGAGGACTCCTTCAACGAAGAAAAATGTGTCATATGCCAAACTAATCCGAAAGAAAAGCTAACATCAACTCCAGCTGGACAGAAGAGAGTTCGAGATGCCGCAGAAATACGGCAAGACGAAGTTCACAAAAGATTGAAACTGATGGGTAAAGAGGAACAAATATTTTATCATTGTAACAACAAGTGCTACAAATCGTATACAATGGAAAAAACCTGTAAAAAATTTGTAAACAAATAGTACAAACCAGTGAATCACAACAAGAATCTGAGTCTTCTGAGACAGCGACGATAACCAAACCCAATGCCCATCCACTCAGAAGATCGATGGCTACCCCTTGTCCACCTCCAACAACTGACCAGAAAGCAGAGGATCTTCAATGTGTTATCTGTGGTTTAGCCAGAACAAGGGCCAAAGGGATTGATGAAAGAACAAAGTACAGAGTATGTGTGTTTCAAAGGACCAACATGTTTTTATCTGCAGCTAGTTTCTTCCAAGATGAAGTTTTCAAATGAGCAGCTGATTTAAACTGCGAGGTGAATGTATTTGCAGTGGATTTGTATGCCCACCCGAACTGTATGTGTGCATACATTCGAAAATATGAATGTACAATGAGCTTCCAGCAGCAACGTAACCGCCTACTTTCAGTTCAGTTTACAGTGGCGGCTCGCATAGGGCGTGCTGCGGGGCGGTGGGGCGGGGCGGGGGAGGGGCAGGGTGGGGGGTAGTAAACTCGGACATACGACGGAACGGAGGAGCGTAATAATTACTTTCTTCCGTTCCGTCGTATGTCCGAGTTTACTACCACCCCACCCTGCCCCTCCCCCGCCCCACCGCCCCGCAGCACGCCCTATGCGAGCCGCCATTGTCAGTTTATACTCTTTGAAAAAGCAAATGAAGATTTAAAGCCACTTTTGAGTGCTGGCTACGGGTTCATACTCAGTGAGATCAGAGAAATTATGATCAACATTGATGAAACTGTATTGATCCATAATATTGAAATTAAGATTTTTCTGGTGAGAACGTATAATGACAGAATTCATTTTTGTCATTCTAACAAAAAGAATGAGCCACTTATGGTGTTCTTAGCTGATTTGACTTTTGACGTTATTGCTGCCAAAATAAGATCACGGGATGCAGTAAAGCCAGCAGGAACTATTTTAAGAAACTTCCTGAACGATTTAGATTTTTAACTTAATGATGAATTTTGTGATGCGCTAGAGCTCCGTAAATCATGGGAGTCAACAAGAATGCATGATGTTGTCCTAGCATTTTTACATCATTGTTTAATATCAGCAAAGCAAAACTGTTGCAAACTAAAGTTCTTGGGTTCGGAGCAGACGGTGACAACATTGAAGATGGCTTTGAAGATGTAAGCGAAGAAGTGAAAGACAATCCCATGAACCGACAGGCTCATGATGTGCAAATGTACTATATTTTCCAAATCATGGTTGATGGATTACATCACGGCAAAAAGAAAACTCGCTACACATGATGACAGCCCACACAATCTATGTATGACAAGTGCAAAAGTAGAGAGCTAATCACTTCAATGAATAGGATTGGTGTACCAACATGTTATAATGACATAGTACTGAGCAGGAACTTGTTAGCAGCTCATTCTGTAAAAACTTGTGAAGCACACTACTTCCAAGTCACTTTACCAGGTAAGGATTCACAATTGCTGCTCTTGATAATATTGATTTTGAAGACAGCTCTTCTTTGTCTGGAACATCCAGCACACATGATACTGCCATGGTGCTTTTTCAAGACTGTACCCATGAAGTAGCTGCTGGAAAACAAGCTGTGTCAGCTGTAGGCATAAACAAACGAAGCTGCAAACTTATAACCCAACGGCCTTGCCAACATATGCAAAATCACTTCAATCTATCAACACGTCCCAGTCTACAATAAAGTTTCAAAGTGGCTGAGGACATGGATCTTCTTCTACTTGATATGGGGTCTGCAAAGCTGATTTAACTTATTTTATCATATCGCGTATTCGGTACGGACTGAAGGATGAAGACAAGCCAGTTCCTCCGTAGGCTGGAATTCATGCTCTGATCTCCCAGAATACCATCCCACTGAAGAAGGTTGGGTTTTTACCAGTAATACCATCTCCAGACACAAACTACGCAACAGTATACACAGCTCTAAAAAATTTCCAAAATGTGCATGCTCAGCTTGAAGACCAGCCTATCCTGACAATTTTCTGCAATTAAGGTGTTTTCCCTATTGTAACTGACATTTTTATGAGCGATTCAGTAGAATTTGATAATCTTTATCCAATGATGGGCATTTTCCACATGACAAAAGTTGTGTTGTGTTGTGGTTTGCAGGAAGTTATCTCAGTGGATGTGGCATAAACAATGCACTTATAGAGGCCAAAATCTATGGAAGCAAAACTGTCCAATCAGTATTGAGCGGAACTCATTATGTTCCTTCGCTAAAAGGTATGTTCATCATATCTGAGGGTATAGAAACATTGCGCTGGAATGCTTTCTGGAACAAGAATGACAAATTAAGCTTTGCATATCTTATCTTAGAAGCGAACAAAGCACAGGGTGCATTCTTTCAAAAGACATAATGCAAAGCCCGGCAATGTTCAATACACTCAGTTCAAAATCAGAAAACCTAAAAATTAAGTTCATAGAGTTTGCCAAAGAATGTGAAGAAAAATCAGAACATTGCTTGTACTGGGGAAATGTTTTATACATGATAGCTCTAGTGAAAAACTTGGTACATGCTGATCGGGAAGGTGATTGGGAGCTGCATGTGAAGACTGTGGAGTCACTGATTACTGTGTTTTGCAAATTCACAAAAGGTGGAAAAACCATACCTCTACAGAAAACTAATTCAAAGACATTTTGTGGTGAAAGACAGAGAGGGAAAGTTAAATGCTGTGGCACCAGATATGAAACTAAAACAGACGATCAAGAGATTACAGAAAAGCTGCAAAGAAATTGTTGGTCAGACCCGCAAAAGTGAATATGCTGCTCAATGGCAGCTAGTTTACCATGAAGTCCTTTCTATTTGCAATGTTTTTAGAGGGATGACAAATTCAAAATTAATGGACCATCGTGGAACTGTTCCTCACCACGAACTTGTGTGAAACAGAGGGGAACGTTTTAATAAACATGTTGACAGCCTTTTTCATTTCATGCAGCAGCAAGGAAACCCCTTTGAAATGACTGAGTCTGTGCGACTACACAGCTTCGTGACCAAACAATAAGCGGTTAACGATATAAAGACATGTCCACTAGATGTCCTACAACATGGATCGAAACTATACACAGAACTGAAGCAGGAGAGATTTTTTTAAAAGAGAAAAAGCTATTTGACATAATCACTAAAGCTAAACTTCCACGCTTTATTTGCCATAGTGATAATTTCGTCAACCAGCCATTGCAAAACAGGTTACAAAAAAACAAATTTCACAAGCACATAGAGAGATGGATGTAGCAAAAGAAAGGGGTGAATTTAGCAAGGACATTCTGTTGCATGATCTTCTTCCAACAAACGCATTATTTGATGGCGGTGCTGCAACCAAACCAGTGAAGCGCAAACTCGTACAAGAGCTCGAAAAAAACCTTTCACCTGAAGAATTTCAATTCGAAAAGGTGTCCTCATTGAAAACTGCTGTTGTTGTGGACTACATGTCACAGTTGCAAATGGTCAAGATTTCATCCATGCAAAACTTCGGAGAGGTCGTTGAGACTATTCTACAGATATCAAAGTCAGTGTGCACGTGCAAGAACTGCACATTGTCTTTGACAGTTATCTTGAACTATCTGTCAAAGAATGTGAGAGAATCAGATGAATGTCTACAAGTGGAACAACTGACCTTGCCTGCATCAAAGATTTGACACCTATACCTGTGCAACTTGATAAATTCTGGTCATCAAAATCAAACAAGATGAACTTGGAGATGTTAACTCACCATAACATTGCTGATGCTTCAGTGAACACTGAATTTCCAATTATTGCAAGTGGAATGATTGTCAATGAGAGTTGGTGCCTGCAAAGATATATTCAAAAGGTATGGGCCATATTGTTCAAGAACTTAACAGCAAATTGGAGGAAGCTGACCTTCATGTTGTGCCACATGTTGAGTGGGCTGTTAGAAATGGTTCCAATCGAGTAATTGTACTGTCAAATTTGTTGCAATATTCATAAGTCAAGAATTGTCAGAGCTATGGATATGTTATGGAACATGCAAGAAAAGACACTTAACCCCACTTCATATTCTGTACAAGCTTCATATTCTGTACAAGAAACTTGGCCCAGAGATGCCCAGTGTTCTTATCAAGGCACATATTCTTACGGGTGATGACACTATGAGCAAAATTGGACCAAAGCTTGGAGCTTTAACTGCTGAACCTGTGAAGTTTCTAAAAGGATTTGCTGAGACAGAAGAAGAATGTGACTTTAAAGACATAGAAAAATAAGTTGTGTGTGTTTGGAAAATGAGTTTTGACTGTCACACATTTGACGATCTTCGGTACAGTGAGTTCAAGCGATCAGTCCTGCCATCGACCTTCCACCGAAATCATATTCTGTGCATGAACACATTAAAACAGCATTCAACTTGATTGAAAGATATGTAAATGTTTTTCGATCATGCATATGTAGAGAAAGATATGTGTGACTTTGGTTGGAAAGATATTGATGGGGTGCTAAAACCTACGAAATTTCTAAAGCCTCTACCCACAGAACTTACACGTACATCTACTTGCAAAACATGTTCTACAAAAGATGTCCCTGTCGATTTGCTCTTCTCAAATGTTCAACATTCTGCAAATGTACCACGAGCGATTGCGGAAACAAATAAATAAAGTGAACTATGAAAATGTGTCTAAAACAGGAGTGATAAACATTATTTTGTTTTCAAATTCAGATCATAAACTTTGTCTGGTGTATACACAAAAGGATTACAAACCATTAATATTTGTTTCTTTTCTATATATGCCTCTTCTTTCTCAATTATAGCTGCCATTTTGGAAAATGGCAGAAGGGTTGCTCTCAGGAGTTAGTTTCTGTCTCTATAAGACTACTTGACCCACAAAACCTATATTTTAACACCAAAATGGAGTATATAGGTCTCATGGTTCCTGAAATATGACATCATCACTGCAGCACATCCTCCACGTCTTCCAGAAAAATTTGGCCCAGATCAGCAATGTCTGCCTAAGCTAAATTACTTCTCTAATGATCCAAAAACACAAATCAAAACTGAAACTCTCTTGTCAACAATTGTTTAACAGAGGAATATCAGGGGACCAGGATTATAATCTGCACTGACAGCGGAGGAGAAGATTTAAGGGCTGAGTGGCTTTCCCAGAGGGGGCAAACGGGCCTCCTATGACCATTGTGAGGTAAGCACTGGTAAATAACATATTTAAAAATATAAAAAACACTCACACTGGTATAAGACCATGCACCAGGGAACCCGGAACCTCATTTACAAACAACTGGCATAGGGCAGCACTACCTTGTCTTACTCCATATAAGTGAGGCCATGCAAAGCTACGCAGCGTGGCTGTGTGCACCTCAGAGATATGATTGAGAGACCTGCGCCAACGGAGCATGAAAAAAAGTGACACTCCGGTGGTGCAGGCCTCTTGTAAATAAGCCCCCCGGTGTCTGGAACAGGCGTTGAAGAGCCCTGGGTGAAATGAGAGATCGCAATTGCTGCCTTGCAGTGAATGGATTGTGGAGGATGCAAATCTCTCCTGTTCGCTGGTACTAAGGTGCATGCAAAAGGTGAGGGACCGAATAAGGCACAGTGCGAGCCACCAGTGGATAAAGAAATGCAGTGTCACGATAACTCTGGGTGTTGCAAACTGAAAGGCTTATGTACAAGAGGCCTGCGCCACCGGAGCGTGACTTTTTTTGATGCTTCAATGGCGCAGGATTCTCAGTCATATCTATGAGGTGATGCAAAGCCACCCTGCATGGCTTTGCATGGCCTCAGAGATATAGAGTAAGGCAAGGAAGTTTAAAGTGCTGCGTTATCTTACTCTGCATCAAGGAGACCTTCCATGAGCATTGCAGTGGGTGTAACCACGCATCACCCATGGATTTTGATGATGCCCCAGATTTACAAAATAACGCAAACCTAGGGCAGCACCAAAACCTAATGCCTCCCCAGAGCAGGCGTAACGAGGAGAAATGTTTTCATTTCTCCTCATTATTTCCTTTTTGCATGTGTGCTGCATTCAGCAGCACACATAGAACAAGGAAAACGCCTCCATGGAGTGTTTATGTGCAGGAAGATGCCCCTTCCAGCACAAAAACAATTCTGCCAACAATGCAGACACCCTGCCTACGTTGTTACGAGGCACCAAATTGTGCACCGGCGCTGACTAAAAGGACAGGAATGCGCTGTATATCATAAATACAGCACATTCCTGCCCTTTCCTTTTGACACATGGCAGCACAGCAAAGTGACTTGCTGTGCTGCTCTGCGCCAAAAACTCATAAATGAGGCCCAAGAGTATGATCCCTGCTGTACATCTCCATCACAATCTCTGGCAGTGCAAAGTGACTCCAACAAGAAGAAAGATGTGCCCACTGCAAAAGAGCCAGTCATGATAAAGTCCGTATCTACAAAGGTGGTGGTTTGTGTACAACAGGTGGACACCTCCAGAAACTCTCAGAAAGGTATCTGCTTTCTGAGAGTCTGGGTATCTGCTTCCCATGTTTGTCAACCGATCTCTATCATAGTAAACATACCAGAAGCTAGGACAGCGATTGAGCAGGAAATCGATAATGTCACATTCGAAGTACACCTACTGAGTGTAGATCACACTAAACTGGGAGACAGAGTCAGCGGCACCAAAACTAAAATCTCTAAGGTGACACTTGATGTGGCGAAGCAGCAACTGCAGGATCTACAGGAAAGGACAAGATTCCTGGAACATAGGGCTGTAGATGCTGGACAGCACCCAAGGTAGAACAATGTCTTCATTCTGGGGATGCCTGAGAAAGTTGAGGGATCCTTGATGGAACAGTTCCTAGAGGATTGGATACTTGAAGTTGTGGACCCCATGGGCATGTCCAAGTTCTTTGTGGTAGAATGGGCAAACAGAGCAATGGTACCTCCAGTCCACTTGGACATCAGGCCAACACTGATAATAACCAGACTGCTTAGTTATAGAGATCAGAATAATGTTTTTGCAGAAAGCATGGCAGTTGTGGGCCTATCAAGTACAAGAAACCCACAGTGCACATTCTCCAAGGCTATACCCTGTCAGTCCAGAATGTGTGCAAAACATTCCTGTAAGTAAAAAGGAGAATGTGGGCCTCATGGTTAAAATGCAGGTTTCTATTTTGACCAAAGTTTAAGATAATAGCTGGCAGCCATTCTCATTTCTTGACAGACATAAAAGCAACTGGGTGGATGAAAACACTACCACACAAGAGAAGTTGCAGTGAGGAACCGATCGATGGAAAGCAGGAGGAACGGTGAAATGAAACCCATGGAAGAAAGATGCCAACTGCACTGCTGCACAGGGGGCGAAGAACAAAGCATCAGCGTTGGACAGTATTAGGAGAGAGAGACGTGAGCGACAATGAAATGTAGAAGGGGATGCTCATGCAAGTACTGAAGGAACTTTCTGTGATCAGAAATCTCAGTTGAAAGCAAACTAGGTCATCCCTTGGTTACTACAGTGATGGCTGATATCATCGCTTAGAACACAGAAGACTACTCTATGGCCGGACATAAACACATAAAAATGGGGGAATTTGCGGCATTAAAGGCACCAACTAAACCTGGGTATTGCATGGGCTGGTGAAGAAACATTAAGAACGAGAAACAAAAAGTTCATTTTTTCTATCTTTCTCCCCCCCCAACTTATTTTTCTTCTTAACCTGGAGTGCAGTGTCGGGTTGGGTAATCAGCCTGAAGCCCTTCCTTATATCAAATATTAATAATATAACCTGAGGGAGAGGATTGATTTGCTTTCGGAAATGAAGCTTGATGATGATAAATCTGACTTCAGTTTTGGACCTTGCCCTGCTGGATTCCTATGAGCTCCAAAAAGTTGACTAAATGGGGTATTTAGAGTTTGGCAGACAATTGTGGCGGAGTATCTGTCCTTCAAGTTGGCGATCCGCCTGATATATTTAGAATAGGGTGAACTGTCATGTTTCCGCTGGTGTAGCCCCACTGGCTCCACCGGCGGAAACCTCACATTGACGGCCTGACGGACATTGGGTCGTAGCTGTAAATACCACGGAAAGTCCACCCTATTTAGGGTAGACTTTCTGACATACTTTTTTCCTGTTCGAGACTGCCAGGGAAAGCGGTGGAGGGGATAAAGTCCTCTGACCCTCTGGCAGATGACAGTCTACCTACTATAACTGTAAATAACCCTGTAAATCTCAAGGCAAAACTTTGACCGGTGTATTCCACTTGGTGAAGCTAATCCTTACCCCCTGGGGCCTTAAATAACATCTACTTCCTGGTCAACCACAAACTGATGCTTTTTAATGGTGTTTTGTATTTTCTAGGCGCTTTTTGCTTCAAAATTGAAAACAAAATCATATCTCTGGACTCCCTTATGTAATTTTAATCATTTTGGTATTCTTTTACTGGTTACATTTTTTTAAAATTTTTCTAATTGGTTTGGTAATTTTATTGTATTATTTTCTTGACTTTAAAATTGTTGAATCTGCTGTGTTGAGATCCTTTGGGGCCAAGTTCACACAGTACCGATTTGGCTTTAGTAGGAAGGCAATAGAAGACTGTCAAATCAGTGAGGCCAAATGGCGGCTGCTCTCTATTTCAATCTTTTTTCCATTTTACATGAACACATGGTGTGACATGAGACCGCTAAACCAGTATGGCCGAACGTGGCTGCTTATTTGAATCAAGAGCCTAATATTAGTAGGGCAGCACAAATCAGGGGCCGTCCTGAATAATATCTAATGGTACGTCATGGCCCTTGAGGCATCTATGTGAACCATAGAGTATATTTGCATATATACTGGCAGTGCTAGGCCCTATTGACAAGTGCTACACATATGGGTAACAATGATTATCTTGGGGCATGTACGAGTTGTAGTGAGGCTGTAACTTTCTAGATCAGGCCCCTCTAGTTTCTGTAATGTTAATATGGTTGACTATTCCCTTGCAATGGACAGGAAAGCTAAACTTCAACTTCACCATAAAAATTATCAAAAAAAATACAGACTTGTGGCACTTAGGCTGGCCATCAGCCAAATGAGGCAGAATCCTTTAGGTTGCGGGCATGGCTGGTAAAACTTCGAGTGTTATATCATGGCCAGACTGGCAAAAATTAGCTACCAATGCGATTGTTTTTTAACTTTCAGGTAAGAAGTTATCACACACGCCACCCCATAATCCTAGGAGTTGTGAGACCCTCAGTAGATCTCTGTTTAGAGGTAAGATACCCAATAGGCCGAATTCTTGAATATAAGAGTCCCTCTACAACAGGGGGTAGATAGTTTGACAGAGTTAAGTATAATTCATTTTCCTCTCTTATGTTTAGACCCTCTAGACGTTGGACTTAACAATTTTAACATCCAAGGAGGATTAATTTCCCTTAGTTTAGAGCCCTACCAGGATATCAGTTCATGGGCATTTTAATACGTCTAACCCAAGGTGAATAAAACACGAGAGGTGAGATATTGAGCAATGGTTGCTGTATGTAACCTAGAGGAGTAGTGGAATGTTGGCAGTGCATGTATTGGTTATCATATTTGTTTAAGTTCCTTATGTCAACCCTGATTTTCTCTCTCCCCCTAGTAGTCCTTCAACTTGTGGCTCTATACTTGTGCCTTCTACTCTTAAGAGTAAGTAATATATAGTCCTCGCGGGACTCAAATATTTTCTTATGGGTCCCATTTAGGAACGTTTTACTACATCAGTTGGTGAGTGTGATATATTTATGTTTTGAATGGATGTCTTTGGTGGTGGTCATATTTGGACAAGGATGCCTAGATAGATGATAGATGCCTCGGTTTTTGAAGCGATGATGACACCTGTGATAGTGGCCAGATAGTGTGGGTGAATGGCTTGTATATAGATGTTGTCCCAGAATGTGACCGACATGCAGATTGAATTGAACGATGAGGTAGCAATGATTTTCCACAATACTACTATAGTGCTGGGTGCTCTGAGATTTGATGACATGTTTTAAATCATGTTTGGATTTTAGATCACTGTAATAATTATTGTTATATATTATTTATACAGGTTTTTAACTGTTTCTATTTTGAACACTTGTGGGAGACAGTATTTTATGTTTAGTCCTGAAGAAGGTGGCAACTATCTACATATTCCACCGAAACATGTTGACGTACTCTGTGTACAATAGATGACTATTCTGAAACATCATGTATCTTGCCTAATGATCATAACATATTAGTATCATTTGAATAGACATATGTGTGTTGTCTTGTTTCTCCCTCATTTTTCAAGTTTCCTATCTTTTTGTATTCTTTGCGCAGTATTGTGGGGATATATTTTTGTGTTTTGAATTTATGTAAGGTTAAGTGTATTTAATCTTTTCTATGTCAATAGGATCACCAATTTAATGTTGACATATATTTTATGTTTGATCTGCAAATTGTGTACAGTGTTGTCAAAAACGGCATTAAAACTCTTTGCATTTTGATGCTCATGTAGTACTGGTTTTGATTTTGTGTTGCTGAGAGCTCTAATTATGTTCTCCCGTTCCTACCTATCTCGTACCACGTCAGTTGTCTATGCAATAATCATAGCAAGACTAGATTTTGGTGAATCCCTCTATCTGGGTCTTCCAGCTTATCTTCTGCAGAGACTGTAAGTGGTCCAAAAAGCAGCTGCATTGCTCACCTATAATGTACCACACAGTCACTTGGTATCTGGCCATCTAAAAGATCTCTATTGACCACAGGTTCACAAATCAGACATCTTCACATCCTCTATTCGTTTTGAAGGCCATGTCAAACAAAGGCCCATTCTATTTTCACCCCCCCCCCTTTCAGCCTTATGTCCCTTAGTGCACTTTAAGTTCGCCAGTCCTAACGCGGAATGCATTCTGTGGTTCACAAGAGCGAGAATTGGCGGAAGGTCATTTTCCTTCCTGGCTACATCACCCTGAAATTATCTTCAACTTGAACTTTGGTGAATCAGATTTGAAGCTGTATTCAGGAAGAATCTCAAAACATGGCTTTTAAGCTCTCCTAGACCTTATACTCTCTGCTCCTACTTCTTCTCCACGCTCACTTACCAGGACACACTTTTTGGTAGTTGCAGTGATTTAGAAAACTCTCATTCATTCATTCATTCATTCAATACAATCGAACTCCCTGATTGCTCTGAAACTCTCTGAACCAGCGCCCACTATGACCATTTCCCTTTTCCTCATTTTGGAATCACAATTAATATATTTATTCATTTTGAATTCTTTGTTTTCACATAATGCTGTGAAGATCTTCTTTTGAGGGATATAGTGTTATAGTAAGGGGCTTTGTTCTGATCGAGAGAGCAGAGGTACTGTGAAAGGATACACCAGGATATTCCTTTGTTTATGGGAGGGATGACGTTTTTTATCAGGAACCAATCCATGTTCTTGCGCACTGGAGAGAACCTGCTGAGTTTAAAGACACTGCGGGCAGCTGTTGGAGGGTCTGCATTTTTTCAGTAGGATCATCTCTACGCTTTTGGTTTTGGGTGGTGTCTTGAACCCTGAAGAAATGTTTCCATTTGGTTGCTGTGGCTTTACCTTCTAGTGACACTACAGAAATGTATAACGCCCAATATTTAATGGGTCGTGCCAAGTGATAGTTTCCAATGACTGAGTTCCAGGAAGGAAATGAGACTCTTTAATCATTTTTTATTTATTATTTAGGAATGTATTATGTCCATGTTGTTTGGGCCTTCCTCGTTCGCAGTTAACAAGAAAGCAGTCTTTGCCACGTCCCCCTGCCAGAAGCTAGGTTTTTGGGGATGGCTGGAAAGAGAAGATTCTTCTTTTAGAAATATTTCCTTTTTATGAGGCTTCTATAGTCCTCAGATTCGATTTAAATCCCTTCCTCTAGTTGAACGCCAGATCTTTGCACACCTTGGGATTGTACAGTTTAAATGTATTTAATTTCAAATACAATAAAAAATTGTATTGTTAAAATGCACACATATTACGTCGCTTGGCTATCTTGTATGATTGAGCATTTCTTGTACATAATTCCACATGTGAAGGAGGATGTGATGGGTCATATTTAACACCATGCAGTATTTGAGACATCTGTATGGTGTCCAAAACAACAAAGATTGGTATGTACCAATTTCACAGGTGTTTTGTTAAAAAATTCCAATTATTGTGTACTCATGCTGGCATTCATACAATGTGCCCAACTAACGTTGAGTCTTTAGTGTGAGAAGGGTTTTTCGATTGGGGGATTCAGTGCGTCCTTTGGCCAGCTGCCCACCCTCACCTGGTTGCACATCCCACAAAGCCATATTATCTGCCCCTTTAAGGAGATGACCTTGCATCAATTTCAAATAACTGTAAACAGTAATGCTCAACAGCTCAGTTCCATCAGGCTGAACAATGAAAAACAGTACACCCTGTGGAACACAAAGACCCCGGACGAGACCAGACAATTAAACAAAACAAATCATTACTCATCAGTATATTGGACAGTCTGATCTTCACTGACCAAACACAGTGACACCGGACAACATTGACTATGCTCAATGCGAAATCCCAGAACCTTATGGAAAGGGCTACTGACTCTGACAGAGCACAAGAAAAAATACTGATGGTAGAAATGTGTTATATAAATGATGGTAGGATAGCATAATGCATAATATTACACAACAATGTCAGTGGTAGATGGAAATTGTACGTCAAATCCTTCCCTGTTACAGAGTGCGTATGTGGAATGGCCCGAGTCTGCAACATACCTAGGGGAAGGTTGATATAAATTACAATATAAGATCTTACATATAACTACATACTTTTAGTAATCGTCAAATCTATTGCATGTGTTTCTAAAGCAGCATGTCCATTCATTGTATAATAAGCAAGATAGAAATCTCTCGCAGGATTTTGATAAAGAAATAGAACAATATTCATGCTGGGGGTGCTTGACGCCAGTTTCAGGACAGACTGCAAACAACCTTTGGCATTAGGTTGCTGAAGCTACAGATCATCATGACCAAGACAAAAGTCATCATGATATCTCTCAAACAGAGGTAAGGGTGTAGACAGAACCTGGCAGCCGGCCTATTAAGTCGTCAACCCATCAAACTGACTTAAAATAGTCCTACAATAAACTAGAAGGAGTGCATTGATTTAGGATTGTGTGATTCCAGGTCGCTCAAGTTCCAGCTTCTTAAGACTGGTTGGGTGAGAAAAGAAGGTTCTTGCCGGCTTTATCGTGTTCCATTCTGTCCGGATCATTATTGCCCCAGGAGGATGACTGTTCTCACAGTTGAATCTAGTGTCCTGGGAGTGATGCTATCACGGTGCAAATCAGGAGAGCAGTAAAGTAGTGTGTTGTGGTTTGAGCTTCTGTTATAAGAGAATAGGTATCTCCACCACTATCTTCTCCTTTGTGCTGAGGTTGGATTGGATGGTATACAAAGATGCAACAAATCAGCCACAAAAGCGTGAGAAGATCAGAGTACGGGGCTCTTTGTTCCAGGGTCCTCAAAGCATGAAATGCTGGGGAAGAAAAATGACTGATCCCCTTAATCAATTACTCAGAAAGTGAACCTGTGAGAAATTTGTAGGACTCTTGATTGCCACACAACCTTTAAATTTACAATTGAGGCACATTTCTGGGACAGCGGCTCTTCAAACAGTCACGTGTTACACTTTCATGGCTGCACATACAGGATGGTAGGGAAGTGTGTGCTTTTCTGGAATGATTTATGCAGCTCGGGCCACAATGAATGAATAGAGACAAGATATTTTTTAGCTGATCTGAGCAGGTTCTATGCAGTTTTTATCAGATTAAAGTGTAGTTCTAGAATTTTTGCTGAATTTCCAGTTGCTTTAAGGTGGCACACAGTGCAGTTCCATATGAGTTGCCCCTCACTGGATTTCTAAGCATACCTACTTTTTGTGATGCTTGATCTTCCCACATATGTTTGAGTTCAGGGCTTCTGTGGATAAAAAAATGAAAATAGCTCAATTTTAATAAACAAAAAATGTGTGCAGATTTATCACCAAATGCCCGCCGATGTTATACTGTACACTGCAACCGACGGATGTTTAATAAAAAGATTTTAAAAAAATGTGTGCAGAAAACTGGTTGCACTATGGATTCTTAATTCCAGTTGGTTAGACTTGTGCTGTGATGGAGCAGGGAAAAAAAAAAATTTAACCCCTAACAAATTTTATAATTAATTAAATAAAATGTTCGTTTAAATGTATTAATCAACACAGTATGTGTGGGAATGGTAATATGCCGATGTATGTGCTAAATAATCTATTAATGAATGTCCGTGTGTCTAATTATAACGTAAAAATAAAAAAGCGTACTAAGTAAAAATAAATGCATGTTACGTGCTTCATAGAAATAAAAATGTGTCGTTGCAAAAACAATAGTGATGGTAAGTAAGGAACAGCTTAAATGTTGCTTTCTGCTAGGTAACAACTAATTGGGGTACGTAGACGGGAGGGAAACGAAAGGGATATTTTTCTCTATTTTAATTATGTTTTGTTTACCTCAAATTAGTGCTTCTAAAAGTATAACCGAGTGGCGATATAAAATGGCCACCAGTGGGAAGATGTGCGCAGGCGCAAGGGGACACGTGATACGGGATGAAATTGGAGAAATCCGGAACCTCGTGATGTTTCTGAGAGGCTAGGATGCAAGAAATGGTCAAGGCTGGTGTGACCTAATTGAACTGATAGTGTGCCATGATGATCAGCAGAGAGCCCGTGGGAAACAAGTCTAAGAGAAAGGACAATGACTGCGGAGTTCTCGAATGTGTCGAAAGAAGTTACAAATGAACTGATCGAATCGGATGGAAATGTTTAAGCGTATGGGAAAGGAAATGATCCAAGGACCCTTGAATCCAAGAGAACTTGATTAAAGAATGAATAAGCTGACATGCATGGACCAATGAAAGAAAAGCGTGATATTAATGTTGCAACAGTTAGTTAGCAAAGTTAGAATTAGGGTATAAGAGGGCCTACTCTTAGTGGGAGGGGTGAGTTGATGTCAGTCGTGGTTGCAGTCACAGTCAGGAGAGGAGTTGAAGAGTCGTGTTGGTGGCTTCCAGTGCTGGGTGGTCCTGATCAATCCCTTACTGAGCGGGAGATGCTGAAAGACTGTTAGAGGAGACGGGTTGCAGGTAGCTGATGCTGACGAGCTGAAGTTGCTGTTGCTGTCTTTATTTTACAGTTGAGTATGAGAATCAGGCTATTTCTAATTCCTAACTTAGGTTAGAAATCATTAGGCTAAATTAGGAAGCTAGGCAGGTAATTAGGGTTTTGGCTTCATGACAAAATTTCCTTTCTGCAATAAATTGATTATGCTTAATAAAATTGTGAATTTAAGAATGAATAATTGAATAAAGTATTAAAATTCTTTTCATGCTTTTTAAATTATATAAAATTTAAGATTCTTTAAACACAAAAATGACTCAGTGGTTATTTTTCCTAAATGATTGTGACATAAGTAATTGGTTATTGTGATTCAGCTGGTCTTAATCACTATGAACTAATTTCTTAAATGAATGATTCATCGACAAACAATAAGCAGGAATATCTTAAGAAATAACTAAAAGAAAGGGACAAAATAAGGTAATAAGATATCCTGGCTCTTCCAGCGGTACATAAAATGGTGTTCTCCATTTAGTTCTCATGTTTCTCCTAGGAGTACAGAATTTCACAAAGGTGTAAAGGAAATCCAGGAGTGTGCGTGTGTGTTAGACGATGTTTATGGGCCCCATCGTCATGTGGATATGAGAAATATAGTTTGCCCCTGGATGACCTATAAGTAACCTAGGAGGAGAATAGTTTTTATTGTACGCGCTGCATCAGCTGCAATATATATAGCCAGGCGCTAGTACTAAGACTGTGTGCAGATGGTGCTTGCACCGTTTTTAGCACTTGCCTCCATCAGGAGTCAATCAATTTGGGCTCACTTTTGTGTTTTTTGCAGGTAATTATCACTAGGGCCAACCAGATAGTAATTGTCCATGCAAAACAGTGCAATAGGAGCAATACTGCACACAAAACAGGTGCAAATACGTTACTGCCCATTATTTAGTGCACAGGTATTAATCGGTGCGAAAGAAAGCACCTGCTACCAATTTGAACGCTACGTTTCTGCATCAATTAATACCAAATGGGTTTAAATGATCTGGTAAATATTTCCATTGCTACAGTGGAGGCCACGACTCAATAGAAGAATAGAGATTGAGGAATACAAATGCTTAGCTATGTGGATAGATACACTGAACCACCCCTATTGTGATTCGTCACTTGTGTTCCTGCAACTATCGATTTGACCTGCTGTAGTGTCTTGGTTCTGTATTCTGATGTGGAGTGCTGCTCCTAGTTGCTAGGTGCTCACTCTAGAACATAGAACCTGGGTGTTGTCTAAGCGACATTTGTATTCCCAGTTGTCAGTTGCTTCGTGTGGTGCTGGATGGGGTCTCCATTGCCCTAGTCTTAATAAAGACAACTTCAATACTTCAACTGCCTCCTGGACTAATCATTCCTGTACTGACGCTGATCCTACATTTGGCGACGACCGGAAACATAAGAAACCCAGGAGACCTCAACACCCCATACAGATGAGTAATGCGGGCTTTTCAAACCTATGTCTGCCACACCTAATCTAAGTCAAAAACCTGTAACCTGCTTTGTGGAGAGTGGGCAAGCGGTGTACTTGTTTGAAGCTTAGGGAAGCTTAGGGAACCTGTACTTTTACTTAATTTCACTCACCGGAGCGGTTACATGCGCACCCAGCACTCGCGCGCACAGCAATCCCGCTGCCTACAACGAGGGATTGCACTCGGCATGGGCATACAAAGCACGTGACTACTTTCTTGATGACCAACGGTGCTGCTTGGAAGTGAAGTGTTGCGCAAGTGACCAGCGCTCACCGGGACGTCTGACGTCACCTGGTCTCTACGTCAAACGCTTTGGACGCCATCTTTGATTGGGGAACCCCCAATCACCTAAAGCTTGTTGTGTGCGCTAATGCGCACAGCTTTGCCTGCCTGCTATCCACGAAGGTTATTGTCGGCGCTGATGCGCACAGCTTCCTCTGTCATTATTCACCTGGTGTTTGATGGGTGTGCTGATGCGCACAGCTTTGCCTGCCAGTATTCACCAAGCTTATTGTCGGTGCTGATGCGCACAGCTTTCCCTGCCAGTTTTCACCTCGTGCGTGTGGTGTGCGCTGATGCACACAGCTTTGCCTGCCAGTATTCACAAAACTTATTCTCGGCGAGGAAAGGGGGGGGCCGCTCGGCCCCCCCACACGTATGGCGGGGCGCCGGCCACCCTCTTCCCCCTGCACTCTTGGTGGTGGGGCGTGCCCCTCCGCCGCGTCTTGATGACGCGGCGGGCGCGCCCCACCGCCGATTGGTGCTGGCTCCTGCTTTGACCCGGAAGCAATCTAATTGCTTCCGGGGCAAAGGAGTGGAGCCAGAGTGGGCGGACCAGTTGGAACTGGTCTGCCCCAGAGGGGTTAAAAGGCCGGGGGAGCGCGGGAGGCGCCCTCTTGTTCCCGCACTCCCCAGGCTTGCCCCGCGCCTCGCAAGGGCGCTAATCGTACGGGGGTAACCGGGAGGGGGGGAAGTACCCTCTCGGTAAACGGGCCCTCTGCGCATGCACACTCATACGTGAGGGCGTAGCTGGTTAATAAGGATTTGACACCGGTTAGCGACCTTGCCGTAGGCCCAAAACTAGGATATGCAGAAAAGTAATAAGTATGATGTTAGATTCGGTTAGGAAACACGCTGTATTAGACATTTGTTAAGGTTAGCCATTGATACCTGTCTACATTGATTGTACATAATGTCTAATTTTCTGCATAAAAATGCTTGTGTAAATATTGTTTATTTCAAATTTTAATTTGTTTTCATGTTTTAATAAATACGGCCGGGGGGTCGCGAGACCCCCCGCCTTCCAAAGAAAACTCATCTCATGTCCAATTGCTTTAATTGTTTAACGGTGGTAATGAGCAGGACAGGGAGGGGGATTGGCGGTAGTCCCTGACCATACTGATGCGCACAGCTTTCTCTGCCACTCTTCACCTCGTTCTTGTGGTGTGCGCTGATTCGCACAGCTTTGCCTGCCAATTTTAAACGGGGAGCTTGGTGGTACAGTTTACAAGTACATTTTACAGCTCAAGTTTGTTATGTGCGCTGATGCACACAGCTTTATCTACCAATTTTCGAGTGGAGTTTGTTGTGTGCTTGCCTAACAGTTTTGCATTCTTCTTATGTCTACCTGCTATTTCATCACTCCCACACACTGTCGGATCATTCACCTTGTGATCATTTCCACATATTAAGCAAGTTGTCTGTCATCTCACACTGCACTGATACACACAGCTTATCGTTTTTGTGTATCCTGGTTTTCGTATTGTGTTTGTTTCTATTGGGTGTTAGTTTCTACTTGGGTCTTTATAATGTAAAATGTGCCTGCTCCTCCCTTTTTTCTATCTTCACCAGGTGAACCAGCTATTTTTTTTAAAAATATTTTTTATTTTGCTTTGAAAATAAAATAGAACGTAGAACAAGGCATGAATACACAGTACACAATAATCGCATTTCCACACTTGTCTCATAAGGCAGTTGTTCAAATATAGTGTCCATTGCAGACGGCCTCGTCGGTGAGCCTGAGCGAGTCGGGTGTACAGAAGAAACAGTCCATGACCACAGTGTTCAAGATTACCAACAACAGGGACATACATTACAGCATTCAAGGCTCCTCCCTTAGCCCTTCTAAGAACAATCCCCCTCCCTCTTCTTCCCCTTCCACCTCTAAATTGTAGTATTTTATCCATGGTGCCCATATCTTCCGAAATTTCCGCGGGCAGCCCCTAGCCTTATACGTCACCCGTTCCGCCACCATGTACAGATCAAGACACGCCCTCCATTCCTTGAGTGTAGGTAGTTGTGGAGCCCCCCAGTATTTTGCTATATCCCGTTTAGCTACCACCACCCCCAAATTGGCGAATACTAGTTTGCGTCTTGGGATGTCCACATCCGTCGGGATACCCAAAAGTAGAAACTGTGGCTCTAGTTCGATGTGAACTTCTAGTATGTTATTAAGCTCTCCCACAACCTTTCCCCAATATGCCTGGATCTCTGCGCATTCCCAAAGGGTATGTATGAATGTCCCGCCTGCTACGTGGCATCTAAGGCATTCAGGACTTTCCGCCCTCCCTATTTTATGTAATCGTGCTCTATCAAAGTATGTGTGGTGCAAGATTTTGTATTGGATGAGACGTAACCGAAGCTTAATTGCCACTTCCCGTGGATGCATGAGAGCGGCCTCCCAGTCAATATCTTCCAATACACCGGTGGTCATTTCCCATTTAGGTCGAAGTGGACCTAGTTTGTCAGGCATGTTGTTGAGTAACGTCTTATAAGTAAACGAAATGGCTTTATTCGGGATTTCCTCCTGCAAGAGTCGACCCTCTAACGGGGCGTATTCTGGCAATGTCTCCCCATCCAGCCCTTCCACAGTCCATGCATGCTTCAAACGGAGGTACGCATAAGCCTGAGTGTCATGCAGCTGATACCTGGCTTGGAGTGTGCCAAAAGAGGCCAACCCACCCTTCTCCAGGATGTCCCCTATTTTGGAAATACCTATCAGGTCCCATTTCTTAAAGCCTCTCAGCTTCCCAATCTCGGTTAACCTATTTCCTTCCCACAGCGGGGTCTCCCTAGTGCATCTTTGGTCACACTTCATTTGGCGTTCCGCGCTTTTCCATGCCTCTATTGTCCTCTGGGTCGCCTGTAGCAATCGTCTGCTTCCCGCTCCCCCGTAGATATAATGCAGATGCTTACGGTCTCTGAACTGCAACCTTTCTAACCGATAAGTCGAGTGATTCCCGGGTGCGTGAATCCATTCATTGATAACAATAAGGTGGGACGCTCTATAATATGCCCTAATATCGGGGAAGGCCAAACCCCCATTATATGGATTTCTCTGTAGAGTCTGAAGTGCCACTCGTGGATGGGCCCCGTCCCAGAGGAGCAAGCGCAGTTCACTATCTATTCGTCTGAACATTGCGTCTGGGATTTTAAGGTAAGTATTTTGTAGCACGTAGAGCAGCTGAGGAAGAGTAATTATTTTGTACATAGCGGCCCTTCCCATAATAGTTAAGGGGAGTCTTCTCCACCGCTTAACAGCTTCCTGAAAGTTTAGGAGGACCCGCCTAATGTTACGTGTTAGGCTTGCTGCCACATCTGTAGTGATGTAAAGGCCCAGGTAGGTAAACCCTTCTGTGGACCAGCGCAAACAACTAGGGTATGTCTGGGGCTCCACCACCCCCCCGACTGGGTATAGGGTAGACTTACTCCAATTGATTTTATATCCAGCATGATGCCCGTAGGTCTCAAAAAGTCGTAGGAGCAGAGGAAGCGTCCCTGTTGGGTTCGTAACGTACAATAAGATATCGTCTGCATATAAAGATATGCGTTCTTCCTCTAGCACTCGGGAGTCATCTACAAACCCACCCAGCCCCGGGAAGGTCCTAACGACACAGTCCGACTTAGGCCAAGGGTTCCAGAATTAGAGCAAAAAGTATCGGGGAAAGGGGACATCCCTGTCTAGTTCCTCTTTGAATCTGCCAGGTTTCTGATAGAGCTCCGTTAACCCTAACCCGAGCCAAGGGCTCTGTATATAACAGTGCCACCCAGTCCCGGAAACCTGGGCCAAATCCGAATTTCTCCAGAGCTTGTCTCATGAAAGGCCAGTGGATGGTGTCAAACGCCTTCTCAGCGTCAAGAGAAAGGAGCAAATGAGCCTCCTCCCTGCCTTGGACAGCATCCATCCAGTTGGCAACCCGTCGCAGGTTATAGCGAGTGGCTCGGTGTGGCATAAAGAAACAATGGTCCTAGACTTATGTTAAATCTTAGTTGTCTGAAGCAATCATAGACAGCATAGGGTACATATACAGTTTAATTCAATAATGTACCATTAACTTATTTAAAACACATTCAAATATATCCTCAAAATCCAAAAAGAAATCCAAAAAGGGCACACACAATTGTTTTTATGTGACTCGTATTTTATTCGGTCACTTTTCATACCATTTTATCATATTCAATGTTCAAAACAGAGGAGAGGTTGCTCCAAGGGAAAAAGTGAAGAAAGAAAGTGCTCGTGAAGTAAGATAGAATATATAAGAGGGAGATCCAATCAAGAAAAACAATGATTCATCATTATTTACATTACAATCTCATTAGTAAAACTGGTCGTGATTCATGATTGCACCAGTTCTACATTGAGGCCTGTCCATTAGTTAGTTCATGGTTAATCATTTTGTTATTTCTCAAAAAATGCGCAAACAACGTTTGTCTGTAAGCAAGTAGGGCTGGGATAATAACAGGTACAGGCCCCGAGTAGGGGAGAGTGTCGACGTTTCGACCCTAGTGCAATGAGGGCAGTTTATATCCTCTGCAAGCGGGTCTTCCTCAAGACAGAAAGGAGGGATGAGGGGATGCGGGGAGCAACTGATCATGGGTGATGCACAGTTAAAGTGCCGCCCCTGGGTATAGATATAAAAGTCCGCAATAGAATTGCGGCTTGGTAACAGCAGTTTACCTTCAATTAGTGGGTGAGAAAATCGCCCACAGCGTCTTAATACATCATCTTAGCATGGCCCGGGGGAATCCGGGGGAATCCAGCTGGTCTGCTCGAGCAGTTTTACTAATGAGATTGTAATGTAAATAATGATGAATCATTAACATAAGTCTAGGACCATTGTTTTTCTATATCAATTAGTACCCAGGTCCATTGACTTTTGTGGGTTACCCCATTATATCTTAACGGTGTGGCATAAAGCCAGATTGATCTTCGTGAATCAAAGTGGTAACGACGGTTAACAGGCACGTTGCGAGTATAGTCGCCAGGATTTTGATTTCTATATTTAATAGCAAGATGGGACGATACGACCCACAGTCGTCCGGGGGTTTCCCTTCCTTGGGTATCACCACCACCGTTGCCATTCTGAGATCCACAGGGAGTATCCCATTATCTTTGGCGGCTTTAAACATCTTAAGTAGATGCGGTGCCAGAATGTCACTATGCTTTTTAAAAAATTCCCCCGGGAGGCCGTTAGGGCCGGGGCTTTTCCCCGTTTTCAGTCGACCGATGGCCTCCGTTACCTCTTCCAATGTAATATCCACATCCAGCCCCCCTCTCTCTTCTCGGGCGATGTAAGGGAGTTCAATACCCTCCAGGTACTGGGTTATTTGTACCTCACTAACTCGTGTCTGGGCTGCATAGAGTGTTGAGTAGTATCTGGCAAAAGCCCCGGCAATATCCTGGGGCACGGTGTAGATCTGGTCGAGCTCCCTAATACACATAACCCACCTCGACTCTAGTTCCTTCCTGCCCAACCATGCCAGCAATTTACCCGCCCTATCACCAGTCTCGTGTAGGCGATGGTGAACTGCAAGTTGGTGTGCCCGTGTCTCATTGGTGACTAACGCTTGGTATTCCCGTTTAGTAATGTCAATCTGGCGGAGGGTGTGTGCGCTCAATGTGGAGGCCCCCTTATTCTCAAGGTCTATCAGCCTGCCTTCCAACGTCAGAAGCTCCTGAAGTTCCCTCCGCTTTTTATGGGCAATGATATTTTGGGCTCTATCTCGTAGTACCGCTTTGAAAGCTTCCCACAGAGTGACGGCTGATAGCACCGAACCATCGTTTTCCCGGAAGTAGAGTTCCGTCTCCACCCTAATTTCTTTGGCAACCGTTTCATCCTTCAATGCCCAGGCGTTCAGTCTCCATGAGGTGCCCTGCCCTCCCTCTCTCCTTCCCACCTTTAAATAAAGCGGGGAGTGGTCTGAGATACCCCTAGACAGGTATTCCAACTCTTCTATCTGTTCAATCTCTCCAGCTGGGGCAAAAAGGTAGTCCAGCCTTGAAAACACCCTATGGGCTCCGGAAAAGTATGAGTATGCACGCGTGGAGGGATGGTGACGTCTCCAAAGGTCCGTTAACCCAAGGGTCGCCTGGAATCACACCAGTGCAGTAGTCTCATGCGGCCCGGGGCGCTTCTGCGTCCAGTCCAGAGAGGGATCACTCACATCGTTGAAGTCGCCCCCTATGATATGTGTGGCAGGGCCTGACTGTAAGAGAAGGTCCGCTAGTTTATCCAGCGTACGTTGCTGGAGACGTGGGGGAGCATAAACACTAATTATTAACCATGGTGTATGGTTCCAGGTGCCCTGGACCGCTACATAAGTGCCCTCTGGGTCTTCCCATCATCGAGTGACCCGGAAGGGGGGTGATTTTCGAATGAGAATTGCCACACCCCTCAAGCCTCGGGTGAAACCAGCATGAGCCAGAGTGGTGTATTGCCCCCTACCCAGAAATGAACAGTGTGGGCCCATAAGATGGGTTTCTTGTAATAATATGATATCTGGTTTGAGTCTTTTAAGGTAATTAGATACCAAACCACGTTTAATTTTGTTCCCTAGCCCATTAACGTTCCATGTCATTACTGTGTACCCTTCCCCGGCCATGGTATAAGAAGGTGCCGTGCGTCATCTGCCCACCTCAGTCCCTGAACAGCGCCCCGACATTGCCATTCCCGCTCAATATCTGTAGTAATGTACAATGATTGAACAAAAGCCAAAATTGCCTCCACCCGCCCTAGTCTCTGGGCGCCGTCGTGACAATGCCTTTTCTTCTCAGTGTCAGTATTCATGCATATTACTCGAACAAAACTACCCTCCCCGTTTCCCCCAAAAACATGATGCAGAACTTTTAACCCTGTACATCGTGTCCCCCCTCCCCACACTCTGCAGGCCCCCCCACCACCCCCAATTTCATCAACGTGACAACACTGGTGCGGGTAAACCACCCAGAGGTCTGTAGCCCCCCCCTTACCCCTAAGCACTCAACTAAATTGCAATACAACAATCACAACCCACTGTATACTTTCCTTTATCGCGGCAAAAGACCTCAAAGGTTCGCCAAGCTTCGGGAATCGTACAGCGTCTCTAGGTGGGCGTTAGGCCCCAACTCGTCATTCCTCTTCGCCATTGCTGCGTGGCTGCAGTGATTGCAAGTTCTCACCCGGAGGGTTCGGGCCTGACGCCTCCAACCTTTGAATACTTTCCAAAAGAGGATGCTCACTGTCTGCGTCCAGGGACTCTTGTCTCTCTGATTGATCAGAGTCTTCATTGCCGTTCGATCTCTGAGAAGCACGGGACGCACATTCCAGAGCCGTGTCATCATCTGTGTCCGATATGGCAGTTTTCCGCTCCTGAAGCATCAGGGACCTCGCAGGCGTGGCCCCGATGAAAGTCCGGCGTTTTAATACTCGTCTCCGCCGCCGTTACTTAGGACGTTCCCAACTGGAGCTCGGTTGCTTGGCCACGGGCAAGGCCGCAGCGGATGGCGACCCCACCGCAGTCGAGGCCGCTCTTCAACCCAAGACCATGCCTCCTCCGGTGTCTGGAAAAACTGCATTGTAACCTGAAAGATAACTTTAAGTTTGGCTGGGAACAACAGCATATACTGGATCCCCAGAGCGCGAAGCTTCACTTTTACGGGATCGAAGGTGCGTCGCAGCTTTTGTACATCTCGCGAGTAGTCCGGGAACACCATCACTCTAGTGTTTTCATATTTGATCTCTCCCTTCTTACGTAGCTCTCGGAGTATAAGATCCCTGTCCTGAAAATTCAAGAACCGGGCTATCAGCGGTCTGGGGGGGGCTCCCGGTTGCGGTCGGATACCAGGCATCCTATGCGCTCGTTCTATGACAAAGCATGGTGAAAATTGTGCCTCCGGAAGGGCATCTTTGAGAAATGTCAGCAGGAAGTGTCCCGGGTCAGAGCGTTCCGCATTTTCAGGAAAACCTATAAAACTTAGGTTATTCCTGCGGGCCCTGTTTTCAGCGTCATCAACTCTCCATGCCATCTCCTTGACTGTCGCCATAAGACCTGCTACTTCTTGGCCTGTGGTTCGAGAGGTGTCTTCCAGTTCCGATACACGCTGTTCTACCTTGGTAACTCTTTCGGAAACCTTCCGGAGGTCTTGACGCAGAAAGGACATCTCAGTCCGCACCTCCGCCACTTTACCTTCTAGGCTTTCTCGGGACTCATGGATTGCCTGTAATATCGCGTCTGTGTCTGGGTGGGGGGCCGCGCCTCCATCCGCCCCTGCGGGTGCAGACAGGACCTTAGTAAATCAGTCCAACTTCCCCTGCTTGGATGTCTTGGGCTCTTCTTTTTCGCCATCTCAGCCCAGCAGTCGGCAGGCCGCCACTGTATATCTTTCTCAGAGCCGGCGCCTCTCACCGCTCCCGGTGGTGTGCCCCCGCACATCGCCCCACCGGTCGCTACTGGGCCCCTGGATCACAATGTTCACGTCGACTAGGCCACCAAAAAGTCTTGGCAGTGCGGCCTTATCCCTTTGGCCATCTGAGTGGCAGAAACGCAATCCGCTGCTCACCCCTCCAGTATCACTGCCACTATGATGCCGGCTGGGGAGCCGATAGTGCCCCCACACAGTGGGACAGAAGAGCTGTGCACCAGCTTCCACCCCTCACAGTGTCCACAGGACCAGTCGTGGGTTGTCTCCCGGCACCAGTGCAGTCTCCACAGGGCTCAGGAGGGTCTCAGCCCCCTCTCTTGTCCTTCCTCTTAGGCCTTACTCATTCAGCGTCCCAGTGTAGGAGACTGTGGCCTGCCCCAGAGTCCTAGACTGCAGACAGGGTGTATACTGGTCCCCAATGCCTCCCTGACGGACACTCCATGCCCATACGTCCTGGCTCACCAGCTCTCTCGTGTCCAGCCAGGAGGAGCCCCCGTGTGGATGTGCGCCCAGTCAGATGCGCAGGACTGGGGGCACCCCCAGGAAGCGGCACCCCAGCCGGGAAAGTCCACTACGGGCGTGCACCCTTGGCTCAGCCACGCAGAGCAGGGCCGGACACCAGTCGACCAGGGGGGAGCCGAGGTGCGCAGGGTCTCAATCACACTGCCCCGCCCGAGTCATCACACTGGGGCCATGCGCATGCAGGGCTGGGAGGCACAAGGATCCAGGCACTCCTCCAACGAGTCTCCTACCGGTCCGCAGTCCCCGGGTGCAGGCTCCGCTGGCTGCTGCAGACGTCACTTCGTTGCCTGCAAAGGGGGGGAGCCCCCGTCACCTCCAGCTCCCCCGACATCAGAAATGGCGCCGCCGCGCCAATGTCGGGAGTCTTCCTGGCAGCCACCGATCACTGATCCCGCTATCACAGTGGCGGATCAGGTCACGTTGCGGCACCGCGTAGATGCGTTTCCGCCCTCACTCAGCAGAGCTCACCACTGCCACCCCGGGGAGAGCACCGCAGGTCCAGCTCTCCGCCTCGGCTAGTCTGCTTCGGCCGCCATCTTTTGGGACCGCGTGCCGACTGCCGCCTGAAAACGCCCCAGATTATCCCGCCGGGCGCTCAGCAGCTTGTCTGTGCCTTCCGATGTCAGGCCAGGTACAGCAATGTGAAGAGGAACGGGATATTCTGCAGGATTAGGTTTAGGGCCGGCAGAGCTCGCGGAAAACGCAGCTACCTGGCCATGTCGCTGGCCACGCCCCCTCAGGTGAACCAGCTTTGGCCTGGATTAAGTGGAAGAAGGTTTTTACTCACTATGCTAGAATGTGTGGGACATCACTCAGTGCCGAGAGGAAAACGTCCCTTTTAAGGCACTGTTTGGGTTCTGAGGGACAGGAGGTATTTGAGCATCTTCCTGACCTCTCTGATACTGATGCTACAGGTTTAAACAAATTTGAAGTCTGTATAAAGAAATTAGACTTGCACTATTTGCCAAAGGTGAGCACGGTTCTTGAGAGGTATCACTTTTGTAGAAGGATGCAAAGACGAGACGAATCTGTGGAACAATATATTACTGACTTACGCAAATTAGCTTCAACGTGCAATTTTGGGGCTTCGTTGGAGGAACGTCTCAGAGACCAACTAATGTTGGGTTGCAGCATTGATAAAGCCAGGGACACTCTTTGGCAAAAGGATAATCCCTCATTACATGAGGTGCTCACTACAGCAAAAACTCTTGAACATTCTAGGGCCTGTGTAGAAACGATTCGTAAGATTACACCCCAAAGTACGACTGAGGGTATGGTATTGAAGGTAGATGAAGAAAGGGTTGTCAAAAATAAAACGCCTGCAAAGGTTGAAAGTAAAACGTTCGCAAAGGTAGAGAGCAGGCCTTTCAAAACCTTCTCAGGAAAATGTTACAGATGTGGTAACACTGGCCACATGGCAAATTTTAAGGGGTGTCCTGGCTGGAAGGTTACATGCAGCAACTGTGGGCGCAAGGGTCACTTTACCAAATGTTGTAAATCCGGTAAAGATCAAAAGAACGTTAGGGAAGTGGATTTATATGAAAGTGAAAGTGAACTTGAGGAAGTGAACATTTGTCAGGTCAAGGAACCTAATGGTGACGGCCCAATGGAGGTGGTGCTGGTCAATGACGCAACAATAAAGATGCTCTTTGATTCTGGAGCCAAGATTACCTTGATTCCCAGGTCTTTCTTTGAGCAACATCTGGTTAAGAAGGTTAAGTTGTCAAGACCAGATATAAAACCGAGGGGGTACGGAGGAGAAATTATTGACCTCCTAGGCTATTTTTGGGGCAAGATTGATTTTAAGGGAAGGATCATCACGGGGAAAGTGTATGTGTCCATGAAGGGTGATTCCCTCATAAGCTGGTTTCATCAGCGTGATTTACGAGTGTTCCTAGATCCCAATGAAAGTCCATCTGTGTGTTTAAAGGAGCTGCCTGATGTCAATCAAGTGAATGATGGATGGAAACTCTGGGTCAAGGAATTTCCTGAGGTATTTGACAGCAAACTGGGGTGTCTCAAGAATTATATGCATTTCATCAAGATCAAGCCTGCTGCAATACCAAAGGTAGCGAGAGTGAGGGGTGTGCCACTTGTTGTGAAGGAGAGCATGAAGGTTGAATTAGACAAGTTGATTGACAATGGCATAATTCAAGAAGTCGCAGCCACTGAATGGCTTTCTCCGATTGTTATGGCTCGCAAGGCCAATGGGGAGGCAAGGCTTTGTGTGGACTTGAGGGAGCTCAACAAGGCAGTGGTGGTAGACCACTATCCACTGCCGAACATCAGCTAAATGTTGTGCTCTCTTGGGGGTGCAAAGCATTTTTCTTCTCTTGATCTAACCTCGGCGTATCACCAGGTCAGGTTGCACTCTACCTCCCAAGATCTCACCGCTTTTGTGACGCCGTTCGGCACCTTCAAGTTTTTGAGGATGCCTTTCGGTCTCAGCTCTGCTGCTTCTGTTTTTCAGAGAATTATGGAGCGTATCTTGAAAGGTGTGGATGGTGTAAAAGTGTATCAAGATGACGTTCTTGTATTTGGAGTTGATGCCGATGAGCACAATAGTAGGTTGAGAGTAGTCTTGAAGAAACTGCGTGATGCTGGATTAACACTGAGAGCTGACAAGTGCCGTTTTGATGTAGCAGAAATAGAGTACTTAGGACATTTAGTGTCAGCGAGTGGCATTAAACCAATGCCTGCTTTAGTTAGTACGATTTGCAAGCTTAGAGTTCCCCAGAATAAGGATGAGCTTGTCAAGTTTTTGGGGATGACTGAATTTTACCATAAGTTTGTCCCAAACTTTGCTGGTGTTACTTGTCACTTAAGGGATCTGCTGAAAAAGGGTTGCGAATTTGCATGGTCTCAAGCGTGCGATGATGAGTTTGAAAACTTGAAAGCTTGTTTGAGCAAAGCACCTGATTTAGGTAGTTTTGACCCTAAGAAAGATTCTTATCTAATGACTGATGCCAGTTCCAAGGGATTAGGTGCAGTTCTTCTCCAGAACTCTGGAGGGGAGGAGAAGGTTATTTTGTTTTTATCTAGATCTTTGAGGGGTGCGGAGTGCAACTATTCGGTGGTTGAGAGGGAAGCTCTTGCCATCTTTTGGGCCATCCGTAAATTGCGGAAGTTTCTGTGGGGAAGCAAGTTTGAGGTGTTAACAGACCATAAACCGCTGAGGGAAGTGTTTAGCAAGAAAGGAATTGATTTGGTTTCTCACCGCATACGGAAGTGGGTTGTAGCGTTGCAAGAATTTAGCTTTGTTGTTTCTTATGTTCCTGGTACCAGTAATACTCTCACTGACTGTTTATCGAGGTTAGGTGATGTCCATGATGAGGTTGCTGAAGAGAGTGAATGGTTTGGAGGAGAAGAACTCGAGGATGATGTTGATGTGTGCATGGTTAGTGATGGTATTGTTTCTGAAGAGGAATGGAGAGAGCTTTTAGCGAAAGATGATGTTTTGCAAAAGGTAGTGGCAATGGTATTGGATGCGTGGTGTGAAAAGAAGGATTGTTGTCCGGACCTTAAGGGATTCTGGCAAGTCAAAGAGGAATTAGCTGTTGTTGATGGTATCCTCTTGAGGGGCAGTAAGTTGGTTCCTCCTCGTGCCCTATGGCAACGGTTGCTTAAAAGCGCCCATGCACGTCATATGGGGATAATCAAAACAAAAGAGAGTATTAGGGAAGCTTATTGGTGGCTGGCCATGGATGTTTTTGTAGAGATGGAGGTTAGGAATTGTGTTGAGTGTACATGCAGCGATAAGGTTTTAAAGTGCAGAACTCAACCCATGGTAATGAGGGAACAGTCCAAGGAGCCTTGGTCAGATATTGCCATCAATATTTTAGGTCCTGTAAAACTAAATACACGCGATCGGTATGTCTTAGTTTGCATGGATATGTATTCACGGTGGCCAGAGATCAAAGTAGTCAATTCTGTGGAGTCCACTGTGGTTATTGATTTTCTGGAGGAACTTTTTGAGAGAGAGAGGGCTTCCCAATTTCAGTGCTCTCGGACAATGGTGTTCAATTTACCTCGAGGATTGTTGAAGATTTTTTGTGTTGCAGGGGAATCAGACACAAGAAGGCGGCTCTTTACCATCCCGAAAGAAATGGTGTTGTGGAAAGGTTTGTGAAGGTGTTAAAGGAGACCTTGCAGCAGGCCATTGTGACAGGCATGAACTGGGAGGTGGCCATGAGGAAGAAAGTGAAGGAATATAGGTTTACTCCGCATTCCTCTACAGGACTATCTCCTTTTCGTTTGTTCAAAAAAAGGGTGGCGAACACAGAGGTTTGTCCCTCGTGGGTTGTTGCAAAAAGGTCAGTTGTTGATGGTGATGTTGGAGGTGTGGAAGGCTGGAGAGAACGAGAACGTGTTGTTATGGAGAAAAGGAAGAGATGGTTCGATGAGCGTAAAGCTGTCAAAAAAACTACAGTTTCTGTGGGTGATTGGGTTAAGATCAAAAGTCCTCGCTTGGGTAAAGGTAATTCAAAATTTAGCAGACCTTTCAAGAAGGTTATTAAGGTTTTTAACAATGCCATTAAGACCAGCGATCACAGAGTGTGGAATTTAAACAGAGTGGCCAGATGTCGGTCCACTGACATTATTGTATCTTCAAATGTTACTTCTGATTCCGCTTCGCAAGGGGAGGTCTCAAGGCCTCGCAGAGTCATTAGACGTCCTGCTGCATTGAAAGATTATATTTAAATGAGATGCCTTACATTTGATATGGTTTTTTTTGTTTATTCTTTAGTTGGTCTATATTCTTCATTGTATAGCTTTTAGTTTCCTTTGTTCTACACCTTATGTTAAGTATTGGGGGGAAGGTGGTGTAGTGTCTTGGTTCTGTATTCTGATGTGGCGTGCTGCTCCTAGTTGCTAGGTGCTCACTCTAGAATATAGAACCTGGGTGTTGTCTAAGCGAAATTTGTATTCCCAGTTGTCAGTTGCTTCGTGTAGTGCTGGATGGGGTCTCCATTGCCCTAGTCTTAATAAAGACTACTTCAACTGCCTCCTGGACTAAACATTCCTGTACTGACGCTGATCCTACACCTGCCCACAATGTGCCTTATTACGAGGTGAAGCCGTCAGATATTTAGGCATGCGCAACATGTTCCAATTGAGCAATTACTTGGGCCAAGTCTTCAATATGAATGCATGTACGTGCAATGACCAGGATAGCAAGGATTAAGGAGACAGTGGCTGTTTCTGTAGTTCAGAGTCCTTGACCTGTGGTCCGCGGACCCCTGGGGCACTGCGACACATACTCAGGGGTCCGCAACTGTTTAGAAAATGATCTAGTATTAGCAAATCAATAAAGTACATATACATAAAAAGCAACATTGAAAATAGAAGGTTTTAAAACGCTCTGTAATTGTAAATGAATTTGAAATTGGAGGTGAAGAATTCAATTGGTATCCTTATCTTGGTTGGTGGGAGCAGCGCAAATGCTCCAAATGGAATCTACTATAGACGACCCTCAATTTAAGCAGTCCTATGTGGCGACAAAAAAGCATGCATTAGAAGCAAAAAAGAATACTTGCTTCATCTTTTAGAAATAAAACTATATTTTGAAAGTTTCCATTAAAATTAGAATTCTGATTTTCACATGTATGTTTGTGATTAAATACAATATTTTATACTTTGTGTAGTTGTTAGATGTATACTTGTTTCTGTATTTATGTGCATTGGTTTGAGGATCCAGTCTTAGAAATTGCTTAGAAGGAGGTCCCCGGCTTCCAGAAGTAAATTAGTGGGGGTCAAAAAGTTAAGAACTGCTGCTCTAGTTCAATGTTCTAACGCTTGCCCACAGCCACACCTTTATTGTGTGTAATAATGTTCACAGTGCTGAAGACCTGTACAAAAACTTGGCCGCTGGTTGTTTTCTATAAAATCCGAGCTAGATTGTCTTTCCCATCTAAAGTCTGATTGAGTAAGGTCAGGAACTGAAGAACTGCCTTGGAGAGGCGTTTAAAATAGAGAGTTTACCGTTTATCAAAATATATAGATTTCCTACAAAGTATTTTTCACTGATAGCCCAGGCGGGGTTGCTCAGAAGCGCTTAAATCTAACTTGGGAAAAAAAAATGAAAAAGAGAAAACGTGCAGCCCAGTCTTACTGGATTAACTTTCAGCCATTTTGCTCTGCCTGCAAGGGCGATGAAACGGAGCCTTTCACAGCCTGCGACATCAGCAGGACATCCTGTTTCAGTTTAGAAATAGCCCCCTTGTGCCCCCTCCACCCGCCAATAAAACAAAGAAACCTGAGAAATAATCTTCGACAGAGGAGCCAGCTCAGGTCTTGATTGTCAGACTGGCCTGGAGCCAAGTGAAATGTGCCAAAAAACGAAGATGGAAGTAGGCCCGGAGAGCTACTCGAAGGCGGTTAAGTAAGCCCTAAAAGAAAAGCCATTAAACCAAAATAGCAAAAAAAAGGGTCTCATTTGTTCAAGCTTTCATTCATTAAATAAAATACCTGAGGTCTGGGAATCTATCCTTGAGGCTGATAATAAACTGCCAGTGGTGCCCACGCCACAAAAAACATGTGATGAGGGTTATTGTGTTAGCTGACTTTGTTGTGCAGGCGGCATATTGTGCTACACCGAGGCAATTCACAATGAAGTTCAACAACGTTACACCAAATCACACTGTACAATTGCCTTATGGGAGTGAATCACCTGCACCCAGGCCTTACAGCATAGACATTATTCACCTAAGTATCCATAATCTTTGGGGAACATTGAAACAATGGGCACCATTAGATGAAGGTAGGTGAGCCTAGTGACCAAGGAAGGCAGAAAATGCAAATTTGGATGCAGTTAATGAAAGTCAACCTTATACGTAAAAGGTATTATGTAATAAATGTGGTACAAGTTGAGTCAAAATGGTGGTGAGAGTGAAGGCTCCTGTGAAGAAGTAGCCGGTATACGCTAATCATTTAAAATAGGAGTAAAGGTAAGCATGTAACCATTAATTTTTGTGAACGGCAGATTCCCATCTGTAGATACACAGGGCCACATTATCATTATTTCAAACAGCGATTACCTAATTGCGATTCTCTGCGAATCGCAATTAGGTAATCAGTATTTGAATATATTAAACTCCATGGACCAGATGCATCAAGCATTTTTTGCCTGCGCAAACGGCCGATTCAAAGAATCGGGCGTTTGTGAATGCAAAAAAAATGCTCTTCTGATGCAGCAAACCCTATTTTGCAATTCGGTAATCTGTTACTGAATCGCAAAATGGGTTTGCGATTCGCTATTAGGAAGGGGAGTGTTTAGGGCATCCCTTCCTAACACCGAATCGCACCGTTATGCATGAATGTTTTGCGACCAAAATGCGGTCGCAAAACATTCGCATTTTACCACCTACTTCAAGTAGGTGGTAACCAATTCGCAAATGGGAAGGGTCCCCAAGGGACCCCTTCCCCTTTGTGAATGTCTGTAAATGCATTTTCTAAGAGCAGGCAATGGTCCCACGGGCCACTGCCTGCTCTTAGAAAATGAAAGGAAAAGTTTTCATTTTCTCTTTTGTAAAGCAGCCCGTTTTCCTTTAAGGAAAACAAGCTGATTACAAAAAAAAAAGATTGCTTTATTTAAAAGCAATCACGGACATGGTGGTCTGCTGACCCCAGCAGGCCACCATCCCTGTGATTTTTGCAATTGCTAGGGGGTTGCAAATTGTGAACTACCTCATTAATATTCATGAGGTAGGTCATTTGCGATCCCCTAGGAATAGCAGAAAGTGTTAAACACACTTTCATGCATTCCATTTTGCGATTTTCTAATTGTGAATCGCAAAGTTCGCAATTAGGAAATCGCAAAATGGTTTGTTGATGCATCTGGCCCCATGAGTTCAATTTAACGCTTCCTAATGGGTCGCAAATCTACCTACCTTATTAATATTAATGAGGCAGATCGCAATTTGCGACCCATTAGGAATCGCTAAAATCACAGGGATGGTGGCCTGCTGGGGTCAGCAGACCACCATGTCTGTGATTGCTTTTAAATAAAGCAATCATTTTTTTTTTTTAATGCAGCCATTTCCCTTAAAGGAAAACTGGCTTCGTTTAAAAAAGAAAAATGAAAGGGTTTCTCTTCATTTTTCAAGAGCAGGCAGTGGTACATGGGACCACTGCCTGCTCTTAGAAAACATTTTTACGAACATTCACAAAGGGGAAGGGGTCCCTTAGGGACCCCTTCCTGTTTGCGAATGGGTTACCACCTACTAGAAGTAGGTGGTAAAATGCAAATGTTTTGCGACCGCATTTCGGTCACAAAACATTCCTCGATACTGCTTCGATTTGTTATTTGAAAGGGGCGCCCTAGACACGCACCTTCCTAATACCAAATCGGTATGTATTCGCAATTCCAAATTGCGACTCGGTAAAATGTTACCGAATAGCAAATTCGAATTAATACTTACCAAAATGCATTTTACAGGTCGGAAACGGCCCGATTCTATGAATCGGGCCGTTTGCGACCAGTAAAATGCATGATACATGTGGCCCACAGTGAGCCAAATCCAATTCACCACCGTAGGTTCACAGTAAGTCGCCTCCAATTCCCAAAAGAGTGGCAGTGACCGTTACAGACTGTATAATTTTCTAGATAGAGAGCCTTTCTTGGCACCAGAGTGATCTCTGTTGGTAAGTTGAACAGGCGATAAACACCACCCACTGATAAGAGATTTAGAAATCTTCACAGAGTCAATCAGAAAACAGGGTACAAACAAGTCCAATTCCATAGTAATATGTCCCAAAGAAAAAGTGTTGAGTCGCTGGTTATCAGAAAGGTTTGGTTACCTCTCGCCAGTGTGAAGAAGTAGCTGGCACGTGCTTCTATCATTTCATTGTATTTAATATGTTGTGTATTACAAACAGCTACTGAACTCATAGCTGTCCAGCACTCATCTGACTACTAAACATTCCAAGAATACAGCAAGTACCCCAAGCTTCCAAATGAACCAACATGCCAAAAACAATTAAGGATACAATATAAAAACCTAAAAGGCCTGCAGTGCTACAGCTTGCGAGCCTTAAAGGTATAGGTAAGGCTGAGATAGCTTCATATTGTCCTGGAAAGCGGAGAGTGGAAAAAAACACATTACAAGATTTGTAAGATGCTCAAAGCCTTTCATCACTTCCTTGTACCAAGGAAAAAGACACATGATGCAGAGTGTGGTGACAAAACTTCAGCATTTGTTGGACAATGTTTCAAATGTATGACATTATAGATTTGGTTGAAATTTCCAGATAAGCAGTTTAAATCTTCCTAAATTAATTTTCACTTACTCGAATGGACAAAAGGAAACTAACCTATTGCGCACACATATATGGGGTAGGGCATACTGGGAGATGGGTTATTCACTACCAGGGGCCTTCCCGAAAATCTCCAAATGAATGCAAAGTAGCTAGTCTGCATCAGGAGAAATGTCAAGGATCAAGTATATCTCATCTAGAATATTCTACAGGTACAGTTACTTAAAAATATGGAACATAGAATGCCAGCTCAACATATATTTTTCAAAATGATAAGCAACTTAGGGCCTTATTTAGTGCTTTGTGTATGCAGGACATCCACTACATAATGGCAGATGTCCAGTACCTCTTATTAAAGGCAGAGAGTGCCTATATACGTCAAATAGGGCAGAGTGGACATGCGCCACCTTTTGGTGGCTGGCCCCTGTAGGAAAGTGGGTTTCTGTTGTAGTAACCCCCACTTTTTGCCTGATAGCTGATGCACTTTTCCTTGGTGTGCCCTGGGTCCCTGCCAATCAGGTACCCAGGGCCTGTGTTCCTTCCCTAAAAACTGTACTAAAGCCTAAACCCAATTGGCATCTCTGGCCACAGGTAAGCCCCTGGTAAATGGTACCCTAGGTACCCAGGGCACTGTGACCAGAGAAGGCCCCTAAGGGCTGCAGCACTTATTGTGCCACCCTTAGAGGCCCTGTACCCTGACACACACACCCTGCCTTTGCAGGCTGAGTGTCTTGGTGCAGAACTAAACAGAGAGTCGACATGGCACACATCCCTGTGTGCCATGCCCACAAACACACTGCCCTGGCATACCTCAGTCACCCCTCTAGCTGGGTGCACTATGCCAGTGGTGTGGGCACAGGTGCATGAGCCCTGTGCCCCTACAGTACCCAGGGCCATTCCTGGGCACTGTAAGTGCATTGATGCCATTAAGAGTATATGGTGCTGGGAGGTTGTCATTACGAACTCCACAGCACCATAATGGCTACACTGAAGACTGAGAAGTTTGGTATCAAACTTCTCAGCACATTAAACCCACACTGATGCCAGTGTGGGATTTAATGTAGAATGCACGACAGAGGGCAACTTAGAGTTGCCCCTGAACCTAACCTACAATCCACGTCTTGTCTGAGGGGCTGCATAGGCTGCCACCCAGCAGACATGTTGCTGGACCCCTGGGTAGAGAGCCATCCGCTCTCCCGGGCCTGCAACAATGCACGTCCTGGGCGAGGTGCTAGGCCTCCTCCCCCAGGATGGGCAGGGGGAAGCTTCAAAGGCATTCCACCTTTGTGAGCTTCCCCAGCCTCTGCCAACCCCACCCCTCAGGTGGGGGAGGCGAGGTGAAGCACATCTCCGGGCTCTCGCTGCAGCGCTTGCACAGCCAGCCAAGCCCTGAAGTTCTATGCAATACCCCAGATACCAACAGGGAAAAAAGAAAGTAGGCTGTAGTACGCACAGAGGAAGACTTTGATGTCCCTGAGTCTTCCACAACAGGAGGCCAGCACGCACAGGCCCTTGGAGATTGGTCTTCTCAAGCAGGATACCACAGCAGGGCAAAAAGAGTCAGCCCTTTTCCTCCACCACAGACAGAAGAAGCAACTGCAGGCCAACCCACCCCTCACTCAGAAAAGGTAGCGCTCCTCACACAGTCCTTCCACTCTTCTTGTTGTTTCTTGAAGCAATCTAAAGTCCTGGGTTTTAAGATGGAATTTTTATACCCCAAAATATCTTTGATCTCTTTGTGGCAAGGGTCTCTAGACCCAGTCCAAACCAGTTCTGTCCTTACTGGTGCAGTATGACCACGGGGGGGAGACAGCATTGTGCAAGGGAGACAGGCTCTATTCAGGTGCAAGGAAATCTCCTCCCACTACTCTAAATGCAGGCCAGGTCTATTCAGCTCAGCCCTGAGTCATCCAGGAAGGGACAGGCACACCTCTACCCCCCCTCAGGGCCTGTCTACAGTGAATGCAAATCCCCAGCTCATGCCACTCCAAACCCAGACAGCCAATCAACAACCAGGCAGAGGCACACAGGATGGTGCCTACTTTCTAAAAGTGGCATTTTCAAACTTATAATTTAAAAACCACCTCTACCAAAAGATGGGTGATCAAATTCTGAGTTCAGGGAGTCCAAACTTGATTGTTCTATCTGGTCCCAATGGGAAGTTATGCTTGCAAGATAGCTGCATAACTTCCTATGTTATCCTATGGGGCAGATAGCCTTGCAATAGTGAAAAACGAAATTGGCAGATGTTCACTATCAGGACACGTCACACATACCAGTACATGTCCTACCTTCCACATTCAATGCACCCTGTCCATAGGGGTACTGTGGGCCTCACAGAGGGGTGCCTTACATGTAAGGGAAGGGAAGGTTTGGGCCTGGCAAGTGGGTGCACTTGCCAGGACAACATGGCAGTTACAAACTGCACGTGTAGACACTACAGCGGTAGGCCTGAGATACATTTACAGGGCTACTCATGTGGGTGGCACAACCAGTGCTGCAAGCCCACTGAGTCGCATTTGAGTTACCGGCCCAGGCACACCCAGTGCACTATACTAGGGACTTACCAAAAACTCAAATATGCCAATCAGGGATAGCCAATCAGAATAGCAATTTTATCTAGGGAGCACTTGTACTTTGACACTGTTCAGCAGTGGCAAAGTGCGCAAATGTGTCTAAGCCAGCAAAACACAATCCAGCACAGCATTAAAAACACAGGAGGTAGAGGAAACAAGTCAGGGGAACCCACACCAAGGATGCCAGGTCTAACACACACTGACAGGGATTCTGAACTAACGAGTCTTTATTTCTAGGTTGCGTGCCTAATTTTGTGTTCGGGAACTCTGCTACAAGTGCCTGAGAGTGGGTGCACTGCCGCTGGGCAGGAATTTACCTACTGTGGATTGTGATTTAAATGGTGCTTTCTGTATTTTAGTGTCTTCGTTTTCTCATTGCTTAGTTTGTAGGGTTTGTGAATGAATTGTTTTACTTAATTCACTAATTTCCTTTTCTATCTAGGGAAAGCAGACAAGGATTTATTTTGTTTATTTGACTTAAAGAGATTTTGGGATTGTCGTCCTGTTCATGGAGAAGTTGTGCTGTGATTGGTTAGTCAGTCAGGGAGCTGCGCTGGGACTGGTGAGACGTCACAACAAAGCTGTGCAGCCATTGGTTGACCTTTGACAGAGCCGCACTTTGATTGGTTGTTGTTTGCTAGTTTGTTTGTTGTGATTTGGAGATGACTTTGAGATCGTTTTAAGTGAAAATAATTAGAAACGGTTTGAAAAAGCCTAAAGTTTCTGTGTACCTGCTATAGTGTGTCAGAAAGTACTTTAAGAGGGCAAGCATGCATACAAGATGATGACAGGCATTGGGTTTTACAAAAGTTGTATTACCAAATGACATGATTATATTGCTTCTAGTAAATATTTGCAGTTTACTTTAGAGGGTACCCTTGATACTAAAAAGTTAGATTTCCTTAGACAAATCGTGAATGACATGAAGCCTATGCCCAGACCCACACAGTTTGAGGAGTTAAATAAATGGGATTGAATGGCTACAGAAAAAGAGTGGAGGAAAATGAAAAAGCAGTTGAAAGGTCCTTTTAGACAGTGGCATAAAAGTAAGTGGGATTGACAAGAGAAATGTTGAAGAGAGGATATGATGGTAGGTGTAAGAGTCTATTCTGCCTTAATTAAAGAAAAAAATGACAAAGACAAGACAGGCACGGGAGAAAAGCAGATGACTCTGATGAGGAGGATAATTTCATAAGTGAACTTTTGAATTCTAGACTTCCTCCATACACAGTAAGAGCAACAGGGACAACTGGTACTAGTTTAGGATCTGACACAGTGGTCAGGGGAGGTAGTGGTCCAGTTGTACAAGTTCCTACTACTTCAGTAGTGGTACCGAATGCACTGACTGACACAGTCATGACAGCATTGCCTAGTGCAAGTGGACATACACAGACTGATGCCCAGATTCAAGCTGCCACACCAGTATGGAAAGTGGTAGTTGAAGAGACTCCTGGAGAAATTACTATTGGCATTTTAAAATTTAATTTGGTGAAATATTACAGGGAGACGTTGATTTGAACAGGCTGATGACTGACAATGCTAATGAAATGAGATATTTGATTATAGAAGCAGCCAGATGTGCAAATGAAGCACAGGCTAAATTAGAAGAATTAGCTGATTAATGCGAGGTTGACATCAGCAAACTGAACAAGCATTTGCAATGCAGTAGGTCTCGCATTTACGCGAGTTTGAGCTATTGGCATTGTAAATGACAATGGCTTTTATTTATGTTTTAAAAACCAAAACATAAATAAAAGGCATTGTTATTTACAATGCCAATAGCTCAAACTCGCGTAAATGCGAGACCTATTGCATTGCAAATGCTTGTTCTCTGCTGCAATCAGCTGGTTGTCTACTCTCATTGTGGACTCTGATTCCCAGAGACTTGGCAGTGGGGTATTTCTAGTGTGTGCCACAGAACTGTAGTTTCCTTTTTGCAGTTTGCCCAGTCTTTTCCCAGAAGGCCGACATGGCCTGGTGAAAATTGCTGTCAGACAATGGGAAAGGAAACTTCTTGCAACTAGAGACCATTTATTTTGTGTACCCACATATCCCAAACTTCAATATCCACTTCCTCCATTTTACTCATGGTATTCAGGGTTATGGGTTTCTTTGGTGAAAGCACTGGTTATTCTCATTCCATTCATTCATTCATTCCAGCTGGCTCGTCTGTCAAAGTCCTTGGAACTGTGCCTTCTGTTAAAGACACTCAATGTTTGATCCTGGTGTTTCGCCTGTAATCCTACTTATCACCAGATCCACTTCTTACCACATTGTGAACACAACAGTTTAAGGGTTTGGTTCCACTGAATTTGGGAGTCTGGGGACTCTCTGATACTTAAATGAGAGGAGTCATCTGTATGTTTCTTAAATGAAACTTTATCTTGGGACCAGCTCACGTAAGGGTTTCTCAGGAAACCTTGTAATTAGCTCCTTCCAGTCTAAAGTTTTATCCCAATCTGGCCACCAGCACTTCACACACAGGTTCCAGTTAGCTTCAGTCTCAACGTGATATCATTACAGACTCATTTCAGTCACCTTCAGCCTTAACTTTCTATGATGACATCACAGACTCTGCTTTCAGTCAGTTACAGCCTCAATATTCTATGATGACGTTCCAGACTCATAGCTTTCAGTCAGCTCCAGCGTTAACATTCTGAAACCACATCACAAAGTTATAGCTTTCATTCAGCTACAGCATCAACATTCCATAATAACATCACAGACTTAAAGCTTTCAATCAGCTTCAGCATCAACATTCTATAATAATATCACAGACTTAAAGGTTTCAATCAGCTTCAGCATCAACATTCCATAATAACATTACAGACTTAGAGCTTTCAATCAGCTTTAGCATCAATATTCTGTAAAGACATCACATACTATCCTTTCAGTCAGCACCAGCCTCAACATTCCATGATGACACCACACACAATGCTTTCAGTCAGCACTAGCCTCAACATTCCATGATAACATCACACACAATACTTTCAGTCAGAACCAGCCTCAATATTCCATGATGACATCACAACCTGCTCGCTGGCCCTAGAATGATCCAATAAGTGAAATTACACCCAGCATTCGCACAGACGAAATCTTAGTCCAAATGTAACCCCTAACAAAGCACAACCACAAATCTCTTCTGAACCCACATCCAGCCTAAAGTAAAATGAACAAACGCTCCCAATGCACCCCTACTGTACACCAGCCTAGCAGCTCCTTGAGACAGATTACCTAAGCGCACACCTTCTATGCGCTACAGATGCAGAAAGAGCGTTAGATAAAGACAGACAGAAAGATAGACAGTAGATAGAGAGACCAGCAAGCAGATACTGACAAGTGGATAGAGAGTCAGGTATATAGGCTGAAAGACAGAGGTGCATAGACATGCAGATGGCATGACAGATAGACGGACAAAGACAGATAGACACACGGCTCATCAGACAGGCAGCTTGCAGGCGGTGCACTCTTTGCTGGCGCTGAGTTCGCTCCCCAGCTCTCCCCGGAGATGTCTCCAAGAGCGGGTCCATCAGATAAAACCACAGACAGGGTCTGCATGGAATGTTTACAAAGCGCGGCCATTAGCAGAACCGAGGCAAACACTGCACCCCTCCCCACCCTCGCCTGCTTTCCTGGAAGTCACAGGGGCTCACCGGGGAGGCGGCACTGGGAGTTTCTAAAAGCACCCGAATGCCGTTCTACCCTCTTTGCTGCCTAAGGTCTGGTCACACAAGAGCAGTCCTCTACGAGCAGACTGACCCCGACCCAGCCCAGGCGCTTTTCTCTCCATGGTACGAGTACCGTGACCTGTGGGCAGACTGACCCAGACCCAGCCCAGGCCGGTATTCTCTCCACAGCACGAGAAACGTCACTACTGGGCTGACTGACCCCGAACCAGCCCAGGCCATTGTTCTTTCACTGGCATGAGAAACGTCACTAGTGGGCAGAGTGACCGCGACCCAGCCCCAGCACTAGTCTCTCCATGGCACGAGAACCGTGACCTGTGGGCAGACTGACCTCGGCCCAGCCCGGCAGGGTCGCTCAACATCCTGTGATTCTGGGCAAATCACTTAATCTCCCCTGCTTACCAAAATGCATGTGTCCTTCTGTAACGCTACTGGTGCTCATGTAAAGCGCGTATCAGGGTAAAGTTTGCGCTATATAAAACTCCGAAAACAAACAAAAACAAGCGCGCGGTGGGAGCTTGTGAGCGCGCGATGGGAGCTTGTGATCCAGAGAGGAGACGCCATGCGTGTGCACAACGTCTGTCTGTGCGCGCACATGTTTTGTCTCCCTTCGCGCACCAAACCCACAACAATAGTCTCGCCAAGGCGAAGCAGCGCATGCGCTGCGTTCGCTAGTCGAGACCTAAAAATGTGAAACGGAACTACAAAATGGATTTGGCACATAACAAAATTAGAGAAATGGGTTTAATGGCTTTGAGCGCCCGCATTAAAGATTTGAATTAACAATTGAGAAAACAAGGGACTGGAGTGATTTAAAGAAATATTGAAAAAAGCTGGAAGAAAGGGACGGCAAATAAAAAGATAATAAAAGGGATTGAAGGTAGGGTGAGAAGTGTAGCGAGTGATTCAGAATCTGGGTCAGGTATTTTCCAGATGATGTGGCCTGGTTTAAATTTGCTGTTTGAGATTGTGGTTCCAAGTGACCTATGAGTGTAAGGCTGTGGTTGGATGGCCAACACAAGCGCCCGCTAGGCTGCCTCCTGATAATGCTCCTGCTGGTTTTGGTAGCTGAAAACACCAGAAGGTGATTGAGTACTTGAAGAAACAAGTGCCAGAAAATGACATATATTGGGTAAAAAAAAATGAGAATTTCCCAGGAGCCAAAGAGGTCAGTGCTTCCTTTTTATGAGAGGCTTATGCAAATTTTTAAGAAACACAGCAGAGTTGATGATCCTGAGAAAGATGGTGTCAGTGGTTTTGTGTCATCTTTTGTCATGGGTTTGAAGCCAGTGCTTAGTAATCATATACAGAGTGAATAGTGCTGGCAGACAAAGAGTATGAGAAGATGTTGTTGGCTAAGTATATTAGTGATGACTTTAATGCAAAGCAGAAAAAGATCAAGAAGAAGTTGATGATTGCCCATGCAAAGCAGTTTGAGAGGAGAGAGCATCCCGGAACCAAATGAGTTGAAATATGAATTCTGTATAGCCTGGAATGAATGGGATGAATGAAATGCAAGGACTGCAAATTGGAAATAGAGCAGTGCAGATGCAAGGTGGTGGAAGATGGATGATGAACAATAATGGTATGAATGTGAATTTTGGAATGTTTTTTATTTTTTATTTATACATTTTTTATTTTGAATTTCTCAGCAAGTAATACAGATACAATCTCAGCAAGTGTACATAAATACATAAATAGCAGCATATAAATTTAACATGTTAACGAATATAATTAATGTACAAAGATACGAAAAGCAGCACTGATTCATCATACAGTCCATGTTATAGTCAGACTCTGAGGTTTAACAGTAAGTACTTATTGGAACGCATCCAACCATGTCATTAAGGCTCCCCATATCTTCCTCCCCTTCTTTTTAGCCTGAATGCCCTTGCGAGTATACAGAGCCATTTCAAAATGATATACATGTAGAAAGCGCCCCTTCCATTGCTGAAAGGTCGGAGGTAAGCTATCTAGCCATGATCGAGGATATACACAGTCTAAAAACAATCATTGCAATAAAAAGCATTTCCAACCCAGGTCCCGAGACTGTCTTGTCCACACCTAATAGCATTAGTTGCGGAGACGGAGTGATTTTGCTTTTCAATACCTCCCCCAGAAAGCCCACGATTTCCAATTCTAGCAGTCTTAAACAGGGGCAGGAGTAAAATATATGAACCAGATCCGCCTCCAACGCCTGGCATCTAGGGCACCATGTCCCCGCCACGCCACCCCATTTCGCAATCTTTGCTGGAGTTACATAAAGATCAAACAACGTCTTATAATGTTGTGACTGCAGATTCGAAGCAAACACCATTGTGCCCCCTAGCTGCAGTGATTCCAAAAAGCCGGAGTCGGCAAGCTCAAATCATTCCTGCCATTTCCCACACTGTTTCTCCAGATCATCAGGGACCAGTTCCATCAAACAGCCATATATCTGAGAAATGGAAGGGGCGGTCTTCTTTACCATCATTTCCAGCAAAGGTATTTGATCGAAGCCAGCTATTCCCCCAACCTTTTTTTAAAAAAAAATCCCTGATCTGCAGGTACTTAAAAAAATCTCGTGGCCCAACATTAAATTTCCTGCAAATCACATCGAAGGGTGCCAGCAAATTCCCAGCAAGGAGATCTCCAAGCCTGCCAATCCCGTGACTGCCCCATCTATTAAAACAGCTATCATGAAATATACAGGGCAGTTGTTCATTCTGGATCAGGGGAGTATATCTGCTGTACCTGCCTACCCCAATCTTCTTCCGAACCATCGCCCAGTTCCTATATGCAGCATACAGAGTCTTAAAACGGGTTCGCTTAAAGTAGCTAGGTTCAAAAAACGTCATTAAACATCCATGAGCAGCATTACCAATTAATAACTCATAGATGGATGGTACATGATTACCAGCGCCGTGCTCCATTGCCTGAGTACTAAACAATACCTTATAACATTGCATAGCAGCAGCAAGGTAGTATAGTCTGAAGTTCGGAAGTGCCCATCCACCCCTCTCTCTGGGTAAACACATAAAGACATTGGCTCTTCTGGTTTTCCCATATGCCCATATAAAACTTGCTACTAATCTATCAATTTTCCTAAACCACTCATTGTTGAATTCCAATGGAATAGCTCGAAACACATATAGCAGTTTAGGGAGAAAAACCATCTTAACTAAATTGCATCTTCCCATTATAGATAATCTCAAATTGTCCCACCGTTCAAATACTGTTTGGCTTTCTCCAAAATAGGGAACACATTTAAATCAATTATACGCCCCACCTTAGGGGTAATGCATATACCTAAGTAAGTAGCTTCACTTGTGATCCTACTATCAGAAGCCAACATATGGCTGTTAATCAAAACTTGTGTTTTAGCGTTGTTTAACAGAAACCCCGACCTTATACCGAACTCTTCTGCCATCTCCTCCACTGCCCGAAGTGCCCTATCTGAGTCACTAGTAATGATGGCGATGTCATCGGCGTAAGCCAATGTTTTTGTGTCCCAGCCGTGTAAGCTAACAGGAACAATATCCGGTGAAGACTCTAGTCTCCTAAGAAAAGGATCAATAAATAGGGCAAACAACAAAGGAGACATAGGGCATCCCTTTCTCGTACCCCTCTCTATTAAAAAGGGTTCAGACTCTTGTCCCATTATTTGCAAATAGGCTATAGGCTTGTTGTACATTGCCCGGACTGCACCAATAAAGTCTTTTCCCAGGCCATTGTCTTCCAGTACTTTCCACAAAAAGGCCCACGACACACGATCGAAGGCCTTTTCTGCATCAAGTAAGGCCACCCCCATTGGTTTTTCCAAAACTTCCGTTGCATCAAATAAAGATATAACCCTCTGAACGTGGTCAGTTGTCCCCCTACTTGGGATAAACCCATGCTGCTGCTCAAATACCAGCTGGTGTATGACCCCAGCTAATCGAGTGGCAAAGATTTTAGAATATACCTTCACATCGCTATTAAGCAACGTCATTGGTCTGTACGAGCCCATGGCAGCTGGGTCTTTACCTTTCTTTAAGAATATGATTATGTTAGCAATACCCCATGTCCTGGGAGGCGAAATCCCGGTTTTAACACCATTTACAAGACTCAGCAGTTCCTGCTGAATTTCTGAGAAGAATACTTTATAGAATTCTAGTGGGATATGGTCTGCCCCTACAGCCTTCCCCGATGGTAAGGCAAACAGGGCAGCCTGTAACTCCTCTGATGAAATTACTCCCCCAAGCATTAGTCTCTCCTCATCTGTGACCAAGCCAGGCTTGTCTACCAAGCAATTATCTAAAAGCTTGGGGCCCAGATTAGAGGAGTCTTTATACAAATTGGCATAAAAACCCCTAAAAGCCTCTCTAATTTCCCCGGGATCTGTAACTATATTTCCATGCAAATTCTTAACCTTGCTAATACTACCAACCGTCCTCTGTTGTTGTGCCCTAACTGCTAGGAACCGCCCAATACGCTCGCTATATTCGTAGCGGTCCTGCTCTTTAGAAAGGAGTTTCCCCGTCGTTTTCTCTACAAAATGTTCATTCAGGCGAGCCTTGGTAATAGCTATCTCGTTTAAAACAGGGGCTGAGTCTTTCCCATTTTTAACAGTACTAATTAAATCGGTTTCCAGGCTGCTTAACATTGATAAAGCTCTCTGCTGCGTCCACGCGCCTTCTTCTGTTTAGTGATGCTAAAACTCAGGGTTTCGCCCCTTACCCCCGCCTTAAATGAGTCCCAGATTATTTCTGCATCCGCGCTTCCGTTATTTAGTTTAAAAAAACACACAATCCAGGATTTCATGTGTTTGACATAGTCAGGGTCCAGGAGCAGCCCCCTTTCAAATGTCCACTTTCTGGGTGCTCGAACCAACCCTGCAATTACAAACTCAAAGATAATCGGATTATGATCAGACACTGCTCTAGGATATAAATCAACCCATGCCCCCCTGATCAATATGGGTGAAGTGTAGAAATAATCTAGCCTGGCAAAGCTGCCATGAGGAGCTGAATAAAAAGTATATACAGGGTCCGTGGCCTTCAGTGATGCCCAAACATCAACCAGCCCTAGTTCTTTCTGTAGGTGCCCCAGGGCTTTAAACGATTGTGGCTTACGCCCTCCATAGCCCTCTTCATTATTACACAGTCCCCCCCTTGATCCATTTAGATTAAAATCCCCACAGATGACAAGTGGTCCGGGCCATGATGGAAGCTCAGCGGCCAAAAAATTAAACAAACTGGGGTCATCTAAAACTGGGGCATATATTGTACATAATGTGAAAGAGCCTCTGCCGGCCTTGCATTCCAATAAAGCCCATCTGCCCAGCTTATCTGCTGTATTGCGGCCAGGGGTAATAGAATCCCCTTTTACTAAGATCGCAACGCCTCTAGTCCTAGTTTCTTGTGTCGTATGGCAGACAACTTTTAGGCCGAGAGTATTCAGCAGGACCCTATCTTCTCTGGCAACATGAGTTTCTTGTAAACAATACACATCCGCTCTTAAAAAGCATAGCTCTTCTTGTACCCGCCTTCTTTTGGCCTTATCATTTAACCCACAAATATTAATAGATGCAATGCGCAAACTAGCCATAGTGCCTAAAGACTATTGCTGCCACCGACGAGAACAACCCTATTAAAGAGAGAGCCTTACTCCTCCATTCTATCCTTATCACAGAGCCTGAAACAGTGCTAACTACTACCCATCCACTTCCCCGGTAAAATCCATGTACACAATATCTTCGTTCTTTTAAAGCAAAAAAATACGTCATCACAAATACAAATACATCCACTTGCCGTATATTGAATATCATACCATCACACCACCAACCTCCACCCCCTTCCTGCCCCCCACCCCCTCTCTGACACCACCCCACCACCCCACCCCCCCTCGCCTCCCTGCCCCCTCCCGCCTCCCCCACCTCTAGTGAAAGCAGCCAGACCAACTGGTCTGTGTGATGGAGACCAAAGGTCAGCAATGCGGGGCTCCCCCCTCCCCTTCCAGATGTAAGCCCCCCTTATTCCCACAAAGAAAAAAAACAAGAATAGCTTGTCAGAAGAAAAAGACACCAATGAAGACCGTGAGAAAGCCACCACTAATGCAACATAGGCTATAGCTATATCCACCTCTGAGCAATCCTTAGCGAATTCTTAAATGCTACCCCCAAATTTATACATTGCCATTGCCCATCGTAAACTGGCACAGGTACTCTTTGGCCTTGATTTCTGAAGTAAAAAATTTAACAGAGCCCCGGACAATAGTTTTCAGTCTGGCTGGAGCCAATAGATATGCTTCATAGGCAGCGTCTTGAAAAGGCTTAATAACCTGCCGGAGGCGCCACCGCCGTTCAACCGTAACATGACAGAAGTCGGGGCGCACAAAGAATGATGACCCTTGATATGTCCGTCTTGCATCCGGGCGTGCCTTTTCAAATATTGCCTGACGGAGCAAAAAGTTCCCAAAAAAAACCAGAATAGCTCGTGCCTGACTTGGGTTTCTACCATCCTGTGCTGCCTTGTTGCCGGTCATCGGGAACCTGTGTACTCTTTGAACTTCCGTTGCCCAGTCCCATCCTGTCAATTCGGGGAAAGATGTTTTCAGCAGATCCAGCATGTAGGAGCGTATATCCTCCCCCTCCCTGCCTTCATCTATACCAAGAAACCGAAGATTATTTCTGCGCTGTCGGTTCTCCATGTCCTCGAGCTTCCATTGTACATCACTTAATTGGGACTCGTGCATCTTGGTTTGCTCTCTTACTTTGGTGGCTTCCACCTCCAAGGCCGCCGTCCTATCCTCAATGTGGTTCAGGCGTTCCCCAATCTCAGAGCATGCCTTCCCAACCTTCCGCACAGCCCCTTCCAGTTTTTTCGTGGCATGCCTTGCCCTTTTACTGTCTGCCCATGTCTCTGCCCGGTGTTCTTTAATGGACTCCAATATTAGACTTAACTCAGGATTTAAGGGCATGGTGTCAGTAAGCTGTGGGGTAGCTGTTCCATATTCATTTCCACCTAGTGATTCAGCTAGTGGTTCAGGCGGGGTTCCAACCATCTTTGTATGGGAGTAATCCCATTTCAGGTTACTACCTATTAATTTCTTTGTTCTTCGGTTCCGAGGTTCAGTGCTGCTTTTATGGCCCCTGTGGCGCTTTGAACGTTTAAGCGCAGTTTCTGGTTCTTCCAACGTGCTGGACTCTGAGGTTACAGAGTTAGACCCACTAGTTTCACTGTTGTATGAATCGGGGGCCTCAGACTCCGAGCCATCAGTCAGGGAGAAGAGTTTATCCACCCCATCCAGGGTGATATCAGTCACTGCTGCCGCTCCAAGCTGCTCAGTACCGAGTGACTTGTGGCATTCCTCTTTGCTTCCTCCTACCCCTGCCACCGTCACTGCCTGTTCAAATTGCTGAGACTCGCCTGTGCCATCTGGGTCTCTATCTCCTGCCAGGGCCTCCCCTGCCTGTGCTCCAGGTGCCGCATCCAGTTCCCCCAAGTCTGTTGGTTTTTCAATAGTATCCTTCTGATATGGGGGGTTACCCGAATGCTTGTTGTTAAAAAAGTCAGTAATTGAGGGCTGCGGTGTAGATAAACCTTCGTTACCAAGTCCACCAACCCCCTCTTCCATGCCAGCCCCTGTCCTGATGCCTTTAGAAGTGGCTTGAGTCCTCCTTTTCCCAGCACCCGTATTGCCTGATATATGCTTCCCCGCTAGGACATCTGCTGTCTTACCTGTCCCTGCGGTAGGCTGTTCGTGGGCTGAATCCTGTCTGGCAGCCGGAATGCGTGCAGCAGGTCTACTAACTGTAGTCAATCCTTCTCCTCTATCCTTCTGTATCTTTGCCGGCTTTGGTGGCATTGTAGTGCCTGTAGCCACCCAGGCAGTACAGAAGCTAGATCCAGCCACCAATCGAGGAAAGCTCCTGATGTGTCCCGCCCACCAGCCAAGGACACCGAGACACCGACGTGCAGCAGGCACAAACACTGACCGCCAGTTCCAAATCCTTCCTTCTCTCCACAGCGGGGGTCCGGCAATCATGCCGCGAGGACTCGCATGTAGAAAGAGCAGCACCAGCCGTCTGTTCGTCCGCCCGGAATCAGGTATCTGTGCGCGGTATCAGCAGGAGCAAGGGGGGGTGTTGGAGACCTCGGGAGAGCGCGTCCGCAATACGTCTATGTGGCCGCCATCTTGCTTTCCCACCCACAGAATTTTGGAATGTTAAAGAGAAACACTTCTTGTCACTTCTGTGGGAAGATTGGGCATTGGAAGAGGCAGTGTCATCAGAATCCAAACTGAATTCAGGGGAAGGTTATTCTACAAATGGAGAGAAATGTGATGGTCCCAAAAATATCAAATTCTGAGCAGGGTGTACAGAGTCAGAAATAATTTTGAATGCAGAGGCCTTCAGCCCCAGTGATGCACCAAAACATGAGAAACAAGAAGCCCTGTAGAGGAGGGTACCAACAGAATCTATTGATTCAGAATGATGTTTTGGCGGGGAACCGTTCACAATGGCTGTGCCTGAGGGAGGAGGAGGATTGCATGCTTGGAGCAGTCCTAGAGTTGGATCAAAGTGGGCCATACGTTGATGGAGAAGTAAATGACCATCAAGTTTAATTGTTGATTGTTCAGGGGCTACCTGTTCTACAGTTTATTCTGTGGAAGTCCCAAACCTAGCACTCTTGGGAAGAGAAGTCCAAGTTGTAGGGATCAGCAATAAACAGATTGCTAACCAGGTTACAGCCAATGTTCCAGTTACAACTGGTCTAATGGAGAACAAGCACCAGTTAATTTTGTGTGATTCAAGTCATGTCCTGTGAACATAATGGGAAGGGATTTGCTTTGCAAAATGAATTGTGTGATTTGCTGCACACTGGATGGTGTTGTGATTGAGACACAAGATGAAGACTCAATGTTTAAAATAAACTCACCAGATTCAAGAGCTCAGTTATTCCCAGTTTTAACAAAAGAGGACCTGCCTCTGGATTTAAGGTATATTGTCAAAGATGTGGTATGGGACTTTAGTGGAAAAGAGATTGGATTGATTAAAAGATCAAAGCCAGTAAAAATAAAGATGAGGCCACATGCAGTATTTCCTAGAACTAGATAATACAGACTCACCATGGAGGCATAAGAAGGAATGAAACCAGTTATTGAAAAGATGACTGATCAGAGAAGGTACCTGGTAGTCCTTATAATTCTCCTGTGATGGCAATTAAAAGGCCGAATGGCAAATGGAGAGTTGTACAAGATCTTTGAAAGGCTAACAAGATTGTTGTGCCATGTTGTCCTGTGGTACCAAATCCAGCAGTGATTTGTTACAAATTACATTAGATGCTGATGACTTATGCCAAGCGTTCTTCTTGATTCTTCTCCATGAGGAAAGCCCGTTTTTGTTTGCTTTCCAACTTTTTAACAACATTTGTGTGTGGTTTAGAACTCCACAAGTGTATACAGAAAGTTCTTTGATTTTTAGCCAAATCCGAAGACAAATCTGGAGGGTTTGAGGTAGCCATACAATTTAGTCTTAGTGCAATATATTGTTGGTCTGTTGGTTGCATCTAAGAAAGAGGAGGACAGTAAATTTAATACAATTGCCTTGTTAAATCATCTAGTTGAGAATGGACATAAAGTCTCCCCAACTAAAATGTATGATTGTAAAAAGGAAGTAATCGACCATGGACACCATATGCTCAAGGGGCACACAAAGCAGGCACACACGCCTGCTGCACGCTGGGGTACTTTTCGCAATATGGCCCCTGTTCTACTTTTCATAGGGATCTCCACCTCTTGGCTTCTCAGTTGCCTTTCACGGCCTCTCCCAAGGAAGCTGTGTTTTATGACGCCTGTGAAAAATGTTTGAAGAAAGTCTCTAAAGAACGTTTCTGCAATTCTGAAAATGAGCTTGCTGACCACCCAGAGGGAGGTTTGGATGTCTCTTGGAATTGGTGGATACTGTCGTCAGTGAATTCCAAATGTTTCCTATATTGCAAAACCTTTAGTAAGGTTGACATGTAGAGGCATACAAGATCCAGTACCATTTGACAAAGAATGTTCTGATGTATTTGAGAAATTGAAAGAGAATTTGTGTCATGCACCCTCATTCAGGGTGCCTGATTACAGTTTAACATCTTTTCTATTTTTCCATGAGATAAGTGGATATGCACTTTTGATCCTTATACAGAAACATTGTGGTCTCATGCGCCCAGTGGCTTACTTGTCAGCTGTATTAGATCCAGTAGTTGTAGATCTTCCAGGTTGTTTGAAATTAGTTGCTGCTGTTTGCATCGTTACTGAACAAAGTGAAGGAATAGTGATGGGGCATATTTTAATTGTATATATCCCACATTCAGTGGAAATTCTTTTGACCAGAACGAGGACACAGCATATAACAAACAGCAGGCTGACTCATTATGAACAAGTTATGCTTCCAGCCGAGAACATCACTATTAGGAAGTGTAGTTCCTTAAATCCAGCAACACTGCTTCCTATTTCAGACAAGAGTTGTGAAGACACGAAAAATGATGAATCTGACCACAACTGCATTGAGATTACTGACTTATGTACAAAACCAAGACCAGACATTAAAGAGACACCTTTGGAAATGGCTGATCTGGCATTCAGTTATGTACAAATACAAGACCCGAGATTAAAGAGACACCCTTGGAAATGGTTGTTCTGACATTGTTGATGGTTCTTGTTTGACAGACCAATGTGGAGCATTGAGAGCTGCCTATGCAGTATGTTCCATTTCTGAAACTTGGTAGCATCTTCTCTGCCAAATGTAACTTCAGCACAAGTGGCATAATTAGTTGCATTGACAAGAGCTTACTGCTTGTCAGAGGTTTTGAATATGACAATTTAAACAGAGAGCCAGTATGGTTTTGGGGTTGTGCATGACTTTGGTCAGCTGTGGTCACAGAGAGATTTTATGACATCTTTAGGAGCTTCAATAAAGAACAGTGTCTACATATTGGATTTGTTGAAAGCAATACAGAAGCCAAAGGAAATTGCTGTGGTCAAGTGTGTTGCCGATAAAACTGGAAAGGACTTGGTCACATTTGGAAATAGATATGTGGACCAGACAGCAAAATATTGTACATTACAGGATGAGACAGTTGTGCAAGGGTGTGAAAATAATGAATCAAAGTAAATACAGTGCAATATTCAGAAGATTTAAATTGTTTCTTTATGATTCCAATCCAAACTTCTTTGAGTGAATTGAGAGTTCTCTAAGAGGAAGCCCCAGATGAAAAGAAAAAGAAATGGGGAACATTGGGTTACAAGAGAAATTATCAGGATCTGTATGTAAATACTGAGAGTAAATATGTCCTTCTAGATACGGTATCATACCCTATGTGTAAATATTTTCATAATAGAACACATGTAGGGAGAGATAGCTTAGTGTGAATATTCAAAATGTACTGGGAGAATACAGGAATCAGAAATGTTGCTGATGATATTTGTGGAAGGTACGTGGTGTGCCAGTTAAAAAATCAGGTAAGCAAAACTGGGACAATCATGAATCATATTGGCAACTCTGAGGGCCCATTTACAAGACTCCGAGGAGACTTTTTGAGATGCCAAATTATAATAGATTAAAGTACACCTTAGTAGTTGTCTGCTTGTTTTCTAAATGGATTGAGACCTATCTCACCTGGAGATGAGATAGCCTTACAGTTGCCAAATTGTTGTTGAGGGAGTTGATACTGAGATTTGGCCTCCCCACTGCTATTGAGACAGATCGTGGTACTCATTTCAAGAATGCGATTTGGCGAATAATCTGTACAATGTTTGAGATCAACCAGAGGTTCCATTGTCGCTATCATACACAATCTTCAGGAGTTGTAGAAAGGGCAAAAGAAACTCTCAAAAACAAACTCGAAACATTTGTGCTTCTACCGGCTTGAAATGATCAGATGCTCTTTCTTTTGTTTTGATTAGTATGAGAAGTACTTCTGACAGAAAGACTGGTTTGTCTCTGCATGAGATTATCATGGGAAGAGCAATGAGACTTGCATGTGTTCCTTCAGCTGCAAACGTTTCAATAACTGATGACATTGTGCAAGATTACTGCCAAGGTCTGGCTAATATTGTGAAATCTGTCTCTCATCAGGTGAATGTGGCAACAGAAGACACAAAGGATATTCCTTGTCATAACCTGAATCCAGTAGATTGGATAATGGTTCAAAAACATATCAGAAAGTGCTGCCTTGAGGACAGGTGGCACAGACTCTTCCAAGTATTCCTGATGACGAACATTGTGGTCAAGTGTGCTGGAGTGCTGCAGTGGATTCACGCTGCTCACACAAAAAAGTGAAAGCGGGAGATGCAGTGGAAGAGTCAACTGAGGAAACAGATATAAGTTCACAGAACCAAGTACAAAGTCAAGCTCAAAGTCAAGCTCAAGTTCACGGCGTTGTTCCAGAAGGGGTGATGGTGAGGACAACAAACAGAATGAGGTGGTGAAATTTCAGTTTAGTGAAAGTTCTGATGAAGAATCTGAAATTCCTGAAGTCCAGTTTTAAAGCAGGGATCAGAGTGAAGGGTTGTAACAGTGCACAAGACAAAAGCATGAGTAGCAGTAGGAAGAAGTAGTCTCTGGTACAAACAATGAAAAGATGCACTTGAAAATCAGAATTACAAAGACCCCAGAGGAAAAAAGAAGTCCACAGTGAACAAAACAAACAAAGTTGATCAAAGTTCAAGTTAAGGTTCAAGTTTGAGTCAAGGCTCTTTGGAGAATAAAGAGACTGACAAAGACTGTTGCTAAACAGAGAATAACTGAAGAAGACATTCCAAGGAAAAGAACTTACAAAAGAAAACACTGTGAACCAGAATAGAAACCTGGGAGATAAGTAGATTCTGAAACTAGTGGACGAGAATCACAATTGGCTAAAAGATCAACTAGAAGGAGAGTGCCAAATAGAAAGTATGCCTCGCCTAAATGGGAGTATATAGCTACAGTCTCAGAAGAAGAAGATGAAACAGCTCTGAATAACTATAAGTCAGCTAATCAATGCCAGTACAAGTTTGAGAGTATATTAGAGAGTGACTTTTAAACAGAAGAACCACCTTGAATAAATGAAAGGGATTTTTGAGAAAGAAATCTTTAGAGACAGCTGCTGAACAAAGAAAGAAGATTGAAACGTAAACTGAAATGCACTTTTGAAAAGAAACTGAGAAGAATATTTTGAATTTTTGATTTTGATTATTGTTATAATGAAAAAATAAGAAATATACAATTGTTTTAAAGAACATTTTGGTTGATTTAAAATCTCTAACACTAAGTTTTTGTCTCAAATAGAAGATGGAGTATATCAAATGCTGTAAAGTTGTAGGGTCAGTATTGATAATAATAATAATATTAATAGATTTAGTGAGACTAGTTGGGACTCAAGATATCTGTAAATCCGGTTTTGTTTTTATTTTATTTTCTCTTATTGCCAAAAATAGTGTCCATATCCAACTCATTCAATGATTACTAAACATATTCAACCATTACAACATTTATACACTCTTATCCTCATATATTGTTTTCACAAAGAAACACTGATGGCCCACATCCTGTTTTGTGCTGGGCCAATTAACAACACAATCTAATATTCAGAACCTGTATATTGTATATTGTTAGACTTAGATTGGTGCTTTTTGTAACAATTATTTTACATTTCTTGTGGACTCCTTTTAGGGAAAAAATGTAATTTTTCCTAAAAAATTTAAAAGACTGTGTGATGCATTACACATAACACATAGAAAAAGGAACATGTCTTTAAAGATTGTTTTTGTTCAGGAAGGGAAGAGTTTTGGCAGGGTTGGTGAATGATTAGGTAATATAGGTGGGAATACTTTAAGATTAATACTAACACCTGCAATAATCACAATGATGTGTGCAATTATTCTGTTTCTTTTGCTAAAATGTTCTGAGTGTATGATTAGTAGATGTAAAAACAAAGGTAGAGGTGAAAATAGATTGTTGAAAAGAAACAAATCCATCGAAATGGAAATAGAGAATAATAGGCTCATGTCTACAACCAGATGAAGATTGCAGAGTAGAATTCCAGAAAGCAACTGAAAATGTTGACAGTTTTGACTAAATGATTTCATGAATAATTACGTTGTATTCATGTGTTTTTAATGATTACAGAAGAATCAGAAGGGAGATTTGTAAACGTTTTTTTTAAACATCATTTTGTGTGACAATATTAAAAACGTATGATTTTTGTGACAGATTTGAGACGCAAATGTTGAACTAATATGATTGTTGTTCAAACTTGTTTAATAGTCTGTAATACGGTGTTGGCACAGAGGCAAAGTGATTGCCTCATTTTCATGGAGTCCACGCCCTCATTCAAATGAGGAAACGCTCTGTCACGATTACATGCCCACCAATGCCATCAATATTACAGAAGGGGCTACACAAGCATCTGTGGCCCCTTCTGTGATACCAAATTGTTCCAGGGGCACACAAAGAGGGCACACATGCCTGTTCCATGCAGGGGTACTGTTCGTAATATGGCCCTCGTTCTACTTTTCATAGAGATCACTAGCTCTTAGCTTCCTAGTTGTCGTTCATGGCCTCTCCCAAGGAAGCTGTGTTCTATGATGCATTTGAAATCTGTACAGGAATAAGCCCTATACTGTTGCTGAGACAAAGTATATTTGTTTATCTTGCACTTTCTAAATTGCATCTCAAGCACGTGGTGGGAAACAAAGAACAATACACCAAACTAACATGGTGATTCATCGCATGTTTTACGGTCACCACCCGACTCACAGTCCATGCCTGAAGTGAGGTGCTGAACCTGGAAACATTTCGAACAAATGACAAAGCCAGAAGGGCAAACAGTACAACCGGGAGGTGGTGGTTAGTGATCTGACTATTTACAGTAGGCACTAATGAGTTAATATGCCAAAGGATAGACTATAACAACAATACTGTGTCAATACGTTTTAATCCAGTCTCTCCCTGCAGAGAGGCTGTAAATTAGCCTTTCTTTCAAACCTTATCTGGAGCCAAGGATGCTTACCCTGCCTTGATGCCCGCCTTGAAGCGCCATCTTCTGGTCTTTTGTCAGCTTTAGAGAAGCTAGTTATAGATTCCTGGCAGCAGGCACCTTGGATCTACCTGAGCACTCAGTGAACATCCGAGGTGCCCGTATCTAAGAGGTGTTTGCCGGGCTAGCCACCAACACCCAGATAAGAGCCCAGGCCTGGCAGCCCTTGTGCAGGCTTTGTTTATTTATTTAAAGCCCCTCCAAGCCCAAGCAGGAACATTCGGGTGACAAAAGCACAGACTTTGGGCTACATAGCATTCCTACCCCAGACTCTTGTTGGATCTGAGGACCCTTGGAAACTTGTAATAACAATACCATGCATGTGACACAATAAATAACACAAACACCTTGTGGATAAAATATGTTGCAAGTTTATTGCTTACACAGTTTCGGTTAGCTTATGGGCAATCCAGGTGTTGACAATGAGTTTGTTGAACAGCTGACACCCATCCTAAGAAAGCTGAAGCTGTCCTGGTGGTGGTCTCAATAACAATGTGCTTAGATTCTTTATAGCGCATTCACTTTAAGTGATTCACTTAAAGGGGGGTTGCCACTCTACTCTTTACTTTTGCGTCATGCTCCTGAAAGTCAGACCAAGAGACCGGCCCATCTCCACAGTTGCTCAGGGTTTCAATTGTACCCTGAGGGATTAAGGAGCGCCATCACACCGTCCCAGGCCCTGCCGCAATGACTCCAAGTGGCCTGAGGAGTTCCCTTTTGGCCCCACGATCCCCTATCTGGAGGCCCTTTTAGTTTTTTAAAATCTTTAGGATCACCCTGTAACTCCGCCAAGCCTCGGGGATAGCACCTTGCGATACCCGAGAAACCCCACCTGTGCTCGCCTCACATCTCCATTACGTACAGCCAGCTCCTTTCCAAAGCATCCCTGATGTTTAGCAAGAAAATGTGCTAATATCGGATAGATGTACCCCATTTGGTGCAAAATTACTGCTCAGAAGGTTATGGCTAATGAAGCCAAATCTACATTTCTTTGCCAATTTCTGTAGCAACAGGTTAACCCTTCACCTGGACATTTCAATATCTGCAGGTGATCTAACCCCCTGCCACAACCTACATGGGATGATTTCAGAACATACTACTTCACCTCTTCCCATTAGGGTGTCTATGCTGGCAAGACCCTGTCTCATGGCCTGCATAAGCAGGCCCCTCTGATAGAAGGTCTGGTCATTTGCCCCCAGATGGATTATCAGTATGTCTGCTCTACATCCTCCCTTCCCCAAAAGTTGGGGAAAATTAGGTTCCGCATGGTCCATCTCTTTCCTGGGCTTCCCATCAGGACAATTGAATCCTCTCTCTGGCCTACTGTGCTGCTTCGGCCACAAAGGAGAGACCCATCATAACTCCTGAAGAAAACAAGAAGGTACGCATTACCACAAACTTTATCAACATCTGTAAGTACACTCATTTCCTGACCAGCCACGGCCAGGCATTACACTGGTATTAGCTATGCATAAACACAATAGAAACAGAGCAGTGAGCAGCCCTCTCTACCTACTATGGTCCTATCTTGACAGCTACCATCCTATCTAACAGGGGAGCAAAATTAGAATGCTGTCCCGTCTATGTCGCCCTCGGTGCGACGTGGCTAGCTGCAGTTTAGATGGTATTATTGCAACAAAAAAAAAGACACCAGGGCTCTGATTGTGCAACACACTTGAACATCAGTGTGCTTTCTATAGAAGGGAATGTGTGCTGTTCCTACCATTAGAAAGCACATTTTGCAAAGTGAATGAACTCTGTGCCCTGTCATCAGACGCCATTTTACCAAACTCAATAATATGCTTTTTTGACCAAAGAAGATTGAGGATGAATGGCATCTGAACATGTGACCTCCTGGTTAAACACAGATTTCTTCAGCAAGTTTCGTAACCCACTGATCTGTCTGAATTCTGGCACCTGGTGAAATGGGAATTTCAGAACAAACTTTTCACCAACCAATTCAACTTGTCAGTTGGCAAAATGTTGCCTTTGCACCTCATTAGTTTGTGTAAATGATGGTGAAAAATTGCCTCAGCAAAGGTGCAATCCTGTGTATTACAGAAAACTTTCCTCCAAGGTGCGATTTAGTGACAAATGTATCAATGATTTGTGAATTCAATTGTAGTGGCACACCACAACCACTCAAAAGGTGTGGTACTTGATTCCCAAAGTGGGAGGTCTTCCCGTAGGACATCGTCCTTCCTCTGTTGTGAGGGGGCAAATCGGGGTTTAATTCGGCAGTTGTCCTGACAGTACTGCCTGCAGCCAATCACAAAGGTTTGCAAACTGTGACCTGCTTAGGTAATATTCATTAGGCAGGTTTTGTGAAGCCCTGTGAACGTGCAATTTGCAGTGCGACTTATTGGTATCTAGGTCGCATTGCAAATTACATTCGCCTATCTGTTGGTGTTCAAATTGCACATCAATGGCTTACGAATTGGAATAGTACATCAGGCACATAGTTATGTAATCACGATTGAGCCATAAATTACTTGCTTGTTTGTTATTATTCTTTCTTTCTTACCTGTCCTTGCTTACCTGTTGTCACTTGTTGTGACCTGTTGGTCTTCAACAGTGATTCTTTTTAACATTCTGGCTTTACCTTTCATGGCCAGTTGGATTTTGCTCTCTGGAATGCTTGGTTGGAGACCAGCAGACTCTGCCTTTGAGCCAATAAAGTCCTAAATTTATTAAACGAATACGTCTCCATGACTCTTGACTACTGGTTCACTTATGCACTACAGAGGGATTGAAGCAGATAAAGGTGCTGCTGGATCTGGTTGCAATTGTGCTCTTCAGGATTTTCCTAGGAGTGAGCGGTGGATGATGGACCGATACCTGGAGTGTGCATCATTTTTGAAGTTGGGTTTTTGAGAAGAGGCTGCCACATGTGACTTCTCTTTAGAGAGGGGTGAAGAAGCGGGCGAAGAGGAAGGCATTAAAAATGTTTATGATGGTTTCTAAAATGGTAACAATTTCTCAATTTATGCGAAGATAATGTCATCATTGTATAGTAACTTGTAGGCCAGCGGTCAGACAGTGTAGGGTTGGCGGGAGTGTGAGAATGGGGTTAGGAGATGTATGTTTTTTAAGTATTTATGTTTATGGTGTCGATGTTACGCGTGATGGTGTCGATTTGTTTAATTAAGCATTTATTGACACTAGGGAATTTGTGGACTGTATGAGGGAAAAGAATTGAAGAGGGGTGTGTTAGGTATCGCAAAGAGAAGATCTCCTCTCAGCATCGAATCACCTGAAAACTTGTCGCCATTCTCTTGAAAGGTGCGTCACACCATCGAGCATTTTATTTTACATTATTGTATTACCACTGCCTTTACTCCTGCAAATACCAGCTCTCCCGGCTGCTGCTCTCCCTGGTGCCTCTTAAATTGGTGCTACCCTCTACTAAAGAGTTTTGTTGTCTGACAAAGTCATATATTTAGTGGTTTTTCAATGTGAAGTGATTTTAGCTCCATCTGGTCTACATAACAGTGGAGCCTGTGAATGCTGGCGCTCCTATGTAAATATACGAGCCCATTAGCACTCTCTCCTGATATGCCCTTCTATATAAAACACAACGGCAGCGTTCCCTTTTATGAACCAGGCCAAGACACGCAGAAGGAGCACTGTGAAAGCCATTTATGAGGCTTGATTCCAACATCTCACCAAAATGTGTTAGCTTAATCCATCCTGAAAACAATTGTCGAAATTGACAGTGACGCATCAGCAGCAATGACTGTGTAATTAGAGCAGTTAATGGGTCAGAAGCTAAGTGTTTTAGCCGATGACAGATAGAGACATTGGATAATGTAGACTTTGCTGTTCACAAATACCATGCTGCTGATTAATAGCAGCCCAGTCTTTTCTCGCCTGTTGTTTGGGCCGCAGATTTTGTTAGGCCTTGCTTTGCATGCCAGTGCAGCTACTCTAGAGTGCAAGCTGGTGTTTCTAATGTAGGCTGTCATAAAGCTGGCATCAAAAGGCGTGCACAGCTTGGAAATCTCACACGAATGGTCTGGGATCTATGCAAAGGGGGAGCCATCTTTTTCCTATGCAGCCTTGCCCGAGATCCATTGCAATTAGTATTGTGAAATTAAGCTCTTTGCGCATGGCATACTCATTTTTTTCAGGAGCTTACAGATTCTGAATCTGCTCTAAACGTGATTGTCGAGAGAGCTAACTGAGGCGTAAATGAAGACCTGATTTCATACACTTTTATTGCCTTTTATGATTGAGTGCAGATCTATGTTGTCAGCCGTGCCAAGTACCATGCATCAGCCGTTAGACTAACGCATGTCAGTGTGGTGCTCCGCATCACCACACTGAATTGCAAAGTCACTCATAATAGGCATAGCAGTAGGCCGGGTGGAGTTCGTGGAGTTGCACCCATTTGCGTGACATTTTATGTCAGATGCAGCGCAAAGTGTGTTCTGGTGCCGGAAATTGTGCACGAATGGCACCAGATGGTTCGCATGGGGTGGCTATCTTGTTTTTTTGCTCTGTTTATGGTGCTGGGCCTTGTTTTTAATCTTTCTTTAAACTCTTTAATCCTCCCACTATCAAACTTATCTACCCCTCATTTTTATTTATTGTGTGTCTTTGTGTTTGTGTATTTGATGTTTTTTGTCAGTTTCTTTGTTTTTTTGTGAGTTTTGTACTTTTAAATTTTTTTGCTTTGCTTTCTTATTTTTTTTCTTCCTTCCTTCCTTTTCCTGTTTTTTATCTTCCCCCCACCCAGCGGCATAGCAGAGCAGGGGAGCGGCAGTGCCAGGCTCCCCAAACCCCCCGCAGCACCAGTCGCCTACCTTGTTGCCAGTGCCGCCGCAAAGGGGTGCAGCCTGCATGCAATTTTTTCAGAGGTGGAGGTGGCTGCGCTAGTTTTTTATGTGCAGCACCACCTTCTGGCAGTAGGTATGGCATCTGGGAGCATCAGCAGCGGTGGGGAGGGTGCACTGGGCTGTGCCAGGCTGTGCGCCGCAGCTCTGTGGTATTGTGCACCCAACAAATGCTGACGCACCGATAGGCCGGCATCCTGCACAGGGACAAGGACCTGCTGGGTGTGGAGGTTGCAGGGCTCGGAGAGTAACTATTTATTTGTTGTGTTCTTTTTATGCTAAAATGTTGTTTTCCCAAAAAGAATGCTGCTAACAGCCAGAGTTAAGTTAAGTTTATGTTACAAATATTATGTGATCATCATCTAGCCAGGTGGTTGGTGCTACCTAATCGTACTCATTGGCGCTCGCTTGGGCTGATTATTTAAGAAGTATGCAGAGACTCCTCTGTCCTCCTGTCACTAAGATAGTGGTAGTTTATAGCATTAGTGCGTTAGCGTTCTTTCACTTCTGTGTGCCTTTCTTTTTGTAGCTTGTACAGTCCCAAGCAATCTCCCAGTGATGTGTATGCATGCATCTATGCATTGATAACAATGCAGACTGAGTTGACCCGTCAAGGGGGGTTGAGATTGAGATTGAGATGAGAAGCAGAGATCAATTTATTAGTAGTTCCAAAATGTAGTTTAGGAATTTGGAATAGGGTTAGGTTTAGGAAATTAGGAATAGGTCCACTTGATACTACTACTTTAGGCAATCTGGTTTTTGAAAAGTATAATTTTACTGCGTTTGCCTGTCAAAATATTTTTGGGGAGATTAACTGTACCACAAATCTTTTTTATTTTATCTTCTTTATTTCTTATATCAGCATCCAGGAGAAAGAAAAGAGCCCACAGAAGGGGATGAGGAAGCTGGGTATGCCTTGACAAGTGCTTCGACTAATGGATTTGCTGGCTCCAGTAAGTCCTCCTGTTAATATAATTATTGCTTCCCTAACTTTTACCGCTCCACATTTAGTCTAATCTTTCATTTTTATTGTTTTTTACTGTGCCTGTCTCCTAATTTTTTCCAACTCCTCTTTGTTCTATCCATTGTTTGCTAATTTCTTCTTATCCCAGCATTATTCTATTTACTTATTTTCTATATCTTAAGTTTCTGTACTTGACATCACACTGTCTTCCTTTCTTCTGCTTTTTTAGTGAGCTTTGCCTCTCCCCTTATATATCTTGTGGAATGGTACTGTATGACTCAGAGAACTCATTTTAGGTCAGGTACGGTGAAGATTGGATGCCCAAGAAAGGTATTCTGCACATGTTTGTTGATAAGGCTTTCTTTTTCCTGCTCATGCTCAAACAGTAAAATGAGAGAGTGGCCATGGTCATGATGGGCCCCTCAATGTTGTGTATGCAATATTATCATAGTATGCCAGCAGTTGATGACAGTGAAACATGGCTGGAAGTATGATGCATTTGCCAACCAAGACCTTATGTCCTTCCTTGATCAATTATTCCACTCCTTCATTGCGCTTCAATGACTCAGATTCATCTTAGTTCTGCCCCTCCATTACAAAACGTTTTTGGTTGGCTTGACTACCTGGCGTTTCAAACATTGCCATATGGATGGATGGTTTTCAATGGTGAAAGACTGGATGAGAGAATGTAAAGCTTAAATGGTGTGTATCAAAGCCATGGGTTAAGAAAACTACAACAATGAAACGATGAATGGATAATTCCTTGGATGAAGAAACAAGGGAGCTCTTCTAGGGTTTGCTCACCTACTTCGCTTGCTTGGAATGGTTTTATCATAGCTTTAATTCAAAGGGTTGGGGGGGCGTATGTTTGTCAAGTGACGCAGATATTCTGTATCCAACCCATTGTCAATCATCACCTCCCTTCCTACCCATGGCATTTTGCCACTGCTACCCATAATGACCTAATTGCTGCCTGGTTCGATTTGGCACTGCAGTGTTGGCTTTGCAATGTGCTTCTGCTTCAGTTAATGTGGCATTTAGAAACTTTTCAATGCATGGCAATGTGAAAACAAGGTGTGTTTCCCTTCCTTCCCAGTGCCTACTCAGTCACTCCTAGTACTTCGCTCCTTTATTCTTTCCTAAGCTCTGTCCCAGACTTCCCAAAAATTTGAGAAACCCATTCTTGGCATGCACCACATTTTTCTGACCAAGTGATATATTTCATCATGGCTTCCATTACGGATTTAGCAAACACAAGGAGATGATGGATGGAGCGCTGAAACTTTTCAGACACTCGCCCCCAGTCACAGATCTGGGTTAAATCTATCATCGTTCTTTAGCTCACTTTGCCACCTCAGTTCAGACCCAGCCATATGCAAATCAGTCTTGACCCTGTGCCTCATGGGAACAGTCCAGCCCGAACTGCCTAGCCAGGTCTTCCCTGAACCGGAAACAAGCATCCGGGGACCGGTTTCGGGCTAACAGCCCTCATCAGCCAGGCTAGGTTGAATCCAGTGGCAAAGTGAGCAGGGGACCCACGTCTGGGCATACCCTGCCAACTTAGGGCGAACAAAGCAAACACAAGGAGATGATGGATGGAGCGCTGAAATGTTTCAGACACTCACCCCCAGTCACAGATCTGGGTTGAATCCATCATCGTTCTTTAGCTCACTATGCCACCTCAGTTCAGACCCAGCCATATGCAAATCAGTCTTGACCCTATGCCTCATGGAAACAGTCCAGCCCGAACTGCCAAGCCAGGTCTTTCCTCAACCGGAAACAAGCATCCTGGGACTGGTTTCGGGCTAACAGCCCTCATCAGCCAGGCTAGCTTGAATCCAGTGGCAAAGTGAGCAAGGGACCCACGTCTGGGCATACCCTGCCAACTTAGGGCGAACAAAGCAAACACAAGGAGATGATGGACGGAGCGCTGAAACTTTTCAGACACTCACCCCCAGTCACAGATCTGGGTTGAATCCATCATCGTTCTTTAGCTCACTTTGCCACCTCAGTTCAGACCCAGCCATATGCAAATCAGTCTTGTTCCTGTGCCTCATGGGAACAGTCTAGCCCGAACTGCCAAGCCAGGTCTTCCCTGAACCGGAAACAAGCATCCTGGGACCGGTTTCGGGCTAACAGCCCTCATCAGCCAGGCTAGCTTGAATCCAGTGGCAAAGTGAGCAGGGGACCCACGTCTGGGCATCCCCTGCCAACTTAGGGCAAAAAAAGCTAACACAAGGAGATGATGGACGGAGTGCTGAAACTTTTCAGACACTCACCCCCAGTCACAGATCTGGGTTGAATCCATCATCGTTCTTTAGCTCACTTTGCCACCTCAGTTCAGACCCAGCCATATGCAAATCAGTCTTGACCCTGTGACTCATGGGAACAGTCCACCCCGAACTGCCAAGCCAGGTTTTCCCTGAATCAGAAACAAGCATCCTGGGACCGGTTTCGGGCTAACAGCCCTCATCAGCCAGGCTAGCTTGAATCCAGTGGCAAAGTGAGCAAGGGACCCACGTCTGGGAATACCCTGCCAACTTAGGGCGAACAAAGCAAACACAAGGAGATGATGGACGGAGCGCTGAAACTATTCAGATACTCACCCCCAGTCACAGATCTGGGTTGAATCCATCATCGTTCTTTAGCTCACTTTGCCCCCTCAGTTCAGACCCAGCCGTATGCAAATCTGTCTTGGCCCTGTGCCTCATGGGAATAGTCCAGCCTGAACTGCCAATCCAGGTCTTCCCTGAACCAGAAACAAGCATCCTGGGACCGATTTCGGGCTAACAGCCCTCATCAGCCAGGCTAGCTTGAATCCAGTGGCAAAGTGAGCAAGGGACCACGGGTCCCAGGATGCTTGTTTCCGGTCCAGGGAAGACATGGCTTGGCAGTTCGGGCTGGACTGTTCCCATGAGGCACAGGGTCAAAACTGATTTGCATATAGCTGTGTCTGAACTGGGGTGGCGAAGTGAGCTAAAGAACGATGATGGATTCAACCCAGATCTGTGACTGGGGGTGAGTGTCTGAAAAGTTTAAGCGCTCCGTCCTTCATCTCCTTGTGTTTGCCTTGTTCACCCTAAGTTGGCAGGGTATGCCCAGACGTGGGTCCCTTGCTCACTTTGCCTTTGGATTCAAGCTAGCCTGGCTGATGAGCGCTGTTAGCCCGAAACCGGTCCCAGGATGCTTGTTTCCGGTCCAGGGAAGACATGGCTTGGCAGTTCGGGCTGGACTGTTCCCATGAGGCACAGGGTCAAGACTGGTTTGCATATAGCTGTGTCTGAACTGGGGTGGCGAAGTGAGCTAAAGAACGATGATGGATTCAACCCAGATGTGGGACTGGGGGTGAGTGTCTGAAAAGTTTCAGCGCTCCGTCCATCATCTCCTTTTGTTTGCCTTGTTCGCCCTAAGTTGGCAGGGCATTGCCAGTAGTGGGTCCCTTGCTCACTTTGCCACTGGATTCAAGCTAGCCTGGCTGATGAGGGCTGTTAGCCTGAATCCGGTCCCAAGATGCTTCTTTCCGTTCCAGGGAAGACATGGCTTGGCAGTTCGGGCTGGACTGTTCCCATGAGGCACAGGGTCAAGACTTATTTGCATATAGCTGTGTCTGAACTGGGGTGGCGAAGTGAGCTAAAGAACGATGATGGATTTAACCCAGATCTGTGACTGGGGGTGAGTGTCTGAAAAGTTTCAGCGCTCCGTCCATCATCTCCTTGTGTTTGCCTTGTTCGCCCTAAGTTGGCAGGGTATGCCCAGACGTGGGTCCCTTGGTCACTTTGCCACTGGATTCAAGCTAGCCTGGCTGATGAGGGCTGTTAGCTCTAAACCGGTCCCAGGATGCTTGTTTCCGGTCCAGGGAAGACATGGCTTTTCAGTTCGGGCTGGACTGTTCCCATGAGGCACAGGGTCAAGACTGATTTGCATATAGCTGTGTCTGAACTGGGGTGGCGAAGTGAGCTAAAGAACGATGATGGATTCAACCCAGATCTGTGACGGGGGGTGAGTGTCTGAAAAGTTTCAGCGCTCCGTCCATCATCTCCTTGTCTTTGCCTTGTTCGCCCTAAGTTGGCAGGGTATGCCCAGACGTGGGACCCTTGCTCACTTTGCCTTTGGATTCAAGCTAGCCTGGCTGATGAGGGCTGTTAGCCCGAAACCGGTCCCAGGATGCTTGTTTCCGGTCCAGGGAAGACATGGCTTGGCATTTCGGGCTGGACTGTTCCCATGAGGCACAGGGTCAAGACTGGTTTGCATATAGCTGTGTCTGAACTGGGGTGGCAAAGTGAGCTAAAGAACGATGATGGATTCAACCCAGATCTGGGACTGTGGGGTGAGTGTCTGAAAAGTTTCAGCGCTCCGTCCATCATCTCCTTTTGTTTGCCTTGTTCGCCCTAAGTTGGCAGGGCATGCTCAGACGTGGGTCCCTTGCTCACTTTGCCACTGGATTCAAGCTAGCCTGGCTGATGAGGGATGTTAGCCTGAAACCGGTCCCAGGATGCTTGTTTCCGGTCCAGGGAAGACATGGCTTGGCAGTTCGGGCTGGACTGTTCCCATAAGGCACAAGGTCAAGACTTATTTGCATATAGCTGTGTCTGAACTGGGGTGGCGAAGTTAGCTAAAGAACGATGATGGATTCAACCCAGATCTGTGACTGGGGGTGAGTGTCTGAAAAGTTTCAGCGCTCCGTCCATCATCTCCTTTTGTTTGCCTTGTTCGCCCTAAGTTGGCAGGGTATGCCCAGACGTGGGTCCCTTGCTCACTTTGCCACTGGATTCAAGCTAGCCTGGCTGATGAGGGCTGTTAGCCCGAAACCGGTCCCAGGATGCTTGTTTCCGGTCCAGGGAAGACATGGCTTGGCAGTTCGGGCTGGACTGTTCCCATGAGGCACAGGGTCAAGACTGATTTGCATATAGCTGTGTCTGAACTGGAGTGGCGAAGTGAGCTAAAGAACGATGATGGATTCAACCCAGATCTGTGACTGGAAGTGAGTGTCTGAAAAGTTTCGGCGCTCCGTCCATCATCTCCTTGTGTTTGCCTTGTTCGCCCTAAGTTGGCAGGGTATGCCCAGACGTGGGTCCCTTGCTCACTTTGCCACTGGATTCAAGCTAGCCTGGCTGAGGAGGGCTGTTAGCCTGAAACCGGTCCCAGGATGCTTGTTTCCGGTCCAAGGAAGACATGGCTTGGCAGTTCGGGCTGGACTGTTCCCATGAGGCACAGGGTCAGACTGATTTGCATATAGCTGTGTCTGAACTGGGGTGGCGAAGTGATCTAAAGAACGATGATGGATTAAACCCAGATCAGTTGACTGGGGGTGAGTGCTTGCAATGTTCAACACTCCGTCCATCATCCCCTTTGGTTTTGCTATGTTTGCCCTAAGTTGGCAGGGTATGCCCAGACGTGGGTCCCTTGCTCACTTTGCCACTGGATTCAAGATAGCCTGGCTGATGACGGCTGTAAGCCAGAAACCGGTCCCAGGATGCTTGTTTCCGGTCCAGGGAAGACATGGCTTGGCAGTTCGGGCTGGACTGTTCCCATGAGGCACAGGGTCAGACTGATTTGCATATGGCCATGTCTGAACTGGGGTGGCGGAGTGAGCTAAAGAATGATGATGGATTAAGCCCAGATCAGTTGACTGGGGGTGAGTGCTTGCAATGTTCAACACTCCGTCCATCATCCCCTTTGGTTTTGCTAAATTACCTACAACAACGCTCCATAGTTCGCTTACCTGAGTAGATGAAGCGAGGGCTGTTACCTCTATGAGTCGTCTTACTGCAGGGTTTCTCAAGGTGGTGGTGGTAGTAGTAGCAGGGTAGCACACTAACAGTGAAGGAATCAAAAGCGAGGTTCCACTCCCACCTAGGTGAAGTCCAACTGCAGGATTAATCAGAAGGATTATTCCTCGCAGGCAACAAAATTGAAATAAAAACACTGAGTTAATGGGCTATTATAGCTTAGCTTTATAAAGAACTGAGACCAGACTACTACATAAGAAAGAATACCTGATAGAGATAATATAACAAAAAATAGCAATAGTAACTTCTGAGCAATGGTGAGCTAGTATTTTAATTAAAATTAAAGTTACAAATTCCTCAAGTCATTAAGTGTACTCAAAGTCTGGAGTGGACAAGGTTAAGCTTTTACGCAACACAATACCTGAATGATGATGCTGATGAATGATGTTCTTCTATATCTAAAATATGGATCACGTTTTATGTGTGGGTGAGAAATTGGGCTAGTGTGGGCTATTGCTTAGGTAAAAGAAGATCCTGCACTGAACTGGTGTTGCTTTCACCACATCCGCCCCACCAAGTGTGTGATTAATTTATGATGTAATTTAAGTCACACCTCAATAAATCACACAGCCTCGGGGAAGAGAGTTAGGGGTTTGATGAATGGATGGGAAAGGAGATTTGAAGAAATGTGTGACAAAGACAAACACTACAGAAGGACAATATTCATGTGGGTGATGAGCAGCACATCAACGTCATCAATCTGTTATGGAAGAAAACGAATGAATGAGTATGACACTGTACAGTTAAATGCATTACAAACAGTTCATCAGCCCCAGAGACCCAAGTTATTATTATATATCTAAATTTTCTATTACATAGGTTTGAAAAATAGCAAATGCTAATTATGGAGGAGTGAAGCGCACCCATGGAGTTCTAAAAAATGATTCTTAAAAGGAAAATGATACTGTATTGCCCAATTGGGTCTTTCATTTACATTCTTATTGGATAGTCTGTCAACCTTGGGTTCCTGGCTGAAGCAGTCTGGTAAGGTAAGCATGAGTGTTATGGTGCTTTTGCCTTTTATGCAGGAGAAGAGAAGTCCTGCAGATTGTAAAACAGAAACGATATTGTAGAGTCAGGGAGGAGGACAGAAGGTAAGCTTCATAAGGAGTGTAGCAAGAAGACTCAGAGGCGGAGTAAGAACATAGTACACTGCAATCATTCATTTAATTACTCATGTTTGCTCAATTAAGTGAGAGCAATTACAACAACCAACAATCACAAACAAGTGGCTGCATGTACCAGGCCAATCAAACTTGCAACTGTCATTTAGCTTAGCGTGTGCATAATGTGATGATGTGACATAATCACATGTGTGTCTCCAGTTACCTACAAGAACAGACGCCCCCACCCAACCACATAGTTTCAAATTTGATCCAGCCAGCACACACACTCAGCAGCATTGCATTTCCCAAATCAACGCACCTCTCACCAGACCACAGAGTTGAATAGGCCTCTTAGAGTCATAATCACCATGTTGGTTTCCCTGAAGTAGCTGATAACGTCTTCCGTCTGGCAGTTGTTGAGGTAATCCCACCCTGAGTCCTTCTATCATCCTCCTGACTCCGAGTAACGAATATGTCCAACTCCGTTCCAACTCCCAACCCAAATGAAAGAGATCGACCTGTAGTGCAATGCTGTTGATGAACAACAAGAAAAACATTGAGTAATTTTTTGTGTAGATTGCTAAACAGATAGGGCCAGTCTTTAAGGAGTGTGAACCAGAAAACAAAGCAATGTGGACCCGGCAAACAAATCTCGCTAAGTGTTAAAGGGGAAGAAAAAAATCACCTTCAGGAAAAACAAATCACCCATTAGGCCACCAATATTGTTAATCATCACAAGCACTATCAAGCCTACAAATTATAGTCACCCACCCTCTCTGTCTGCCACCACATGAATCATCTCAACACTCACAATGACTCATATATCACTCATGGGTGCATTCCTTACCTGTTCCAAGTCAGGCACGGTGGTACATTGCTGATCCTCTTTGATTCAAGCAACACACATTGACAGGTCTTGTAAATCAAATATTCTGGGACAGTCCTGCTAGGGGACGAAAAAAAGGCTAGACACGGGATGGAGGCAGGCATTGATTGTCTCTCCAATGTCCTTGAAGGGATTGGGGGAGGCTTCTTCACTGCACACTGGTCCAACTCCAATCCAGCCATACATGTGTCTAAAATGGTGGGGCTGCATTAGTCAGTCAGATACAAACAAACAAAACAATATGTTTCCCTAGCAGTATCCTTTTTTTTGTCGAAGCAGTTCGGCGACTGAAAGTTCTATGGTGGCCCAGCCCTTCTTAGTAGTCAGGGAAGTAGATTTCGCCCTCAAACTCAGGTAGTTCACCCAGAAGTGGGTCAGTTAACACACTACCATGAACTGAGTCTGCCCAATCACTCTCATCCTCCTCCTGCCGTACTCCAGGTATGGTGTAATTCGGTGGTATAAAGCGCTGATTCATTTTGATCATGGTTAATCTCTCCACGTTTTGGGGTGAGAGACTGGTCCTTCTCACTGTGACAACTGCACCAGCTGCTCTGAACACACGCTCAGCAGACACACTGCCAACCGGACAAGCCAGAAACTTCATTGCCAGCCTGTTGAGCACTGGCCATTGAGGACTGTTCCCGAACCAATAAACCAATGAGTTTTGATCTAGATAGACCTCTGTTGGGTCATACAGATAGGCCTGGACCATCCTCTCAATAGTCACTGATGTTCCAACTTGCGTGACCTCTTTTGCCTTTGTCTCTGTACTGGACTTAAGCCCTGCATTTAGAAACCAATCAAATGCAGATTTTGGGGCCTATGCTCTTGTTCCTGGTGTTGTTGCTGGTGTTCCCGTTGTTGGGTTTGGCTGCTGTGAGCCAACAGCACTGCCCTCAGGCTGTATGGAAGTTGAAGGCTGCACCCTAGAACTGCTGCTTGGGAGTGGGCCTCTAATTCCCAGCTGTTCTTTTTCTATGTTGCTGGCTTGCTCAGCAATCCACGACTGAAAAAGGAAAGAAAGTGGCCAGTAATTGTTTGTACCGTGGATCAAGAATTGTGGCACAGATATAATGTTTGGATGCCACAATGTCTCTTTGCAGCCTTGTAATAACATCCAAGCGAAATATTAAGCTCTCCACCAACTCATACACATCTTTTTTTTGTCCATACCTGCGTACATTTCAGACACCTCCTTTAGCTGTTCCTGTAGCATATGCAACAACGGGATAGCTTGGCCTATCGTACTGTCCTCCTTGCTGACCTCCCATGTGAAAACCTCAAAAGTAAGCGGCATCTCTGTCATGCATTTGACTAGGCCCCATTGGTCCATCTCAATGATCATGCCTTTCATAGCATCCCCTCTTTGCATGACTTATTCATTGATCGGTCTGTACTGCTCAAACAGATGTTGCAACATGGAATAAGTCGAGTTGCAATGTGTTGGCACTTCCTGTATGAGGGCTTAAACTGGCATTCTATTATCATGCTGAATGATCCTCAACTGCTTCCAGGCTTTAAAAGAATGGGTGACATGAGTGCAGATTCTTCTGCAGGTGGACAGTAAGTTGCTGACTTGGTCTTCTTTTTTGAGAAAGTCCTGTACAATGATGTTGGTGCAGTGCGCCAAACACAGGACCCTGAAATAGCCGCCATCTGACATGGCCTGAACTATATTACTGGCTTTGTTTGTGGCAACACATCCAATGTTAAGCCCGCTGGGTCGTAACCATTCAAAGACCATGATGTTAGCAGCTGTATAGGATTTTTTCATGCCGAACATGGCTACTGTTGTAAGCTTCCGAGTGCCATTAAAAATTTCAGCAGTGTCAACACCTGTAGATATAATTTCTCTAACCCCCACAAAAGAGATCCAGTGTGCATTGATGCACATGTAATCAGTGGCTTGGCAACTGGTCCACATGTTTGCCGTCAGCTGGATAGTGTAAACAGCTGTTTGTTGGGGGACTTACCTGCTGGCTGCTGGACCCTACTCTACCCTTGTGGGACTTCCTGTCTCAGGGTGCTCCTGCACACGAGCGCAGACGGCGTGGGGGAGGAGTGGTCACTGTGCATAAAGCACTGCCTCCCCTCCCGCGGTGTGGGACACCTAGCTGTTTGTTGGGGGACTTACCTGCTGGCTGCTGGACGCTGCTCTACCCTGGTGGGACTTCCTGTCCCAGGGTGCTCCTGCATAGGAGCGCTGACGGCGTGGGGGAGGCGGCGTCACCGCGCATAAAGCACTGCCTCTCCACCCGCGCCGCGGGACGGTGTTGGGCCGTGCCCGGGCAAAACCCAGGCCAAGGGCGGGCCCGTCCACGCCCATCATAGCCCAGAAGCGGCTGGGCTGGGCCACCCCCCTGAAATCTCACATCAGAGAATTGTTGTCTGCTTACTTAAACAAGCATTGGCATAGCCAATAGGTCTCACCTTTGGGACCTTTTAAGTGTTTAGCCAGAGATATTGGCAATGTTTTTAAGGTATGTTGTAGAGCAATGTAGTGTCTGTGTTTAGTACTGTAAAGTTTGTGTGCAAGTTGTGCTTAGTGTAGTGACGTAAGGGCACTGCACTGGCATGGTGTGAAATGTAGTGGTGAGTTGTGATATGATGTGTGTTGGTGGGATGTATGTGTGTATATATCATAACAGACTTCGAGATTACAATGCTGAGTACCTCACATATTTCTTTATTTAATGATATACCTTTAGAAATGAAATCTACTGAGAAAATAAAAATTATTGTGATTTGTCAGGCTGGACACGAGATAGCAAGGAATAAACATTAAAAGGCAGATGGGGCCCTGAGAAGTACAGTACCTTATAGGGTGCCCTACAAGGTACTGTACTTCTCAGGGCCCCATCTTTCCCCCCAAATGTTGTATTTTTATTTGAGCATTTGTGTTGCGCACTGCAAATATTTCTGTTATCCGTAGTGATTTTGTAGCATGGTAACTCATATGAATGTGTTCGCTCTGCAAGCAGGCTATAACATTATATAACAAAAAATTGAAATTAATAAATTACGTTTTTTTAATTAAATCTCATAACTAATTTGGAAAGAACATTAATACTCCAGAACACATTACATGATTCCATTCAATGCATTTTTATTGAAGAGCTGAGTTATTTTTATTGTGCTACGATTATTTAAGCTCCTTAACAAATGTTTCAATAACTTTGTGATGTTTTCCTTTAGAATATTTTCCAGTGGCCATAGTCATGACTTAAAATGTCCCACAGGGCCACACATAAGCCTGCTCCCTAGCCAGATCGTGAAGACCTAAGAACCCAGAGAAGGCACTCGTCCACAGGAATGGTATTCACCAAAAGCAGATGCCCCACACAAAATGGAATCTATTCACAACAGGAAACAGACCAGGGGAGAAAGCCCGCAATCTTTCCTCCTTGTTGTTCACCCCGTGGCCCAGGCACAGATTTGTTTAATGTAATGTCACATCACGTGGGCCTATCCTAGTTTAACACGGACTGAAGTATGTGGCACTGCCGGAAGTGGAAATCCGAGAACCCATGCATTTCCTTGCAGCGCTGCTGAAAGCCCTTTACAAAGCCTGACTGATCACCTATCTGCTGCTTATTGCTATATTTGGGTGTTACACTGGTACTAATGAGGTAAATCCAAAGCTCAGACAGTGTTAGCATGTTTACAAAATGGCAAAATAATGAAGTAATACCATCACTAAATGTGCGGCATTGTGCCTCGTAATTTGCCTTTTCTTGCCACATAATTTACTAAACCCTGCTGCATATTTTGCCCTCCCCTGCCACATAATTCCGGTGGGCCGATTATTACCCTCTCACACAGTAGGAACCTATTCACGTTGGTCTGTTTTTTTTTTTTAATCAGGCTGTACTGCAGAAGTGCAATCACATGCATATTCAATAATTCAGCTGTTGCTATGCAATTAGTCTTTTCAATACTGGCCACGGAGAAAAGCAGTTCATTGCAGACTGCTGCAATGCTAGTGACAGCAAATAGACTAGAGTGGAATATGTATGTGGTCAAACTGTCCGACTCCGCTCCCTCCAGCAGCGTTAAGCAGCATCTTGCATTTTGACGGTGAAAGTGTAAGATGCTGCTTAAGGCTGCTGGAGAGACCGGAGACAGTGGCTTGCGCTCCTGTTTGATTAATTACATGAACAGCCCCATGGAGTGTATGGATTGCTGCTTTTTACCAACTTCCACGTACCTCGCCGGCCATGGTATACACACTGGTAATGCTCCGGAAGTGGAAGCATAGTGTGCCATGGTATACACACGGTAATGCTCCGGAAGTGGAAGCCTAGTGTGCCATGGTATACACACCGGTAATGCTCCGGAAGTGGAAGCGTAGTGTGCCATGGTATAGACACTGGTAATGCTCCGGAAGTGGAAGCGTAGTGTGCCATGGTATACACACCGGTAATGCTCCGGAAGTAAAAGCCTAGTGTGCCTTGGTATACACACCTGTAATGTTTCAGAATTGGAAGCATAGTGTCCATGGTATACACACCGGTAATGCTCCGGAAGTGGAAGCGTAGTGTGCTATGGTATACACACCAGTAATGCTCCGGAAGTGGAAGCGTAGTGTGCCATGGTATACACACCGGTAATACTCCGGAAGTAAAAACCTAGTGTACCATGGTATACACCGGTAATGCTCCGGAACTGGAAGCGTAGTGTGCCATGGTAAACACACCGGTAATGCTCCGGAAGTGGAGCATTTTCAGTAATCGGAAGTGGAAGTGTAGTGTGCTATGGTATGCACACCGATAATGCTTTGGAAGCATAGTGTGCCATGGTAAACACACCGGTAATACTCCGAAAGAAAAAACCTAGTGTGCCATGGTATACACCGGTAATGCTCCGGAAGTGGAAGCGTAGTGTGCCATGGTAAACAAACCGGTAATGCTCCAAAAGTAGAAGCGTAGTGTGCCATGGTATACACACCGGTAATGCTCCAGAAGTGGAAGCATAGTGTGCCATGGTATACACACGGGTAATGCTCCAGAAGTAAATGCATAGTGTGCCATGGTATACACACCGGTAATGCTCCGGAAGTGGAAGCGTAGTGTCCATGGCATACACACCGGTAATGCTCCGGAAGTGGAAGCGTAGTGTGCCATGGTATACACACTGGTAATACTCAGGAAGTAAAAGCCTATTGTACCATGGTATACACCGGTAATGCTCCGGAATTGGAAGCATAGTGTCCATGGTATACACACCGGTAATGCTCCGGAACTGGAAGCGTAGTGTGCTATGGTAAACACACCGGTAATGCTCCGGAAGTGAGGGATTTTTAGTAATCGGAAGTGGAAGCGTAGTGTGCTATGGTAAACACACCGGTAATGCTCCAAAAGTAGAAGCGTAGTGTGCAGTAGCATTCCGTGGTAGGAGTGCCGGCCGGGCGGTGACGTGGGGTGGGGGAGGGGCAGCGTGGGGGTACAAATTTCATTGCGCGCACTGCATCACATTTGGCGATGCAGCGCTCACAACGAAATTCGTTTTATTTATTTAAATGTTTACTTACCTGTATTTGGCCGTAATCCGTGGTTTACTACCCCCCACATCACGTCACCGCCCGGCCGGCACTCCTACCACGGACCGCTAGTGGTAGTGTGCCATGGTATACACATGGGTAATGCTCCGGAAGTGGAAGCGTAGTGTGCTATGGTATACCACGGGTAATGCTCCAGAAGTAAAAGCCTAGTGTGCCATGGTATACACAGTGGTAATGCTCCGGAAGTGGAAGCGTGTAGTGTCCATGGTATACACACCGGTAATGCTCCAGAAGTGGAAGCATAGTGTGCCATGGTATACACACCGGTAATACTCCGGAAGTAAAAGCCTAGTGTACCATGGTATACACCGGTAATGCTCCGGAATTGGAAGCATAGTGTCCATGGTATACACACCGGTAATGCTCCAAAAGTAGAAGCGTAGTGTGCCATGGTATACACACCGGTAATGCTCCAGAAGTGGAAGCATAGTGTGCCATGGTATACACACCAGTAATACTCCGGAAGTAAAAGCCTAGTGTACCATGGTATACACCGGTAATGCTCCGGAATTGGAAGCATAGTGTCCATGGTATACACACCGGTAATGCTCCGGAAGTGGAAGCATAGTGTGCCATGGTATACACACCGGTAATGCTCCGGAAGTGGAAGCATAATGTGCCATGGTATACACACGGGTAATGCTCCGGAAGTAAATGCCTAGTGTGCCATGGTAAACACATCGGTAATGCTCCGGAAGTGAGGCATTTTTAGTAATCGGAAGTGGAAGCGTAGTGTGCTATGGTAAACACACCAGTAATGCTCCAAAAGTAGAAGCGTAGTGTGCCATGGTAAACACACCGGTAATACTCTGGAGGTAAAAGCCTAGTGTATCATGGTAAACACCGGTAATGCTCCGGAATAGGAAGCATAGTGTGCCATGGTAAACGCACCGATAATACTCCTGAAGTAAAAGCCTAGTGTGCCATGGTATAAACCGGTAATGCTCCAGAAGTGGAAGCGTAGTGTGCCTTGGTAAATACACCAGTAATGCTCCAAAAGTTGAAGCGTAGTGTGCCATGGTATACACACCGGTAATGCTCCAGAAGTGGAAGTGTAGTGTGCCATGGTATACACACCGGTAGTACTCCGGAATTAAAAGTCTAGTGTACCATGATATACACTGGTAATGCTCCGGAATTGGATGCATAGTTTCCATGGTATACACACCGGTAATGCTCCGGAAGTGGAAGCGTAGTATGCCATGGTATACACACCGGTAATGCTCCGGAACTGGAAGCATAGTGTGCCATGGTAAACACGCCGGTAATGCTCTGGAAGTGGAGCATTTCCAGTAATCAGAAGTGGAAGCAGAGTGTGCTATGGTATGCACACCGGTAATGCTTCAGAAGCATAGTGTGCCATGGTAAACACACCGGTAACGCTCCGGAAGTGGAAACGTAATGTGCTATGATAAACACAACTGTAATGCTCAAAAATGGAAATGTAGTGTGCCATGGTAAACACACCGGTAATGTTCTGGAAGTGGAAGCGTAATGGCAATGGTATACACACCGGTAATGCTCCAGAAGTAAAAGCCTAGTGTGCCATGGTATACACAGTGGTAATGCTCCGGAAGTGGAAGCGTGTAGTGTCCATGGTATACACACCGGTAATGCTCCAAAAGTAGAAGCGTAGTGTGCCATGGTATACACACCGGTAATGCTCCAGAAGTGGAAGCATAGTGTGCCATGGTATACACACCAGTAATACTCCAGAAGTAAAAGCCTAGTGTACCATGGTATACACCGGTAATGCTCCGGAATTGGAAGCATAGTGTCCATGGTATACACACCAGTAATGCTCCGGAAGTGGAAGCATAGTGTGCCATGGTATACACACCGGTAATGCTCCGGAAGTGGAAGCATAATGTGCCATGGTATACACACGGGTAATGCTCCGGAAGTAAATGCCTAGTGTGCCATGGTATACACACCGGTAATGCTCCGGAAGTGGAAGCGTAGTGTCCATGGTATACACACCGGTAATGCTCCGGAAGTGGAAGCGTATTGTGCCATGGTATACACACCAGTAATACTCAGGAAGTAAAAGCCTATTGTACCATGGTATACACCGGTAATGCTCCGGAATTGGAAGCATAGTGTCCATGGTATACACACCAGTAATGCTCCGGAACTGGAAGCGTAGTGTGCCATGGTAAACACATCGGTAATGCTCCGGAAGTGAGGCATTTTTAGTAATCGGAAGTGGAAGCATAGTGTGCCATGGTAAACGCACCGATAATACTCCTGAAGTAAAAGCCTAGTGTGCCATGGTATAAACCGGTAATGCTCCGGAAGTGGAAGCGTAGTGTGCCTTGGTAAATACACCAGTAATGCTCCAAAAGTTGAAGCGTAGTGTGCCATGGTATACACACCGGTAATGCTCCAGAAGTGGAAGTGTAGTGTGCCATGGTATACACACCGGTAGTACTCCGGAATTAAAAGTCTAGTGTACCATGATATACACTGGTAATGCTCCGGAATTGGATGCATAGTTTCCATGGTATACACACCGGTAATGCTCCGGAAGTGGAAGCGTAGTATGCCATGGTATACACACCGGTAATGCTCCGGAACTGGAAGCATAGTGTGCCATGGTAAACACGCCGGTAATGCTCTGGAAGTGGAGCATTTCCAGTAATCAGAAGTGGAAGCAGAGTGTGCTATGGTATGCACACCGGTAATGCTTCAGAAGCATAGTGTGCCATGGTAAACACACCGGTAACGCTCCGGAAGTGGAAACGTAATGTGCTATGATAAACACAACTGTAATGCTCAAAAATGGAAATGTAGTGTGCCATGGTAAACACACCGGTAATGTTCTGGAAGTGGAAGCGTAATGGCAATGGTATACACACCGGTAATGCTCCAGAAGTAAAAGCCTAGTGTGCCATGGTATACACAGTGGTAATGCTCCGGAAGTGGAAGCGTGTAGTGTCCATGGTATACACACCGGTAATGCTCCAAAAGTAGAAGCGTAGTGTGCCATGGTATACACACCGGTAATGCTCCAGAAGTGGAAGCATAGTGTGCCATGGTATACACACCAGTAATACTCCAGAAGTAAAAGCCTAGTGTACCATGGTATACACCGGTAATGCTCCGGAATTGGAAGCATAGTGTCCATGGTATACACACCAGTAATGCTCCGGAAGTGGAAGCATAGTGTGCCATGGTATACACACCGGTAATGCTCCGGAAGTGGAAGCGTATTGTGCCATGGTATACACACCAGTAATACTCAGGAAGTAAAAGCCTATTGTACCATGGTATACACCGGTAATGCTCCGGAATTGGAAGCATAGTGTCCATGGTATACACACCAGTAATGCTCCGGAACTGGAAGCGTAGTGTGCCATGGTAAACACATCGGTAATGCTCTGGAAGTGAGGCATTTTTAGTAATCGGAAGTGGAAGCGTAGTGTGCTATGGTAAACACACCAGTAATGCTCCAAAAGTAGAAGCGTAGTGTGCCATGGTATACACACCGGTAATGCTCCAGAAGTGGAAGCGTAATGTGCCATGGTAAACACACCGGTAATACTCTGGAGGTAAAAGCCTAGTGTACCATGGTAAACACCGGTAATGCTCCGGAATAGGAAGCATAGTGTGCCATGGTAAACACACCGATAATACTCCTGAAGTAAAAGCCTAGTGTGCCATGGTATAAACCGGTAATGCTCCGGAAGTGGAAGCGTAGTGTGCCTTGGTAAACACACCAGTAATGCTCCAAAAGTTGAAGCGTAGTGTGCCATGGTATACACACCGGTAATGCTCCAGAAGTGGAAGTGTAGTGTGCCATGGTATACACACCGGTAGTACTCCGGAATTAAAAGTCTAGTGTACCATGATATACACTGGTAATGCTCCGGAATTGGATGCATAGTTTCCATGGTATACACACCGGTAATGCTCCGGAAGTGGAAGCGTAGTATGCCATGGTATACACACCGGTAATGCTCCGGAACTGGAAGCATAGTGTGCCATGGTAAACACGCCGGTAATGCTCTGGAAGTGGAGCATTTCCAGTAATCAGAAGTGGAAGCAGAGTGTGCTATGGTATGCACACCGGTAATGCTTCAGAAGCATAGTGTGCCATGGTAAACACACCGGTAACGCTCCGGAAGTGGAAACGTAATGTGCTATGATAAACACAACTGTAATGCTCAAAAGATGGAAATGTAGTGTGCCATGGTAAACACACCGGTAATGTTCCGGAAGTGGAAGCGTAATGGCCATGGTATACACACCGGTAATGCTCCAAAAGTAGAAGCGTAGGGTGCCATGATATACATACCGGTAATGCCCCGGAAGTGGAAGCCGGGTGTGCTATGGTATACACACGGGTAATGCTCCGGAAGTGGAAGCGTAGTGTGCCATGGTATACACACGGGTAATGCTCCAGAAGTAAAAGCCTAGTGTGCCATGGTATACACACTAGTAATGCTCCGGAAGTGGAAGCGTAGTGTGCCATGGTAAACACACCGGTAATGCTCCAAAAGTAGAAGCCTAGTGTGCCATGGTATACACACTGGTAATGCTCCGGAAGTGGAAGCGTAGTGTCCATGGTATACACACTGGTAATGCTCCGGAAGTGGAAGCGTAGTGTGCCATGGTATACACACCGGTAATGCTCCGGAAGTGGAAGCGTCGTGTCCATGGTATACACATGGGTAATGCTCCGGCAGTAAAATCCTAGTGTGCCATGGTATACGCACCGGTAATGCTCCGGAAGTGGAAGCCTAGTGTGCCATGGTATACACACCGGTAATGCTCCGGAAGTGGAAGCGTAGTGTGAAATGGTATACACACCGGTAATGCTCCGGAATTGGAAGCTTAGTGTGCCATGGTATACACACCGGTAATGCTCCGGAAGTGGAAGCGTCGTGTCCATGGTATACACATGGGTAATGCTCCGGCAGTAAAAGCCTAGTGTGCCATGGTATACGCACCGGTAATGCTCCGGAAGTGGAAGCGTAGTGTGCCATGGTATACACACCGGTAATGCTCCGGAATTGGAAGCATAGTGTCCATGGTATACACACAGGTAATGCTCCGGAAGTGCGGCGGTCTGCTAAGCTGACATGACTATGCCTGCCTTGCAGGCGTGCGCTGCCTTTTTAGACAACGACTTTTAATTAAATAACGTGATTGCAATCAAATAAACCAATGGGAGATAGCGTGACAAATTAAAAAGTGCGAGAAACAAATAAAGGAGTTTGAAAAAGAACCACAGACAAGTGTGGAAGACAAGCATGCGCGGCCGCGAAAGTGAAAGCAACCGCGCTATGTTTAATTTGTAACATGATCCACGACAAGGGAGGAATGCAGCTCGCAGCCTGCGCGCCGCTGCTCGCTCCTGACAGCTGGAGGCCGTGGGAGTGAACATTTAGAGAAAAGGTGGGACATGCACCCGCCTTTGGCCAATTGCGTGCTTTCATTTTTTAAAGCCACACGCAAAGGCCAATAGAATGTGTGGAAGTTGAAAAACCACACGGAAAAGTTTCGGGGAAGTCTGGAGTGATTCCAAGAGGCCTCCCCATAGAGCAGCGCATGCGCGCTGCGCTAGGCTCGACCTAAAAAGGTACTGTGTGCTAGCTTAAAGCACCCTTAAGGTAAAATCGAGTCTCATACCCACCCTCGGTCTGAGGGCCCTCTTTCCCCTCTCCCGGCTATCCGGGTGGTATGGGGAAAAGGAAAGTATTCGAGGGAGGGTTGGGAGGGGCCCGCAAGAAGAAAACTAAAACCAAGCCCCGTAATTCAAGTCCCGCGGCAGGGGCGGGTGTGCTGGATAGAATCGACAATTTATTGTTTGAGTGTGAGGAGCTTTTAGATCCAATCGTCACTGATAGTGCACAAAAGACTAAAGTCTCACCCACACATGTTAGTCCAGCAAAAACTGGGCGTATCCCGAGTATGTTTAAGGGGGTAACCAGCAAGAAAAAGAATTCAGAAGTCACAGATGTGTCACCCAAGAACCTGCCGAGCAAGGACTGTGCCTCTTTTGTGACCACAGCTGACTTCCCATGCAGTAACAGATTTTTTCCTCTTTTAGCCCCACCAGAACCCTCGGGCATCATTACTATCGCAGGAGAGCAGGCGGTCAGGAAGGACAAGGAGCCTGGCAGACACAATGCAATATTTACTCTCCAAACAGAATGCTCAGTACAGGAAACAGGCATCTTGGGGATTGAGAATAGCGCAAATTATCTGATTTACACAGAGTCCCCGTCCTTGCTGATACGTGATCGATATAATGGCACCAAGCATTTCCCAATTAGAGCAGCCCCAAGAATAGACATAGACCTGCCTCCCAGAAAAACAACAATTGCTTCAACATCAGAGGAACTGTCCAAAAAGCATTTTAAACCACAGATTATGGCTATTGCACAGGAAGTTAGCACACTCAAAATAATAGTCGGTAGTCCCTCCGATTTACTAAAGAAAGTACTGGTTGAAGTACACCACATTAAAAATCAGATGGGGGGTCACAAAGTCAGTGACCAAAGGGAGATCCACTCTGAAAGACAGGCCAGTGGGGTCATTAAGGGCACCGTAGGACAAACCCTGAACCAAATGTGCAGGAATCGTCCGACAGTGCGAAACACACTAGATCGTCAACCAGCCACCAATTCCCATTGGGCAGCCCAAAAGTATGCAGGTCATCGGCAACCGGTAAATCCGATTGTGGCTACAGGGCTTTCAGCAAGATTAACTCCATTTCAGGCAACCCTGAAGCAAGCACAACCTGAAGTAGTGAGGACACCAGACACAAGATGTATACTGCACTTGTACCCAAACTTTTGCCTAGGTCGACCAATGAAGACAAGGGCTCCTTAATAAATAAATGCACACAATGGATTTGACATGTGAGGGGCTGTCGTTCAATAATAAGGGATGATATCAAAGGAGCCAAGAAATGCTCCCCTCAGGGGGCTCTCTTGGATTCCATTGCGGTAACTCTCTCACATCGATACCTAGTTGAGAATCTAACGGATTTTGACGCCTGTACCCTCCATTTGGTCAACACCAATATTCGATTTAAGTATAAACTTCCAGAATCGATCCCACTGACTAGCACACTCTACCAATCACCTCCTCCCACAGTGACGACACCAACACGGGAGCTAGATTGATGTTCAGAGATACTCACCCTAGTGCATAGTCAGGTCTCGATTCCTGTACGCACCGGTAGGATCAACGAGCTATACTCACCAGTAAACTTCCCCCTGGAGACACCTCACACAACAATAACCATGAGCCAACGGAATTTAAATCCTAGTATTGCAGCCCATAGGGCTAGAGAAGTATTACAGCTGTACCCTGAGTCACGCCAAATATCACTTATGTCTTAGAATATTGCTGGGTTAAAATCTAAGGGGGGGGGGTCCCCTAACTGGAATAGTTTTGTGGATTTGCATAACATCTGCATATTCCAGGAAACCTGGTCCGTTGACCCATTATTTCATCCTGGGTATTTGAACTATTACGTCCCCGCGATCCAGACTAACAAGGGTCGACCATTAGGGAGGCTAACAATCTGGGTTAGGCAAGACATAGGCTTTACAATACAGGTACTCCCGACACAGTGCCTGGATATTCTTGCCATTCGGATGCGTTATTGACATCTATAATGTGTATGGTCTTAGAGGTGGGCAGAGGACTACTACCGTCACGGCCCTAGATGAGCTGCTAGATAACCAATCAGGCACAGCATCAGGTGTAATAGCTGGGGATTTTAATTCAACCTTCGAGCCACTGGATAGTGATGACAACGATCTGGCAGGGGAAGAAGATGCTCACTGGGGTATACCTGGTCTTGAATTAACACCAATTAAAAGATGGACAGAGGCGGCTATTCAACTTAAGCCTATCTGCTTGGGAAGAGGTGGAAGGGCAGCCAATGGTAGAACTATCTCAGATGGGCAAGGAGCCACTACATATAATAATGGTCATCACACAAGTTGTATTGACTATCTCCTAATTGATTTAAATCTATGGCCAGTCCTTAACGATATGGCTATAATAGAGAGAGTTGAGAGTGACCATAACCTATTGAGCTCAATTTTTGAATTTGAGAAACTAAAGGAGCCAACAAATTCCCCCATTCTAACATCTGCCAGAAATCTGCTAACTTCCAATGATATGCGACGAGTTAAATGGTCAAAGATAGTGGAAAAACCTGATGTATTGTCCAACATTACCAGGGATGTTGAGCATGCGTCTGCTGAAATACAGGCGCTCCTGCCCACCACAAAGTCGCATGATGCCATAACAGCTGCTCATAATAAACCCTTTGATAAAATACAAACTTACTTCCTCAGACCCCACAGCGTTAAAGGCAATCATACCAAGAAGCCACCCTACAAACCATTGAAGACATCCTTTTCACACAACAATGGAGATACAATACCCCAAGACACTTCATCAAGGAATGTTGTAATCTAGTCCTAACAGAGAATTTATTTGAGTACAAGGGCACATTATACCTCCAAACCCACGGAACATCGATGAGCAGCACATTCGCCCCTAGCTTAGCAGGCCTCTATGTCAGCACCTTCAAAGATAAATACATCCTCAACGAGACAAATCCCTGAGGGACCAAGATTCTATTCTGGAAGCGCTACATAGACGACGTGCTAATGATTTGGACAGGAACCCCAGATACATTACCAGAATTTCACGAATGGATTAACACACAAGATGAATTCCTCAAATTTACTTACATAGGGAATGAGCAGAAACTAGATTTTCTCAACAATACCATCTATGTAGAGAAAAATAACATCAACACCAAAACATTTTACAAACCAACTGCGAAAAACAGTCTCCTATCATTCAACAGTTTTCATCCCCGCCCTCTGAGAGAAAACCTCCCATATAGCCAATTCTTACGCATCAGGCATAATTGCAATAACATACATGACTATAAGGCACAAGCCAAAGACCTGAGCCAAAAACTGAAAGTGAGAGATTACCCTGACAAAATCATACAGCAATGCTAGAAAAGAGCAAGACATCAACATAGGGATAACCTCCTAGAAACGACAAGCAGCGAGAAAAACACAGACATCCTAACGTGCGTAACAACCTACAGCACAGCCACGAACACAATAAAAAAGACAATAAACAAACACTGGTGCATTTTGACTTCAGGAACCCTTAAGTGGCCAAAACCCAGATTCCCCAACAAAAGATCCAAAAACATTCATGATCTACTAGTCCATACCAGACCACCACCTACAAGGCCCCAAATAGAGTCAGTAATCAACACATGGAATCTAACACCGATCACTGGACATTATCCATGCGGGTTCTGTTCTGTGTGTAAACTTACGAAAATCACCAAGAGCCTACAATTGAGCGACAATTTTGAATGAACTCTCAGACAACACACAAATTGTAATACCACCCACGTCATCTACATGATCAGCTGTCCATGTCATCTAAAATACATTGGAATGACCTGCCGCAAAGCAAAACAGAGAATTTGCAAACACAGGAGCAACATCAAGTGCGGTAAATCCACCACCAGAATGAGTACCCATTTTCTAAATCAAAAACACACTATAGAGGACATCAGTTGGGTTATTTTAGAAACATTGATCACAAAGAATTACAATGCAGAACGCATCCTTTTTGAGAAGGAACAACGGTGGGTATACCGTCTGAAGACTTACGATCGAGGCTTGAACAATAATATTTCATGGCTCTCAATCATGCGCTGAACATGAAGCATGAAACATGAGCTCCTTTAAAACTGTCAACTGAGGACCACATACGAGAACTCTAGAGGTAGATTTCCTCTCTTAAACACATTATCTCTTAAGCTACCTAACGTTACAGCTATGCATTATAGCTAGAACTATAAATGCGGTTAAAGCTGCCACCATGATATTTACAGACTTCATTCAAAACACTTAGTTTTTGAAAAAATCTCTATATTTTATCAAAAAAGTTATTTTTTCAAAAGAAAGTATATAACCCATCTCTTTCCATCATTAAGAGCAACTATGTTATGTTATGTTACAGCCATTTGTAATGCGCACAGATACTCGTAAGTGTCCCGGCGCGATGCCAACAGGGGATCCTAGAAGGGTTCAGACAAAGAGATGTGTTTTCAGCTTCTTCTTAAAAGCAGTAAGATCCTGCTTGTACCGGAGGTCCAGGGGAAGGGCGTTCCACTCGACCGCTGCCTTCCTAGCAAAAGAACTACCGCCTAACCGCTGAAATTTAAAACGGGGAACTTGGGCAAGACACAAGGACATAGATCTCAATGGTCGGGCCGGGATATAGAGAGAAAAGCGTCTCTGTAAGTAGGCGGGTCCCTTACCATGAAGCGCCCGATGGGCCAGGACCAGAGATTTGAATTTAACTCTCTGCGACACTGGCAACCATTGTAAGGCGCGCAACTGGTGGCGAACACTGGTCCTACCAGGGATACCCAAAAGCAATCTGGCGGCCGCATTCTGAACAACCTGCAGCTTTTTCAACAGATAGCTTGGGGTGCCAATGTAAAGACCATTGGCCTAATCCAGCCGAGACAAGATCAAAGCACGAGTAACACATTCCCTCGCTGCCTGTGATAAAAAGGGGAAAAATTTCTTTAGGCATTTAAGCAGGCCAAAACAATTTCCGGCTAGCTTTTTAATCTGTGTGGTAAAGGAGAGAGTTTCATCGAACCACACCCCCAAGTTCTTGGCTGGCTTTCCTGCTGACGTAGGAGACAGGAACTCAGATGGCCAGAGAGTTTCGTGTAAGTTATCCGGGAATTTGCCAAAAAGGAGAATCTCGGATTTCTCCTCATTGCACTTGAGTTGTGCAGCGGTCATCCATTTAAAAATAGCAGAGGGGCATTGTTGGGCCTCAAGGACTGGATCCTCATTCCGATTCCATGTGAAAAGTAGCTGGGTGTCGTCTGCATACGCCATAACCTTAGCCCCTAAGTGTTCTGCCAGCTGAATCAGCGGTTAACATAGATGTTGAAAAGGAGGGGGCTAAGAGAGGATCCCTGGGGAACTCCGGTTGTCACGGCCTGAGGAGATGAAGAAAAAGATGGGAGCCAGATCTGCTGGGCCCTACCTTCCAGAAAGGACCTAAGCCAGCCCCAGACCGCGCCCGAAACACCTATCTTCGTCAAACGAGCGAGCAGCAAAGAGTGAGGTACCGTGTCGAACGCTGCCGAGAGATCCAGCAGAATAAGTGCAGCTCTCCCGCCAGCGTCCAAACAATCACGGATAGCCTCAGAGACCTCCACCAAAGCCGACTCGGTGTTATGCTCCGCCCGGAACCCCGATTGTGCTGGGTGTAGAAAATGCCCCTGCTCAATGCACTCCGTGAGCTGTTTGTTAACTGCCTTTTCACAAACCTTAGCTAACACAGGTAAAAGTGAGATAGGACGATAGTTTCCTGGACTCAAGGGGTCTAATGATGATTTTTTAAGGAGAGGAAGGATTTTAGCCTGCTTCCAGGTAGCTGGCACTTCTGCTTCCCGCAAGGACCTGTTGATAAGATAATTTACTTCAACATTGACTACCTCTGCCACTGCTGCCAGTAATCGAGCTGCGCAGGGGTCAGACGGTGAGCCAGATTTGAGCCCCTCAAGGATTTTCAGGGAATCAGGCAGGGCTAGAGGTTTAATCGCCATCAGAGAGTGCTCGGATTCCACCGAATGAACCGTGATGGTTACCTCAGAGTCCTTGTCACACGAGGGAAAAGCCGCCTGCATAATTCTGATCTTATCCATAAAAAAACTCGATAGAGTATTACACCATGCAACAGAGGATGGAGATTCACTCTCTTGAGCCGGCGGGGACATAAAGCTTTGAACAATCCCAAAGATTTCCTTGGAATTGTTCTTGGCTAATTTGATACGGTCGGCATAAAATTGCCTTTTTGCATGTACTATGGCTTCGTAATAGATTTTTTGCTTAATTCTAAGCTTCTGTTTGACTTCCGGGCAGTAACTGCTGCGACGCCAGCTACGCTCGATGGTCTTACACTCATGTTTAAGTGATTTAAGCTCTGGGGTGAACCAAGGTTTGGAAGGAGATTCCCTCGAGCAACTATGCCTGTTATATACATTTTTAAGTTTTTATATGGCCTGAAATCAAGCGATAGAGTTTTTCAACTATGCCAAGCATTTTTTACATCAACCACAAGCTACAAATAGCATTAACTTCCTGCCCACATAACCGGGGCACGAAAGGCGGAGTCAGCACAAGCGCAGACAGGACTTTGCAAAGGTAGGACCTTAACAAAGAACTCAGATCTTTTTTCTGCGCCTTAATCTCACGCTCGTCTTAACCAGCCTCCGTTTTCCTGAACAGAGCGAGTCCCTCCGCCCGTCCCTGTAGGAGCACAACCATCTCCATGACAAGGTATTTCCCTTCCTTTTCTCTTTATCCCAAAGGGCACGCCTTACAGCAACCGCATATACACCACCACATCTAGAACTCAGGAACGCACAGTTTTCTGAGTTAATACCACAGCAATCAATACGAATAGCCAAGATCTCAAGCACGCACTAGTTAGATACTGAAAACTTAACCCGTGCCTAGACACGCAGTCTCATTCCAACACTGCTTTAAGCCGCAATTGATGAGAACAATATTCCCAAAATGACATTCGCGTGTCAATACACTTTTTTTATGCTACTGCCCACAAATACGTTTCCCAGAGAAGTCTTTTTCTAACAGCTCGACAAAGAAGAGAAAGCAACCTTTATAGAATTATTTGGCCCATACTCCTTTTTAAACTACTAGGAGTATGAGAGTCAACTGAATACCGGAACATCATAGTTCCCGTACTTAAGGAAAGCGACCCTTTAATATTTCCATACACTTCAGATAAGAGAGACCTTCATTAGCACTACGCATTAATGCGTGTTTTCAGCCAAGTCCTTGTATCATTCTCACATCCCACTTAACGAATAATGATAAGATTACTCATTACATATTACTTATTATTTTTGAAGCACGTAACTGACCCATACTCCACCCAACACCACTATGAATATGAGCAACAATTGAATACTATTTTTAATTCCCACATAGAAGGTGAGCGCCTACCGAATAATTCCCTTCGGTTCAGATAAGAGAAACGAACCCGTTCCCCCCTTTTTAATGTGGACCTGTCTAGCTCCCAGTAGTACCCAGAGATTTCTATGTACAAAAACAGCATCTCTCCAAATTTTGTAAGGCATCATTACATAGTATGAAATGTATCTATTGTTGTTTTGTCTACACAGTCTTTTTCTCTCCTAGTTATAGACAAAAGATGCATCTATAACTTACATATGAAGATGAGCGAGTGGGCTCATTGAGGAAGAAGGGTAAGTGACCAAACTTACTCTCAACACGGTACCGCAAGGTAGCCAGTTACAACTTGGTCCTGAAGAAGGCCCACAGACCCATAGGGGCACCAAAGGGCTGAAACATGTCGACCAATCACGACCTTCACTAGGTGCGGTGGAACAGTAACTCCTCCACCTTAGCACCATTTATTCTTTTAATCTTACCCCGTCCTTGATATATAAAAGACCACACTGATGACAGGAGGTAATTTTAACCACACTCCAAACACGCCCTCACACTTTCTAATCACAACTGATGGAAAAACCAGATGGTCTCCCTCCAGGTGGAGGAAAGTACATCACTTGGAGAACTGAACACTTAAGTGAATGAAAAAGACCCAATGATGATGCTTTTCACGTAACCAACAGTGCGGAGAACCAACATATACCGCACCGTATGTTAAATGTGAATGAGGGTCTCCAAACTATGAGAACCCGAGACCCTGGTAATACACAGGACAAGTGAGTCATTCTCCTTTGATATTGACTATACCTAACGGATGTCGAATGAATCTCTGCTTTTCCCTCCCTCTCTTGATCATACCAAGACACAACATCATTGGTTCAACAAAGAATGTAAACAATCACACAGGCTCTTAGTGGAAGCCATTAGATCGAAAGATTCGTGCAGTATTCAGAAAGCGAGGAAACAATATAAGATAGTCCAGGCCAGTGCCAAAAAGAAGTGGGATGAAAACAGATGGCAAGACCTTAAACTGGCATGCGCAACTAATAATCTCCAACACTTTTGGAAATTAGTAAAATGGGGCCGGGGTGGTCTTTCTCTACCTATGCAAAATCATGTAGCTGCCGAATGGGTCGGTCAAACATTTTGCAAAACAATATGCCCAAATGACGATCACGAATGCGAGTTGCCTTTTATTGCTCATCGCACAACTGAACTAGATTTTGATTTAGCAGAAGTTAGAGCTGCCCTTAGTGCAATTACAGGGGGGGAGAGCCCCTGGTATTGACAGCATCCCGGTTTATGTTTTTCTATACGACAAGGCAAAGTGGGCCAGGTACATTATGTTGTTAGCAAACGCTATTGCCTGTGGTGCCCCCACCCCCGACTCTTGGAGGGATGCAGAGATCATACCAATATGCAAAAAAGGTGATAGGTCTCTGCCAGGAAATTATAGGCCTAAAAGCCTCATAGACTCCATTCAAACAGTGGTGGCCCACCTAGTCCTGGCATAGATCCAGAACTGGATTGATACCAACGACATCTTAACCCCTTTTCAGGCGGGCTTTCGGGCACACGCCAGTACAATTGACCAAGTCTTCCACCCTGCCCGTGTGATGACTCTTCCCCTCAGTCAAACTTACACATACTTTTCTTCTGTAAATTTTATAAGACGCACCTCAAAAGACTCATTTGGCCGCTTATGTGCAAATATGACTTTATTCAGTGTCGTCCGGCCTTGTATTTTTTACAATCACAACCTAAAGAATTAGTGTGTTTTACTTTGGCCTCATATCTCCTTCAGGCATGGAAGACTAGGCGGTTGGGCCATTGTGCCTTATGATCCATGAATTATATCCTGTTTTTAAAAACCGCTTGTTTTAATCAAATTATTGTCATCAATTGAATTATGAAAACTGTATTTTTTAGCATGCATATTTTGTACTGTATCCCCTGTACTTTTATGATCTTAATAATTTTAAGCATCGAATAAAGTGATTTGACTGACTGACTGTAATTGACCAAGTTTTCTGTTTTTTGTTAATTTACTGGCAGACTGTTGTGATAGGCAAGGGCAGCATGTATGCTGCTTCTGTAGATCTTAAGTCAGCATTCGACTTAGTTTCACGTAAAAAGCTATGGCTGGTTTTCCCGGAGATGGGAATGCCCATGGATCTGTTATCTTTTAGTGTTCGATTACACGAGAACAATTTTGCACAAATCCGTTGGGGCTCACAGGGAAACATAACCGATTGATTCCCGGTAGACAAGGGAGTGCGCCAAGGGTGTGTAATGGCCCCCACATTATTTTCCTTATTTATTAACGGAGTCTCTCAATTTTTATCTGCATTTCCCACAGACACCCTGGCACTAGCAGGTACAAAGATTCCGATCCTTATGTTCGCCGACGACACGCTTATCATCTCAAAAACTCCTGGTGGGTTACAGCGTACATTAGCTAGATTTGAGGACTTCTGTAGCATTCGAGGGCTAGAAATTAACACAACCAAAACCATAATCATGGCTGTTAATTAGCACAGATCATTAAGGGGTAAAATTGTTCTAGATGGGGAGCCTCTCGAACAGGTTGACTCATTTACATACCTAGGAATCACACTGGAAAAAAGAATGAGTTGGAGGCCTCACATTGAAACTATGGCATTGAAACATCGCCAGCTAGCAGGCGTATTAAACAATGAATTCAGAACCTCTCTGACGAAGCCGGTTAGCCCGATACTGCAGATCTACAACACAAAAGTGATGAGCTCGGCCCTTTATGGGTCGGAACTATGGGGGTTTTAGAAAATGACCCAGTTTGCCACTGCAGAGAATAGGTTTCTTTGAATGATAACCAGTCTATAGCAAAGTACTCCTGTGACACCCTTGCTTAGCGACTTAGGAAGGAAATCGCTAGTAGACATGGCTAGATTACGCCCTATACTATATTGGCGCAGAATATGGTCTACCCCTGAGCTGGCTACCTACGGTAACGCCCTCAGGGATGTCATCGAGGCTGATCGCTTACTTAAAATTTGCTGACTACGTGTGTTTTAACTAATATGGGAATGCTGAACTTATGGGAAAACCCACATAGCACTCAGTTCCCCACTAAAGAAATAATGAAGGAATGTTACTGGGGAATGGTTGCCCATAATACCATCAGAACATGTGAGAGCACCACAATGACAGGAAGATTCTTAGAATTCAAACCTTGTCCAAGCTATGAGTCTTATTGGGACACAATTTTGAAGACCGTCGATCGCAAACTTTATTTCCAATTTCGAGTGGGCTCACTTCCATTAAAATCACTCACTTTTAAATGGTCCGCTTCTGGTGATAACAAATGCCCCCATTGTTTAGATCATATTGAAACCTATTCCCATGTGCTGTTTGTCTGCCCAGTCTATGTAGACCCGCGTAAGAAAAGGCTCTTGCAGATCAGCAAGAACTTAGGCACTAGATATTGTAATGTTGCCCTATGAATATTCTGCACAAATCCCCCCCTACGATATGCAATTCCTGTTGCTAAGTTCTTAAGCTGGATGTGGACCATAAGTTCAAAATCGCAGTCCTCCCCAGTGAAATAGCAAGAAATTTACTCTGGTATTCAATCACAAACATCTTGTTTGATTATACTTAACTGAGAACTCTGTACCGTCTATGATATGAAACAGTACTCTATTTTTATGCAAAGGTCAGCGATTGTCATTTACATTTTTCACACTTTGTATTTATATAATACGCTGTTTTTTATGATATTTATTCTGCTTTCTTTTATTGTGACGAGGCGATCTTTCACTTCTATTTGCACATGTGTGAATGATATTTTAGTCTTTTATTATCATATTTTAAAACCATTTTTTTAATGTAATTGTGCTTTTATGACATGCATTGTCGAAATAAAGCTGATTGAGGACCATGAATGGTAAACAGGACTCTGCCACAAAGCTTGTCCAACCAATTCCAGCATATCGTGATGTAGCGCTGGAACAGTAACTTTGGCAAAATAGATCCAGCTGGGAACCTTCCATTTCGGTCAGATGGCTGCCACAAATTCTAGAAAACCCACTCCTTCCACAAAAGAAAAAGGGAGGAGGTCTAGCGCTAACATTTTAGCTAGCTTCCCGTTGGTTGCGTTCATACTGTCCCTTCTGCCTAAACATGCCTGGAATAGTAGCCTGGATTTTTTTTTCTGGTGCCACTGACGCAGGCAGCTTCTTGAGAGAAGAAGGTGGTAGACTCAATGTGCATCTCAGTGGGGCAGTCACTGGGTGTTCTTGCCTTGCTGTCTCAACCTGACTCTGAGTCATGTGCCGTTGCTGATGTGGGCAATACTACTGCACTGCTGGAGACAGAGCTAATTTGCGTAACAAAAATGTTACCCTCTTCTTCACCTTCACTTTCCACCGTGATCGGAGCAGAATCAGATTCCCTGCTCTCACCACCTTCACCAACACCACTTGCAGTTTTTTGCCAAAGGTGCGGCTCCCAACAGGTTGTGTGGTGTTTTCTCAAATGGGTTGTTTGGCTTCCCGTACCACAGTTTGCACCAAGCTTACCTTGACTAACATGTGCCTTGCAAAGGAAGCATATGGCAATGTTCGCCTCCTGTTTGCTAACTGTAAAGAAGTCCCAGATTGGGGAGGTCCAGTTTCTGACACTGGTGCCACTGCCAATGTCCGAAGAAGTGGTGGTAGGTGGGTGTTTCAACGTTTGCCTCTCTGCATTGCCTACTTCTACTGAGATGGTGTGGTTGCAGGTCACAGGAGCCTTGCAAATATGGAAGCTGATGGCGGTGGTATCTGTGCCACATCCCTCAGAGCAAGTTGAGATGGGGTAATGACGGTCTCCTCTGGGGCTGGGCTGGGTTGTCGTCAACCTCCGCTTCTTCATCCATAACTCTAAGGCTTTCAGGATTCTTCATTTTCCTTTTCCTCTCCTGGCGTGTCTCAGACTGAGGCGGGATCCAAGTGGAGTCTTGATCATCATAAGGGGAGCTTGGAGAAGAAGGTGGTGGAGTACCCTTCCTTTTTCTTGCTGGAGATCTAGAAAACAACGGATAACCTGAAAGAGGGGCTTCTTCTATTTCCTCAACATGAAGTTAAATCTCCTGAAGTGCTCCTACTTTGGGAGGAACTACTGTTGCTGGCTGCGGCTGTTGTTGTCCACTTAGCTGAGTTTCCGGCAACGATTGTGTACTACTTTGCAAAAGAGATAACTGCAATTTAACGTCACTGCTCATTAGTGTTGCAGTAATTACAGTGGCTGCCTCTGTGCCAGACATGGGCTTGTGCCTAGGTTCGGATGGGGCCGTTGATGTGAGAGTGCTTCTCCCAGCTTTCTCCCTGGAGGCTGGTGTAGCAGGCACACGTTGTTGCCTGAAAAAGGTCTGGGGTGACTTACCAGTGGTGATAAGCTCCTTCTTCTCACTGGCCAAGTTCTTGGTAGCACCTTTCCTTGGGGCCATCTTGAAGCTGTCCATTGGCAGTGGCACTTAGCTTCACAAGCTGAAGAGATGTGAGTGCTGACGTCACGTGTTGTGTGGTCACATGCCACTTTCTGTCTGGCATTACTGTGGATGATGTCTCTTCTCTTGTGCACCTAAAAGCAAACAATCAGGAAAATCATTAGTAAAACGTGGTATTGGTGCAGTTAGAACTAGTAGTACAAACAATATAATTTAGTGTGGTTACTTAAGTTATAAATAATTAACAACAATACAGTGTCTCCATTCAAAAATAAAACCACACCAACATAAAGTTTCATTTACAATCAGGAAGGATAAGAAAGAGCAACAACATACAGATGTTACTGTTTGTTTATGTGCATCAATTTGAGAATAGGATGTGACACTCAGGGAGGTGCAAGTGACAATGGAATAATCCTTAGAAATTGAATGCTGTTGTGTGACTGTGTGCCTATGGCAGACAGGGGGTTAATGGATGTTGGGAAAATGTGAAACAGAAAATTACAAAAAAATAAATAAATAAATAAAATAAAAATAAAAATTTTAAAAATGTGAGCATGGGTTTGAGTTCTTCTTGCATCATACTCCATGCCAAGATTGGATCTTTGGAATCCCAATTAATTGTTGAGTCAGTCCTTTTCCAGCTCTCATATCTAGTTGTTGACAGTTTATTCCATCTGTTTTTTTTCCAGTTGGTCCCTGTATCCTGCGAGCCAATTGGTTTAAAGATCCAACACTTTTGCGTTAGAGTTTACTATATTGATGGCCTGCGCAGAGTGATCGCTTTCACATCTTGCAGGTATTTTGTAGGACAAAATCTTGTGGAATAGTTTAAGTGATACAAATGTGTAGTCTAGTACCGAATCTGTATTACTAGATTTTCTTGTTGCTGTCATCGGGATGTGTCCTTGGATACACCCATTCAGTGCCTGGAGTCCGAGTGCCTCCAATGTTTGCAGTAATGCATGATCTGGTGTATTACTCTACTAAATTTGGAAATTTTTATTGGAATTCCCCAGGGCAGTCTGTTTTGTTTTGGTAGCTATTTCTTCCCAGATGATTAGCCAGGTTTGCATTATAATCACCGGTGACTATATGTGGGATGTCATGCTGTGAGGTTTTCAATTCCATAAGAAAATTTTGTATTAATTTTACATTCCTTCGTTTTTGTACTGAGCTAAGATGAATGTATATAATTGTCCCATGGGGCTTCCATATTTCCAGTTATTTATTATTATTCCTTGTATAGAATTTGCTTTAATTGGAAGGCTTGTATGGGAGAAGTTTTTTTCTAATGATACATAAATTGATAGCCCCTTTTGGATGTCCATTTTTCTTTGATTTTTGTGCAGCGGTGCAGATTTCTACATAGCCTCCTAATGGCTGTTCTCCTCATTCCATGTCTCTTGCAGACATATGGTGTCAAAGTTCTTTAAATACTTTTCGAGTTCAGGATTTGTGTGCAATTTTGTTGTGCCTGCCATGTTCCATGAAACTATGGTGATGGACTTTGGCGCTTTGGCAACTTGTTTTACTTCGGAAACTTTGGTGTTAGCTAATTTTTATTCGCGGAAATGTAACTGAGTTTGAGGCTTGATTTTCCAATAAGGGATAGCAGGATTTTGATCATGTCAATCTATTTTGTTTTGATTAAGCGTAGGGGCAAACCAATTCCAGTCCAATCAGTCATAGTGTTCGATGTTGGAGACTCGACAGGTGCGTTCTTGCGATTGGTTCAGTGATATTGTTGGTCGCTCTATTGTGGAAGTTGGGCCAACGTCACCTGCACCTTTCGCATTCTTCAGTAAAGAGACGTTCGTTATCTGCCCTGTCTTGGTTTGAGTCTTATCTTTGACTGATGAGAGTGCTTGATAGATAGGTAAGAGAACTGACGGATATTTTTCCTCAGTTATCTCTGATATTGTGATTCCCCAGTCAAGGAAAACACTACCCTTTGATGTGATCATATCTACAATTTTAGGAGATGACCAAGTTACTAGTGTGACCTCATATGGATTTCCACTCTTGAACTCTATTGCCTCTATACATGTGGATGATAGATGTTTTAAGTCTTCCTGTGCCGCTAGTAGTTTCAAAATCTTAGATCTGTTTAAAATATAATTTTTACCCCGTGATTTATAATGGGGTTGAAATTTGTTTTTTTCTTATTTTCCCTTCCCAACATCTCTTGATTTGTGTTTTTGCATACTGTATCACTAACAATTGGAAACTTATTTCCTAAAGGGGTACATTGTTTTACAAGTGCGTCCCTATCTGTGGTGGTCTGAACTAAGCTGGGGTGGCAACTCCTTGGCATGGTTCTCCTTTTTTGTGTTCTTTCTAATAAGGGTTTAGTTGTAATAGAAATTAGTTGTACATCACTATCCACAATAAACTGGGGTGAAATAGTATGTCAGATTATATGCTGGGTGTTCCTTTCCTGTTGTAGAGCCATAGGTCTTGGTACATATTCTTTTTGCTCTCCTATGATTCTTTGAGCATTACTTACTATGTGAACAGGCGATTCTGATTTAGCTATATTAAGATTGTGTTCATTCGTATTCTTTTTTAGATGGATTTGCTGAGCGTACGATGGAATCACATTTGACTCCATTTAATTCTTGATAAATCAGTGAATTGTTTTGCTGTTCTGTGTTAGTTCCAGATCTCCTTGTTTGCTTGAATATTGGAACAAATGTAACCATTGCTTCTTTTGTTTTCCTTGCCTTTTCGATTTTTTTGTTTAGTTTCCTAATTTTTTTTTGTTTGTTCCTCGAGATAGCGTCTGGTTCCATTACGGAATTTACTGTCAGACTCTTATTAGGTGAATATGAAACTTCTGACGACAGCAAAAGTAGTAATGTCAATTATAGAATCGTCGAACTTGGGAACTTCAGACCCATTGTTTTTGGAGGAATCCTGATTACTATATACTTCAGCTATTATATGGTGTTTTGGCTGATGTTGTAGCTCAGAAGAAGTTGGTTGAGGGCAACTTTGTTCTGACGATTCCTTGGTATCTGTTGCTGTTGTGTGTATGGAAAGCTTATTATCGGTATTTGGTGGGAGGTGCGCCTTGAGGGTTTTCATTTCTTCCACTAAAGTAGTTACAATAGTTGGAAATCCTTGCAGTTTTTCAATGATTGGGCTGCAAGTACAGCACTGGTTATGTTTGTCATTTTGTTTGTTAACTTCAGGTGTTTTCGTGGCCTTATACAGTAACTCTTTTATCGTGATGTACATGTTCTCGAGTCGAGAGTCAATGGCAGCAGTGAATTGTGCTAGTGATTCCAGTAACACTATTTGAATGCCAAATTTATTAGATTGGTATTCAAGAGCTTTTGATGTAGTGTCTAGCGTCTGGAATAAACGAAGCCAGGTGTCTGATTCCATAACTCTGCTATATTCACGTGGTGTAGCTTCCTCATCATTGTTTAGCGTAAATTGGTCCCAGCACTCTGTCTCACTGTCATTCTTTTGAGGTTCCAAAGATAGAACTTTCTGCGGGACTTCTGCTCGCTGAAGAGACCAGGCATTTGGGTTGCGTGAGTCTTCGTTGGGAGATCGAGTGTAGATCAAAGAAGAAGAGTGAATGATCACTTATAGTGTGTGACACTTTCGGTGTGAACTGAGTACTACTTTTAGCAGATTAAATACTTTTTTTTTGATGAGAGGGAGAGATTTTGTTCTTCGTCCATCGCAGCCTCCTGATTCCTAGCAGACCAGGCTCTGGTTCGTATATTCGACAGACTTAATATGGGTTTCAGTCCTGGTGCCATGGAACGTCCTTCCATGTGGAATCTGCTTGCTTTCTTTTTTCTTTGATTCATCTCCTCCTAAGACAAGTACTTTCCCGGACTGGTTTGGGGTTATTTATTGATCTCCCCTTTTGGGTAAGTTAGTCACTCGACCGCTATGTTATAAGTTTTCAATCTGTTACCCTCTCCCGACTCCTCCGTCGCAATTGGTTGATACCCACAATAGCCTGATCCCAATGTTGCTATCACTACCAAGTCAGAGAACTTTTGGGGTGGTGGAGAAGTCAAATTAGTAATTTTCTCACACTGTATCTAAGCACTTGAGGTCCAGAACCTTGGATTGACAAGTTGCAGGTAAGAAAATTATCGCTGTTTTTCTCACCTCTAGTATTTTGGTGGTGTTTCATCTTCTGATCACAAGGCTCAGCACTAACCCTGCCTTTGTTGCTTCATCGAAAGATGGGCGCCACAATATGCACTAGGGTTTCTGTTGCACAAAAAGTGCAGCTTGGTCAGGCGCTTCTGCACTAGATGTCAATGTCTTGCTGCTAGGTGATGAGGCCAAGAACTGCTGGTAGTTATAAGCTTTTTTTCAGGGTTTTTATGGGCTGTGGTCGCCTTAGTTAATGTTTTTCTCTTTCCCTAACTGTCTCTGCAGATTCTCGTAAAGTGGATCAAAGGGGCCAAGATGTTGTTTAGAGTAGAGTCAGTAGGAGGTGGTGACCTGCCCCACACCAGCTCCCCCTTCCACTACTACTTCTACTGCTGCTGCAAGACACTGTGGGACTATACTGGTGGAGCACTGCTGCTCTGCTGGGGTTGTCAAGGTTGTGACTGGTTGGGCCTATTTCTATGCCTAATTCTATGTGAGGGTGAGGTCAATGTTGTGCTGGGACGAGCTGCGCTGAGACAAAGGAGGCTGTGGTAAATGGTGTGTGGATGGCCTCTGATTGGGAAACACTCTCCGGGCAAGCCCTGCTAGCCGCACCCAGACCTGGCTGGGTCGCTTACGTAGGGCTACCTCTCTCTGCGTGCGGTATCAGCTGCCGCCCCGCTTGGGTGCCTTACCTGCTTCGCCTCGCTTAGACTCGTCCGTGCTCAGTTGAGAAGTTTTGACCAGGCTCTTTTCTTCAGGCCCCTTTTCCCCAGGACACCATGTTCACCATTAGTTGCTGTTCCTAGCCCACTTTCCGGCCCCAGATTGTCTCTCCTTTCACTCCCTTTTCTCACTTTCTCCCGGGTTCGGATGCAGTCGTAGTTCTCCCTCACAAAGCTGTGGTGTACTGTGATGGAAGATGGTAATTGTTGCAGGAGTATTTGGGCAGGGTTGCTGGACAATAATCTGATTGTAGTGTAGCTTAGTTGTTGTAGTCTAATAGTTTGATTGAGTGTAGCTTAGTTGTAATCAGGCCAAAACTCTTGCCGATACGAGTGGGCCGTCCAGGAGTTTTCCTGCAAGCCTCACCTGGCTCTAATCAGACCGCTTCTGCAGGATCCTCCGGGGCTCACACTCTGCTGTGGCTGACTACAGCCACCGTACTCGCTCAGCTCAGCTGGCTCCCCTTTAGTCTTCTTTCTTGGGACCAGTATAGAACAAACAAAGCCCACTGCCGCCTACAAGCCAGGAACGGGTCGGGAACAGTATCTACAGTACTTTGACACCTGTTCCTGAATTCTCTTTGGGTTGGGGGCTCCTGCCCTGTGGCCCTGGCGGCTCCGCTCCGCTCGCCTGCCTTGTTGCTCTCTGCTTGCTGCTCGCGTTACGTCGCGTCACGTCTCACGTCTGACTGTCACCTTCGCCGTTCTCGTCAGACAGCCCTCTCCTTGTGCTCTTCTTATCATATAATACCCATACGGTCAAGCCCACAAGTGTAACCACAACTCCCTATCAAATGGGAAGCTAAAACACCTATTAGAGAAATACTCTTCCAATTGGAGTACCAGGGAGTAATTGAACCCTGTGTCTCTCAAATGAATAATCCTCATTTTCCTGTTTTGAAACCGGATCATTTTTATCACATAGATTTAGACTACAGACATTTAAACAGTCATACAAACACTTCTGCAATACAAAATACACACAGTACGGCATTCATTAATAATGTAGCCCAAAAAAAATACAACCTTCTCAGTGATTGGCTTTCAACGTTGCTTTGCCCGACTAGCCATGGGATATAAAAACAGTCCAGGACTGTTTGCTGCCCAAATAGTGTCAATTCTACATGATATTGACCCAGATGCATTGTCCTATGTGGATGATAGCTACCTGACGGATGAGGAGTTAAACCCACATTTAGCCATAGTAGATCATATAATATTGGGATTTACTGAAATTGGCTACAAGTTCAACTTTAAGAAATCTAATATAGCATGTCTAAGTGTCCTTTTCTTGGGATATGAGCTTACTCATGAGGGGAAAAGTCTTACCCCTCCCTTTTTGGAGAAAGGTGCACAACTGCAACCTCCAAACACTTTAAAGATATTACAGTCCTGGTTAGGATTCCTTAATTGTGGCAGAACTTACATTCCTCATTATGCACAATGCATTAAATCACTATATGAATTAATTCATCCTGATTTTCCAGTTCACATTGAACATCAGAACATACAGGCACTCAGATCATTACAATCTGACTTACTGGCAACACGTCATTTACATACATGTGTAAATACCACAAACCTGGTCCTCCGTATCTTCGAGGGTGCAATTGGATTTACCTATGTAACTTTCATCAAAGGTGAAACAGTGCTGATTGCATATAAATCGCATTTATATTCCAGTACGGAAATTAGTTTTGGATCCGGTGAAAAAATACTGACTGCAGTGCAGATGGCTCTCCTTAAAGAGTGGCCACTGTCAGAAGGGAAACACATCATTGTCATTACTCCCATTCCAGCCTTAGAGGCTAGCATTCCTCACGTTTAAGCCCTCCATCCTAGCTGTATACAGTAGGCAACATCCTTAACAGCTGTTGATGTAAATTTTGTCTTTGACACGTCTTTATAGACACAAGAATTCCTATACTATGAGCATGTCTATCCCATGCCCAGCACTGATTTACTATTTTGAGCAGTATAGCTATTTTATTTATACTGATGGTTCAGCCCAGCCTGCTATAGGCACCAGGCGCCAATATTCAGCGGCATGCACCACTGCTCTTGGTGTGATGTTGGATGGAAAATTCCAACCACAAAAACTCAGTCCTCAGGGGACTGCACTGCGCTGTTGGCTGAACTCAAAGCATTTCTTCCTACACTTGAAAATACAGATCCTGAATTCTCCACACTTATAGTGTGTCCAGTCCTTTAATGATAATTTACATTATTGGAGCCAAAATGGATCCAAAGATTCTAAAGGCAACACAATCAATCATAGCACGCTTTGGGTGAAAGTGGAAGACCTTAATGAGAGGTTGCACTTACTCACGTCATTCATACGTTGAGTCATCAGCGTGTGGGAACACACGTTTTAGGGAATTCTCTGGCTGATGGAGTGGCCAAATCAGCAGTTGCGACTGCTACTTTTGCTCCAATTACTCGTTCTAGAATGAGAATAGATAATGACATACTGACTGCAGTTAATGCTAACAAAAACGGCACCCCTTACCTAAGAGCTTTCCATCTAAATATACATACCACTTAAGAGAACAAAACATTCCTTTTGTATCTATTTCAGGGGTTGGTGATCATTTGATCACCAACCAAGACCGCAGGATAGCTTTAGTGATAGCTCCACATGAAGGTGTTGCTTCTGCACACGTGGGTGTGGCAACCACAATTTAGCGTCGCCGCATCGGCATACCGTCATGGAAGGCACCCCCTTTGAGGTCCTACTGGTGGTGTCACGGCGAGTAACAGAATTGTTTGAATCACACTTTAGCATTGCCGCATCGGGATACCGTCATAATCCATGACGGTATCCTGATGCGGCAACCAAAAAGTGTGATTCAATCGATTCTGTTACTCGCCGTGACACCACCTGTAGGACCTCAAAGGGGGTGCCTTATACTTTCTCTTGTGATGTACATGTGGTGAGCTTTGTCAATTGGATTGCCCTCACAATATTAGTTTAGACTTCTGGAGGCCATTCTTGCTCAATTTCTGTGAATCATTATCAGATTGTGTTTATTCATTGATCTAGGGTCCTCAGTCCACATATGAACATTGCGTCCTGAAGATGGTCTTATAGATTGTAGCACGAAACAAAACCGAAATGTCGACAATTCCACCCATTTTCATGTATAAAGAAACTTTCTGGAAATGTTCATTGTTTACTCAATGATGTTCTCCTCATTGGAAAATATTTGGAATGGGTTACAACAAAAGTGTTTATGAGAAAACAGTTGCTGTATAAATAATTTATCTCAGTGACATTTGTATTTATGTCATTTACAATTTGTACCCTTATTTAAATAAACTGATTTTTACATAAATTTGTATTTTTAAAGTATACACCCATTTTGCTTTTCTTTGTTGATACACTCGCTTTGAATGAATATTATTGATTTTGTCAATTTGTTTGCTTTAAGCCACTAATTAGGGCTTTATAGATATAGTTCTTTGAATCAATGAGATTTTCTGTAAAAAAAAAAATCCCCAATAGGCACTTTTACCCTATCCTGTGATATAGAGCCAGCATCTTAATCTTAATTTTTTAGTCTAAGTGAGTTTTCTTAGTGCTTTTGGTTTCTTATCACTGGTAGTGTCTCAAAGAAGTGAGAGGTGGTATTCGCTTGGACCACTGGGTGTGACACAGCCGGTACGCATGACCCCTGGGTGTGACATAGGATGTTATTCGGATGTTAGGGAAAAATTTGGACCTTGTAGAGTAAGGTGCAGGTTGTGCAGGGTTATCGGTTTTTTTCCTCTCAGTCTGCTTTTTGCTTTGATTTTACTTCTATTCTGGCTTTCAATTGATAAATTTTTCTTGATGTTCTGGTGCTCCTAAATTATTGCAACTGTGTTCTACGTTGAATGTTATGTCCAGTTAACGATTCTATGTGCGTATGAAAAAGTTGTCATTTGTTCACATTTCGCTGTTCCGCTGCTAAAAAACAATTCATAATGTTTTAAATTAACAATTACACTTTCTTACAGATTGTCTAAGCTGAGCTCGTAGTAAAGTAGTTATTGCCGGTATAATCCCTTGTATATATTTTCCCCATGATCGGAGTAGAATTTAGGATTATCTAAAAAGTCTTGAGAAGTTAGAAGTGTACTAGTCCCTTAAAAAGTACCCAACCCATCATGGAGTCGCCGTTAAACCACATGCAAACTAGGCTCCCATGGAGGCAAAAAAGCTAGATACATTTGGCTGTGAATGGCATGCACACACTGAGATGCATGTGCTCCCCTGGCCAGAGGGGGGAATCTTCGACACCAACATAATAGAACACACAAGGACACAGATTCAAACCAAGTATGTAGGGCAGAAGAAGGCTAGAAGAGAAGCATTGTTAGAACTTTGGGCGGTCTTCGAGGTGGCCCCGATCTACAATCCTGTTCCAGAACCTGCAAGCAAGGCTTCCGCACCTCCCCCACCATATACAGGCACAGAGGTGCTCTCTATGATGCCTGCCATCCCTGTTATTCCTGCACTAGGTTACACCAATTCGCCGGTCGAGGGAGCCAAAGGGCCCCCCGCTGGGCAGTAAATCACTAGATCTAGGGAAGGGAGGTTGCCAGATTGGTAAACCCAGATAATTCCGGCCTCATCCCAGTTCGGTGCTAGGATTCCCCAAAGTTTAACCCACCATCCATCGTATACAACCCACCAAGCCCCACCAGCGCAGGGAGCCTGCACTCCAACCCGTGCGGCAGAGCGCTCTCAGGTAACTGGGAAGTTCGTAGCAATACCTGAATAGTGATACCACCAGTGGGGGGGGGGAGGAAAGAGGTCCCAGCCCTCCGGAGTCCGACACTGAGTGGGGAGATACAGGGTATACTTCCCCAGGGTATGCTCAGGCAGCGGAAGAAACAGCAGGAAGTGAGCTGGAGGACAAATTCCTACCAACGAGAACCATGCGCAGCACCGGGCGAAGGAGGCAGTCTAGGTGGAAACTAGAGGAGAGGCGTGGGTTGAGAATGGAGAGAGAAAAAGCTCTCGCCTGAGAAGCACAGAGGGAGAGCAGAGCGACACACCCTCCCCCGGAGGAAAGCCAAGCTAAGCCCTGCGTTCCATGTGACGAGGAGCCCAAAATAGAAACAGAAGGGAGGCCCCTATCAGGAGCAGGAATGCCTCCAGGTCGTCAGAATAGGAGAGAGGCAACCAAGAAATAAGAGATCAGGATACCCTAGCCCAAACTCAATAAAGACATAGGAGAAGCAACCTCTGTGTGCATATGAGGAGAGCAGCGACGAGGACATCTGCTGCTCCCCACGAACGCGCCGGTCGAACAGGCTGACCCCTAGAGAGATAGTATCTAGAGAAGAAGGCGAGGTCTTCGCGTGATCGTTTTGACACCTGCTAGCCCACTGGACCAAAAGGGAGGGCCAGTATGATAAACCCTTGCCGGAGGAGGGATCCTTCAAACCAGAGGACATGGCCATTGCGGAAGACTGCATCCAGCATGTAGGGGGAGATTCCAGATGGGACTGCTATGTTGGAGAAAAGCCAGCAGAGCGGCTCGAAGACAAAATATGCCCGTTATTACAGAAAGGCACGTCAGGGACCATCTATGTGCCATGGGCCAGATGGACAAAGAAGGGCTCAGGACCAAACTACCCCTATTAATGGATAGGGTGGGAAAGTGGATCTCCTGTTTTGAGAAAAACACAGTGGGAATAAACCTAGCAATAGGCGGTGTCAAGAGCCTGCTCAGCAGCCTCATCGGAGAGCAGACCAACACTGTTTTCCCGAGCCCACATCCTGGCAGTCGCACTGAACAACACCGAGCATGGCGGGGCCGCATTCAATTCATTCAGACATCAGAGCTGGACGGCCCTGGGGGAAATGTTCCCTGACCACCCAGATGTGGGAGGGTTAATAACAGAGAGCATGAAACCTGAGGAAACCGTGAACGACTTTCTGGAGAGAATAAGGGAATGACGGGGTCAAGAGACAGGACAGCCATGGACCAATATGGTCCCCCAGGTTGCATTTTTCTACAACATCCTTAACAAGGGACTTCTTACTGAAATACAGAGTGGGCTGGACAGCGTAGTAGAATTAGACACCAAGCCTTGGTGGGAAATACAGGCCCACATATTGCATTACTACAGGAAGAAACAGGAAAAGGACAGGGAAAAACAGGAGCAAGCCCAAAGAGACACTGCTAAGGTGGTCTAACATAAGTTTAAAAAAATGCCCTTGAGGGGGCCACGTTGGCCGCAAGCTTGCAAATAGCACCAGTCTTGAAGGAGCTCCACTGCCAAACCCCAGAGGGTTTCCACCCAGTCCTAGCAGCAGAGGTCAAGGGGGCTGGCAGCAGCCCGACCTCAGAGAGTGCTGCTACTGTTACCGAATGGGCCACATGGCCGACCAATGCCGCCTGAAGACACATCATGAGCACAGATTAATAGGCCTGGGGCAGTCCCTGCAAAATCCCCATCCACAAACCCAAGCTCAGCTCAACTCAAACACACATACATTCAGCCACAAAGAAATCAGTCAGCAAACAGACCACCGCAACAAGGACCAGGTGGTTTGCCAAACTCATGGCAATAGCAGCAGGCAGGGAACCCAGCCCAGCAAGCACCGGGGCCACAGCCACGGCAGGGAGGGGTGACTGGTGACGCAATGCCCTCACACAATCGCCCAATCCAAATACGCAGTAAATCCAAACCTCCAATATGACACATCCACTTCATACTCACTTCAGAAAACTCACCACAACAATAAAGACTAGTGACACAGCATTTGGAGCAAACTCCAGCCTCTACTAGCATTCAGGAAAAACTCAGGGCTGCCGTATGTTCTGACGACCGGGAATCCATGCTAAAATCCACCATTTGGGTGTCTGCAGGGGTCCTAGGCCCCATTCTGTTGCTGGTCCCCGAGGGTGGGGTTGGCTGACCATGCAGTCTGAAGAGGGAGCGAGTGCATAATAACAGGCACCAAGGTCCCTTCATCCAAGTCCAATTGGGACAGGTTCCTATTACGTGATCAAAAAGCCCCAATTTAGGCCTCCAGCTAGTGGAGGCCCCCTTTTGAGTTCCAAAACTAGGCGAGTGTCCAGTGCCACATGCCAGGTTTTCCGTGCACTTGGGATAATGGTTTCCCCCATAGAACTTCGTAGTCCAACCACGAATAACAACAATTTGGCACCAAAGTCAGCAGGGAAATGCAACAAGGCAATCAGCCATCCCTGTTTGCTACCCGCAGCCGACAAGTCCCAGGCGGGCACCTGACTCCCATTGTAAGCAAGATATTTGGTCTCCTCCTCTCCCCTAATGCTTCCAAACATCCAAAGTCTGCTCATCGGATCATGTTCCTCCAAAAACAGCATAAGTAGCGTGCCACTGGTTAGGAAGTCCCTAAATCCCGCCAAGGGCAGCAGACCCAAAGCATCCTGCATCTGAGGTAGAGAGGGGCTACGGGAGGGAAAGGGGTTTCTGTAGATGACTATCGCAGACCCCACACAAGGTGCACGGACACGCTCACAACCGCACCCAGCTTGTCGAATCAAATAATACAGGGCCTCACAAACATCGTCCAAGGGAGCAATAGGTCCAATCCCAGTCATTTCCACATCCGAATCACATGGGGGCCGCAGAGCAGCTTTTCAACACCCACCGGTAGGCCACAATAAAACCAACGCTACATGAAACCTTAGGAAGGCGCCCAATGACATGCAGGAGGCAGCCCAAAAGTAGCCCAAAAATGAAGCTTCCAGAAAAAGGCCGTAGTCAAAATACCCACCTCCATTGGGGAAAACCTTGTTACACGCCACATGCAGGGACCAGAGGGGCATACACGTGCCCTCAGGACGTTGTAATTTCCCACATCCCCTAAATTGTGACACGCCCCCTTCCTTTCACAGCACATCGTGCATGTGTAGGTCAAAAGGTACCATCCGCATCGATAAAACTACACATACACACGCACACACGTTAGGGAAAGTAGGGTATTAAAGGGCCGACAACCCCCATAAACTGATAGGTAAAAAGAGTCATCCGCACACCCACGAAGATCACCCCACTAAAACACTCACATCCGTCATGGAAAGGGGGAAGGTCCAAATGACCCACATAATAAAACTCAGGCGACCCATGACTAAAAACTCAATGATTCCTAAAATGGCTTCCAAACTGGGGCCCCCCATCCAGTACCTCGCTAAAATAATTATGTCTGTTGCTCTAAAAGCTAGCCTACAACCCACAGCTCTTATCCAACAAGTCTGCAATCGAGCCATAAGTGCACCACATTTAATAGGGCCCGCCACCTTTTCAGTAGCAACCTCTGAAGTACCAACGAGGCCTGAGGGTTCAAGCCAACAAAGACCACAGACTATTTTTCATGGACATTTTTTACAAAAAGACTCATTACGCTGTGCCAAGCAAAGACACCCCCGGACGACAGAAAGCTACAGATGACCCCTCCAGACACCAAGACCTGCAATGTTCCAAAAATTATGTATTATTGCATCTCTGCACACCATCTGCATAGCATGGGTGTGGCCGCATCCATCCCTAGTGAGAAATCTGCCTACTCACATGGAGCCTACCTCGACATTTCTTCAGCGCTTGAGAAGGGACCTCTTCCACCTCACTTATACTTACATTGAACCAAACACTAGTGTTCCACATGCACTACACAGCGCAATCTTGCACAACACATGGTACCAGCCCATGACCGCCATAGGCGCCCAGACGTCGGTTAGGTCATGCTATGTCTGCTCGTTGATACCCCATGCCGTGGTTGCAGACAGACTTTCTTTATCCCAAGAAATAGCCCCCAAAAAAGCAAAATGTCTCATCTACCTGTACATATGTAGGATTAGTGCCAAGATACAACCTAGCAGAGTAGAACCCCATAGAGTAGTAGTAAATGTCACCCGGTATGAGACCACCCCCACCGCACGTACCTTCTTACCAAGCCTAGTGATATTCAAACTGAGCTAGACAGGATGCGCAAGCGGGGCACCTTAGCGGAGGACACGGTTTGCCCCTGAGATTTTCCAGAAAAAAGGTTTTTGGATGTAGCAAAACCACTGCACCAGTGCACAAACACATCCGCTCCCACCTCCATCTGTGGTCCCAGAGTGGCCCTTAACGTGCCTGGGGCAGTCTTCTTCAATAACAAATGGACCCCAGGCATCAAGTTCCAGTGCAGGGCCATCCACCTCGATGATACAAGGGGAATTGAGTCTAGAAGGGAAAGGTTGAATGCCAACATAGATACCCCATCTCAGGAAATGTGGGACACTGAGATAGATAGGTACACATGGCAAAAAGGGAAGGGGTAACCCCTAATTGTATGGAAACTTACACTGTATTCCTTGTTTTTCAGAGGCAAAGAAACGATCTCGCTTAGCACAAATGAAAATTGTGGAGCAATACTGCACGTACTAGACATGCAATGGGGCACCTCCGCTCTGATGGATATCTACTGGAAATGTGGGGAGTTTGCCTATGCTCAGCTCGTCCCTGGATGGCAGGCCTCTGCACCCTCGTAACCATACACACTCCATCCCTGGTGATCCCTGGAGAAGACCTGTCCAAGTTGTTCAAACATCCGCTACAGAAGAAAACAACTCTATTGCATCAGGCTCGAGAAAAAAGAACTGCTGATTATTTTGGCTGGGCTCAGTACAAGGACATTCCAGAAGAATTTAGAATGTTTTCTGACACTCAAGTAAATGCAGGAGGGTGCATACCCTTCTTCACCCTACAAACAAAGGCGAACACCCGCTGGTTGCAAATGACCAGGTGGGAATTGCTGAAGATGATCACAATACTGAGCTCGGCCTAAATGCTATCAAGGAGGAACTAACAGCCATCTTCCTCTTGGTGATGCAACAGCGGTATGTGTTGGACTTGATGACCGCAATGTAAGGGAGGCTGTGTGCCAAGATCGATGCGTTCTGCTGTACTTTTACCCAGTAAAATGACATGGACAATGGGACGCTAACTCTTGCCATCCAAGCATTGCAATGTCTATAACCTGACATAAGGAAGGAGGGAGGTTCCTGTGAGCAGGACTGGTTTATCAATTTGATTTCTTGGCTCCCCTGATGGGTGACCAGACTGTGCACGTCATTGCTTCCAATTATCATTTTTGTGTGGTTTCCTACAAGTGGGGGTTTCCTGCTGTAAAAACACAGGGGCATATGTATGAAAGTTTGGTTTTGCGATTCTCAAATAGCGAATTTTAGAGAATCGCTATTTGAGAATCGCAAAACGAGATGTATGTAAGATTTGCAAAAAGAATTTGCGAATCCTACATATTCCTTAATTGCGAATCGCAAATTGCGATTCGCAATTAAGGCCTCCCCATTCATACCTATGGGCCTAGAGGCCCATAGGAATGAATGGGAAGACATTCTCAATTTGCGATTAGCAATTAGAGAATCGCAAATTGAGAATGCAATTTCAAGGTTGCAAGGGTGTCAAAGGACACCCTGTTGCACCCTGAAATAAGCATGGGTGCACATGTGGCGCACATACATGCCCTAAGGGCATGTATGTGCGCCACATTGCACTGAAAAATGCAAAAAGTGCATTTTTCAAAGAAATCGCAAATTACCACCAACTTGAAGTTGGTGGTAATTTGCGATTCACTAAGGCCAAATTGCACTTTTTTGTGCTTCTTACATTGCATTTAAGGAATCGCAATTTGCGATTCCTTAAATACAGTCATAAAATAGGGAATCGCAAATTTTGTCATTCCTTATTTTGCGAGGCAGTTTTTCATTAATACATACCACTAAGCCAAATTGCGATCGCAAACGCCGAAATTCTGCGAATTTCGGCGTTTATGATCGCAATTTGGAATGATACATATGCCCCACAGTCCTCAAATTAGGTAGAATGCAAGTAACTAGGGAGATAGTAACAGACACAACAGAAACTCACTGAACCTCAAATAATATGACCGTCATGAAGTGTGGGGCAATTGATGTAGTTGAAAATTCAACTAGAGGAGGGGAATGTTAATGTTGAAAAATACAATGTCAATGTACGCTATGATATATGTACGTAGAACAACGAACTCGCATTGTTGTTGTCAAATCCACCTGATATGACCTCCACATCTACCCCAAGTCAAAAATACATGGTCAAGCAGGCCCTGCAACCTAGGCCTGATTGACAGATCACAGTTGGGGTGACACGTAACCCTTAGACAAATGCGCGAACAGGGAAACCCAGATCGATCCCACAATGGTCTTAGGAGACTGGCCCCAATAAAAATCGTTTGGCCAGAGGGGCGCACGTTCCCAAAACACTATAAAGTCAAATACAATACTAAGCTAGGAACACTCAGCCAATCAGAACCCTGCATGCACGCTACACTCAGTGATCACGCGCTCCCCATGTTGGACATCTGGAGTGTACCCACACTGGCCCCAATTTGTGTACAGGCAAGGTCGAGACCCACCTTCGCTTCTCATCAAATGACCAGATTTATGGCCCTGTGACTAGGGCCAGATTCCTGTTCTAAATGAATGAACAAATTGCTTATGACATTTTGTGAAATGTATAAAATGATGGCCAACACTAATGTACTTTGAGACAGTCTTCAGACTGCGACTCTGTCGCCTGTTCTTCCGGCTGCTGTTTTTAATTAAACCAAATGTTCCTGTTTTGTCAAATGTCTCTTGTCTTTCATTTTTTCAAGGTCACTTCACATTTGAACAATTTCAATACTCAGATATTCTAGAGCACCTTAGTCACTGAATGACACGCTTTAGTCACTGGCCACCTGGGCTTATTCGTTGGTCAGATTTCTTCAGGTGCAGGTAACTCTGTGCATGTCAAAAGAAGCACTTTTAATGTTTGTGGTGAAACATGTACACTTTTATTTGCATCAATCAATCAATCAATCAATCAATCAGGGGTTATTAAGCGCACTACTCATCCATGAGGGTCTCAAGGCGCTGAGGGGGGGAGGGTTCGCAGATCCGTTAGCCGAAGAGCCAGGTCTTGAGGGCCTTCCTGAAGGTGTTCAGGGAGGGGGCGAGTCTGATGTCTGCCGGGAGCTCGTTCCAGGTTTTGGCCGCAATGTGAGAGAAGGATCTTCCACCTGCTCTGGCTCTGCGGATGCGCGGGGTTTCGGCCAGTGCGAGGTTGGAAGATCGGAGGTTTCTTTTGGGTACGTGGAAGTTGATTCTGTCATTGAGGTATTTGGGTCCGGTGTTGTGTAGGCATTTGTAGGCGTGGGTGAGGATTTTGAAGGTGACTCTTTTCTCCACGGGGAGCCAGTGGAGTCTTCGTAGGTGTTGGCTGATGTGTTCTTGTCGGGGGATGCCGAGGACGAGTCTGGCAGCGGTGTTCTGTATCATCTGGAGTTTTCGGAGTAGGGACTTGTTTATGCTGGCGTAGAGAGCGTTTCCATAGTCCAGTCTGCTGGTGATGAGTGCGTGGGTGACTGTCTTCCTTGACTCCGGGGGGATCCATTTGAAGGTCTTGCGGAGGATGCGGAGGGTGTTGAAGCAGCTGGAGGTGACGGCGTTGATCTGTCGGTTCATGGTGAGGGATGAGTCGAGTACGATGCCGAGGTTTTTGGCGTGGTTTGAGGGGGTCGGTGGGCTTCCGAGGGCGGTCGGCCACCAGGTGTTGTCCCATGCTGAAGGGGTGGTTCCGAAGTCGAGGACTTCTGTCTTCTCGGCGTTGAGCTTAAGGCAGCTGTTGGTCATCCAGACTGCGATGTCCTGCATTCCTTTCTGGAAGTTGAGTCTGGCGGTGGCGGGGTCTTTGGTGAGGGAGAGGATGAGCTGGGTGTCGTCAGCGTAGGAGACGATGTTGAGGCCGTGTTGTCGGACGATGGCGGCGAGGGGGGCCATGTAGATGTTGAAGAGGGTCGGGCTCAGTGATGATCCCTGTGGGACTCCACAGGTGATTTCCGTGGGATCGGAGAGGAAGGGCGGCAGTCTGATTCTTTGGCTTCTTCCGGTGAGGAATGATCGGATCCAGTCTAGGGCTGTTCCTTGTATGCCAGCGTGGTGTAGTCTGGCGACTAGTGTGCGGTGGGGGACGGTGTCGAAGGCCGCTGATAGGTTGAGTTTGGTATTCTTCTGTGGTGTTATTTATCCAATCACTTCTTCCTATTTGCTGGTCACACCATCCTTCAGAGTCCTTTCCATATGTTTCATTTTAATTTTTGTATGATGTGGTGCCAAACAAAATAAACAAACATTGATCAACTTGCCTTGCTGTTCTGAATGCTTGCCCAGCCACATTCATGCTATCACATCAGTGGCTCAACCTTCTCTTTCACTGTTTGGCTTTTTTCATTCCTTGGTCACACCAGGCTGTCTCATTCACTGGTATGGCATCTAAATAAATAGATGTTAAGAAGGGCTTTTCTAATGTAAAAGCTCACCTTCACATATGTACTCACTTTTTTTTAGTGCTGCAAGCTTTGAACACTTCAACACAGTTTCCCTGGTAGGGCTGCATTTACTATGAATGTACATATATGCTCGAGAAAAGGGAACACTTTCACCAAATCTCAGCCACACAATCAAAACAATGATATATACAGAGGGAAACCAAAACATTACTGTGCTTCATATCATCCAATATCAGTATTGAATTTAGAGTCCAACATTCTGGCAACAATATTGGCTTATCCATAAAGACCAATCAGGATGTATGCCTAACGGCTCCACCAGGCTAAACCTCTGGAGGCTTAACAACTGGATGGTTAAAGTAAAGAACTCAAAGGAACCCCTTGCCATACTGCAACTGGATGCCAAAAAGGCATTTGACTCCATACACTGGCCATTCTCTTTTAGGTACTGAAGCGATCTGATTTTGGCCGTGTTTCTGCAGGTGGGTGGCTCTCCGGTATTAGACCCTGACAGCAGTGATCAAGGTGAATGAGGTAATGTCATCCTCATTCCCGCTTGAAAGGGGGAACACAATAGAGTTGCCCTCTCTCCCTTTACCTCTTTGCCCTGTGTTTAGAGTCGATGGTGTGCTGGGTAAGGCCTAGGGTGACCAGAATTTTAAAGCCAAAAACCGGGACATTTCACAAAAATAGAAGAAGGACTACAATTTTGCTTCAACCGAGCGCACAGAATGACCGCGTTAATCACCATAGAATTACAGAAAAGGCTGTAAGAGCATAAATTAAATGCAATTTTAAAAGCCAGTATCATGCCTGTTAATTAAATTGCTTTATTATAACAGTTGCTAACTATCCCTGCTTTGGAAAACATAAAAAGGCACTTCCCACCGTTTTCACTAGACCCTCTCTAAAAACCGGGACAAGACCTATATTTACCTAAATCTGCTGGAACAGCTAGTGAAAAACCAGGACTGTCCGGGCAAATCCGGGAAGCCTGGTCACCGTAGTTAGGCTGAGTGATAATATTGAAGGGTTTGTTGCAGGAGTTGATGTGCCCGAGGAGAAAATCTTGCTGTATGCATATGGCATCTTCTTGTATGCAGCGAAACTAATAGAACTATACCAGTAATGTTCTCACAGTATGATGAATATTAAAGCTACGACCACTGTTCCCTGTAAGGTGCGCGCCTGTGCGCCCGCGCACCTCTGCCCTCCCGAGCGCGCAGTGCTGTTTGTGAAGCGCGCACCCACAGCACATCCCAAGAGAGCGTTTGTGTGCCGAAAGGCAGAAAATGCTGCCTTTATTTCTAACTAGAGCGCGGCTCTGGGGCTGATTAGTTGCCTTTTTAAAGTATTTATTTTAATCACAGCGCCCGTCAAGGGCTGCATTTAACATAAATACTTTCAAGAGGCAACCAATCAGCCTCACAGCGGCGCTCTAGTTAGAAAAGAAATGCAGCAAGTGGTCAAACACCATGTGTGCTTTCAGAATCATTTGAAAGCACAAGTTCGTGCTTTTAAACTTGATGGGAGGTAAGTAACACGGCTTGGGACGGTGTGAAATGGAATTGAAATAGGAATGGGGTGGGTGGGATGGGTAAAAGAAACTGATTGTCTGGGTGGAAGGGGGGAAAGAAACTGGGAATTGGTGCTTGCCCATCCCCCAACTCCCTGGGGCTTTATTTTTTAAATTGTGCGGTCATAACCGGGTTCTATAAATGTTAATTGTCAATAAAATGGTGCTGTATGTGATTTGGCTTAAAAGTTTGATACTGTATCCTTGTCAGAAAGGAACTTCTATGGAATATTTCTAAATTATCACAGAATAAACAACTTCTAATTCATTAAAACACATTTCGAAAGCTACTTTAAAAATGTAACCTCCAGTTCGATATAAATAAAAAGAACTATTGCATATTCTGTAACAGCTTCTGATATGTGTTAGTCTGGGAACCGAAGGGATTTTTTAGCCCGGCACATGCTTTCGAAATGGGGGAGGGTGGGTGAACAAAGCAGGGAAAATTGTCACCAAAATACAAATGTTTTATTTATCGTCGAAGTCGTCGTTGTAGAAATCCTAACATGCTTCTTTGTAGCTCTTATTGTGACCATATAACCAAGCATGACTTTTTCATGCGTTACATATTGTTTTTGTACACGTCTAACCAGAAAGTCGCAATGGTTACTTTTATTAGCACAGGCGTACTTTAGGTGACTGCCAGATGCAGGTTTCTCTTTCTCTGTTCTGTGATATAAAATCCAAGCTGGATGATTTTATCCGTCCCCTCTTGGTGACATTACGTCCATCATCTCCTTGTGTTTGCATTGTTTTTTGGAGCAGTGTTGATTATATTGTATTGTTTTACGACCGAACATAACAAACATCTGAGACCAGATGTGTGGCTAAGTAAAGTTTGTGCACTGTTGTCTTTTCTTTTGCCTTGAGCTGCTGCAAATATACTGTTTGTTTGGATATTTGACTGTTTCAGCCATTCTCTTCAAAGCTTTATCCCTGCCAACATTATGGGGGTGGTTATCACTCTTCAGTGTCTGGTCTCAGTGGGTGTTTGAAACTGCTGAAAACGAGAAATTTAGCGTTCGGCATAAAACTTTTCAAAATTTGATATTTGTAGTCCATGGAGTACTAAGCCTTATTTGTGAATACAATGATACCTTTCTACTTCAAAAATGAGTCACAATTCAATATCAGTACGTTTAAATGTCCAGGTAGAACTGCAGTTACATTTAGTATTCATGCACTGAATTTCTCAAAAGGCACGTGGGGATGTGGCTGCTGTTGGTAAGATTCCAAAACAGTGCGTATCTCTCCAGGAAACACTATTCCCATGAGAACACTACAATCTAACCTACATCAACGCAAATCTCATGCCTGATTTGACAAGATGCCTATTGCAGTTATTCAGCGTCAAGTAATGCTTAAAAAACACCTTAAATACATTTTTCGCATAATTATGGACTTACCGCATTTGCCACATAATCCATCATCTGCTGCATATTCTGCAGATTTTAACAAAAAAATAGTTTCTTAGCTGAAATGGTTCAAAAGTTACTAAAAACGCAGCAACTCATGTTGCCACACAATGGAAGGCCCTTTGCAAAGGTTGCTTATCTCTATATTTGGGTGCTAAACTGGTACTAGCGGGGTGCAACCTATACCAAGACTGTGCTAATAAGTATAACAAGCATTGGCAAAGCCAATAAGTCTCTGCAATGCGAGAGCTATTGCCGTTGTCCAAGAAATTCAACAAGTCTACAAACACGAGGTATGCTTTCAGAAATGCAGCAAGTTTTATATAGTCCGAACTCAATCCAAAAGTATTGGAGCGCTTTACATGATTTATTTATTTTAGTATGCATGGGGAGATTAATTGATTTGCCCAGAATCACAGGATGTTAATCTGACCCGAGACTCGAAACCCATCTCCTAAGTCGCCAGCTCGAGCATTAAGCCACAACCTCTACCACAAGAGCGGAAGCATTTTCAATATTATATACAACTTTATGCAACAAGCAACCATAGACAAAGCCAATAGTCCTGGATTCTTGTAGGTGTATTGTTACTTGTTTTATATATCTGAATGCAGTGACAGAAGAAGCAAAATATCAGTTGGGTGGCACACTATGCTAAGCACAGATTTTTAGCTCAATTGCTTTTAAGCCACACCCTTAATTGCATCGGTCACGCCCCTTTGAGAGACCCCCTAATTTTTTCATCCCACTTAAATTTAAAGCCCTGGTCTACACGCGCGGTCGGGTGCTTGGCGCACATAGCCTTGGCTGCAGCGCACAGAGACCTTACTCTGCCGCACACTGAGGAAAAAAATTAGAGGGAACATTGGCTACGACAGGTACAAAATATCCTGGGGAAAGACAATTTTCTGTAAAATTTGCAGTTGGTATATGGAGGAAGAATTACCTGATGACATAAAAGTTCCCAAATATGGGTTCAAATACTTAGTGATCAATATAACGCCATGCGCAGATTGGTTCCTGATAAGGAACATTGAGACGTGGCTAACCATGTTTAAAAGAGACGTATATAGGTTGCAAACCCTTCCATTTATAATAATGGGATGGTTGGTCATTTTTAAAATAATCACTTTCCCCAAACTTCTATATATGATGCAGAATACCCTGTTCTCAGTAGTGGAAAATGTTTTCCACAGACTTCATAGGCCAATGTGCGCCATACTTTGGGATGGATGTGCTGTTTAGAACCACATACAATGGCAGATTAGTGCTACAACACTCAATAATGTATTATTGGCCATCACTGCTTCACTGCTTCAACTAATGAATGACTGGATGGATACCCAGAGAAACAACGCCATTGTAAGATTGGAGAGGCATTTAATGGCAGCACCATCCTAGCTGCACTTTACCTACAGGGGTAAGGGTAGGAGAACCTTTAACCTCAACACAAATGGCTTTGAAAGCCTGGGATTATCCTTAGATAATCACATGTGGATGGAGTGTGTAAGGTGGATAACTGATGCTGCTCACTGAGAGCAATATGGACAGCCTACATTTGTTTCTTCTCCTGTTCCTGTGTCTCCAGGACCTTTCAGTGGGGAATGCACAAGGTTTTACACCAGAGCAGGTTCCTTTGAGGGTTGCACACTGTAAGCTGAATGTAGGTGGTGGCCGCAGCAGAGGGCAAGGGGTATCCTTCTCAAAAGATACTCTAAGGAAGGAGACTACCTTTTGTTTGTTGGATGGATATTTGAACTGTGAATAATGCACTGAACTTAGCAGTGGTCTACTGCCCAAATGGCCGAACTTTGACTCATAAGCTGGATCTCTGCTTTAGCTTTTGAATACTTCATTAATGCAGTCCTACTCTTGTGCTTTCAGGAAGTGGTGGTGAGTGTAACCCATTTCCTTTCACAATATGGTGTTGAATGCAAGCCATTTGCTTTTGGCTGGAAACAAGCCGGACAGCCCTATTGAAGCCTTGCAGGCCTGTCCTGATGCTGGTAACCTTGACTACATGGAAGCCACCAGCTGCCCAAGGAGTTCATAGACTTGGGCATAGTGCCTGCAAACCCTTAGTGCCCTCACCTGACTTGAAGGAAGGTTGCGTCAAGTAACAACCACAAAGGGTGTAAATAGGCTGCATGGTTACTCTGCCTTGTGAGCATTCTCCTGCCGGATCACCAGTTTTGTTTTTATATTTCTCTGAGCTTGTCCTTGTGGGCAGAGTTCAAGTACCTACCTGCTAGCCTTTTCAGAAGAGCCTAATTTGGCCATTGGATGCAATTGTCCTGATGGTTTCATACAGCGCTTAGTGTCTCCCATGGTGGGTTTACTGTTGGTTGGGGGTCGACGGCCATCTTAGTGCCTGTGATCAGAACCAACATCTAACTTCTTCCCGTGATGGTGCCCCCACTGGTCATATTAGGAAGTACAATGATGTGTGAAGCCTAATCAATGTGTAACTGGAATATTAAACTCGGAGCACAGTTGTTTCACTCCCAATCAACGCACCTCACTCACCGGAGGCCTCCACTCTGATCTCTGCCCTTGGCCTCACCTCCTCCATCCAGTCAAAATCGATCAAAAGACTAAGGAAGACTTAGAGCCCCTGGTTTTCACCTTTCACCTTTCCACCTAACATCTGAAACCATGCATTACTGAGGGCCTAATATCCCACCTTGATGCTGCAGTAAATGTTTGGTTGGACCAGAGACTTTTGCCCTGCTAACCTTGATGCCTCTTGACCTCTCACTAATCGGGTAATTCATTCGATTACCGGAATATGTGCCCTCTTCTTCTTATTCTTCTTTTCGCTGTCGCTACCCTAGTGGCACCTTCCTCTTCCCCCCACCACCCTCGTCCTCCTCATTTTCCTAACATGGCAACCATTCGAGTTAAATCTGGAGTTAACTGTTTCAAAATCATTTATCCCCCTAATTTGTCTAAAGCTTCAGCAAAACGGTTCAAGCATAACACCATTGAACAATTTCCTGATTCCCTCTTTGTTCACCAATTCCATAATGGTCGTTATGGGAGGCTCAAAAATGATTTCATTTTTTTCCCTCACGACATCCCTTCCTGGTCCACCAGCTTCTATAACTCCTTCAGCGTCACCTTCTCCTCATCTATCCCATATGGGCAGCAGCTAAAGATTTCCCCCTCTACTTGTTTTAATGGCTCCCTCACTATTTCACTATATAACAATGGTACTGTCTTGATTCAAGCTAAAGACACTTGTCTCTCTCTCTTCGACCACCTCTTCCCTTCCCTACTCCCCACCCCTGCGACTGTGATCTCCCTTGATTCTTCATCTAGCTCCGCCCTTTACTCCCTATCTCCTCCCCAGACTATACTCTAATAGGCCGCTCTCCCGGGAGACACAGGCCGACCCTTTGCCCCCCCCTTCCCCTGCACCCTCATCTCCCATTCTTCCCCCCTCCCAATGGGGACTTCCCCTCAACACATCAGCCATACCTCTGGCTAACACTCTCCTTTTCCACTCTGCACATTCTTGGTATTCCAATGTAACCTCCTCCCCCCTAACCCTGCCCACCAACCCCTTATTTAATCCACCTTTCCTACAACCTGATCTCCCAGTTAACTTTCCATACTTTCCCCCTTTTCCCCCCCTTCTCTTCTTCCCTACCCGCTCTCCCCCCTCTCCTTGTACCCTGAATTCTTCTCAAACTCCTTTCATCTCTCTTTATCCTCCCATTCCTCCAGTAATGCTGCTCAACCCTTTATCTCCCCTTGGTAATCCCTTCCTTTTCTCTCCCCTGGACCTAGCAGAACCATATTCTTTCTTCAACTACCCTCTAGCCCAATCCCCCCACTCTGCCTGGTGCCGGTCCCCATACATTCACCTCTCCTAGCCTACGGGACCTTTTGAGCCCCTTCTCCTCTCTTCTCCCCAAACCTCCTGCCATTCCATGACTCCCCTCTTTCCCCTCCCCGCATTCATCCCTCCCTCCTCGTTCCTCACCTGTCTCCTCCGAAATTTGATCTCAATTCTTCTCCTCTGTTCAACATCAGCAAAGATAACTCTCTTTCCACCTCAGATGCACCAACAACCTCTCTCAACCACCATCTATCTCCACCTTTTACTCTTGCACCCCAATACCCCCCCGCACCCCCACCTCTCCCTGCCCTCCCTCGCCAATTGCACTCCCTCCTGTATTTATCGAGCCACCTAACATTCCGTGCACAGCCCTACTCTCTCTTGAAAACAAATTAGGATTTCTCATCTTCTCTATCTCCCAGCTTGAAGCTACCATCTCACTCTTAAGCACTAAGATATCCACCTTTCCAAACAACCCCATTCCCTTGGCAAATACTCACTTCCCCAAACTCCCGAGGAGTACCTTGCTCCCGCGCCCCAAAAAAGCCAATCACAATCTGTCTTCTGCAGACATCGCTAACTTACTGGCTAGTTGCAAGACTTCTAACGCCACCCCCCTTTCACTTTCCTCTCCAAGTAAGTCTACTCTGTGCACTATTCCGACCATCTCTTCTGTCAGAACTAATCATCAGCCTCATTCTACCCTGGCACCCTCTTACAAGAACATTATTCCTATCACCCCTAAAAGCCCAAATGCCCCTGTCACCAAAACAGTCTCGTCAGAGTTGCGCTGTTTGCTCCACAACTGCAGATCTGCAATTAAACACAAACTGGAAATTTCTGACCCCATCATTCTCCACAATCTTGACATTCTCTTCCTCACTGAGACCTGGTTCAACGACACTTCTCATACTATGTTTGATCTTCTGTTACCCACCGACTATTCTATCTTTAGAAATGACAGAACAGACAAAGTTGGGGGAGGTGTTGCAATCATTTTCAGAAACTCCCTTTAACTTAGGCTTTTCCTAACAGCTCCTTCCGTACATTCGAATGCCTGTCTCTGGAGCTTCAAGTGCAACACTGCTCCCCATTCAAATTTCATGCCATTTCTCACCCGCCTGGTGACTGCTCTTCTTTTTTGGAGGAACTCACCGACTTCATCAGCGACCAATACTCTCAAAGTGACAGACAGATTTTCCTGGGAGACTTTAATCTTCACTGGGGCTCTTTGGAAGATTCTGCTGCCAATAGGCTTGCCACTTTTCTCTCAGCAAATGATCTTATCCAACACTGCACTGAAACAACACACTCTAAGGGCTCAATTCTGGACCTTGTTATATCTAAAGCAGACATGCTTACTATTGCAATCCCTATTCAAGTAGACTGGTCTGACCACTTCCTCATCCCCTTCTCTCTTCTCCTATCACACTCTATAACTCTTGGCCAACCTAAAAGGACTACTACCTGGTTCCGTAACACCAAAAACATTGACCTTGACACTCTTAGTGATTCTGCTATGCTATCACTTCCAAGGTTAGACCCTAACTTGGATGTCAACGATCTTACCTCCCAATGCCTCTCAGTCCTTGCAGTCGAAATTGCTAATGTCGCTCCACTTCAAAGCAAAAGGAAAAGGCCTTTTCCTTCAGCACCATGGTTCAATAAATCCCTTTATGAAGAAAGGAAGAACCTGAGAATCCTGGAGAAACAATGGAGACAATCTCCATCCACCACTAATCTTTCTATTCTACGTTCAGCAAGATCAAAATACCACAAACACATCTTCCATGATAAAGCATCACACTTCAGAACCCTCCTCGACTCAACCAAAAACAGACCCCAAAAACTATTTGACCTCATCAAAAATCCAAACTGCTCTCCCTCAACCATCAAGCCTGACGATTCTCCAAAGAAAGCAGTAACAGACTACAGGAGGTAGCCCATAAACCCTAAGGAGACCAGGGCAATAATCTGTAACAAACAACAATGTCTCAAGGGTATTATTCACAGGTCAAATATATGTGGCACAATTAATTGCAACAGATTAAATCCAAAGGGGAAGAAAAGCCAGGGAGACATTCTCATATAAATGTAAAGTATAATTCAATTGATAAGCATGTTGGACATATTCAACTTCATATGTACAAGCACATGGATCAGTAGCACTGCGTTACATTAAATGTCATGTAACCAACAAAATACTGTGCACAAGTGCTCGTGAAGTATAGTGATGGTGCAAGTGACAGGTGACGTGGTATATACAGCGAGGGCAGTGGGCGCAACAAGAGACAAGTGAGATAAAAAACAAAGGTTTACATATTTAGGATACTGCGACAATTAATGGTACATGAATACAAATTTCAAATGAGTAGGGTATCCGTGTATAGGGGCGCCAAGGGTTCCGCTGTGGAAGTCGACGGTATTTCGGCCTGCAGAAGTGTTAGGCCATCATCAGGACCAGGTTATGTTTTATTTAAATTGCAGTGCTGGGCATAGAAGGATATACACATAGATATTTCGTATGTGTGTGTAATAAGTGGACCAAGAAGGACAGATAGATCAAAGTAACAGTATAGGGAGGAAAATGGAGCCCGAGTAAGGTCAAGGGTTGCGAAGAAAACGCTGCAAGAAAATACCGCGTGACTAGGCTCCCGAAAGGAAGGAAAGTGGGTAAGCGCATAGACAACTGTTCCGGAAATAAACTCACTCGAGATAGACATTAGGGGATCAGTCCAAGAACGTGGTTTAGGGAATCATTAATGAACCTGTGTGCAAAAAGAAACAATTTTTCGAGGTGTGTCGGGGTGGGCAGGGGAGGTCTCTAAATATGGCCGTGGGAACCTGTTATTCTCATTTATTATGTACAGTGCATGAATGTGGAAAACAATGTTCTATTAGTACAGACACTCTTCGAACTATACATTACCAGCCCAAATGTACCTCTATAAAATACCCTGTTCCTTGGGCTTAATCCATAGTAATTGTAAAAATGATGTGCTCGTGTTGACCAAATGTTCCACTCTGTAACTTTATAGAAATAGTTGTTTCCCTCCTTAAAACCGTTGCACCTATCCAAATGGATGTAATTCATTGTAAACTATGGTTTATCTTGACCCATCAACATATGGATCGTCTTCTTGTCCAGTCTGTCTTCTCTGTCCCTTTCTACTCTTCCCACACAGTAGCGTGCGTTCTAGTGCCTCAATCCCGCCCCCATCACGTGTTCGGCAGTACGTCTATTAACCTTGTCTGCCGTCGCCCCCTTCCCCACAGCCTGACTCCTGCCGGCCGTCGCGATTCATTTCTGCGTGCTTAGCGGTTATCTAGTAAGTGCCCCGCTTAGACTTTTTTCCCCCCGGTGCGGCCAATCACTTATCGCTCGGCTCCCTGCCCGCGTCTTCGTCGGCCTCTCACCACGGCGCTCCCGATCACTTCCCGGCATTTCACACTAGCCCCAGTCACTCACCGGCCACTCCCACGCTCCCACTTGATTTCCCCGGGTTACGGCTGGTTTCCACACCACCCGGCCTGTTTTACCTGTTACCCTGACGCCCCCTTGTTTGGCGTTCCTTGGCTTGCCTAAACGGTAGCCGCCCCCCCCTTTTTACTATTGCGGGCCTTTCCCGCTCCCCCTGTACTTGCCACATACCCATCATGTGCTATTTCACCACGCACCTCTACGCGCCCGCTCCCCCCGGACTTGCCGCACTCCTACCATGTGCAATTTCACCACGCACCTCTGCGCGCTGATTACCTTGCACTTTTTCACTTCCTTACCCCGTCCCCTTCTCACCCGTCAGTCCTTTGACCTTCCTCCAGAACTCCCTGTGTTGCGCCAATTAGACAATTCACTAGCTCTATGCCTGCCACTTATCATCCTCACTGTTAAGCGCTTAGCATCCAGGCACCGCCCCGGTCCCTGCGCAATGGTCATTATCTTTGAGTACCTCATTCTTCTTCCACAGATATCCCGCATTACAGGTCTTCGAAAGTAAGCTCGTTACCCCGTCTCTGTGATTCCCAAGTAAGTGCGGCTCCCACGGCCATTATTTGAAAAGTTTTATAAAGCGCGAACAAGACCCAACCGGGTATCAGAGCGCTGTACAAAGAGGAAAGCTGACGTATACGTACAGAGACAATATAAATACACTTACAAAAAGGAAATATGAGAGGAACCGGAGGCAAAAAGTAAATGAGGGTGCTAGGGGAAGAGTAGGTAGCAAGTGAACAAACAGGTAACAGCCCACCTAGATGAGGCCAAGCAGTTTCATCATTGATTTACTTCAAAGACAAACGAAATAAGTTTAAACCCCCAGTAGAAAAGATTGTCAAGCAGTTTCATCATCGACTTACTTCAAGGACAAACGAAATGAGTTTAAACCCCCAGTAGAAATGATTGTCAAGCACAAGTTTCAAACATAAAGTGAAAGTAAATTGTTAAGCATACAATAAAACACCCAAGCACACCCCATAAGGCAACATGAGAGGAACCTGAGGCATAAAATAAATGAGGACGCTAGGGGAAAGAGTAGGTAGAAAATGAACAAACAATAAGCAGCCCACCCAGATGAGGCCAAACAGTTTCATCATCGCCTTCCTTTAAAGACAGCTGAGATACGTTTTAAACCCCAAGTGAGAATGATTGTCAAGCACGAGTTACAAACATAAAGTGAAAGTAAATTGTCAAGCATACATTTCAACACAACAAAGTAAAAATGCTTGTCGAGAATGCCAGGTAATTGACTAGCAAATGATATGGAGGCTATTGTTGAGGCAGTTCTTCCAATAGTAGCCATTTGACCTGTTTTTTGAATGAGGCAGTCGGAGGGTTGGTTCTGATCTCTGTTGGTAGGGCATTCCAAATTCTTGGAGCCAGCCCTGAGAAGGTACGATTGTAAGTTCTTTTTTTATTGGATTTCGGTGGTTTCAGTAGTAGGGTATTGGAGCTTCTTAGGTTTCTTCTGGATCCGGAGAGCTCAAGTTTTTTTGCCAGGTAAACGGGGCTATTGAAATGTATAGCTTTATGTGTCAGGCAGGCTATCTTGAAGTGGATCCTAGCTTCAATGGGGAGCCAGTTAAGCTGGATTAAGTCAGGTGTGATATGATCATGCTTTCTTGAACCTGTGATTAGTCTGGCAGAGGCGTTCAGAGTAGCTCTTAGCGGCGCTAACCTAGATTTAGGAAGACCAGCTGGGTCACCAAGCCATATTCTACTCGAGATATAACTAAGGATTGGACTGCTGATTGCATGTCTTCGAGAGGTAGGAACGGTTTGATTTTCCTAAGAGTGCTGAGCTGATGGTTAGCACTCTTAATGGTTACACTGATGTGACCTTGCATGTTTAGAAATTTGTCTAGGGTGACCCCTAAAGAGCAGGCGGAATCCACCAAGTGCGGGGTGCAGTTGAGTGCTGAGATTTTTGATCCAGTTTTGCGTGGGAGCCTCATGATTGCGTGGGGAAATCAAGAGAAATTCAGTTTTGAGAGAGTTAAGTAATAAGTGGTTATGTGTTAGCCATTGTTGAGTTTTTGAAGCGCTCCGTTAAGAGTTTTAATGTCATCTGGAGAGGAGATCTTCAAATACAGTTGAGTGTCATCCGCGTACATGTGGTACTGAATGTTTGAGTCATTTAGAATGGCAGTTAGAGGTTCCATGCATAGGTTGAAGAGCGAGGCGAAAGTGCAGAACCTTGAGGCACCCCAATAGAGACTGAAGTGCTGGCCGCCAAAGATTGGTTGACTTTGATTCTTTGTGTTCGGTTATGCAGGAAAGAGGAGAACCAATTTAGGACAGGGCCCGATAGCCCCATCCTGTATTGAAGAAGGTTAATCAGGTTATCATGTTTGATAGTGTCAAAAGCAGAGGACAAGTCCAGAAGGATTAGAAGACATGGTGTACCTTGGTCCAGAGCTCTCAATGCGTCATCAACAATGTGAGTTAGCGCTGTTTCTGTGCTATGACCTGATCTAAAGCCTGATTGATGTTGGTCTAGGAGCTGAAATTTCTCAATGTGGTCGCAAAGCTGTGTGTGAACACATTTCTCGAGCAATTTCGCTAGGGACATGATGTTGTTGATCGGCCGGAAGTTACTGGGATCTGTAAGGTCTGCATTGGGCTTCTTGGGGATGGGTGTGACTTGCCCCATTTTAAGGCAGTCGGGAATCCTCCCCTGTAAGAGAGATTGTTGGATGATCCTGGACCAGAGAGGCAGAACTGCCAAATTGAGGTCTTTGAGCAGCTTGGCGGGGAGTGAGTCCTTGAAATGGTTGGAAGGTTTCAGAGAAGCCAGGGAATGTGACAGCTCCTCCAAGTCTGGAGGTCGGAAGGTATTCCAGCAGGCATTGTTTTTGGGTGTGTACAGGCATTGTTTTTGGGTGTGTATTGCCGTGTAATCAGGCAAACCCTCGGAACTCATAGACAACAAATTCTCAGCGGCCCGTTGCAGTTCCCGCTCAATACTTCTAGACTTTTCAGCGAAGTGCTCTGAGAAGTCCTCCTCACTGGGTCCAGCGATTTTGATTGCTGGAATAGGATTAGCCTGTTGTTTGATGATATCAAACAGTTTCCTGGGACGGTTTTTAGCGCTGTCAAGCTGATCTCTGAAATGATCTGATTTAGCGATGCGAATGAGTTTGTTGTAAGAGCTTCTCATCTTTCTTAACTGTTCGAGGCTAGAAGTGGAGGGGGCATTTCTCCAACGTCTCTCAGAGAGCCTCAGCTTGCGACGTTTGTTATTAAGGGTACCACTGAACCAAGGTTTGGATTGTTTGCAGGGAATCCTTTTAAGTAGCTTCGGGGCTGCAGAGTCGAGAATATTAGACATAGTGTTGAAGTAATGATCCGTCAATTCTTCCAAATTATTCATGGTAGTTGGAGGTTCAAGTAGATTCTTGCTCAAGATGGAAAGGTTAGAGATGTTGATATCTCTCAGGTTATGAGATAATTGCTTGTTTTTGAGTGGTTGCCCTTGTCTAAGCAATACCTTCTCCTGAATGCGAAAGGAGATTTGGAGATGATCCGACCAGTCACATGGTACTATGTCATCTAGCTGAATAATGTGCTCTCTAGCTATGATGAGGTCAAGGGTAGCGCCCATGCAGTGGGGTAGGACCGTTGCAGGCCTGTATATAGTTGAGGTCAGAGAGGAAAGACTTAAGAGAGCAGACTACTGGATCATTAGAGTCATTCCAGTGAAGGTTGAAGTCACCGAGGAAGATGTGATTAGGATGGAGGGCTGAGCTGGCAGAGATGGATTCCATTAATTGTTCTACGAAGAGTAAGTTGTTGTCCCCAGGAGGATGGTAGATCGAGTGAAGCACACAGACAATCTTGCCTTTGTTCCAAATTTCAGCGACAAGTAGCTCACAGGAGGACATTGAGTCCTTATGAGTCTGCTTCAAAACGAGGCTGGACCGATGGATGCAGGCAACCCCCCCCCCAGCTTTAATAGCCCTATCACATCTGACAATGCTAATGTCAAGGCCATATTTAGAGACCTCCCCTGCCCACCCCCACACGCCTCTAAAAATTGTTTCTTTTTGCGCGCAGGTTCATTGATGATTCCCTAAACCACGTTCTTGGACTGATCCCCTATTGTCTATCTCGAGTGAGTTTATTTCCGGAACAGTTGTCTATGAGCTTACCCACTTTCCTTCCTTTCGGGAGCCTAGTCACACAGTATTTTCTTGCAGCATTTTCTTCGCAACCCTTGAACTTACTCCGGCTCCATTTTACTCCCTATACTGTTACTTTGATCTATCAGTCCTTCTTGGTCCACTTATTACACACACATACGAAATATCTATGTGTATATCCTTCTATCCCTAGCACTGCAATTTAAATAAAACGTAACCTGGTCCTGCTGATGGCCTAACACTTCTGCAGGCCGAAACGCCGTCGACTTCCACAGCGGAACCCTTGGCGCCCCTATACATGGATACCCTACTCATTTGAAATTTGTATTCATGTACCATTAATTGTCGCGGTATCCTAAATATGTAAACCTTTGTTTTTTATCTCACTTGTCTCTTGTTGCGCCCACTGCCCTCGCTGTATATACCACGTCACGTGTCACTTGCGCCATCACTATACTTCACGAGCACTTGTGCACAGTATTTTGTTGGTTACATGACATTTAATGTAACGCAGTGCTACTGACCCATGTGCTTGTGCATATGAAGTTGAACGTGTCCAACATGCTTGTCAATTGAATTATACTTTACATTTATATGAGAATGTCTCCCTGGCTTTTCTTCCTCTTTGGATTTAATCCGTTGCAAGTAATTATGCCACATATATTTGACCTGTGAATAATACCCTTGAGACATTGTTGTTTGTTACAGATTCTCCAAAGAAAGCAGCAGAATTCGCCATATTCTTTGATGAAAAAGTTAAATCACTGGTGGATTAGGTCATTCATCCTCCCCCCCTAGAGGAGCGCAAATCCTTAGTTATTTGGCAGAACTTTGACGTCATCTCTGAAGATGCCCTCCTCAAATGCATCCTCGAAACAAAACCCTCTAACCATGTGTTTGACCCCATCCCTAGTGACATTGCCATTGACTTCTACACCCATACTCTTTCCTATTGGACCAGTCTGGTTAACCTCTTCCTCAGCCAAGGTTCCCTTCCTGTTGCCCTTAAAACAGGACAGGTTACCCCACTTCTTAAAAAACCCACCGCTGATGCGAACGACCTCAACAACTTCCGCCCCATCACTAACCTCCCTTTTCTTGCGAAAATCACAGAAAGATGTGTAGCGAAACAACTTTCCCTACATTTTAGGGATAATAATCTTCTTGACAACTTCCAGTCTGATTTCATTCAAAACTGCAGCACCGAAACAGCCCTGCTGCAAGTGATCGACGATGTGCTGCGTGTACTCGATTTGGGGGTGTCTTGTCTTCTGATTCTTCTAGACCTTTCTGCAGCCTTTGACACTGTTAATCACAACACTCTCCTTAACACTCTTCAACAGAGAATGGGCTTCGAAGGCACAGTGCTTAAATGGTTTGCCTCATTCCTCTCGGACAGATCCCAAATGATCAAAATAGTGAACAGTCTTTCGTCTTCATTGGCGGTAGGTCAAGGCGTCCCTCAAGGTTCTATCCTTGCACCCACTTTGTTCAATCTTTATTTGGAACCATTGGGAAATCTCCTAAGTAAATCTGGGATCCTTTACCATCTCGATGCGGATGACACTCAAATCTACCTTAAGGTGTCTTCCGCTCACGATATCTCTATACTCAACTCTACTCTCAACTCTATTCAAAACTGGATGTTAGCTCATCAACTCATTCTGAATCCTTCCAAAACTGAATTCCTCCTCCTCTCTACCTCACTCTCTCCTCCTCCTGTTCAATCTTGGATGGATCAGCTGAATTTACTCAACAATAAACCTATCATTGTCGACAGCGCAAAATCCCTTGGTGTCATACTTGACAAAAGGCTCAATCTACTCTCCCACATCAATTCCATTGCAAAGAATGCACGATACCAACTGCGCCTTCTCTGGGGGATTCGACGTTTCTTTCCGGAGCAAGACCTAAAAACCTTGGTCCAATCTCTGGTTCTCTCTAGATTGGATTATTGCAATTCTCTTCTTGCTGGCCTCCCCAAATCTCACCTTTCCCCTCTTAAATCCGTTCTCCATTCAGCGGCTCGTTTTGTCTTTGGGGCCAAAAGAAGTGACCACATCACACCCATTTTGTCTTCTCTTCGGTGGCTTCCCATCGAGGCAAGATCAATCTACAAGACTGCCTGTATCACCCACAAAGCCTTGCACACTTCCTCCCCTTGATACCTGGCACTTAAACTTAAAATCTCTGGAGGCTCTAGACCTTCTCGTAATGCGGAAAATCTACTGCTTGAACCCCCCACCTTCAAAAGGGAAAGATCGATGGCTCAATCCTTCTCAGGCAATGCGGTTAGAATCTGGAACTCACTTCCTCCACTACTCCGTACCACCACCTCTACCCGGACCTTCAAAACTGACCTCAAATCTCTTCTCCTCCAAAGACACTTCCAGAACTAATACATCCCTTTTCATGTCCCTCAAGAAAGTTCTTTCAATATTGTAAATTTGGAATCTATGCCTGTACGATCTTCATCCTAATGTGTTTTTTGTTTTTTGTGTGACTGCCATCTAATGTTTTATTCTACTTTTTCTTCTTTCTCGTTTGTTTCTGTAACATGTAAATATGTAAAATTCTCCTCATGTAACGTACTCGGTTCTATTGTGAAGCGCTCTGACACCTTTGGGTAAAGTCTGCGCTATACAAAAATGCATTAAATAAAATAAAATAAAAATACATCATTGTCACCAGATCATGAGGTTGGGTGATATATACATTTTAAGGGACCAATAGCGTATAACTGAAACTGGAAGATAGGTTAATATGCCAAACAAAACAATTTGTTTTTCTGAACTCCCAGACACTTCATATTCAGTTGCAAAGTTACTTTAGCATTATTTTCCAATTGCAACTGTAGGTTATGTGAACCCTTAACAAAGTAAACCAGCTGCATCTGGAGTTGTTTGTGTAAAGGGCAGCCATTCATTCTTGAAGCAGGTCCTATTTCCATGGCAGGAGCTGCTTCGCGGTAAAATAAAAGAAGCAGCGATGGCACACCCACCATGCCCTGCTGGAATGGGGGACCAGTCCGCTCTTTCATATTTTCCAAAGACAGATCCCAAAACGAGGACCCTTTTTTGGAATAAAATATTTGAGGAAAATCTGCATTTTCTGCATGGTCTCACTGGATTTTTCACTGTTTGCTGCACTCTAGACTTTTTCTGGCTTTGGAATGCTGTGCACTTTACTCCCGCTACCCAGTATTAAAGTGCCTGTGCTCCCCCTTTGAACGTGGTCGAACTGGCATACTCCTAATTGCTATATTTAACAGCCTGTAATTGCCTAGTATATGGTACAGAATGTACCTAGGGCTTGGAAGTTAAATGCCAGTAGTGGTCTGCAGCACCTATTGTGCATCCACTGCAATGTGAGTACAAACATGGCTTCAGTCCTACCATTGTAGCCTGACCGTAGCAATGTAAAAACTGCAATTCGACTTGTCAAAATAAACCCTTTGACAAGTCAATACCTCCCATTTAAATATTATTAAGCCATACTTATGTTGGCCTTGTAGCTCACAATGCAGTGTGCATGGTATTTAAAAGTAGGACAAGAGGAAAGTTCAAGTTAACATGTCCTTAGAGTGACTAGCACAGAAAAGCAATTTTCACTGTAGGGAGGTTGGCTGGCCTGTGGACAAAACTAGAGTGCAGATTAAAATACTAATACTGTATCTTGGGAAAGGGACTAGCTAGAAAAAAAATTAAACAACAATTTTTAATAGGTATTAAAAACCAACTCAATGGTGAAGCTGAATTTTTTATAAATAATAAGGAAAGGTAACTTTTAGTGAGTTACCTACCCCTGCCTGAAATTCCTGGACTCTAATTTGCAATTGTTCTCTGACTTTCCCCAGCCAATGATTAGCTTTTAAATAATTAGGTGTAAAATGCTTCCCAGGAGAAAACACTAGGCTGATCTGAGTGTGCAGTCTGAACCTTACACAATATGCAGGGTGGATGCAGTGGGTCTCCTTTTGACAGCATAGTGTCAAGTCCTGCTTGACAAGTCTGCTGAGCCACATGTAACACTTTGAAAAGAAGAGAATAGGATGCCAAGACAGTTCTTGTGTATCCATTGTCTGGTTGCTGAAAGACCTTGCTTAGTCCTACTACACTTCTGAATTTACATTTAACACTTGGAGCACAATTGAAAGGAAGGAAACAAGATGTCAAGACAAACGTCGTATATCCACTGTCTGGCTGGTGAAGGACCCTACTTTGTCCTACTAGACTTCTGCCTGTTGTTTTTTTATATAACACTTGGGCACACTTGAAGGGAAGGGAAGGGAACAGGATGCCAAGACAAATCTTGTTTGTTCACTGTCTGTTTGCTGAATAACCCTGCCTTTGTCCTACGAGACCTCTGTATCTGGGATTATAGTTGGTCCAATGGCTGCTTCAAAACACATTTTAGTGTTAGATGTGGGAGGGCACTAGGATTACCATTGTAAATCGGGACACACACCCCAGCCCTCGGAGCCCATGTTTAGTGTGGCCAATGACTTTCGCCATCTTGAAAGTTCCCAAAGTGGTATGGTTGCCCCTGGGAACTTTTACCATATTGGTTAGGGCATATCCAGGAGTCATTCCCACCCTCTACCCAGTGCACGGCATTAATGTGGCAACTCCAGGCACCCACTTCAGAACACTTTCTGGACCTGCAGTATAAAATAAAAATGACTGGACATGCTGTCTGTGACCTAAATGAAGCACTGAAGGACTGCACCTGCTCCCTCTTGTAACCAGGATGAAGAAGTGGACTGCAAGGGTCATAAATCTGACCTCCTATAAAAGATACAGTGATGCAACAAGCTACAAGAAGCCTTTCCCTGGAAGTACCCAGCTGACCAGTGGCAATTGGACATGGACTGGACCTTGCTGTTGGCTCTGCCTAACACCATGAGAGTCTTTTGGTGCCCCTCCCCTGAGGTCCTGGGGGACTTTAGAAGTGCACTCCTGTGCTGGATTAGGACTTAAACGTTTGAAGTCAAAAGCTAAAATCTTTAACCAGGATGAACCTGGTTGGTGTATCCAACCCACACTCCATCACGGTCTGCGTCAAGTTTCACCTAAGTCCCAGTGTAATGTGACTATTGACTATCATTAGCACTTTGTGCTTCTTGGTGGAATTTCTACTTAAACTTTATAAATTTACATCTCTGGTTCCCTTTATTGATATCGGATTTTTGTCATTTTGGTGTAATTTTGTATAAGAAATGTTACTCTATTTTCCTTATTTGGTTTGGGATTGTTATTGATTTAGCATTTTGACATTATTACTGTGTTGGTATTGCATAAATATTTTACACATTGTCCGAAATTAAGCCTGTGCTCTGTTGCATAACTAACAGATGGTTAAGCTCAGGTTAATTTAGTGACTTTAGTGAATTTAAAAGTCCAGCCTAACAAGGGTTGCAATTATTCCTTTAGATACGTTGGGCCTCCCCCAAATAAAAATCCAATTTCTTACTATATCAGGGGAATTTCAAAATGCTGTTGTTAATGAAACCCAACTCCATTTTAAGCTGGAGAACGACCCTGAAAACCAGAGTAACATCTCTTCTTTTTTACACCACATCTTCCAATGGATGAAGGAAAGTTTCCCTGTATGGAACAGAACTAAAACCAAAAGCCTGCGTAATGTGAATAAGTGAACCAACTTCTTGCCCTTTGTCTGAACTCCCTAAGTCTAGTAAAAAATCTTCAACAACTTAATCTAAAGACACCGTGAACACTATTTGATTATGAACTCACCTTCATGCTTCAAGTTAAGGAGTGGTTAAAAGGGTCAACTTGCAACTCTCCATCTTTTTCCTGAAATATTTCTACCTTGCTATAAACCAACCACAAAGTGTAGCTCACAAGAGCGTCAGTCAGGAAGTGCCTGGAATACTGTAATATCATCTATTCTGCACTACCTACGAAACTCATCATCTGGCTTCAGAGCAATTCAGAAACTGCAAAACCAGACAGCGAGAGACTGTGTCTGAAACTTTATAAGCATGAACACATCATACCAGCACTGAAAGCGTTTCACTTGGCTTCCAGCGTTGGCGGTAGGCAGCACATATTGAGCCAGCACCAGGAGAGGAGAAATTCTCCATATCTTTGTAAATACAGAGCTTTTCTGCTCCTCCCTTTCACGCAATGCAGCGCAGCAACTTTGTTAGTAAATATTCCCCAGAATTCACAAAAGGAATTCAGGAGTACTCTTGAGAAAAGTGCAACAGTAGCAGCTTCCCAGAAGTACTCGGTAAACCTTTCCAAATTCTCCAAAAATGCAAATTTATCCTGAAACAAAGACTAAACTTGCAGGAATAGATTTATGATTTATTTTGTGTGGCTCATGCCAGTTAAGATAATTTTTAACATGCACTTTAATATATTTAAGTGGAATGCACAATTACTATTAGCCAACTCTCAAACGCTGGAAAGATTATGCAGAGATTTACACATAAGCGTGTGACTTCGCCAATGTGTACATTCACACCCATATAATTTTCACAGTTCATTTGCACTGTAAGTGAATTTTTTAGGTATTCAATTTATGTTTTGTGTTTTTATAACCTTCTGGTGAACTGTTCTTGAATGTATCCTACATTATGTACCTATGCATTTTGTGGCCTTTGAATTCGGAGTCCAAATGCAGTTCAATAAGCTTCCCTCTCTCTTTTTTTTGCAGTTTTATATAGCAGAACTCGACCCGAAGGGATTGGAGCGCTTTACAGGAGCAACAGTTACGTTACACAAGGGTACATTCATTTTTGGGTGGGCACAGGGAGATGAAGTGATTTGCTCAGAATCACAGGATGTTAAGCCTGTGCCCAGACTCGAACCTGGTTCCTCAGTTGCAAAATCGGCAGCTCTGACCATTAAGCCACATCCTCTCCACCACCCTCCGCTTTCTTACCTGATGCTCATGGAAAGCGCTCTGAAGTCCTTGGGCAAAGTAGGCTCTATATAAAACTGCAACAAAACAAAAAAAACTATTGTCTCCTTGCTTTGAGAAAACTTATGTTATGTTCCACGAAACAATTATATATTTAGGACACCTTTTTAGGTCTCGCCTGAGCCAGCGCATGCGCTGCTCTGGCGAGACTTTTAGTAAGTGGGCTCAGAAAATGCTACCATTGCCGGCCTAGAGCTTGCGGTTACGCGCACGCGCTTACGAGCAGAGGCGCCATCTGGCTTTCCTCGTCATGCTCATTAAGCGCAGTGCTCGCAGCGCGCGATCGCGATCACTTTCACTTTCGCGGCCGCGTCACTTTCACGGCCGCGCGGCCAATGCTTGTTTTCATGTGCTGTGTGCTGTTTCCCTCATTAACTATTGCATAATATCATTGAGTTTTAATTTATTTTGTCTCCCTTGCTTGTTATCTTAATATGTAGAAGTCATATGTGCATCCACTTTAAAATTAGTGCACTGGTCAGAGCTGGCAGCCCTCTCTTAACAGTGTGAAACTGGGATAGATAGCACTCATTACTGTCATCTCTTCCATCCCTGCTTCTGTTCTGTCTCACCCTCTTACATGGCTCCCCAAATTCTATTCAGCTCCACTCCACCCCACCCATGGCCTTCTGCCACTGTAATATGCCTGCAAGGCAGTCAACTTGTTCTTTAGACATACAAAGAAGTTGAGCTCGTGTTCATTTTGTTTACCAAACGAAACGTCTGCATTCGTTTTTCCTCTTTGACTTTTTTAACGTTATAGTGATTTTCTTTATTTTCTACTTTTGATTAAAACAATTCTGTATCCCGCTGTGTCAGTATGAAACTCTTCCATTGTAAGATGGCTGATGTACTGAATGCGTAAGGCAAAGTGAATAAGTGATCCAATGCCTTTGCTTTGTCACTAGCTGCGTTTTATGGCTTTCCTTCTTGGTATCTTGTGGAAGGTTTGTCCTTTCTTGATGTCATTGGTTACCGAATGGATATACCTAAATTGTTTCATGCCTTGTTATTGTCGAAGGGTGGTGATATGTCCTTTCTTTCTTCGCCTGACTGTGTGCACGAATTCCACAGTGTGCCATATGTTGACAGCATGCATCATACCTGTAGAAGAGCATAAAATATATAGTTTCTGGAACAGTAAATGAGGGCTTCGATTGGTATTTCATGAGTTGCATGACGTCTCTAGCTGGACCAGTTTGGGAGCTAAATTGCCACTGAAAAAGGGGGCATGTTTTGATCTTTCTAGAACTAATTAGAAAAACCCAGAGATGGAATATGCGTCTAAAAATGAACTCAACAGCAACGGTTTAGCCACCAGCCTAGTTCGTTACAAACGTTTAAGTAAATATTTGAACGCATGCTGGTTACGGATTGGTTTTGTGAAAGGCCCTTTTGCAACATGACAACATTCCTCATCCACTTAATGTGGCGCTCTACTGCCTTTGTATTTCTTTGCGGATGCAGCAGCAAAATGGCTGGTGTCTTAAAACGGAACTGTCATTTTGACACTAATCAGGGTGCTGCGATGTTCTGACAATGGGAGCTTTGCAGGCACATGCGGTTCTGTTTTTTACTTAAAACTAAAATATAATACAATGGAAATCTATAGCACTTGGGGATACTGATAAATGGTGAGCTTACAAGACACTCAATGTTTGTAATTACCAAAGTTAAATGGGCAGTTTGGTTGTCTGTGAATACTTTTTACATAAAGTTTCTAGCTTTCACCAACTGGAACTTTGTATTACTGCAAGAAAAACACACACAGATGACTTTAAGACACATACTTTACCTATTTAAAAAGTCACTCAGTAGAGTTGACTTTACTTCAACGAGGGGGTGACTACAACCCTTTCTCCTTTGATACTGCTGTACCCACAAACACCTTCACCACCTTCTCTAGGGCCACGTCAGGATCTACCACTGTCGCAAATAGTTTGTGTACTATACTCAAAGACGAGAAGTGAGGTACCTTTTCTTCAGTGGGCGTCATGGAGATTGTAAAAAATGAATAAACACCAACAGATTGCGCCCTTCCTTGCTTATCATAACACCATCGCTGAAATATAAAGTGAAACCCTGACAAAATCAAGGAGAAATTTGAAAAACAAATTGTTTCGGGGTTCTCATGTCCCCCTCTCATGTACATCCCACAAACAGCTGAGGATGGCAAGGGAAAGGGCAATCACTATGCGCCTCACTAGGGACACATGCTTGAATCTGGGGCTCTCCGTTACCACGGGCTCCATGTGATGTACCAGGACTACAAGACCCAAGAGTAAGCCAGTACTCAGCGCGGCATGGCCAAACACTTATAAGGTCCCAAAGGCGAGACCTATTGGCTATGCCAATGCTTGTTGGATACTGTAATCACAATGTATTGGAGCGCTTTACTTGAATACCAGTTACCAGGGCCGGCGCTAGGCATGGGCAGTGTGGGCAGCTGCCCAGGGCCCCGCGCTCAGTTCAAAACATGGGGCCCCGCTTCTGTCTGAAAGGCTGCACTTTCATAGTCAGCCCACCTGCTCCTTCAGGCCCCCTCCACAATGCGATCACATTGCCAATGTTAAGCGAGGTGTCTTGACCTCGCTGGTCAGGGCGTGGTAGCATTCCTGGGGCTGCAAAGGTGGGGGGAGGGGAAAAACTAGGTAGGGGACGTGATGGCAGCAAAGTGGGCTCTCAGGGACAAGGGCGGGGCAGCACCGCTGTTAAAACCTGTGGAGAAGTCTTGTCTGCCCTTTGTGTATTCCGTTTCCAGGCAACAGAAGACTCTTTTGTTTCCAAAAGGAGCCGGACATTAACAGGTAAGGACAGGTTGATGAGGGGAGGAGGGAGCATCCAGCTCAGACTGGCACAGTAGAGCAGTGTTTAGCAGCGTGTCTCGCTACTGCTTCCAGGCACAGGGGAGGTGTTTCCTCATCCCCTGGGCCTGGAAGCACCGGATCAGGCTGCAAGGTTAGGTGCGGGCCCCTATCACTGGGACATGGGCCATTATCCAGTGCTGCGAAGTTCATTGCTGCTGGGCCTCGCAGCCCTCTATCAGGCTGCAAGGTCTAGAGTGGGCCTCTTTCGCAGGGCTTTGTAGCCGTTATATAGTGCTAGGAGGCCCAGGGCAGGGGGGGGCCCTGTCCTTGGCCTCGCAGCTCTATACTGTTGGATAACTAGATTTTCTTACACAGAGGTACTAGCATGTTTGCTTCCCAGCCCATGTCACCAGTGCTAAACTTAAAGGGCTGGCTAGTAAATGCAGCTAGGTGCGGAAAACCTGTTAGTTAAGTTTCTTTTATTTTGCCAAGTCTTTGATTACTTTGCACTCAAGTTTTCTTTTGTTTTTGCTTGTGGGCGCTGTTCTCAAAAGATGAGGATTGTTTTATTGCAAAGCTGCATTGTTTTTTTCTTATGTGTATTTTCTGAAATGATGTTTTAACACATAATCATGCAGTACACCCCAATGCACACCACTCCAATCCGCACTACTCCAATCCACGCTAATCCATGCCAATCCACCTCACCTCACAACACACGAATCCACCCCACTTAATCCATACACCTCCACTCCACCACACTCCAATCTTCCCACTCTAGTCCAAAACAATCTGCCCCACTCCAATCTGCCCCACTCCAATCCAAAACAATCTGCGCCACTCCATCCAAACAAATCTGCTCCGCTCCATTCAGCTCCGCTCCATTCAGCCCCACTCCAATCTGCCTCACCCCAGTCCCCCCACTCCGTCCTAATTCACCCCCTCCAATCCACCACAATCCACCTGACTCCAATCCAACCCACCCCAATCCAATCCACCCCAATCCAATCCACCTCACCTCAACCCAATCCAAATCACCCCTCCCCAATCCGTCCAATTGTAATCCAATCCACCCAACACCAATCCCAAAAAATCTGCCCCACAACAATTTGCCCCACTTCAATCCAAAACAATTTGCCCCACTTCAATCCAAAACAATTTGCCCCACTTCAATCCAAAACAATCTGCCCCATCCAATCCAAAGCAATCTGCCCCATCCAATCCAAAGCAATCTGCCCCATCCAATCCAAAGCAACCCCATCCAATCCAAAGCAATCTGCCCCATCCAATCCAAAGCAATCTGCCCCATCCAATCCAAAACAATCCGCCACACTCCAATTCAAAACAATCCGCCACACTCCAATCCGCCACACTCCAATCCGCCACACTCCAATCCAAAACAATCCGCCACATTCCAATCTGCCACACTCCAATCTGCCACACTCCAATCTGCCACACTCCAATCTGCCACACTCCAATCTGCCACACTCCAATCTGCCACACTCCAATCCGCCACACTCCAATCTGCCACACTCCAATCTGCCACACTCCAATCCGCCACACTCCAATCCACCACACTCCAATCCAGAACAATCCGCCACATTCCAATCTGCCACACTTCAATCTGCCACACTCCAATCTGCCACACTCCAATCCGCCACACTCCAATCCGCCACACTCCAATCCGCCACACTCCAATCCGCCACACTCCAATCCGCCACACTCCAATCCGCCACACTCCAATCCACCACACTCCAGTCCACCCATTCCATCTTAATTCACTTCACTGCAATGTATCACAATCCACCCCACTCCACTCCAATCCAATCCACCCCACACCAATCCAACCCAACCCAATCCAAATCACCCCTCCCCAATCCGTCCAATTGCAATCCAATCCACCCAACTCCAATCCCAAAAAATCTGCCCCACAACAATTTGCCCCACTTCAATCCAAAACAATTTGCCCCACTTCAATCCAAAACAATTTGCCCCACTTCAATCCAAAGCAATCTGCTCCATCCAAAGCAATCTGCCCCATCCAATCCAAAGCAATCTGCCCCATCCAATCCAAAACAATCTGCCCCACTCCAATCCAAAACAATCTGCCCCACTCCAATCCAAAACAATCTGCCCCACTCCAATCTGCCCCACTCCAATCTGCCCCACTCCAATCTGCCCCACTCCAATCCGCCCCACTCCAATCCTCCCCACTCCAATCCGCCCCACTCCAATCCGCCCCACTCCAATCTGCCTCACCCCAGTCCACCCATTCAATCCTAATTCACTTCACTCCAATGCACCACAATCCACCCTACTCCAATCCAATCCAATCCACCCCACCCCACACCAATCCAACCCACCCCAATCTACCCCACTCCAATCCAATCCACCTCACCTCAACCCAATTCAATCCACCTCCTCTCCAATCCATCCCACTGCAATCCAATGCACCCCACTCCAATCCCAAAAAATCTTCCCCACAACAATCTGCTCCACTTCAACTCAAAGCTATCTGCCACACTCCAGTCCAAAACAATGTGCCCCACTCCAATCAGCTCCACTCCAATCTGCCCCACTCCAATCAGCTCCAATTCAAAACAATCTGCCCCACTCCAATCTACACCAATCTAGTCTGCCCCACTCCAATCCAAAACAATTCGCCCCACTCCAAAACGCTCCAATCCAATACACCCCAAACTAATCTAATACACCCTTCTTTAATTCACCCTACTCCAATCCGCCACACTCCAATCCGCCACACCCCAGTCCACCCATTCCATCCTAATTCACTTCACTGCAATGTATCACAATCCACCCCACTCCAATCCAATACACCCCACAGCAATCCATCCCACTCTAATCCAATCTACCCCACTCCAATCAAATCCACCTCACCTCAACCCAATCCAATGCACCCCTTCCCAACAATACATCCCACTGCAATCCAATCCACCCCACTCCAATCCCAAAAAATCTTCCCCACAACAATCTGCTCCACTCAATCCAAAACAATTTGCCCCACTCCAATCCAAAACAATCTGCCCTACTCCAGTCCAAAACAATGTGCCCCACTCCAATCAGCTCAACTCCAATCTGCCCCACTCCAATCTGCCCCACTCCAATCTGCCCCACTCCAAAACAATCTGCCCCACTCCAATCTGCACAACTCTAGCCTGCCCCATCCAATCCAAAACAATCTGCCCCACTCCAATCTGCCCCGCCCTGTAACAATCTGCCCCACTCCAATCTGCACAACTCTAGTCTGCCCCATCCAATCCAAAACAATTTGTGCCACTCCAATCTGCCCCACTCCATCCAAAACAATCCGCCCCCCTCCAATCCGCCCCACTCCAATCCGCCCCACTCCAATCCGCCCCACTCCAATCCGCCCCCTCCAATCTCCCTTACCCCAGTCCACCCATTCAATCCTAATTCACTTCACTCCAATGCACCACAATCCACCCTACTCCAATCCAATCTACCCCACACCAATCCAACCCACCCCAATCCAATCTACCCCACTCCAATCAAATCCACCTCAACCCAATCCAATCCACCTCCTCCCCAATCCATCCCACTGCAATCCAATCCACCCAACTCCAATCTCAAAAAATCTTCCCCACAACAATCTGCCTCACTCAATCCAAAGCAATTTGCCCCACTCCAACCCAAAACAATCTGCCCCACTTCAACTCAAAGCTATCTGCCACACTCCAGTCCAAAACAATGTGCCCCACTCCAATCAGCTCCACTTCAATCTGCCCCACTCCAATCAGCTCCAATTCAAAACAATCTGCCCCACTCCAATCTGCACCAAACTAGTCTGCCCCACTCCAATCCAAAACAATTCGCCCCACTCCAAAACACCCCAATCCAATCCACCCCAAACTAATCTAATACACCCTTCTTTAATTCACCCTACTCCAATCCACCTCAATCCAATCCACCTCACCCCATTTCAATCCACCCGACTCCAATCAAATTAATCCACCTCACTCCACCCCAATCTACTCCAATCCAATTCACTCACTATCTCAATCCACTCCAACCCACTCCACCCGATTCCACCCCATTCCGCTCTACGGCACTCCACTCCACGACTCTGCAGTCTACAACACTCTCTGCCACTCAACTCTACTCAACTGTATGACACTCTACTCCACCTACTCCACTCAACAACACTCTACTCCAAAAAATCCGGTCTATGACACTCTACTCCTACCACTCCCCTCAAGGCTACTCCATGCCACTAACTTTTAACCATGCTGAAGAGCAGCCACACTGGTGTACAACACAGCACATACACATTGCCAAAGCCAATAGTTCTTATAGGCGAGACCTATTGACTTTGCCAATGCTTGGTAACAGTGATGTTATTCTGATCCTTTGCCTAGAATATTTAGCATGTTAAGATGCACACAACTCATTGGGTACTAACGCAGTGGTGAAACGCACAATACCTATGTGGTGGTGTGTCAAAGGTATTTTTAGCTGTCATTTGAATTATCACTTACATATAATAGTGTTTCATTCCACTTTTTCTAAGTAGTTACTATTATACTATTTAATGATGCTCATATAATGGACCCAGGAAGGATGATTGTGCCTTGCATAGATTCAAACTCCTGATCTGCAGTTATACAGCCAGGGTGCAACTCACAAAACTATTCTGCTATCAACCGCTTGCCTCCTCCTTCCCAGGCTTTGTTTATTTAAAGATTTGCTATCCAATCCTACGCCCCTTGTGCAGCACACATAGAAACAGCAAATTGCCTATGATAGTTTATGTGCAGGAAGGCCCCCCTTCCTCCACATAAATAATCATTTAAAAAAATGGGTGCGAGGGTGCCTGCATTGGCGCTAGACTGCTAAATTTAGCGCCAGTGCAGGGGAAACGCAGGGCTGCATCATATTCTTGTAAATATGGTGCAGCCCTGCGTTTTCAAAATGCCGAAGCATGGCGTTAGCAATGTTTGCTTGACGCTATACTTCTCCACCATTCTGTTGTACATATGCACATAGGTCTCTTCAGCAATGACAAAGATGATCAATAGTCCTGTGATGTTGGTTTTCTATGATGTAAATTCTTGTGATGTCACATTCAAATTAGAGGGGCCTCACATCTTCCCTTTCGCCCTGGGCCCCACAAGTCCTAGGACCGGCCCTGCCAGTTACACTACACAAGGACACATTCATTTTTTAGAGGCACGGGGAGATTAAGTGATTTGCCCAGAATCACAGGATGCTGAGCAGACGCCGAGGCTCGAACCCGGACCCTCAACTCCAAAGGCGTCATTTCTGGCCGTTACTACTCCCCAGCTCTGCGTACAGTACACGTTCAGGCTTCCCTGATGTAAACCCGCAGGGTGCCGGATTCTGGGTGGCAAACTCTGACCAGGCCGGCATACAAATTAAGTTGAGGGAAATTATACCAATTTAGAACAAAAGCAAACTGACTTCAAAGGGAGAGAGCCGAAGGGAATTTAGATTCCTCCAGACAAGGGTTTTTTTTTTTTGCCAGAGATGTGAGTGTAAAAACATAATCTACGAACCAAGAGCTGTTGTTATCTAGCTTCCTCCGCACCTCCTTCCCTTTGATACAGAGAATTGGCTTTTGGAACAAATCATCACGATAAAAAAACGATACGCAGCGTTTTAATTTACTATTGGACGATGACTGCTGGAAGCGACGCTTTGTTCCTGCTGAAATTTCTCAGCCGCTCACTGAGGCGTGAGCCCGCCGCGCCTGGGCCCGTTTACGGCCCAAAAATAAAAGTGAGGGTAGGTTGGGCGGAGGGGAGGAGAGGGGCTGGGAGGTGAAAGCAGCCCTGGAAAGTGCTTTAACACCAGCCAGCCCAATAATGCACAGACCACGCAAGCATAGCCGGAGTATCTGACCCTCTGTGGAGTCCTTGACTAGAGGAGTGGTGGGGGTTCTCCGCCCAAAAATATTTAATTTAAATGTAGGGAAATCTTATATTTTATAATAAACTTTCCATAACGTATTGGATGAAAAGTAATGCTCTTACAGAACAATGTAACTATTGTCCCCAGAAACCCCAGTCCCTGGTGCCTTTTTTTTTTTTAAAGGGGTGGAGGGTTTGTAACCCCCCCTTTCAAAGCCCCTATTGGCCCTGGGGACCCCATTCCTCGGTAGCTAAAAAGTATATTATCAGGTAAGGGGGGCGCGCGGACCCCTCTCCGAGACCAAATGGGCCCCGTGGACCCCATCCCCCAGAGCAATATACTACTTATAAAGGAGGGGGCACGTGGCCTCCCTCCCAGAGCCTGTAGGAGCCCGGGGACACCATCCTCCAGGGCCAAAAACAATCATATGAGGGGCACATGGCCCTCTTGCCTTTGCACTATGATTGAATCATGTTTCATTTGTAGATTGGATGAGGTATTATGAATGTATTCTGATCGGTACCCTAACCAAGCTGGTAAAATGTATTTTCAGAACAAACGTCTATTACCCTCAAAAACACAGAAAATGATCATTTCTAATGTGGTAGGTCAGAAAAAATGTTGGTTGTTGTAAAAATGACTTGGGAAATCACAGTAAGAAAATGTTGTTATGGCATAATACAAGAAAAAATTGGATTGTTGTAACCTCGAAAATCCGTTTAAAATGGCGACAAGTAATACTAGAACAAACCCACTTGAACGGTACCTTTTTCTCTTTTTATGATGAATTGCATTATTTTAAGGGTTAATGGGAAGAACAGTGTCATGGTGATCAAGGCTTGTTTAGCTGAAACACGTCCGTTTAAAAAAAATGTTTTTTACTGCCACAAGGTGAATAAATTAATTCTATGGTATCCCCCTGGAGTGCTCGTTCAACTTATTTGCGAATTTCAACATGAGCTGCAGCCACAAGTGCCTCTATATATAGGTTAAGGCTATATAGTATAAAGGGTAAAGTAGCGTTAGAGTTAGGTGTGATGAAAAGATCTGCTTTCGTTTACGAAAAACCTTAGAAATTCACTGAAAAAACAAAGGTTAAAGTAATGTTATAGTTAGGTGAATTTGTCATTGACAGCATTAACGTTTTGATCTAAAAACACAGAAATTCACCAGTTGCTAACTATAACTTGCGCCCTCCATGACTTGCTTATGACCTCACATATGACATCATTCATGACATGTTCTATAACATCACTGATGACATCTCGAATGACATCGTTGATGACATCACTGATGACATCATCCAATGAGTGTGTTTGTTTGATAGTTTACACAGTGGCGGGCAACTACCATATTACTTTTCTATCTAATTTTCTACAGCCTGTGTCTAGCTAATCGATATGTGTTTACAAAACGAATGTACTCCTAATGCACCATAGGTGTGTAGAGGTGTTGAACATGTGATAAATCTCTGTATTGAAAACTAACTGTGTGTGCAGGTGACAATTGACTTGTGTTCATAATGTTTCACACAAGTTTTTTGACACTGCACAAAAAGTTTCCAGCATGGCAAAGATTCTACATACTACATACTAAGAGGCATATTTATAAAAAAAGTAATGCAGCGCAGCACAGCCAGTCACCTTGATGCACTGTGTTATTGGGAAAAGGCAGGAATGCACCATATTTATCACATTATGGCATATTCAAGCCTTTTTTGTTGGCATGCAATGGGCTGCCTAGCGCCAATGCAGGTACCCTTGCACCGTGGTTCAAGGGTGCCTGCGTTGCATGAAAGGATTGTTTTTTGTGCAGGAAGGAGCACCTTCCTGCACAAAAGCAATCCCCTGAGGCCTTTTCCTCTATCTATGTGTGCTGCAGAATGGGGACTAAGGGGTCAGGGTATCCCTACCCTGTCCCATATATTTTTATTTTTTACAACTTTAGGACAGAGGACTAAGTCCCAGAGTCATGTAATGGCTGCCAGCAACTTTTTTCTCATGTTGCTGGCAGCCAATCAGACCACTCGCTCTTGTGGGAGTCTGAGTCCTGTGGGAGCGAGATGGCCCAAGGGAAATAAAGCTGCCTGGACCAATCAGAATGCTCTATTTTAAAATAGCTCTCCTGCAAGAGTCTCTGAGACTCTCGCAAGCCCAACCGTCAAAATATCTATTTTTTTTACCCTTAATATCTCAAAAACTACTGAACGGATTTACACCAAATCACAAAAAGCACAATCTGAGGACCAAGATCTAGCTTCCTCCCAAATTTGGTGTAATTCCATTCAGCTGCTTTTGGAAAATGCATGGGAATTTTGCATTTTGGGACCCCTTTTTTTCTGGGTCCCAGCTTGAAGGATCACCCCAAAACTTTCAAGGAAGGAGCTGAAGTAGATGAGCTTTTTTTGGAACGTTTTGTGACGATCCATCAATCAGGGTCACAGTTATTGGTAAATCAAACTCCATCTATGGAAAAGCAGACCTAACTATAACTACCTCGTGGTGACCCCCACTAGGCAATATATATATATATATGTATATGTGTTTATATATATATATATATATAGATATATATCAAAGGGTCCTGCTTTCCACTCAATGAAAACAGGCACGGCACTCCAATTGTGGCTCCTTAAAGGAGTTCATCTGCAATGAAATCCTTTGAGGAGCCACGATTGGAGTGCTGTGCCTGTTTTCATTGAGTGGAAAGCGGGACCCTTTGATACATATGAGGAGTCGGCGCACACCTCTTTGCAGCGGCACCACCGGCGTTTGGGTAGCACGCCAGCATCTGCCATTGGAGGCCGAATGTATATATATCAAAACAATACCCTTTCTGGCATAGAGTGACACATAAATTATGCAAAAAAGAAGCAGATAGAAAGGGACACAGTCTTTTGCCATTTCCACAGCAAAGTGTTTAAGAATAGGACTAGCACGGTGCTCTCCATGCTGAGCTCTAAAATAACAAAAGCCTTTTACCACTCCAGGCACGGGATTACAGCTTTGAATTGATAAAATACCAACCAAGCCAACCTGAAATGAATAAAAGCAACCCCTGACACGTGTTTCGCTCTCATTAGAGCTCTTCAGAAATGTATAGCTTTGTCCAGACTCAAGTATAAGTCAAAACAATACCCTTTCAGGCATAGAGTGACGCATAAATTATGCAAAAAAGAAGCAGAGAACTCTGGGTAGTTCTCAAGTTTAGTGGAAAGCAGCTCCTGTATAGAGCACCCTCAACACCAACGACACTCTAAATTTGCTCACCTCAAATGTCTGCTTTTCTATCAAAGTCTTTAAGCATAGAATTAGCCTCTGCCATCCACGCCGAGATAGAAAGGGGCAAAGTCTGGTTGTTGCCAGTAGGTAGTTATAGTTAGGAGGGAGTTTCTAACAAAAAGGTGATTTTTAGTTTCCTATATCTTTGGCGCCGGTTGATGAATCTTCATGAAATTATTCAAAACAATTTGCCCGATACTTTAGGCATTGTCTGGAAAGTTTTGGGGTGGTTCGTCAAGAGGGGGTCTAAAAAAAGGGGGGTCCCAAAACGGGTTTTCCCTGTGTTAAATCCCATAGGACATTTAGACACGACTACAGCTCGAACCGCTGGATGGAATTACAGGAAATTTGGCAGGAAGCTAGATTTTGGTACCCAGATGGTGTAATTCTGTTCAGTAGTTTGGGAGATATTAACTGGAAAACAAATTTGTATATATAGGGACGCGGATTACCCGTGGATCCAACAGTCTTCGTGTTGAAATCTGATTGGCTGCCAACAATTCAAGCAGGAAGTGTTGGCAGTCATCTTGGGACTCAGCTTGAGCTGAGTCCCACAAAAAACATTTTTAAAAAAGAAAGGGAGGCAGGGTAGGACTACCCTGACCCCCTATAACTGGTGGGGGTCCCTCAGGGACCCCACTGAGGGTTAAAAATATTTTTTTTTAAATCAATTTTGCCTTGAATCTGCGGATGGATCTGCAGAAAAATTGAAAAGAAAAGGCACAGGCTCCTGCGCATCATTGTAAGGAAGCCCTCGGGTGGGCCAAATCCCGGGGACCTGCATGCATAATAAAAAAAAGAAGGGGGGTGCATAGGACCCCCTCCAAGGCTTTCTAAAAGCCACGGGGACCGCCACCCAACCAGGGCACTTCTTTTTAATTATGCGAGTGGTGCCCGTGCAGCACCCCCCGGCCCTGGGGACTGCTACCTCCCCGGCACGAAACAGCAAATCAAAGCGTGGGGCCCGTGCAGCCCCTCGCAGCCCCAGGGACCACCACTTCCCCAGGGTGTTTTTAAAATTTTGAGGTGGGAGGCTGCACGGACCCCCCCTGAGCCCCAGTGACTACCACCTACCCAGGGCTTCTTTTAAATTATGGTGTGGGGGACGCACAGACTTGCCTGAGCCCCAGGGACCACCACCTTCCTGGGGCAAAGAGAAGAAATGAGAAGGGGCAGCGCGGGCCTCCCTCATGGAGCCAATAATGGCCCTAGGGACCGCTATTCCCAGGGCCAGCTCCTGCTATGTCCCGGAGTGCCCACTCCCGGGCCATAGCAGTTTGCTCTGACTTGGCGGGAGACCACAACGAAAACCGGCACCTGCACCAGCAATTACTGGGGAAGGAGAGGGACTCCATTTCCCAGCCTGCAATGCGGCCCTTTCACCGCCGCCAACGCCGTGATGCTGCCACGCGCCAGGAGGCGCTTATCAGGGCCCAGGGTCTCCCGCAGCGCGGGAGACCACAATGAAAACCGGCACCAGCAATTACTGAGGAAGAAGCGGGACTATATTCCCCAGCCTGCAACGCAGCCCTTTCACCGCCGCCAACGCCCGTGATGCTGCCACATGCCAGGAGGCGCTTATCAGGGCCCAGGGTCTCCCGCAGCGCGGTAGACCACAACAAAAACCGGCACTGGCACCAGCAATTACTGGGGAAGGAGAGGGACTCCATTCCCCAGCCTGCAACGCAGCCCTTTCACCGCCGCCAATGCTCGTGACGCTGCCACGTGCCAGGAGGCGCTTATCAGGGCCCAGGGTATCCCGCAGCGCGGGAGACCACAACAAAAACTGGCACCAGCAATTACTGGGGAAGGAGAGGGACTCCATTCCCCAGCCTGCAACGCGGCCCTTTCACTGCCGTCAACACCCGTGATGCTGCCACGTGCCAGGAGGCGCTTATCGGGGCCCAGGGTGTCCGGCAGCGCGGGACGCGCGCGGGCGTGCCCGGGTGAAGCCCGGGCCAAGGACGGGCCCGTCTGCGGCTGTCCGCGGCAGGACAAGGCTGGGCTACCCCTCTTGGATTTATTAAAGAACTCACTGGTAAGACTATTAACTTTTTGTTTCCTTTTGTGGATTAAATCCTTTAGCAATGGGTAAAAGAAAGCTTACGGCAAATTCAATTGTCAGATGGAAAGCCTGTAATTAAGAATGTCCCAATAACCAATTACCTGAAAAGTGCTATGGGCCTAATCGACAACTAAATTGTCCATGCGAAGGAACGCCTAGCCACAACAAAAACAGCATTAGATGCAGCGTTAAAAGAAACCAGGGATGACATTGTGCTAATTGAACCTGATCCAAGTACAGTAGATAGCACCAGAAATAAGGGGATCAGAGTAATAAGCCCGGGACTTGTAAAAGAAGGCCCATGTGTCTCGACCCTCCAGCTGGAAATATCTGTTTTATCAAATGGAACCAACCTGGTCTCTCCCCCGGACAAAAAGAGTAAACAACAACCCACAAAACCAGTATCCATATCTCCAACACAGTTGAAAACAAAAAAGAAAGGGAAGAAGCTTTCTGCTGGGCAAAGTGGGGTTGGGGGGGCACAAATGGCGAGCAACTTCCCAGGTCTTGAATTCCTCTTTAAAAAACTCCATGGAAAAATTGACAACACCGAGAGGAGACTAATGTTGGAAATTAAATTAGTTAAAACAGAAGTTACCCAATTACCAAAACTGATTACGGATTCAATGACTTTTAATAAAAGCCCGGCTGCAACATCCGGTAGAGTAATGGGCAAAAAGATCGATGAAAGGCTTAGCCTCCCTGTGACAGCCGATAAATCTCACACTCGGATCCTGCTTGCAAACAGGGAGGCTCCTACGACACAATTTGTTATGCAAGCCGACCAGCTAAATCCACCTTATACGGCTCGAGGGTCCTTATCTGATGATAATATCTTTGTGACTCAACTTGATAAAATCCGTAGGCTGAAACACTGCAAGGATACCCTTCATCTACCACCCCAGGCTACCCCCTATGCAATTGTTCTAAAAAATTTACCAAAGTTGATAGAAAGTTCCATGGAGACCTGGGAGACTCTGAAGAATAGGACTGTCCATTGGTTTGCTTCCAATTCCAACTGTAGTACCAATCTCCTTTTCCAGGACATTATATGATACGACGAGTGGGCTGGGTGGGTGGCATGAGGAAGCGCTTTGAGGGGGACTGCATTGTGGTAACCTTTCGCAGCCCAGGGCTTGTTAGGGCTCTGCTTGACAAATTTTTGGCTACATTTTTGAGACCATATAATTATGCTAATGACACCATTATCGCTGTCCCTTTGGGGTATTTTTATAATCCTGAACAAAACCATTCATCCCCTATTAGTAAAACCCCAACTTGTACAGATCTGCCCATGTTACCACTCCAGTCTAACAGGTTCTGGCCCCTAAGAGGTTGTAGCGAACAAGATTGACTGCCAGAGGAGGAAGGGCGTGTGACAAGTATTAAACATGCAACTCCACCCCCTTGCCCCACTAATAATCACTTAAATCCACATCCATTACATGGAAATTTGCCCATTATTTAATGGAACGTGGCCGGGGTGAGAAACAAAATAGATAATAGAGAATGGCTTACGATGATAAATAACTGTTCACTAATACTCCTTCAAGTAACCTGGCATACTGAGCCTTTTTGTATCGATGGCTTTAAAATGATTTCCACTGATGCCATTCCTTCAAAGTCATGGAGAGCCAAAGGAGGTCTGGCAGTTTTGGTCTCAGTTACATCGCAGTTAATTTTAAAGAAATCTTATACTAATTCGCAGTTTTTTTAGTTTTTATATCTTTGAACAAAAGGGAACCAATGCATAATAATTATCAATTTCTATAATAATATTTTTGATAGTACCAAATACAAGGTAGTTTTGTCCTTAGAGGAGGAATTAGACAAATTTCTAAAAGGCATTAGAGGGGATTACCTGCTAATTTGGGCAGGTGATTTTAACAGCTAGAAATGTAAAATTTTAAACGGTGAACACTGTGGTCATGGGGATAAACAGGGCGACCCCTGCTCCCACTTCCCCTATAATGCATATGGAGACACCATTAATAGTTTAATGTATAAATACAATTTAGAACTTTTGGAGATACCCGGAAAAAAGGGCGAAATTACTGTCCAAACTTATGAAGGAGCACGATCCTCATCAAACATTGATCATATCATGATCTCAGGGAATTGTAAGGGTATAGTAGAACATTTTGAAGTACAAATAAGCTCGTTTAGCGACCATCACCCACTATCGTTGGTATTGAAGCTTACCCCGACGCACCTAGAAGAGACGTGTATAGTATCTAATATTAAAACGCAGGGAGAAAATGGCACGTCCATAAAATGGTCAGGTGTCAAGCCCCTAGATTTTATGGATAATTTGGCACAAAAAAGCCAAGAAGATATTTCCATCTGCCTGAGGGGATCTTCTTCGGATTTACATGCCATAACAGCTTTCTATAAAATAGCGGGCACTATCTCTGGAGATCTAAAATCAAAGAACAAGAGACATGCCTCCCCCATCCATGATGGTTTGACCAAAAGTGTAGTAGAATAAATCAGGAATTAAAAGAAGCGCTACAATCTACACCTAGGGACAGGGAAAGGGTGAACACTCTACGTAAAACCTATAAGCTAAGCCTAAATACAAGGAAAATAGAAATTAGAGAATTAGCTTGGGATAAATTGGTCCAGGCGGCAAAGACACAAGATTCTGTACTATTCTGGAAAACGTTAGACCACCCCTTTTTTAAAGATGAGTCAGCCACTAAGATTGAGACCATAGTATTACCGGAAGAATGGTTAATACATTTTGAATCTATATTTAACCCAAATAAAGAAGTCCCCTTAATTCCCGATAACAGTTATACCATAACCGTTGCTCCCTCTAACCTGGCCCCTATTACGGTAAAAGAAATTAAAGCTGCCCTAGAAAAAAGTGCAAATGGTAAGGCACCTGGACCGGACGGGGTTCCAATTGACATCTTTAAAAGTAATCTAGATTTTTGGTCCCCTATATTATTAAGGGTTTGTAACGCCACAGCTGGCGGGGTATTACCCGCTAGTTGGGTGGAAAGTACTATAATCCCTATCTTTAAGAAGGGAGATAGAGGGGACGCAAAATGCTATCGCCCTATATCCCTACTCGACTCAACATCTAAGTTGATGGGAAGAATCCTTTTGGAAAGATTAGAATCCTGGGTAAGCGAAAACAACATTCTTACTGAGACCCAATATGGCTTCAGAAGGGGTATAGGGACGGTCGAGCAGTGCGTCAACCTCAAACTGATGATCGGGAAATACACAGTTGCTAAGGAGGGCAAACTACATCTTTGCTTCGTAGACCTCACGAGTACATTCGATCTAGTAAACCACGTTAAACTATGGCAGACATTATCAGGGATGAGTGCCCCTAAAGACATAATAATTTATCTGTCACAAATTTATGCTTTATTGTCTCCAGAGTCCGATATGGCCTTAATGGAAAATGTACCTCCCGTTTTAGAGTCACTCGAGGTATACGCCAAGGGTGCGTCCTTGCACCCCTCTTAATTTCCCTTTACATCAATAATGTTGATATATCCCTGCAAAATTTGAATGCTGACGCCCCCCATGGGTAATCGTATAACTCCAGTCCTCTTGTATGCAGACGATGCAGTCCTGCTATCAAGGACAGCCAACGGACTACAATGCCTAATCGAAAACTTTGCACAATTCATGAACGGAAAAGATCTAATCCTTAATCTTACCAAAACTTTTGTTATGACTTGTGGAAGTGGGAAAAGCAAACATAGAAGCCACTATGTAGAAGGCGTTTTCATAGAAAGAAAATTTTCCTTTTCGTATTTAGGCCTCCTTTTTACAAGTCAGGGAAGATGGGGTGCTCATTTGAATCTTTGTAAATAGAAGTTCACTCGCCTAGTTAAAGCTATTTTTAGATTTTCCCCAAAAATTGGGAACAAACCAATAAGGGAAATTTTGACATTATATAGGAGTAAATGCCTCACAGGTGCAGCATTATGGGGGTTGGCTAATAACACTCCTTTGCAATCTCAGGAAAACAAATTCCTAAAGAGACTTCTAGCAGTTCCCGAATCCACCTCTTCATATATAGCCCTTAAGGAACTGTCCGTCCCCATCATTAGTAAATACATCAGTATAGCAGCTCTCATGCTCTGGCATGGAATCTGGACTAAAGAGGAAACCAAATTCACAAAGGAGATTATAATGGATTGTTTAGCCCTAGATCACTATAAAAAAAATCCCCTGGCTACAGCATATTCAAAAGCTTTTAATTGAGTGTAAGGTGGATGTCGACTTTAAAGATCCTATGTCGATCCAGAAATATAGCAAAAGGGACCTAAAACTGAGGCTCGCAGAATCAAGAGATGCATCAAGAGATACAGCAGTTTGCCTTAAACAGACAATTAAATCATACTGTGAAGGGCCATCATTCTTGACTACCCAACCATACTTATTGTTTATAAGAAACTTACAACACAGGTTCCTTTCAACTAAATTACGCTTGGGCACTCTCCATCACTTGATTGCATTCTCCAAGATGGGCAAGTGGAACTGTACTCTTCCAAACTGCCCTTGCGATGGAAAATCATCACAAACGACATTGCACTTTATACTTTTTTGTAATTTCTACAGAGATATCAGGAAGTATGTTTTACGCCCTTGATTTATTGATAGCAATTTGTATTTTTATAAACATGCTTTCAATTATATCTGCACTTTGGAAAATGTAACTGTCTGCAATGCAGTAATTACTTTTGTACAAATGGCGATCAAAAGAAGAACAAATATTTCCCATCTGGAGGCCTTATTATACGAAAATATTTAGGCCTATAAGTATAGACCAGCCTCTTTTTATCAAATGTTTTTATCCCTTTTTCCAAATCTTTTGTATAATATTTTAACTTTTTTTTAATCTCTCCTAATTGCTTCAGTATTAGTATGTACCAGATCGCATCATACATTGGACTGTGTAAACAAATGTTTTATTAATTGAATAATGCATATTTTTAGTATGCTTTTATGGTTGTATTTTAGAAACCGAATAAAGCTTGATTTGACTTGACTTGACTTGGCGGGAGCTTTGACAGCTTCAGCAATGTCAGAGCAAACACTGCTGTCATCAAGCGGGAACTGCAAAACGTTCCCGCTTGCTGAGAGCTGAGGTATTGTCTATTTGCCTGTTTGCAGAGATGCGGGCATGGAAACAGAGGACTATTGCTTTGACACGAAGGGAGCTGCATGCTTAGCAGCTCCCTCTGTGTCACAGCAATGCCGGTTCCCACAGGAGGCAGGGACCTGGCAGGGACCGCAGGAGCCTTGAAGCTCCTCCCATGGTCCCAGTGGAGACATGGCTGGGCCCGGAGGGATGCGGTCCCCGGGGCTGAAATCGGCCCGTGGAGGGGGGCCACACGGCCTACCTCCACCATTTGAGAAAGGCCAGGCCCCCGGGCATGGGATCCCTGGGGCCGAAATCACCCCGGGAAGGGGGGCGTGCGCCCCCTCCCCTATTAGAAGTAGACTGGGCCATGGGGAATGGGGTCCCCAAGGCCAAAATCAGCCAGAGAGAGGGGCTGTGGCCCCCTTCTCTAAATATAAAAAGAAATTTAAAAAAGGCCGGGCCCCCGGGGATGGGGTCCCCAGGGCTGAAACTGGTCATTGACGGGGCAGCGTGGCCCCCCCTCCTCCATTCACAAAGGCCTGGCCCTGAGGGATGGGGTCGCCGAGGCCGAAATTGTCCCAGGGAAGGGAGGCTACGCGGCCCCCCCCCCTTCCATAATAAAACAATTAAAAAAATAAAAAGGCTGGCCTGGCAAGTCACGGGGCCCGCCCCCTTTTATCCACGTCCCTGCAAATGTGCCTCCTGATGCACAACTGGTTGGGGGATGAAGTCCCCTTGGCTGCTGAGGGTCCTTGGGGGCCAACAACCCCTTCTGTTGCCTCTAGTAAGTCCCACACAGTGGGATTGCTGAGAGGTTGTCGGAGGTCACGCCCCCTTTCTCCACCACTCTGCAAACATGGCTCCTGGTGCACAACTGGTTGGGGGATGAAGTCCCCTTGGCTGCTGAGGGTCCTTGGGGGCCAACTACACCTCCTGTTGCCTCCAGTAAGTTCCACACAACGGGATTGCTGAGAGGTCATCAGAGGCCCGCTCCCTTTCTCCACCACTCTGCAAACGCACCTCCTGGTGCACTACTGGTTGGGGGATGAAGTACCCTTGGATGCTGAGGGTCATTGGGGGCCAGGAACCCCTCTTGTTACCTTCAGTAAGTCCCACGCAGCGGGATCGCTGAGAGGTCTACAAAGGCCATGCTTCCTTTCTGGATCACATCTCTGCAGTTAATCCTAGTTATCTAATAATACAGATATAAGAGGGAGAGGATAGCGAATTTGAATAGTGATGGAGTTTAATTTGCAGTAGTCAATAAATGGCCTGTACTCCCAATTCACCTTGGGTATAAAAAAGATGGGAGCCTGCTCTGGTAAGTTGAATGTCTAATGAATCTCTTTTCACTTAGGAGCTGTTTGAGAACTTCATCCTTTCTTAACGTAAGTGATGCAAGTTATTTATGGGAATAATCAATGTCTCTCCTAATCTTTTTAGCCTATAGGATGCACAGTTCATTTTCTTGACTACTCACAACAGCATTGCCACATGGTAAAACCATTTTTCATTTTCCCCAATCCTTTCTGAGAGCTGTCTCTCACATCAGCAGAAAAGGGGCTCAACTACCTTAAAACAGCTGTTCACTAACTACCACTGAGTCTACCTCTCAACCTACAGCTTTCAAATGCAGGAAGGGAGTGTGATTCATTGAAACACTGTTTATGTTCTCAAGAATCTCTCTTTCCAAGGTTAAGCCTGAGTGAGGCCCCAGGTTGTGCTCTGAAGTACTAACTATCCAGGGGCCAGCTGTGGAAAGTCATCTTTTGGACCGTTGAACAAAGCTTGGATGCTCCGCCTGGTCTCAGCCTCTTAGGACTCCAACTCCTAACTCCCAAATTACAAGTTTCTCCTTCAACTTAGCAGTAACGCCAACATTCTAAGAAGGCCATTTAAGGAAGCTGCATCTCTGGATGGCACTGGAACAATCTGCACAACTGAACAAATACAAACACTTGATGTGCAGATAAAGAAACAGCTTGAACCCTTGCAAACTGTCCTCGACATAATTAAAGAAATGAAAGGTGACTTTAAACCGTGCTCAGACTAAAAGGCAGTGCAATACTATGCAATGCTCTAACATCATCCTTGCTAAAAAAGTATTCCTGTGCGAGCATTTGAATTATCAATCAGTCCTATAGGTGTAATACTTCTTCTAGGACATATAATATAAAAAATGGATGACACATACATTTCATACAAAATAGATATGACACTATGAATGAGCACACTGTTTTTCATCAACGTCATACAAGTTCAGTGCTTTATGAATAATGTTTTTCCCATCTCCATCACATCCAGGTAATTCATGTTTGAACATTCTTCACTCCTACTGATGAAAACTATACCCTAGTACTCTCATTAGTGTTAACCTAAAATCTGATGCATGCCTGCCTATCAGATCAATAGGATTTTATTATGCACTCTATTATCTGTACTTTAACAAAGTAAACGTCACCCAAATCTTACCAACATGTTTCAGTTTGTGGAAGCTAGGAATTTCTTCCCAACCTGTGTACAAATAACCAAACAAATAGAGTACTATCCTTACCATAAACAGATGTGTTCACTCTGTACCATTTGTGTACATTAAAACACCATGCAACAAACAATACAGGTTTTCTGCATGTATGTGTTCCTTCCCCGACGAACCCACATCACACCCCATCTCAGGCAACTCCACTGGCTCCCCATACAGAAGAGATGCCAATTCAAGCTGCAGACCCATGCACACAAGGCTCTACACAACCAAGGGCCCGCCTACATTAACCACCGCCTGAACTTCCACCAACTATCGAGAAGACTACACTCCGCCTCCCTTTCACTTGCCCATACTACCCCCATCTACTGAAGCAGAAGTGGAGGACGCTCTTTCTCCCACATTGCAGCACAAACCTGGAACAGACTGCCCACGCACCTCCGGACCATCACCTCACTTCCAGAATTCCGAATGACCTTCAAGACCTGGCTGTTCAAATAAGCCTCCGGGACCTGCAAGCGGCTGGATACCCTATTGGGTGATTAACCGTGATTTATAAATCCTGATTGATTGATTGATGATCCTCTTACAGTCCTTGCTTATGAAAAGTATACAAAAACAAATTGAACCCATTCGACACGTGATGCAGCGCTCTGGGCCAACCCGCTTACCATTTGTCCTCCGATGAATCTTTCCTTTCCTGCCTGAGAACTGATGGAAGTTAACATTTCATCAATCAATTTCAATTAACAGTGTAACCCATTTGGCTACACAATAAGGACCAGGAATCAGTGACTATAGTTAAGACAGTTTATTACAATTTAGCAGTCAAGTTAAGATACACAAATGTAAGCACCATGCTATAAAGATACAGAATAGTAACTGGGAAATCCAAACTCCTAAAGAAGTTTAGGTGTACCAGTAGGAGACAAACAAGAAGTTCAGTCACAGCAATGCAAAAGATCAATAACAAAACTTGGTGCTCAGAGAAGAGTTTCTAATTCTCTCTTATATACATGAGTAAAATCTAGAATCGTCTGGGTTAAAGTCCAAACTAAGAGGATGATTCAATAGTCTAAAGAGATCTCAAAATTCAGGGAAGGAAGAAAAATAAGAAAATGCGGGAAAGTTCGGGAAGTAAGAGAAGGTGTCAGCATCTTAGAAGCTCTGTCAACAGTCTTCTTGGGTCAGGGGAACTGAGTATTAGCCTAAGCCACACTCAACAAGAATCAAAGGGAATAAGCATAGAGGTCTAAACTTCTCAAAGTCCAAGGAAAAGCGGCGGTCATCTCAGACAGTGTGGACTACAGTTATTTGCACCAGAATCTCTCAGGTAACACCCTTCTATTCGCATCATCAGGGGTTCCATTGACCTTTTCCATTCTCACGTTGTAAGCTGCAACATTTACAAAATGTCCCACACTGAACTTGGGAACGACATCGTCATTGGTCGTCTAAGCCATGTTGCAACAGTACTGAATAGGATTCTTCAGTTAACGCTATTGCTCTCCATGTTCCTAGTCAAGGTTTTCTTCTCAGGCTCTCTCTGTATCACTAGTAAAGTGTTGTATCTATTCCCAAACTAACAATCTATGTCATTGCACCTGCAAAGGAAAAGACATGCAAGAAGAAATGGAAAAACAGTATTTTATGCAGAGTAGAATACAGGCTTAGTCAGGACAACTTTAGAGCATTAAATTAGTGGTGCCCATTTACTATGCTTGTTCGCTTTCAAACACAAATGAATATAACTTGTCAGTACATTAGATTCACATTACATGTGGCATACAGTAAAATCTTTAATATGCATGTGTAAGCATGGCTAAGAACCATATTTTAAATGAAATATATGAAACATTAATGCACACATAAGATAAATCATTTTAGTTTCTAAAGTAACTACATTCTAATATTGTGAGGATGGTTTCTATTCAATCACCTAAACAGTAAATATATTTTAATGAATTAAGGCACACAGTATATATTAATTCTTTAATTCTACAGTAAATGCACTTCAATAATTATGTCAAGTGCAACACCTTAGATTAATGACGTTAGGCCACACAGGAAACATGTGCTAAGTGCACGTTTATGTTAAGTATTTGTGACGTATAAGGGTGGGGCTAAAGTTACGCTGCTCCAAAAGCAATACCAGTTTTAATAGTATGGACAGGTCTTTTTACCTGTCACTTGCTAGGAAGGGCCTACCATCACCTTCCACCTTTTTCAATTGTCTGTCAGTCTCTGCAGCCAGCTCCTTTGCCCATCCGTGCGCAAGATGAATGTGCATATAAGTAAGTCACTGGTGTGAGGGAAGAATATGTGGTGCATGTGGTCTTGCAACACTGGATTACTAATTGAATATGGTCAAATTTAGTGCAATGGAAGCTAAAGACAGAGAAACAGAGAGAGAGAGAAAGAAAGAGAGCTCCCACAGAGCTGATGTAAATTAGAGGGTTCTTTCAGATATTCCAAGGATCTTTATAGTAGGCCAAACTGGAGAGTGTGTATGGGAGATGGCAGGGAATTTTTCCCTTACCATTCCTGGACCTTGTTTTGGGTTTCTCTTGAAAGGAGATTCCCAGCTCCATCTCACCTCCCTACTCACACTTTTGACAAAGACCATGGCTGGAACAGTATGTGAGGAAAGGAAATCACAAAGATACTGAACTGGGTCAAAAACAGTTACAAAACTAAACTACTAGAATACACAGAGTGTCTGCAACTAGGATATAAAGGTGGGACAGAAACTTCCAGTCAGAATACCAAGATTCCATTACTAGAAACCTTGAGTCCCACAGCAGTGGCCACTGAAAGAATCTTCTGGGCTCTAGGGTTGGGGTACAGACTGCCGATTCCCCTGGCAGATTTGGGACCAGAACCTGGGAAACATCTGACTAGCCTGCCAGGAGTTGAATGACTGTTTGGTGTGGGGGGGAGAGAATCGGATCGGACATCACTTGCAGGAAGAAGATCCTGCTCAGAAGCAAGAACTGTGAGGGGCTCAGATGGGGTGAGCAGGCAACACTACTGCAAAACAGTGTATGACCCACATCAAGACATAGAGTGTGAGATCTGGGGTCTGGACATGTCCCACCTGCAATAGCCACAGCAACCTCTTTTGATTGAGGGTGTCCTGGAACTCAACAAAGGTGAGTTCTTCTTGGAAGAGTTATGGCAATATAGTGCTGAAGTGCTATGATAAGCTGTGAATGTCCAATTCAGTCAGACTCTCAGGAATCTATAAGTGCCAAAGAAAAGTTAAGACAAGCCTGAAAAAGGCAACCACTGTAACTAGGGGCAGGCACCTGTACGTCTGGGTCTAGGTGATTGGGCCCAAGAAATACTCAAACAGCAAGATGCCTGAGATTGTGAGAGCCACTGCCTACAGCGCACCCTCAACAGGCTTATACTGGTCCTACCGCTCCTTACTTGAAGGTTGTGGACACTTGCTCTCCACACGGACTTTGTCTGCTGGGCCAGTGTAGGAGGCACAAAACAGGCCATGCATTGCACACTGGCCAAATCAGGCTCGCTCCCGCTGACAATAACAGAAGGGACGGCCTTATGAATAGACTGCTTGAACTTACCAGAATAGCAGATAATGTAAACTTGACTCCTGAACAAGTAACTCATGTTGGGAATAGAATAGCCAGTTGCTGTGTGTCAGCTATGTAGCAAGATCGGTTCCCCACCCGATATCACTGAGGTCCCCCTCTCACAGGGTTCCTGGCATGACATTTTACCTTCTGAGACTATCCCTGTAATCCCCATAGGTACTTTTCCCATTAGTATCAAGAAATGCCCTTTATCTTTTATGTGTAGTAATTCTAGTTGTATGTAGGACAGTACAATACAATATTCTTCTTTTGATAAACCAAAGTACTGAATGGACACCAATTTATTAACTTTTATTAGCTGTTTGTTGATTTATGAGTCTCCATCAACTCTCTGGTAATCCTCGGACTGCACGCCCACACGTCACTAGAGTCAAATGCTAAAGCGGTGCACTTGGTGCTCAGTTTTGGGTCCAACGAAATGGACATCTATTGTAATCGGTCCTAAATCTCACGATCTGGCCAACTAAACCCTGACTGGCTTGGGACTCCTGTAAAACTTCTCACGCCTATCTTTTTTCTCCTTTCCGCTTCCTGATTTTTTTGTATATTTGGTGGGGGGAGAATGGCAGCACAAGAGTCAGCATCTTTTTTTGGAATATGTTGCTCATGGTACACCTTAAAGTCCTGCACCTTAAGATTCTTCTCCAACTTTAGGAGAGTATTCCGGTTAGGAATGTTGAGTTTGAAGTGGTCAGTTGAACTAGGAGACCGGACTGGGAAGCTGTGCTGGGCAGGGTTGTCACAATAAACTTTGTTTCTGTGACTTGATATGGCAGTGATGCAGCGCAAAGTTGCTCACTCTTTACATGTCACTAAAACCTAAATCCGACTGATACATGACACACAAAAGGAATGTGCACTTTGCACATGAGTCTTATGTGTCTTAATGATTCTTGCACATGTTGCACCTGACACTGCTGATGGGGAGAGTCTTTACTATAGAATTTATAGATCTCACATATAACGTTTTACTAATGTTGAAAGAAATGCACTTGATGTTTAACTTAGAACCTGTCTTCATTAAATTAGAAATGTTTTAAATGAATGATTTAGAAAAGAATTACTTGATGTGGATTAATAAAGTGTCCGACATGTATTAGTAAATCTATATGCTTTGTTGCAACTAAAAGGATTTACGACTGTAATGCGTGCTATAATGAAAAGTGAAACATTTGTAATGTGTAGTTTACTCTAAAACCATCCTATCCCTTTATTGCTGAAGCCTTACACAGATGCTAGAAATGTCATTCTTAGCTTTAAATGATCCTTATGTGTGTAGGATATTAGAATAAAGTTGAACGATAAAGTTTCATCAATGCATGCATTAATGTTACACGTATGTACTTTCAAATGTAGCTCCAAGTTATACTTGCTGTTGTGCAGTTTCATTGCTTACCATATTATTTATGCAACGTGAACTAAAAGTGCTAAAGTAATATTATATACGTATATGTTTAAATGTGCACACACATATTAAATATGCATTATTGATTTAATGTCTTAAGTCAACAGTTTTACTTGAAAGGCCTGAATCTTTGTCCCATGAGAACCTACTGTGCTACTGTACTTTTGATGACTTGCTTTCTTTGCAGGTGTTCCCATGCTTTGCTAGTTTAGAATAGATAAATTTCTTGTAACAGCAATAGATACATGTCTGGGAACAAATTTCAACCACGAGCACATGAGTAACCTGTAGACGGACAATGGCCTAGTGTACTCAGCCCTGAGCGCGTGACCAAGACGGTATTACCATGTCCAGTGTGGGATTTTTCTCTACTGTTGCAGTATGTACCATGCGTAGCCACTCAGACAATGAAACAAATACAGTGGACTTCTATTGATGACGCAACCAAAGGGGAGATACTGACGGACTCTATCGATTATAACTTATCGTTGAGGGCAGATGACTTCGGGCTTTCTCGCAGACCGCATGCTGAACTCCTATGCTGAACCCCTTTCTGCAGACTCTATGTAGAACCTTCCTTGGACTCCGACCTGAACCACTTCCTAAATCCCATTGCCCTTTGAATGGACTTTTGGAGACCTTTCCCTATGTCCCGTTAATTTCCCCAAGTGTGAATTAGATCGACACTTCTTTCCGACCCATTGAAGACTCCTGACCGAGCTTCCGCAATGCTATTGCTAATACTACTCATACTCATTTGCCTGATCCCTATAATTTTCTAGAGTTGTCTGAATTTCTGAACTTAGAGCATTCATGTACTGTGTTTGAAAGATTTGGACTGCTGATGCTTAGAAAGGACCAATTTAGACTGTATTCAGAGCATCAGATCCATATGCTGTTATTCTGCATTGCGGCTGCAGAGCTCTTTTATGTCTGATTCCTGTTCGCCTACACTTTTTCAGGAGGCTTGGACTCCCTGTTGCTATATTGTACCTATATAGTCTGACCTTAAGAGTGATTTATTTGAATCTGATCACTAACTTGTAATAAATACCCTTGAACTTGGCTACCGAACCCTGGTCCACATTGTGTAGCCAAATTGGTTGCACTGTCAATCGAATTTGATCGGACAAGTAATGCTAACTCTCTAATGCTAACTCTCTTTCCCCTCAGTGCTACGAGAAAGGTCCAGGAGGACCAAGTTAGCAAGTAAGTAAGTGACAGTAAATGATCCAGTAAAGGAGGTAAACCCCCAGGACCAGCTGGGCACAGAAATGCAGTATCAAATCTGCTGGATCGACAGTCTCCTATTACATTGGTCTACTAAAAATGAAAATATTTTCCTTCTTGAAGAGAAATTACATTTTTTTTTAAATCTAAATTCCTGAGGTATGCAACAGAAAAGAAGGGAATGTGTTTCTGCCGAAGAAGTTTCAAAAGCCAGCTGGCTCCACTGAACTCCAGCAAGCGGCTCAGCTTATTATCCCCTCCCTCGCACCCCCTTTCTGTCACCGACCCAGCCGCCGGTCTTGATTTGTCAGGTGTAAAAGTAGCACGCGGTGGCACAGTTGCGAGAGATGAAAGACGCTCCAGTTTGTTTAATGATGCTCGACCATTTGCTGCCGGGATTCCGATCCGAGACCTCTGACCCCTTGACCTCTGCGTGGAAAGATAACGTGAGCGCGGGCGTCAGGCGCACATTCACAAAGGGGCCTGTACGTGTCGCTGCTTGTTAACACAGGGGGCCTACGGAGAGAATGAAAGCGGTAGCTGGAGCATATGTGCTCGGCGAACGTCCTCTGTGATGTGTGCCCAGCCAAGGATAAAAAATATTTCGTCCTTTGTTAACAGGCTAGCTTTGTGCAGCTATTGTCGGTCTGCCAACGCTGACTCTTCGGCTCTTGTGAGAGTGCGCGGTGGCTGCGGGAAGATGAAAGGCGGAATTCAACCCGCGTGAAGAAGCGGCCCAGAACCGAAGGAGGCAGATGATTTGAGTGAAGAAGAGAAAGAGAGAATCCCTTTAAACTAGAAACTCTCAAAACAAAGCGAATGATCCTACGTGCAGCTGCCGCTGGCAGTCGGCCACCCCAGCTCCTGCACGAGAAGAAAGTTAATAGAAAGCACTGCCTGAAAGAAGCAAAAATAGCATCGCAGATTTTTCACAATTAACACTTTCTGCCCAAAAATGAGAGCATTGGTGACATCGCCGATCACAGTTCAGGGCAAGCAGCGGAAAGAGGTCATTCGGTGCATCTTCTGCATCGTGAACATCTACAGTTACTTTACAATAATGTACACGTAGTGCAGGGTGCATGCGAAACATAGAGAATATTGCGGTGCCGGTGGTTTTTGGTTTCCCGTGTCATGACAGATGTTTACAGAACAGTACAGGTAACCATGGTGACAGAACATGTGGGTATGTCCAGAGACACTAACACAATTGCATCAGTTAATTGGTACTCTCTGTCAATCACAGCTGTAGAGGCACCCTCTTTATGGTAATTTGACAGGTATAAAAGAACGCCATGCAGCTCAGGAATGTGAATTACCGGCTCCTCCAAGCAAAATCCGTGCATCTCTCCACAAAGAGTCTCCTTTTCGACCATCACGAGGCCTTAAGAAAGAAGTACGCATGCCTGTTATTCAGCCCTCGCCTCTAGTGGACCTGGATTGATCCCTTGCACACAACCCCCTTCTTGTTTATTATTTATTTGTTACCATCTTTAGCCCAGACTCCACTAATCAGCGTTTCAGAGAAATGTGCACAAGGTAACATAATAAGAGAAAGAATATGGCGAAACAATGGAAGGAGCCAAGTCCAAAAATAGTACAGTGTGCTACAATAACAGGGATAGAACAAGGACTGAAATGGAAGTTAGAACATTAGCATATAGGAAGTAATCCAATACAGAAGGGTGCCAGCAAGACACAGACGTTTGCACAAGAGGGATAAACAAGGTGAGTCTCTGAGTACCTTTAAGCGAGCACCATATTTTTTTCACAAAGCTGAGCCTCACCCTTCATCAGAGAGGCCAAATAAGGAATGGTTATATAGGGAAATTAACAGAAGTTACTATAGACAGCAGAAAGAAAAGTAATTTAAAGTCATATGGAGAGGTTTCTAAATTAGCGTGTTTTTATGTGGTATTTAAAATAAAAGCAGAGAAAAGGAGAGCTTTTTGGGTATGTACTGTAAGAGATTTCCAGATTGTGGGAGCATCGTCCAAGAAGGATCTATTCCAGGTGCACTTCTGCTTGAAATATGGGGTACAAAGAGATCTTATATTTTTGGATCACAGGTGCTGTGAGTCTCCAGATATGGGTAGCTTTTCAGTGAAATGCCTGGAAGTGTTAAGGTTTAAGGCTGGAACCAAGCTGTTCCCGGCTGATGAGCCCATAACTATGGCGAAACCAATCCTGGGTTGCTTGTGTTCTGGTTCAGGGAGGAACAGGCCTTGCAGTTCGGGCTAGACTGTTCTGATTGGAGCAGGATCAAGTCTGATTTGCATAAAGCTGGGTCCAAACTGAGGTGACATGATGTGCAAAATAACGGTGTATTAGGATGCGACACAAGTAAATACCAGTGGCTGAGATTAATTCAAGCATTCAATCCATCACTTTGTTGTGTACTTTAGTGTGTCGCCCTAAGTGGGACGGGTATGCCCAGATGTAGGTTCCATGCACACTGTGTCACTGGGACCAATCTCTACCCAGCTAATGAGCCCATAACTAAGGCGAAACCGCTCCTGGGTTTCTTGTGTTCTGGTTCAGGAAGGACCTGGCTTGGCAGTTCGGGCTGGACTGTTCTGATTGGAGCAGGGTCAAGATTGATTTGCATAAAGCTGAGTCCAAAATGAAGTGACATGGTGTGCAAAATAACAATGGATTGGGATGTGGACCGAGTAATTACCAGTGGCTAAGATTAATTCAATCATTCCAGCCATCACTTTTTTGTATACTTTATTGTGTTGCCCTAAGTGGGATGAGTATGCCCGTACATGGGTCCCGTGCACACTGTCATGGCAACCGAGCTATACCCAGCTGATGAGCCCATAACTGGGACAAAAGTGGTCCTGTGTTCCTTGTATTCCGGGTAAGGGAGGACCGGGCCTGGCAGTTGTGGCTGGACTGTTCTGATTGGAGCTGGGAGAAGACTGCTTTGTGTAAAGCTGGGTCCAAACTGAGGTGACATGGTGTGCAAAAAAACAAGTGATTAGGATGCAGCCACATGTAATTAGCTGTGGCTGAGATGTATTCAAGCATTCCATCAATCAGTTTTTTTGTACACTTTGATGTAAGGAAATCAGTTCTCGTTGCGGACCTAGCATCAGTGCATAACCATTTACAGAAAGAGCTGGGGTGTTATTTTTGCATAATTTGGGTTGGTCAGAAATCTTACAGCAGTACTGTAGGATAGCTGTAAGTAGAACCCGTCTGATGGCAGAACCATGGACAAGATGAGAATTTACCAGAACTTCTACTGTTACTTTAAAGCCTTGTGCAGAAAGAATATGCTTTTGGAGTTGAATTATTACCAAATTATCCTCAACTTGAATATTCTCTTCGAGGTGAAGGTTTTCAGTAAGGAAGAATCCAAGGGATTTGGCAGTGCTGGCAGGTTTTAAAATGATGCCAACTTTCTAAATAGTTATCTGCTAGATATATCTTCTGTTATAGTTAGTTTTGGGGGCAGTAAAAGAAATCCACTCTTCGAGAATTTAATTTTAGGACTAGGAGAGTTCAGCCTAAGATACATGTGTGTCTTATTGATATACCAGTCAAAAGTCATACCAAGAGTTTTAAGAAGGTCTACAAGTGGTTCATTGCCAGCAGAGATCCCTGAGGTACATCATATGGCCTAGTTGTACTCACATGGAATGTGTGCAAACAATTTCTGTACCTTTCCACTTAAACCCAAATTGCTTTTGAGAATGTCTGAAAGGGTGTGGTGGCCAAAGGTATCAAACACTGCCGTAAGATCCAGTAGAATGAGAAGGCAAGAGCCTGTTATCTAAAGTACAGAGAGTGTCATCTGATAGTACGAGTATCACAGATTCTGTGCTACAGCCAGCCCTGAGACCAGATTTAACATGCCAAGGAGTTCTGGGATGTTTTTTAATTGTAATACAGAACATTTTTCAGTGCTCTTAGAGAGGGACAGCCTGCCAAAGATGGGGTGGTTATTCTCAACCATAGAGTGTCCACATTCTGTTTTTTGGGAGTTTGCTTGAGTTGTGCAGCCTTGAGGTAATGCAATATGAAACTGTTTTGGATTGAGGAATTTGATGAAACCAACCAGTGTGGGAGCGATATCTGGGCTAGTTCTTTGGCAAGAGTAGGCATGAAGGGATTTTAGGAGTACGAACAGGGCTTGGTGTCAAAGACAGCTGACAGAAGGCCTTCTTCAGAATTTACAGAATGATTTCCCAAAATAATTATTTGGAGTCAGTTTGAGATGCAGTTGTATTAGCTAATTCCTCCTAGATTTTACTATTTTTGTTTGAATTAGAGCTCTTATCTAATCTGGGTGAACTTGTTAGAGAACAGGAACCAAATTCAAAGGATCTGAGTTACCATTTTGCAAATCATTTCGGGGTCATATGGCAAACAGGGTGTTCTGGGCACTAATTATGACAGTTGAGGCCTTTTATCTCTGTTGCCCAGGGGCAATGCTACTAATAATGGACCCAAAGCTTGTCACGATTCACTCCCTGTGCTCTCGTGCCCACCACCAGGGGGCCGAATTGTGGGGCTTTCCAGTGTTCTAATATGCTTCCAGACACTCCCCTGCATGCATACCCTGACTTCCATGCATTTGGACACCATTTAGGAATTGACATCCATTCCCAATCCATGCAGGGTTTTGTGGAAGCCAGTCTGCTCATGCTGGAAACTCTATTACCTATAATCCCCTGCTCACTGCTTCGTCTCCACCCCTGCAGGCCAAGAATGGGTGGAGGAATTCAGCTCACCTGTGGCTGGCTGCTGCTAGCCTGCTCACACCTGATGCATGTGATTACTATGAGCGCTTTTAAGCCCCAGCTCTCACACCTGATGCATGTGATTACTATGAGCTGTTTTAAGCCCCAGCTCCCTTCAGACCAAGGTTGGTCATTGTAGCTGTGTTCCGGTGAGACCGATCCTTGTTTCCTGAGCTTTTGATATTCCTTGATTCCTGAGCTATAGTTATTCTTTGTTCCTGTTCCTGAGCTTCAGCTATTTCTTGTTCCTGATTTGCACTGCTTGCAGTGCTCTCTTGACTCCTTGTTTCCTGAGCTGTAGCTATTTCCTGTTTCCTTGAACTAGCACTGCCTGCAGTGCTACCTTGACTCCTGAGCTATAGTAATTTCCTGTTCCTGAACTAGCACTGCCTGCAGTGCTACCTTGACTTTTAAGCTTTTGCTCAGTTCTTTTTTCTGCTCCAGCACAGCCTTCAGTGCTACTGTGATTTCTTGACTCCTGATTCAACTCTTTTCTAGTATACTCTTGTAGCCTCCCCTTCTGTATATCCTTTTCCAGTCCCTGCTTTTCTTCCCATTTCCTTGGTTCCAGTTCCTAGTTTACATCTTTCTATTCCTGCTGTCTTGCTTCTATTACCTTGTATGTTTGTTACTTGCTTTCTGCCAAGTGTGCCCTGTGATTTCCTTCCTTTCCTGTTAAGCACTCCTCCTTGCTAGCTCCTTGTCTATTGTGCTTGTATTTAGTTCTACCCTCTTGCTGTTACTGCCTTGCGTGTTCCTGTTTGATCGTCAGGATCCGCGGGCACAGCTGACAACCTAGGTGGTGTTTCTTGTTCACTGCGAGTATTGTCTTTGAGTTACAATTATAACATCACCATAGGTATCAGCTCCACAGACCCTGCTTTTGCATGCATATCCTATATGTGGGTATTTGCAGTCAGTATCTGTAACAGCAATTGTGGGTGAGGAACGTATCGAGCTTCAGTCTTACCTTGTGGAGCTTTATCCCACATTCCCTTTATTGTTAATGTTGTTGTGTGTGTGTGTGTGTATACATATGTATATATGTCTGCACGTCCATCCTGGGTGTAGTTATTCTGAATGCTAAATTGCCTCTTGAGTGCCCATCCTTTGAGTCTTAGCCATCTTGTTCACTTGTACAGGCTTCCCCTTTGGATCCCTTTTCTTCTCTGACTTCCTGTGTGATCTTGGCCAGCGCTGTACTCCTCTTTTTGTGTACTTTTTCTACCCAGTTCCCAGTCCTTGCCCAAGTCCCTGACTGTGTTCCCGACATAGTCCCGGACAGTCCCTGACAGAATTAACCTCTTTAACACCTTCTGAAGTCCCCCATGATGCGCCTCTGCTGTTTCACCAAACATCAACAAATTGTCTTGATAATACTTCACTCCTGGTAGCCTTTTCAAAATCAAGTTCATAGCCCTCTGAAAAAAACGATGCTGCGGATACCAGTCTGAGTGGCATTCTTGCAAATTTGAAGGCCCCCATGGCTGTAGTTTTGGATGTTACATCCTGATAACGTTCCTCCAGAATGTTCTGGAGGAAAGTGGACATCATCTCCTCAGGGCCCTCAGATAAATACATTAGCAAATTCCCTCATCAGCCTTCTTGGCCATTACTATGGGTGCCAGCCATTCTGTCACCTGCACTGATTTTATTACCTCCATCTTTCACACCCATCCAGCTCTTGTCTTACTAAACCTTGTACACTCAAATATAACTGCCTCACCCTAGAGGAAACTGGAACAGGACCTTTTTTCTGATGCTTGTAACCTTACGGACAACCAAGCTCTCAAAACAGGTCATTGAACTCAGATTGAGAATCCATGGTCCCTTTTCTTACCACCACTACTTGTACTTGTGGTATGGCATTGGGATTCAACCTCATGCCGACCATCCACTGGTATGCTCATCCAAATATATCATCCCCTCTGTGGGACAGATACACTTTGTATATTTCAAATCTTTGTCTTAATCCAAACAGACCTCAAACTATCCCAATATCTTTATTGGAGTGCATCCATAACCCCCCAATTTGATTGATATGTTATTCACCTTTTTCCCTTTCCCAAAACAATTCTCAAAGAGGTGTCTGGAAAGAATTGCCAAACTTCTCCTTTACTGCCATCCCATCCACATACACAATTTCTGAGGGATGCTTCATAGTCTCGCTACACATCTGAAATACAACATAATCACAGATCTCTTTCACTTACTAGCACACTTTCTTTCTCTGTCTACTTCTACATCACCTGAAGAAATGTCTTTTTTACCATAATGATTGTATACATTGCTCCAAGTAGGACAATCTTTGGAGCTGGTTGTGTGCCCTACATTCCCACATCAAAAGCACTCTCCTTTGAACTCACCACTGCTAACCTCAAACTCACTTTTCTTCCTCACAACACATAGTTTGTCTTCCAAATCAAGTTTAGAAAATTCAGCCACAGCATTCACATCTCGTGTCCCACTTTATTCACTTTCACATTTCACCATATGCTCTACCCTCTTCGTTCTTCGCTACCAAAATGACCTCCTTTAACATCGGCTCATCCTTCATCCATAACTCCTCCAGATTTTTATCACTGTTTCAACTCATGACGAACTGATCATGTATTCACTCTTTGGTTGTTCCTCCATGTTTGCAACTTTCAGACTGCTTTCAAAAACTCGTATCATAGTCTTCCGTGGACTAATACTTGTCCAAAATAGTATCTCTCAAGAATCATACTCACGCATGGCAAATAATGTTGATACAATTGTTTTATGGAATCTGTTATTTATTCAATACTCTTTCTTTTTCCACACCCAAATCTGGCAGGTTCTGTAGAATCTCCTACCCTTCTGCCCCTAAACTATAAAGAAGAAGAGCATGTTTCCTCTTCACACTGAGGTTCTTACCACTGTCCCTGGCATAGTTTGTGAACACTTGTTTTTCAATTTACTCCTATAGATTACCGGTTCCCCAGGAGAAGGAAGAAAAAATTGTGGTGAGATGATATTCTGCATCATAGACACACAATCTCCCTTACAAAATGGCAATGAAACTCATCACACTGCACACTAACAGTACATAAGGACCTTCCTTTATCTCTTGCATGGTGGTCCTCGACAACCAGGTAATAGTTAGTGTTTGTACACAAAAATATTCTTAGACCTGGGGTGTGTGTGTAGGACCAGACACTTTTGAATTAATGTTCTAACAAGTGAGGGCAACAGTACTCGGAATCAGTGGTGTGCCTGTCACTGTGTTGCACCAGACCTCTAGAACATCTGCCTTTGTGGCCTGATTTCTTCTGCATGTCTCCCTTGTGCTCCGACTCGAGACTGTCCTGGAGTACACTCTCTCTTTTCTCCAGGTCCTAAATTTCAGTCAAGCAGTGCGGCTGCTGCTTACGACTTCACCATGCTTGTAAAGACATCCTTTCAATAGCACCTTGGGCTTTTCTAACTGTTGGGAGCATCCGCCAAGCCGGGCACGTCATTTCACTGTGGTGCTAACAACCAGACCTCTTCTGATGGCAGCTGAACTTAAAAACCACTGTGCTTGAAATACACGCTTCCAGGAATGCATTCCACTGTGTGTTGAATGTGAAAGCCCAATGCTGTGCACTCTCACTGACTGTTGAGCTTGCGGTCCATTATGCAAGCAGTTCTGTTAGGGGCATTACCCTAAAACACGAGATCCAAGAGAGGTCACCAAGTCAAAACCACTACCTTATACCTTCAAGACCGGACTAGAAGATTCGACAACCCCAATAAATATGGCAAACACAACCAAGGAGAACCAAAACAGGGAAGCCACAGAACAGTATGAGGATGAATATAGGTCAAGAGGCAAGGAGAATTTTCAGATAACACTGTTAAAGAATCCGGACACAACACAAATGGGTAAACACCCTCCCAATAAAGTGGATTACCAACCTCGAGGCGAACAAGTGGGACACAAGCAACAACCATCACACATTCAAAGGAGAATCGATCTACCCCAGACAACGGATAAAAGTAACCACACGATCCCCGGCCAGGATTCTACTACAACAAACCAAAAAGCTAAATTGTTATTTATCCCTGAATACCTCACTCAAGGACCACACGATATCTTGAATAGAGGGAACATCCTCAAACTTTTCAAATCTATCTCTGAACTGCGTCATATTGAATCTAGTGATATAATTTCAATTGAATTCAAATCCATCAGAAGTAACCCACCCACCGAACTAACGCTAATTACTTTTTCAACTGTAGCAATTAAGGAGCAGGTATTACTAAGGTCTGATCTATTTAACAAATGGGGCATTAAAATAGTTCCCCAAACCGAACCACGGTATCCATCGGTCCTTGCAAAATCCCCGGCCCCACTAGATAAATTCGGACCACCATCTTTTTCAATACTAAGATCAGCTAAAGGTCGATCCCCTGGAAGGGCTACCCACCCTGAAATAGAGGAGTCCAAAACCACGGCGATTGATTGGGCATGGCTGCCAGTGGCCCTGGACGGGGGAAGCCACAATTGAACTGTCACTCAACCCGGTCTCTCAGTATGTTCGTGGAATATTAACGGCCTTACCCCGAAACTTCAATCTCCAGACGTGATAAAGTTTTTAAAACATCATGAGGTTATATTATTGCAGGAAACATGGTCTTTGGCTAGCCTTCCAATAGAAGGATATTTGGAATATAGAACTCCGGGCCAGAGGCTGCACAAGTCTGGCTGACCCAGCGGCGGCCTTTCAATCTACATTTCAGCCAAGTTAAACGCTAATATAGTTCAACTGACATTTGAGGAAGACTGGATTTCCGGTATAAGGATTGGCAACCCCATAGAGACTGAACAACTGTTCTTGATTAACGTCTACATTTCACCAAGCGTCAGGGAGAAAAAATCCAAGTTCGACCACCTAATCCAGATTTTGTGTAACCTACAAAGTAATCCCAGAAGAACAGCCTGTTTAATATCTGGTGACTATAATACAAACCTTTTTCAAGAACTTCCCGAAGAGTATGACGCACCATGGCCCAGTGGCGGCTGGTGACATTTGAAAGTGGTGGGGTGTAAAGTTTCTGTCGAAGTGCACCGTGGCGAGCGAGCGCAGTGAGCGAGCCCGAACGTTTTAAGGGGGGTTCGGGGAAAATTTTGAAAAAAGAGTGGGTAAAGGGTGCATTTTCAAGCAAATTTGAGAAGCACAGAGACTAGAGCTGCAAGCACACATAGAGCCCGCTGCAGAGGGTATGTTCATATGTGAAGTCCTGCTGAAACTAAAATGCATTAACATTCTAATCTGTTTCCCCACTTAACAAAGAGAGTGAACCCCAGAAAATGAGTTCCCCATCCTGTTTCTTCATTACATTTTCAGACAAAATTAGGAACATTCATAGACCATCCACACATGCATTAAGCGCATTGTAAAAACAAAAAAAAAGCATCACGTACAAAAAAGCACCAATACACACACACACACAGGCGCACATACAGACACACATACCATAACACACACATACAGACATACACAGGCACGCGCGCCTCTTGCTCTTTGATATCTTGAGACTCAACATAATGAAGAACATGACAAAGCGACAGAGGGAGCAAAAATGTTTTGTGCTGATGGGGAGTTAATGTACTCACAACATGCCAGGAAATGGGAAGGCAAGAAACCAGAACACCAGCCAAATGCTTCGACAAGAGCGCTGGCCACAGCGATAACACTTCATAACTAATCGACCTATCAATGATTAAAAGACAACTGCAGCAAACAACAGCAGAACCACCAGACACCGGTGATGTGACAGCTCTTAGGAAGGAAACTCCCTGACTGTGCAGTCCTGTTTCCAGTTGTTCAGCATCTATTTAAATTCTGTTTCAGTTCTAAAGATATGGAGTAAGTGACAACAAAGGAACCTGGCATATACTAGTATCCAAGCGAAAGAAGCATTGTCCAAGTCATAGTCAGTATACCAGAAGTTCGTAAAATATTTTTTACCCTTGACTTCTAGTGCTAAGACCATAGCAGTAGGAACAAAATATCAGCAAGTGGAACATGTCGCTTCTACTGGCCACTTCACTTACTTCGTTTTATGGATAAAGCACTGTTTGACTAACGACACCAGATGTTTTAATAAAGCACAAATTTGCCTCACACATTTTGCTATCACCCCACTTGGTGGCGCTCATTTTATCTGCAAGCATCAACGAATAGGTGAAAAGCACAAAACATTAAAACAGTACGTTAACCCAAAACCTGTTTCAGAAGCCTTTTCTGCGTAAACTAATGTTTAACTCGAATGGGAAATAGGTAAAAAATAAAACTGAAACCTTCTATCTTTGCTTGCCGTGGTTCTGTTTACATTTTTCTAACATCTGCTTACATGTTCAGCACTCTCGCCATAAAAATAGTCTGTGCCCTGGCCTTCCCGGTCAGCAATGTGTGCTGCTTAAGTTCCCGTGAAATGAGGTAAGGCTGGTACTCTTGCTCACAGACCAAAAGAGTATTTGTGCTGAAGTTGTGCACAATCAAGAAATCCTTTATCAACTAAAATGATATACATTAGTGAAGGGTCTATATACAATCTACTGAATCTAGGGTACCTAGAATGGGAAGGCTACAGTAAAAGAAATATATAGTGATACACACAGAAATCTACACATATAGAAGTGCACATAAGTAGTTAACAACAAGGCTGCGTTATCCACTGTAGGGCTGTGAGTGTCACCATAGACAAGGAGACCAAAACAAGTAGATGCAACATTGTGGACTGATCATGGAAATTGCCACCACGGTGGACAATCTACTTAAATTATTGAAAATAGAAAGCTGGTATTGTCTCAAAGTGTGAACTACAATAGCTATAGCATGGGCTGTTTACAGAGTGACAACATTGCTGATTACTGCCTTTCACATGCACACATTCCGATATGGGGAAGTAACGCATACGTTGTAATTTACCATCATGGCCTGCAGAAGAAAAAGACAAGCATTTTTTCGAAAATTACCTCAGACTACGCAGATGAAAATGTGAAATTCTTTGAACAATATGCGCATAATGCCACATCATATCCTAATACAAAGTGCGCAATCGGACGAACCTCTTTTCACAAGTGAATAACAATGTAATTCTGCTTAAGATAATAAGGCACGTTACAGCTGTTCCCTTCAAGGCGCCGCTAGATCACTAAACAGAGGGGATTTCTGAAGCAATCAAGTGACCCGAGACTCATAAGCAGACAAGACTGCGCTACAGACTAAACCAAATTGCGTGAGACTATTCTCCTGAATGGAATACCCATACCCAAGAAATATGACTGTGCTCCTAGGTGTGATACTTAAACCAAAACGAGTGCTCCAGGGTGTGATACTCATACTCCATAAAGGTGATGGAACTTGGGGGGGGTCACTAGTGAGTGGCCGTGGCTTGTCCCGAGCTCCCGCCTCCCTCTGTTGAATTCACCCGACTCAGGAGAGGTGCGCCTGCCGGATATTGAGAGCCGTGAGGGCCTGTCGCAGACATGGCCAGGGGGCTGTGAAGACTCCCGGATCTCTGGTTGGAGTGGTCAAAAGCCCCTGTCTGCCTCATGTTGGGGGGTGGGGACTTCCCTAGAAACCTGAGGCCCTTGCCCCCGCTATCGAGCAGGCCTGGCTTGGCTCGGCCCCTACTACCCATTATTACCTGAATTGCCCCAAACATCCAAACATAGGGAAATACGATCTGCAGAACACGGAGACCTGCATGGACCTAACACAGACCCTGGGATATGTCAGTGACCCTTTGGCATGGCACCACATACCACCGACAGTCGCGTCTCGCAATGGTCGCGGGGGGGGTGCGGTGGGGGCCGGAGGGGGTTTTAAAAATAAAGTAAAAAAAAAAAACTTAAACTTACCTGACCGGGCGGGTCCGCGATGCCTCTGCTGTCTGCTCCTGTGCCGGGGTCCGGTGCATTGGAATGGCGCCTTCTCAACGTCTTGCATGAGTGGCTGGCAACCCCTGGCTCTCGGCCAATCCAGACGCTGCTCCAGCCAGGATTGGCTGAGGGCAGGGATACTCCTGCCCGTTAGGAGACCGGGGCTGCGCATGAAGCAACCCTCGGTCTCTTAAGGGGAAGGCTTGTGCGCATGTTCGGGCTGATCGTAAAATGATCAGCCCAAAACCGGAACATGCGCACTATTGCGCTGTCCGCTGTCACTCAACCCGGAGAGTGCTGCCGCAGCCCCACCCCCTTCAGCGTCCGTGTTATACTTCTGACGCTAATTGCAAGATTGCTGCAATTAGCGTCAGAAGTAGAACGATGGGGCCGTGGCATTAGTGGGGCAACGCCCCAACGCCCCCAATGGACGCACCGCCACTGCCATGGCCAGATATTTTGGAACAAACAAAGCCTACTGGTAACAAACATAGCAAACTTGGCGAATACATGGTGCTACAACTCAGTATTCTGGGTTACACAATTCTGAACGGTCGCTTCCCCATGGACAGTCCACCAAACTGGACAAGATCTAACGGTCGTACTCATTCCTTTCTAGACTACACCATCTGCAACAAGGAAATTCTCCCTTTGATTGAGAACTACACCATAGCTGCACGAGGAGACAGCGATCATCGACCTCAAGTGATCACTATGTCACTCCACGTAGCAAGGCACGCCGCGACAAGCCAGACCACAAGAGGAATTCGCACTCAAAACCTCAAAAAGTTGAAATGGTCAGATCCTATTATACCAACAATAATGACCAAATGCAGAGCTCTGCAAGGTTTAAGGAGCATCGACGTAATCCCGCCCACTACAGCATGGGAACTCTTCTCCCGGAAACTGCTTAAAAACTTCCCATGCACCACACGAAAATCCAAAAAAGGCAATTCAATAATGACAACTGCTGAAATGAAGAAATTAAAATCATTACGCAACAGTGCGCTAAGACAAGCACGTAGGCACCCAGGGGAAGATCACATATTCAATACATATAAGCAAGCTCAAAAAGCACTTCGACAAGCAATATTCCTAGAGAACAACAAGCGTTCCGAGCAGTTCTGGTTAAAACTGATACATGCAATTAAAAACCACAACCCAAAATCTTTTTGGTCGCTTGTTAATTCAAAAACACAAAACCAAGGAGGACAAAGTAGTGCGAACATGTCTGAAGTCGAATGGGTATCCTTTCTAACGACCCATTTTGAAAAACCAGAAATGGAAGAAGGTCCATCGGCCAAACCTCCAACTTTGGCCCCGCAACTTAACTTACGCCAATCACTAGGTACAACACATGTTGGGACACCAGAGGAACCCGCTGAATTGAATATAAGGATGGCATCGGTAACCGATACCAAATCGTTGCTCCAGCATGAAGAACCGCCTCAATGGATACCCACAACACTAGAAATTCTAATGAAAAGAACAGCACGAATTATAACCGAGGGCCGCTCAGACGGAGCTCCTGGGCCAAACGGTCTACCCCAGGCTCTGTACAAACAGGACACTGAATTCTGGGCTAAACAATTGGCACCTTTATTTACTTACTGCTGGACTAACCAGGTATTACCGGAATCTTGGCGTGGTGCTATTATACACCCAATTTACAAAGGTGACAAGAGATCAGATCCGAAAAATTACAGGATGATTACTCTATTGGATGTGGAATCCAAATACTACGCCAAGTTGCTCCTCCAAGATCTGGCGTCCTGGGCTACAAAAAAAATCTTATACCCTTTAACCAGACAGGATTTGTGCCAAAATCAGGTACTATAACCAACTTGCTTGCAATATCTGTCCTGTTGGATAAAGTGATACCAAAGGGGATGATGGACGGAGCGCTTGAGCAAATCAAACACTCACCCCCAGTCAACTGATCTGGGTTTAATCCATCATCATTCTTTAGCTCACTCCACCACCCCAGTTCAGACATGGCCATATGCAAATCAGTCTGACCCTGTGCCTCATGGAACAGTCCAGCCCGAACTGCCAAGCCATGTCTTCCCTGGACCGGAAACACGCATCCTGGGACCGGTTTCTGGCTATTCTGCCGTCATCAGCCAGGCTAGCTTGAATCCAGTGGCAAAGTGAGCAAGGGACCCACGTCTGGGCATACCCTGCCAACTTAGGGCGAACAAAGCGATACCAAAGGGGATAAAGTGGCAGCGTCAGGAATGCTAATGTATGGCTGTTTTGTTGACTTCAAGGCCGCTTTTGACCGCGTTCCCCGACGCCGATTATGGCTCAAACTGCGGAAATGGGGGATTCCACCAGTGCTATTATAAGCCATAATTGAGCTACATACTAACACATGGATCCGTATAAAACTTGGAGATGGATCCTATATCTCCAGAAAAATACAAACATCTCGTGGAGTAAAACAAGGTTGCGTGCTGGCGCCCCTCCTTTTTAATCTCTTCATTTCCGATCTGTCGGAGTCACTCGACGAAGTCAACTCTCATCCTCCAAAACTTGCCGGGGTAAGAGTTAGCAATTTATTGTATGCTGATGACCTTGTCCTGCTCAGCCATACCAGGGTCGGCTTGCAGAGATTACTTGATCGGCTGTCTCCTTACACCATCGAAAACAAACTGGAATTGAACTTATCAAAGACAAGGGCAATCTCCTTTGGGCTAAGGAAATACCAAGGTGGCGGTTGGCAGTTCAAGGGTAAAAGTATTGATAGGGCCGTTTCATATAAATATCTGGGGGTCCACATGGACAGAAGGGGTTCATTCTCCAAACATAGAGACGAGGTAGAAGCCAAAGCTTTGACAATCCAGGTGGCATTTAAGAACCTCGCAAGGCAGTTGTCCGGCCGAAGTCTGACCCCTCTCATAAGTGTCATGAAGGCAAAAACCCTCAATTTCCTCACTTACAGCCAGGAGATCATGCAAGGGAAAGACAACAGCCTCGTGAACAAAACAATAATAAGAATCTTCAAACCAGTGCTGAGCCTTCCAAAAACCTCATCCTCCGCTCAAATATGACTTGAGTTTGGTCTCCAAGACCACCGAGCGGTAGTGGCTGGAGCATTCATCAGGTTGTGTAACAAGTTACGTACTTCCAGAGAAGGAAGCTTGGAGGCCTTTGTGTGGCAGGAAATTTCAGCTGGCCAGCTTGGTAGATCGTACCGGTGTTATTTACAAGACTCTTTAAAACTCCTGGATGCAGAAGAAATCTGGAGCTCCAATCCATCGCAGCAGGCACTTAAAATCTACATCAAAAGAAACGTCCGCTTCTGGTCTTTCCATTCGGACAGAGCCCAACTGGTACAACGTAAGCACGCCTGGTCAATTGTATCAGGGTTTAAGCCAGGGATTGTGGCGCCTCATATGTCATGCACCTATTCAGTGATGTGGAAAAAAAGATTTTTGGCCCTCAGAATGGGTGAATGGCCATTCCTGTATCACATGCCAAGTTGGCGCCGCACAAGCACCAACATAACGTGCAGGGGGTGTGGGAGTAGCAAGGAAACAATTGAGCACATGGTATGTCTTTGCCCTGCACTCCTTAATGATCGAAAGATTTTGCTAAAGGGCGAATGGAACAAACTTGGCATCCGCTCTTGTCGACAAGCTATCCTTGCATCTATGAATCCGGACAATCCACTGCTTAATATCCGGTTCACCAAGTTTGTCACAAGAGCAGTAAAAAGACTTATAAACTGCGAGAGCCAGCAAGCTAACAACTGCTAATCCATAATGGGGAGAACTAAGCCCGGTGTTGTTTTGTCGATCTACTCACTTCACCGTACTACTTAACAGCAGTGGAATATGGCTCTTTGCACATTGTTTACTTACTGTTCTCTGTCTTGTGTGACCTTGGAACTTTTAAATTATTGCATGTAGGGGTTTTACTTTACAAATAGAATTGCACTATTAGCGGTTTAGCTATCAGCTTTTTAATAATGACTAATGTCTTGCCCTGTGGCCTTAGTTGATGCTAAATTAGAACGGACCACCACGGCTCTCAACTGCTTCTTAACTGTTTCTTAAAAAGGCCCAATTGTCTAGATGAAGTTTACATTTTAACATCATGAATAAATATGGATTGTTAGGTTTTTTAACTATTTATTTTTGAACTTCACATCTTTCTATTTGCTTGCGACGGTATTAATGCATTAAATGGGCGCATTTAGGCGGATTTTTAAAAAAGCAAGAGGAAATAATGTAAGCAAAAACACAGGATTTAGTTAACGCTTGTTTACTACTTTACGTGTAAATATTTTAGCAATTGTTCGACATATGCCTTTTTTTATCATTGATGCACGCCCACTATTGTAATGATTTTTATTAATCAAACAATAAAGTATTCTATTAACAAAAAAGAGAGGCTATTGCATGTCAACCTTATCAGTGCATGCCACACTGTAAATTACCTTCTTCAGGTTCAATGAAATCCCGGTTAAACTCTGCCGTCCTTCAGACTCATAAGTTCTCCTCAATGGCTGCATGATTTCTGGGTTTCGGTGCACCTGCATCCCATCCTTGTCACCAGTGTGGCAACTCAAGATCCCATCCAACAAATCAATGAGAACACACAGGTAAGTTGGAGACAGGTTTATTGTGTACCAAGTTCACAGCAGAAGCCTGCAATTACCTGTATGAAACCCTGAGTCCCTTTCATATCTACATGCAAACATTTTTGGGAATAACTGACTTCCATCATAATGTCAATAGTTAGGCGAGGTGCCAGTTGAAATCATTTTGCCTTATGTGTTCCAATTATGAGAACAAAATGGAAGGTTCAACATCTTACGGGACTTCAAAGAGTCCACATTTATGCAGAAATATTGCAGGTCAGGATTCATAGAGACATTAAAAGGAAATACAAATGGATATCAAACAATCAAGAATACTTTAGAGGCCACAAATGTGATTGTAGTGTACACCTCCTGAGCATCCAGAAAGTTTAAATTCGGGGGAAACAGCACATTACTCCGGCAGAAGAGATCCGCTCACTAAGCATTTGACAGATTAGTGACTTATCCACAGGTGAAGCTTGCAGTGGGACATTTTGAGACATAACCACTGTTTTTACTATACATAATCCTACAACTTTTGAATAGCAACTGCTCCCTATTTGTTGAATATGAGGATGTAATTTGCATAGAGCTTTGTTTTTAAACTCAATTAGCATACATATCTTGGATCTAAATGTAGGGGTGCACAATGGATGAGGGAAACCATTGGGAAGGATAGTGAACATTCACAACAATATGAATTTGTGGGTTTTCATTTCCTTCCCCATATCCACTACCTCTCTTCTTAGTTTGGAACACCTTTGTCTACCCCTTCACTTAAACTTAGTACAGTTGTCAATCCAAAGTACTGTCAATTTTTCACTGTACTGACTTCCATCTGGATGCTTGTTTTGTGAAACAGGATCTGGGAGTTACATATAGTAATGGTATGTTGCACAGTTAGGCTAAAACAAGATGCTCAAAAAGTGTAGTGAATTGGGCACAGATTGTCTCTCACTGGCTGTGTATTTTTGCCACATGATTGTGTGCTTCGCTCTCTTCCCTTGTTGGAATAGGTTTTTTTTTAGAACTAGACTTATTGTTAACAGTTACAGTGATTGTCCTCACCAAAGGTGGTGGGGGTGGGGGGTGTTAGGGAATTTGTTGCTTTGATTTTCTTGGGAGTCACAGTTTCTGAGAACCTGACTTTGAAGTAAGTAAAAAGGTTGTGCACTGAATATCGTGCTGCATAAAAAGCATGCAGGAAAAATATTGATGAACAAAATTATGTGAATGTGTGTGTATATATATATATATATATATATATATATTACCTAGTGGCTGTCGCCACTGGGTAGTTATAGTTAGGTCATCTGTTCAATAGGAAAAGCATTTTTTGTATTGCTAATATCATTGGCCCCGTTTGATGAATCCCCACGAAACTTCCCAAAAAGGTGTTACTTTTTGACTAGTTTGTGCATGGAAAGTTGAGGGGTGATCCGTTAAGTGGGGGTGAAGAAAACAGGGGGCCCAAAACGCAAAATTCCCATGCATTTTCTACAGGCTTCTTTAAGAAACGCTACCGCAAAAACTGCTAAACGGAATTACACCAATTTGTCAAGAAGCTAGATCTTGATCCGCAGTTTGTGCTTTTTGGGATTTGTTGCAAATTCTTTCAGTAGTTTTTTTAGAAATTAAGGGTAATTAATATTTGTACATTTGGATAGTTGGGTCTGCGATCGGCTTGAGAGACTCTTGCGGGAGCGCCAATTTAAAAATAGAGGATCATCAGTGATGTCATGAGTAATGTCATTTGAAATGTCATTGGTGATGTCATGAGTGATGTCACTGACCATGTCATGAGTGATGTAATATGTGAGGTCATAAGCAGTGCTTTGCTGCGGTGCGAGTTATAGTTAGCTCAGCTAACTATAACTGCTGAATTTCTCTGATTTTGTACGAGTGAAATGTCAGCCTAACTATAACATCCATCTAACCTTTGCTTTTTTTCAGTGTGTATATATAGATAGATGTATTTCATGAAGCTGTGATCCATGATGTCTTAAAACTTGCACAGAAGGTACAAATGAGAAAGAACATATCTAGAGATCAATGGGAAGCCATCAATACCTTACAAAAAGACGAAAACATCATCATCAAACCATCTGATAAGAGTGGTAATATTGTTTTGATGAGTAAGAGACAAATATATCCAGGAAGCCCTTAGACAGGTAAATAACACCACCTGTTATGAGCGGGTTGGCAAGTCTTATTTGAATAACTTGCAAAGTAGGTATTTTGACCTACTGAAGGGGTGGTTTGACAACCAACTTCTTAGTTGGGATGAACGCCAGTTCCTCAAAAACGAGACACCTATGACACCCACCTTCTATCTCTTACCAAAAGTACATAAAGGTATGGTTGACCCCCCAGGACACCCCATTGTGTCCTCGAAAAAAAGCCTATTGGAAAATACATCAATTTTTGTAGATCATTTCTTATTTCCTTACGTCAAGGACTTGAATTCTTATGTGAGAGACACAAAGGATTTTCTACAGAAAATACAAAATCTACATTGGGGACAGGAACATTGGATGGTCTGCCTTGATGTAGAAAGTCTGTATACCATCATAATACACACTGATTGTTTGAGGGCATGTCAATATTTTCTTAAATCATGGAATATACATCTTTTAGAACACAAACATATGATTCTCCAAATGATTGAGATGTGCCTTACTGAAAATGTATTTATGTTCAACAATGTGTGGTACAAACAAATACATGGCACTTCGATGGGCACCTGCTTCGCCCCCAGCTGTGCCAATCTTTTGGTTGACTGGTGGGAGAAGCAGGTGCTCTGGAGTGATGCAATGGAACCACGGACGGAGTCAGTTTGTGGCTGAGGTATATAGATGATGTGTTTTTTGTATGGGAGGGGGGTGAGTGTGATCTCAAAGCGTTTGTGGTCAAACTTAACAGCAACAACATCAATCTGAAATTTACCATGCAATACAGCCAGGACACCATAGATTTCCTTGATTTGAAATTAACATTAAAAGAGGGCAGACTCTGTACCGATCTGTTTAGAAAGCAGCAGACGGCAGGAAATTCTATTCTCCATGCTGCCAGCTGCCACCCACCGAACTTCAGATGGAGCATCCCCTACGGTGAGCTCCTCAGAGCAAAACGGAACTGCAGTTCCGAAGCTACCTATGAAAAAACTAAGAGAGAGATGCTTAAGAGATTCAGAGACAGAGGATACTCCCTGAAAACATTGAGGAAAGGGGTAACTGAGGCAGATAACATTAAGTGAGACGAAGCTCTTTTTCAACCTCCCAAATTGAAACAAGGGACAGAAGACCGTGGAGGCCCCATAAGATTCATAACTAGATACAATACCCAATCAGGAGACTTCAAACGAATCCTGAGGAAAAGGTGGGATATTTTAACGCAATATCCCATCCTGGGCAAGAAACTGGGAGGGCACCGTCAGTTGCATACCAAAAGAATCTATCCCTTAAGGATCTACTTGTCAATAGTCACTTGACACCCCATAAGACCAATTGGTTAGATCGAGATGGTGGTTTTCACAAATGTAACAAATGTAAGGCCTGTAGCCACAGTGAAAATGTCAAGGAGGTCACACTACAGAGAGTGAGAAAAAAGTGGAGTATCCCCAGAACAATAAGTTGTGGAACTGATTTTGTTGTGTATGCAGTAACCTGCCCATGCGACAAGTGGTACATCGGGTCCACTACCTTCCCAGTGAAAAAACGCATCCTTGAACACTGGAGGGCCATAACTAACAGAGATTTTAGTTATAGCACAGCCAAACATTTCCATGAAGCACATAATGGGGATTGGACCCTAGCCAAGTACTTTGGCTTGGATACAGTCCCTAAACACCCAAGAGGAGGGAACCGCCTCCAAGCGTTACGCAGGTTGGAGTCACGCTTTATCCTGCTTGCAGGTACCATGAGCTTTTAATGTTGAGTCTTTCTAACCCCCTTTTTATTCTCTTTTATATCTTTTTCCCTTTGACTGTTTGATCTATGTACCACAAGCAATGCCGAGCACACAATGACATATTCATTTTGAGCAGTACTATGATGATAAAAAGAAATTTGGATAGTTGTTGATGATTATTCTTAGAAGTCTTTATAATGTTTGATTTGCACATCTAATGATCTTGTATAGTACAATCAAATGCTAATACAATATTCGCTTTTATTTTTGACAGAACGAGCATGATGAAGCAGATCCAATAGAAAATTAGCCACCTCTAGGGAGTTAAGAGCACTGGAGATTTGGGGATGTTCTGTGCAATAGTCACCTCTCCTTTTCAGTATTTAATTATGGTAATAGGGTGTTGAGTCACCAATATTCTGATTTTGTATCAGTTATGAATTATGTTACTATAACATGATATGTCCACCTTGTTGAAATCAAGGGTATATAGACAGACCAAACACACCCTTCTCGCTTAGAAATGGTCTCCTAACACACCCTACATAGTAAGGGTACTAAACCCGGACGGCAACTCACCTGATTTATCTCACCTTGCTAACGAGCAAATGCATTGACAGATCAGATGTTATGTTTTCAAATCATCATTTGACCAGTTACGATTTATACATTCCATTGTCCTTAGTATTTGAAGAAACATTGCTCTGAGCTAATTGATTTTGTTGCTTATATTATTTTTTACTGATCCTACTTCCTTGTTTCACTTTAATTACGATTGGGAGCAGTGTTACACCATTTTGATCATAGTATTTTATTTTGTACATTTACGCCTCACTTCTGTGAATTGTAACAGTGCATTGGGGTTAAATGTGTATTTTTTGTAATTACATTAATTTTGTAGTCTTTTTTTCCATTGTCTTTTTCACGTTGCATCGTGCCAGACGCTTGGTCTATATGTGAATCCAGAACTCTGTGTATGGTCATGTGACCAAGACCCCGTCAGAGGTCAAAACGTGTCTTTCCTTGCCAATAAAGTAACTAGTTGTTTGCATCCCGGAGTGGCTCGTTTCCTTACCGTGAATCAGTAGGATTTTCGTCTGTATATGTATAAGTGTATATATATGTGTGTATATATATATATATATCGCACAAACCCCTCCATTCTGAAGAAGTAGAGGCCACTCGGGGAAACCTTGAGGAAACAGCTTTAATGGACAGCATTGTGGCATAATGCATTTCGGCGATTTCCGCCTTCATCAGATGCCGCTGCTTTCCGAATCTCGTCCCAACCATGCCTTACAAATGTCCTGCACTCATCCCATTGGTGGGAGTGCTCGCCACCCCAGATCATGTGTTCGCACACCAATTGCAGTACAATAGGGACTGCAGGTCCCAGAGTTCTCCATTCCTGGTAAGATGTTGCGTGGGGAATCTTGGCTGAATTACACCCGTGTGGGCTGGCGCCATGCAGGGCAAGACGCGGTGATGACAGGTCCCGGTGTATGTAGTCCCAGTGTTTCCTCGGGTCCCCTATACGTTCAAGCCCCCAGTATAGGCGTCCGCCGGGCCGTAGGCTATGATTGCAGTGAATCTCACCTCCCGTGAAGTCACGGGCTGCGCTTGGCAGCGGCCCTTGCTTAGCATGCGCTGTGGGGCGGGCTGAGGCATTTCCAATACCTTGGACGACAAAAGACTGCAGATGCATATATATCAATATCAAGAGCCGCAGAATGTCCACAAAAAGCGCGCTCCTCAACAGGTAACTTTAATTTATCACGGCAGCATTCAAAGTAGGAAAGGTTCCATAATAATGTTCATTTGCCTAACGCATTTCGGATACCACAAATCCTCATTCACAGGCGGAAGCTGAAGCGGCAAAACCAATAACTTCCAGGACTACTAGTCATTTATAGTTATAACCTTTAATGCCCCTCAGGTGAGTCTCATAATACATCCAAATGCATGCTGGGACTAGTAGTCCTTGATCATTTCATATATTGCCGCTGAAGAAATCATAATAATAAATATAAGCCACAAATAGGCTGACAGTTACATGGCTTACTTAGATGCAAATAACACCACTCGATGTTCCGTACTGACTCCGACGTCACTAAGTTATATATATATCTATATATATATATATGTATATATATATATATATTATCTACTGGCGGTCGCCAGTAGATAGTTATAGTTAGGACCTATTTTCCATAGGAAATCGGCAACATTCTATTTGAAATAACTCTTGCGTCGGTTGACGAATCTTCGCGAAATATTCAAACTTTATGGCCCGCTCCTTTCCGCTCCTACCCTGAAAGTTTCGGGGTGATTCGTCAAGCGGGGGCCGAGAAAAAAGGGGGGTCCCAAAACGTGTTTTCCCCATTCATTTTCCCATAGGAAACTTTAGCCACGGCTACAGCCCGAACTGCTGAACGGAATTACACAAAATTTGGCAAAGAGGTAGTTCTTGGTTCAGAAAGAACCCTTTTTGTTAAATGGTGTAAATCCGTTCAGTAGTTGCGGAGAAATTAAAAAAATAAGAGTCAAAAAATCAATTTCCCATAGGAAACTTTATGCAAGGCTACAGCCCGAACTGCTGAACGGAATTACACCAAATTTGGCAAAGAGGTAGTTCTTGGTTCAGAAAGAACCCTTTTTGTTAAATGGTGTAAATCCGTTCAGTAGTTGCTGAGAAAATCAAAAGTAAAAACACATATATATCTGGGCGGAGCCTAACCACACATGTCATCGTGAGATCTGATTGGCTGTCAGCACTTCATCCTGGAATTGCTGGCAGCCATCTTGGGACCAATATAAATGATAGTACCCCATTGAAATGCATTGTAGTGAATCGAAGATTTTGAGGGTTACCAAAAGGAGAACTATAAAGGGTGATAACAGACTTTAGTTACATTAGAATTCATTTGTTGATGGTACCATACTAATTTCAGGAATTGTGGTGTGTTCTAAGGTGATTTTACCCTGTGAAAAACCTTCTGCTGGGATATCATGAATCATGTTTGAGAGAAAACTATTTTCACATGCTTGTCTCATACAGTTTTGGAAGGTGCTCCAGAAGCTAAAATAAGAGCATATTTTCTGTAAATTCACATTATCTTTCTCAGTCATGTGAGAATGAAGTCTGACATTCTCAGTAAAACATGTACATCCAACAAGGGCAGAGACTGTCAGTTGATTCCTTTGTGTTCTACTGCAGCTTCCCAGAGTGTTCTAAAGAACAACTAGAGCGCTAACAGCCTTACTTATGACAAAAGTATGGCACACCTGAAGCCATCTTGATTGGAATAAACTGGTAACACTTAAAACATTTAATTTAAAAAGGAACAAAATGATGGGGTTCATTTTGTCATAGAAATTATGGTTAGTGCTGTAGAAAGAAAAATTAGGACGTTTCAAGTGTGATTTCAAATATCTTCCTGTTATATTTCAACAGGAGCAGCCTGTCAGTTGATGCCTTTGTGTTCTACTGCAGCTTCCCAGAGTGTTCTAAAGAACAACTAGAGCGCTAACAGTCTTACTTATGACAAAAGTATGGCACACCTGAAGCCATCTTGATTGGAATAAACTGGTAACACTTAAAACATTTAATTTAAAAATGAACAAAATGAGGGGGTTCATTTTGCCATAGAAATTATGGTTAGTGCTGCAAAAAGAAAATTTAGGGCATGTTTTAAGTGAGATCTCAAAACCTCTTCTATTTCATTAGAAAATTCTGACATGCAGACTGAAACAATCACTTTCAATACCAGCAGTAGACTTCCAGTTAACTCCTTGGTGAGCAGTAGCTTTACTACAGTGATCTAATGAACAACTAGAGTGCTAACATTCTGAATTTATGGCAAATGTGTGACACATCTGAATGCCTTCTTGATGGAATCAAAGTAAAAACTGAAAGCATTTCCTACTGAGGAGACTGTAGTAAATGAGGAAATTAGGAAACTTCATAACAAATAAGTCTCCCAAGATGGCCACCAGAGAAAAAGAGCCCAAATGTAGCACAAATATCACCCAGAGGTAGCCCACGTATATCCCAATGACAGAAGTGTGCAAAACACTTTTTATTTTTTGTTTTTTTGCAGTTTTATATAGTGCAGACTGGTCAGGTATTGGAGTGCTTTACATGAGCATTGGTTACATCACACAAGGACAAATTCATGTTGGTTGACCCCTACACTACCCAAACACCACTGCACTACCCTAAACCCTAAAACACTACCCCCAGCACGACCCCCTTCACTACCCAAACACAACTGCACTACCCTAAACTCAAAAACACTACCCCCAGCACGACCCCCTACAAAACCCAAACACCACTGCACTACCCTAAACCCTAAATCTACCCCTACACTACACAAACACCATTGCACTACCCTAAACCCTAAAACACTACCCCCAGCATGACCCCCTACACTACACAAACACCACTGCACTACCCTAAACCCTAAAACACTACCCCAGCACGACCCCTACACTACCCAAACACCACTGCACTACCCTAAACCCTAAAACACTACCCCCAGCACGACTCCCTACACTACACAAACACCACTGGACTACCCTAAACCCTAAAACACTACCCCCAGCACGACTCCCTACACTACCTAAACACCACTGCACTACACTAAACCCTAAATCTACCCCCAGCATGACCTCCCACACTACACAAACACCACTGCACTACCCTAAACCCTAAAACACTACCCCCAGCACGACCCCCTACACTACCCAAACACTACTGCACTACCCTAAACCACTAACCCCAGCATGACCCCCTACACTACCCAAACACCACTGCACTACCCTATACCCTAAAACACGACCCCGTACACTACACAAACACCACTGCACTACCCTAAACCCTAAAACACTACCCCCTACACTACACAAACACCACTGCCCTACCCTAAACCCTAAAACACAACCCCCAGCATGACCCCCTACACTACACAAACACCACTGCACTACCCTAAACCCCCCTACACTATATAACACCACTGCATTACTCTAAACCCTAAAACAATGCCCCCAGCACGACCCCCTCACAACACAAACACCACTGCACTACCCTAAACCCTAAATCGACCCCCAGCACGACCCCCTACACTCCCCAAACACCACTGCCATACCCTAAAACACTACCCCCAGCATGAACCCCTACACTACCCAAACACCACTGCACTACCCTAAACCTTAAAACACTACCCCCAGCACTACCCCCTACACTACACAAACACCACTGCACTACCCTAAACCCTAAAACACTACCCCAGCACTACCCCCTACACTACCCAAACACCACTGCACTAACATAAACCCTAAAACACTACCCCCCAGCACAACCGCCTACACTACACAAACACCACTGCACTACCCTAAACCGTAAAACACTACCCCCAGCACGACTCCCTACACTACCCAAACACCACTGCACTACCCTAAACCCTAAATCTACCCCCAGCACGACCCCTACACTACCCAAACACCACTGCACTACCCTACACCATAAAACACTACCCCCAGCATGACCCCCTACACTACACAAACACCACTGCACTACCCTAAACCCTAAAACACTACCACCAGCATGACCCCCTACACTACTCAAACCCCACTGCACTACCCTAAACCCTAAAACACTAACCCAGCACGACCCCATACACTACCCATACACCACTGCACTACCCTAAAGCCTAAAACACTACCCCCAGCACGACCCCCTACACTACTGCACTACCCTAAACCCTAAAACACTACCCCCAGCACGACCCCTACACTACCCAAACACCACTGCACTACCCTAAACCCTAAAACACTACCCCCAGCACGACCCCCTACCCGACCCAAACACCACTGCACTACCCTAAACCCTAGAAAAGAAACCCCCACCCCATGCCCAATCCCCTTACCTCTCACTCCTCGTGGTTCCTCTCTCCTCGTGGTTCCTGCTTCACGTTGTCTCTGAGGGGCGGTGCACGTCGTTGTGAGGAAACGGAACAGCCTCTGTTTCCTTACAACGACATGGATCGTCTACATGTTTTTTAGAAGGCATGGTCATTTACCATACATAACTTTACAACAAAATTCGTTGTAAAGGCATGCGTGGTAAATGACCATGCGTTCTAAAAAAATGCGTAGTAATGACTTCGTGATGTACAACGCATGCGTGGTAATGGATGCGTTGTAATGGTATCGCAAAGTAAAAAAGTCGTTGTAACGGCTGTTTACCGATCGAAGCTGGCCCCTGTTCTTCAATGAGACGTTTATTTGATTAATTAGGAGGAAGGAATGTGTTTTTTTACCGAAAAGTGCATTCCCGGCTGTTGTATGGTGAAAGTGTCCGCGTGGCCTGGTTTCACTTCCGGTGAGATTGGAAGAGTCTGTTTGGATCTAAAGGAGTTCTGTTGTTGGACGGGTCCGGCGCGACATGTCATCAGAAAACATAGCTAATGGAAAGCGTCCTCCCTGAAGTGTGGAGCAGTGCCATGAGAGGTCAACGAGTGTGCGTCCCACCGCAGTATGACCGTACCGCGTGACCCATGTGCCACCTCCAGGGTACTGGAGGCAGAAGCGGCATCGCAGGTCCTCTTGAAGACCGTTGTAGCACTAATTCTACATTTTGGTACTAGGGCATTTTAACTTCGTTGTTCCTGCCAGATACAAAGAGAAGATCCTGTGTTATTCAGTGCCCTCTTTACCTTTTTTGTGGGTTGTGGTGCTTGTCACTTCGCTGCCCCGCCGGTGCACACGACTGGGCACCCCACCTCGTGTGCCATCTGCAGGGCCTCTGCCCTCGGATCACTGGTTTCGGTTTCTGGAGTGGCAACATAAACAGTTGCTCCCAAAGGACTAGCCTGAACACTTAGGTGAATATCCCTGCACCAGCATTCCACGGAAATTCTTTCCTAGCTCTCCCACGTCAACGAGGACGTCATAATAGCACGGCTCCGCTCGCGACACCGTATGACGTCATCGGAGCCATAAGAGAACCTCGTCGGCGTGCTGACGTCAGTTCCACCCATTTTTTCCGTGCCACCGAGGCAAACAGGGGACTGAGACATTTTCACATGTATACATAGTATAATAAATATATATATATATTCACTGAAAAAACCATAGGTTTCAGGCACGTTATAGTTAGAAATTAGCATTTAAAAAACCTTAGAAATTCACAGAAAAAACCATAGGTTTCAGGCACGTTATAGTTAGAAATTAGTATTTAAAAAACCTTAGAAATTCACTGAAAAAACCATAGGTTTCAGGGGCGTTATAGTTAGTTGGACATTTCACTCGTACAAAACCATAGAAATTCCCCCGTTATAGTTAGTTCAGCTAACTATAACTCGCGCGCACCGCAATGCACTGCTGATGACGTCACATATTACATCACTCATGACATGGTCAGTGACATCACTCATGACATCACTGATGACATCTCAAATGACATCACTGATGACATCATCCAGTGAATGTGTGTTTTTCGGAAAATTAAATATGTTTTATATATGTATATCTCAAGGTCGATGGAAGAATAAATGGGTATATAAGTGTCTAAATGGATGATTTTGTTTTGTAAAATTGATTGTATAACTGACTAAGTGTATCTTAGTGAATACATGGGTTAGTGAGTAATGTTTAAATATGAAAATATCTGTATCAGTCTCTCACTTTGTGTATAAGTGGCTGCATGGGTTGGTGAGTAGCTACATGAGTGTCTATATGGGTTATTAGTTGGTTTTTGAGTATCAGTATGAGTGTCTGAGTGTCTGTATGGTTCGGTGGGGGTATTACTTAGTGCATAGATGCATGAATGAGTGACTCACTGTTTGTATGTGTTGAAGACAGCATGTGTGCAGGACTGTATAGGTGGATGAGTATGTGTATGGGTGTGTTAGTGAGTGAATGACTGTCTCAATAGTGTCTTTATGAGTAACTACATATGTTTTAAACTAGTATATGTGAGTATTGGTGTATATAAGTGAGTATATGTGAGAGTGAGAAATTGGAAGAGTTCCTGTACAAATAAGTAGGTGTTTCTATAAGTGATTGTTTAAGAGAGTAAGTATGTGTAAGTTTCTGTAGAAGTAAGTGTGGTAGTGTGTGTATAACTGTATATGCAAGTAAATGGATGTTTGATACTTTGTTTGCATGTGTGACTATGTGTGTGAGTAACTCTATGGATGAGTGGCGGTGTGTAACAGGATGTATAGGTGTATGAGTACATATGATGAGTGAGTACATGTATGAGTGACTGTATAGGGACTGTTGGTGAATGAGTGGATGTGTGTGTAGATCTTGGAATTACTGAATAGGTGTGTTGTAACTGGTATTGGTATGTCCATTGTTTTGAAAATGTTAGTTTGTATTTTTGAGTGTGTGTATCAAAGGTTATATTAGGGTGAGAGGAGGTCTGCCACTCTATCACAAGGATGATGTCATCAGTGATGTCATTTGAGATGTCATCAGTGATGTCATGAGTGATGTCACTGATCATGTCATGAGTGATGTAATATGTGACGTCATCAGCAGTGCATTGTAGGCATGCGAGTTATAGTTAGCTGAACTAACTATAACGGGGAATTTCTATGGTTTTGTACGAGTGAAATGTCCAACTAACTATAACGCCCCTGAAACCTATGGTTTTTTCAGTGAATTTCTAAGGTTTTTTAAATGGTAATTTCTAACTATAACGTGCCTGAAACCTATGGTTTTTTCAGTGAATATATATATATATTGCAACAATCCTTTTTCACACGCGATGGTGACCTGGAACCAGGAACGGACTCCTCTTATTTTGTGCAAATTTGTTGTTTTATTTAGTTTGTGCGCTGTGCCGCCATGCCGCGTTTCGGCCTTTGCAGGCCTTGATCACATGACGCGCCTACAAGTCCTTCCCACATTTAAAGTGCAATGACGATATGGAAAACAGACTAGCGTCCTGAGTTCCAATGTCACAATACAAAATAGCAGCTTATTAACACGTTCATATGGACTGATCATAGATATAGTAAACGTGCAAAATACAAATACAAATTTCAAGTATAAATACATTCGATATGTCACACATGTATAAAAACATCCTTAAAATATTGTTAAAAAGCCCAATGCTTCTCAATTGCAGTATAATACGTTTTTGTATGTTATAATACTAAAAGAATGTTAATATCATAAAAGATCAACCTTAAAACAACGTCTAAGAGTAATACTGCCCAAGTGGGCTTGTACTCCGCTGCTAAAAGTTGTAAAGTGCATAGATAGGTGCAAAGTGCTAAAAAGTGTTGAAAGTGTTTAATTTGCAAATGCCTGTGCTCCTAAGAGCATATTGCTGCAAATAAAGTGTCTAGTGCAAAAACAATGCTGAATTGCTTTTATAAAATCGATTTTTTTACAAAACGGAAGGTTGTGTACAGGGATTGTGAGGTATAGCATTTTAATTATATATGCCCTAATGCATGTAAGTTAAATTGGATGTGTTGCTGGTCATTATAGTCAAATCTTAGAGCTAGGACATTACTAGAGCCAAGTGTACAGGTCCTCAGTGGGATTGAGTCCCTGTTGGTTTTTGCTATCAAATTCCAAGATATACCTGGTTTCAAGCTTCCTTAGAATTGCCTCCCTATCGCCACCTCGTCTTAATGGAGGAACTGAGTCCACGGCATAGAATTTTAGATGTTCCAAACCGTTGCCGTGGACTTCTTTGAAGTGGCGGGCCACCGGGTAGGTTGAGTCCGAATTTGTTATGGCCCTTAGGTGCTGAAGAATCCTCTTGTGGACCTGCAGTTTCGTGCTTCCCACGTACCTCAGTCCATAAGAGCACTCCAGCACGTAAATAGCAAATTCCGTTTTACATGTAAGTAGCTTGTTGATTTTGGTGGGCTTATCAAAAATGGCGTGCAGTAAGATGTTTTACTAGTTCCAAACTTGCACGCCCTACAGGAGGAGCATCTGACAAAACCTTTCCGGCCTGCCAACCAGCCGGCACCTGATCTTACTTCAGGGCTGCTGCTAACCAGGAAGTCACAAGTAGATGGTGCCTTTCTGAATGTTATTGTGGATGTCTGAGGAAGTTTATCCCCCACCACTGGGTGGCTTAGCACTAAGTGCTAGTTCTTCTTTATAATCCTAATGAGACTGTCTTTCTGCTTATTAAATGTTAAGATTAATCTAGGATTACTACTTTCTGGCCTTGCGCAATTAACTGGCTTGCCGTTGCTGTGTGATGGTTTAAACAGCAGGTCATATCTGGATAGGTCCCTGGTACGTTGTATTGCCTTGTTGACGATATTCTCAGAGTAACCTCTTGCTAGGAAGCGTGATTTGCTTTCTTCCTAAGCCTCTATCAAATCACTCTCACTACTACAAATTCTACGTATTCTAAGCATTTCCCCATATGGGATGCTACATATGGTATGCCTAGGATGGAAACTTGTAGAATGTAGTAAGGTGTTTCCTGCGGTAGGTTTGCGGTGTAGTTTTGTCTGAAGACGACTCTGGGCAACATAAATCTCTACATCTAGGAAACAGACTGAGCTGGCACTTATGTTATGTGTAAAATACAGATTTAGATCGTTACAATTTATATTGGTGACAAACTCCTCTGCACTTTGTCTGTTTCCCCGCCAGATCACAAATAGATCATCAATGTACTGTGTCCACTTTATCACATGGTCTGCTAGTGTGTCTGCATGTTTGATGTTTAAAATCGTCTCCTCCCACCATCCCATATGGAGGCAGGCATAGCTTGGCGAAAAGCTTGCCCCCATAGCTACTCCTCTAGTTTGTTGGTAAACCTGCTGTTGAAATAGGAAGAAGTTGTTTTCTAGGCAAAATTTCGTCAGACTGATAAGCATTTTGTTGTGCTGATAGAATTCAATCAGTCTGGTGCCTAGAAAGTGTTCCAATGCCCTTATCCCATCTTTATGATGTATTGCTGTATACAAGTTGGATACATCCAATGTCATTAATAGGTAATCATCTTGCCATTGGAAATTATGGACTTGTTTTAAAAAGTCAGTGGTATCCTGTATGAACAATGGTAGGGCTTTAACATGGTTTTGCAGGAAGGAATCGATGTAAACAGACACATTCTCCAGCAGACTTTGCTTCGCTGAGATTATTGGTCTTCCCGGGGGTTTTATGATGTCTTTATGCACCTTGGGTATAAAATAAATAACGGGCATGATGGGAAAGTCATTTTTCAGAAAGCGGTATTCCTCCTTGTTAATTAGTCCTGCGCTTTTCCAGGCCAAGAGTTTAGCAAACAGCTCATTTTGTACTGCTAAGATAACTTGTTTGTTGCTTAGCTTGTAACAACTACGATCATGGAGTTGTACCATAGCTTCCTCTAGATATTGTTTCTTTGGCCATATCACCACGTTCCCTCCTTTGTCCGAATTTCGGATAACTATGGAGTCAATGTCCCTGAGTTTTTTGATCAGTTGGTGATATTTGTACTGGCGTGCGTTTCGTTTTTTGTTTTCTGATTAGATTTTATAATTTCGTTTCTTCACATCAGCCGTTATTAGTTCATTAAAGGTGTCAATAGAGTCTTTTGGCATGATTGGTACGAAGGTGGATTTAGGTTTAAATCCAGTATTTGGTGTGGCATTTACATTTATTCCTTGTTTTTCCATTAGAGATTGAGTGGACTCTGGTGGTGCATATCTGGGTTCATGATTTTGTAAATATTGCAAATCACACAGCATATATATATTCCACATATATGTTGAATTATGGATAGTGAACCTCTGCTTACCTATATATATTCTTAAGTTGTTGATCTGTTGGTCATGTTATGTTATGTTAACGTGATTTCTAAAGCGCACGAATACCCGAAGGTGTCTTGGCGCTGGATCTTGATATAGCCTTGACAGAGAGAAACAGAAGTTTTAAAATGAGTTAATTAAACAACCAAGTTTTCAGATTTGTTCTAAAGGAGGTGAGGGAATTAGCCGCTCTTGTACTTGCTGGAAGAGTATTCCAGAGCTTGGCTGTACAGTAGCTTATGCTTCGACCTCCCCAATTTGCTGTTCGAATTCTTGGTACCAGCATCAACCTGGCATTAGTAGACCTTAGACATCTACCGGGAAGATACCAGGAAAAGACATTTTTTAATGAGGCTGGTCCAGTATTGTTCAGTGCCTTATAAGCCAGGCACAGTATCTTAAACTTAATACGTTGTGCCACTGGTAACCAATGAAGTTTCCGAATGGCTTCCGCGGTGGATTGATATTTTGGTAAATCCAGCAGGAGCCTAGCAGCAGCATTCTGTACCATTTGTAATTTTTTCAGATGTTGTTTCTGTAACCCAGGGTAGAGGCCGTTACAGTAATCCAATCTAGACAGCACTAACATTGTTACCACGGTCCTCCTAAGATTTAGGGGGATGTAAGGTGTTATCTTCTTCAATTTTCTTATCAAATAGAAGGCAGCTGAAACTGTGGCATTGGTTTGCTGGGAATATGTGAGTTTATTGTCAATCAACACCCCAAGGTTTTTAGCCTTTACTACTGGCTTTGGAAGTTCTCCGATTTCCGCCGGCCACCATACGTCATCCCACCTAGGTTGGAGATTGCCAAAAATAACCACCTCGGTTTTATCCGAGTTTAGTTTAAGGCAATGCCTTCCCATCCAAAGACTAATTTCCCTCATACAATTCTGAAATTGTGAGGCAGGCGAGACTCGGTTTTTATGCACCTCTACCACAATCTGAGTGTCATCGGCATATGATGTCAAATCAAAGCCGAAATGTTGAACCAAGGGAGCCAGTTCAGACACATAAATGTTGAACAAAGATGGGCTCAAAGATGAACCTTGAGGAACCCCGCACGGGAGTACGTATGGAGCAGCTTGAAACTGATCTAAGGTCACAGTTTGTTTCCTATTTTTGAGAAATGAAGCTATTAAAGATAGAGCTAAATTCTTTACCCCTAATTTTTCCAGACGCTGGAGCAGTGTATCATGGTGCACAGTATTGAAGGCAGCTGACAAGTCGAGGAGAATCAGAACAGCCGCACCCCTTGGTCCATTGCTGCCCTGATCTCCTCGGTGGCCTTGATAAGTGCTGTTTCTGTGCTATGCCCTGAGCGGAAACCAAATTGAGAGGGGTCAAGTAATTCCTTTTCATGAATGAACTGTGTGAGTTGATTGTTCATTATTTTCTCAACTATTTTTGCCGGAAAAGGTAGTCTAGCAATTGGACGATAGTTACTTGTAATGGTGGTATCCAGGTTTGCTTTCTTTATCAAAGGAAGAATGGCTGCATCTTTCCAGATGGCCGGGAATGTGCCTGATAAAAACATATTATTAAAAATGTTTGTCAATATAGGGCTCACCTCCTTTGCTATGCTTTTTAATACTACAGGGGGGCAGGGATCTAACGGAGAGCCTGATTTTGTTTCCTGAATAAGTTTTTCCACAAGCTCACTCGGCACCTGCGAAAACCTAAAAACACCATTCTCTTCTATCTTGGTGGTAGATGGAGCTTTATTTGATGTATTGGGTGTAGTGGAGAAATTATTATATATATCATAGACTTTATTCCTAAAAGCGGTTGCTATATTGTCACAAAGGATTTGACTATTCCCTGAAGTTATTTTATTTGATATAGCCGTTAGCTTTTCTATCACCCCAAATAATTCTTTAGTTGAGTTTTTGGCTTGCTCAATTTGTCGAGTGAAGAAAGTCCTTTTTCCGTAATCAGAAGAGATTTATAGTTTGCTAAAGCGCATTTGTAGCTGTTTTTATCATCTCCCTCATATTTTATTCTCCAGCGCCTTTCTAAACGGCGACAATTTTGTTTCTCTAGTCGCAGCGCTTCAGTAAACCATGGGGCTGATGGTTGAGTGCGATTCCCGTCTTTTTTCCGGTTGGTACTGAAATCTTAAAGGCGTCGTTTAGCCATTTAGTATAATCTATTGCAGCCTGATCCACCTGTGTGCTCACAGTCGGCCGTGTCTGCTCCAGTTGGAATTCCAACGTGCTTTTATCTATCTTGTTCCATGCTTTATATGTGCTTTGCTGTATTTTACCAGCTTTAGCTTCCGGAACAGTTTGAACTGGGTAGTCAAATGTGATTAAAAAATGGTCTGACCAAACGAGAGGGTAGATTTCCTTCTCTATTAATCCTGGTACTGAGAAAAATATCCCATCAATATTTTTGCTACATTTTTGTAGCATGTTATTAGTACACGGTATTAACGTACCATACCCCAAAAGGAATTCCTTAAATGCAGTGTGAAATAGGAAAAATGAAGTGCAGTACTCGTTCTGGTCTTACTAGGATTGACATGTGTGACACAGTGTTGCATTTTGGCCCCAGAAACGTCCCATTTTGGAATTCGCGTTACAGGTTTTTGCACACAAGGGAGAGCCTCATACCTTTGCACAATAACGTTTGCTGCCAAGTTTTCCAGTACTTTGGTTGATTGCTAGCGCTCCTTTCACTTTAATTTGCAAATACATGTATGGGTATCTACCTTGTTTTTGGTTTACATTTTATTTCTATATTATAATTTCATTCTAAATTCTCTAGCCTTCACAACAGGGTTGAGAAAGAAAATTGTTTGTCTCCGATGCTGCAAACCAGATAATTTCAAAAACTGAAAAAAATGATTATTACAATGCTGCCTTCCGCCTGTAGCTGCATTTCAGCACTGACGGTTATAACAACAAGCATTTGCAATGCAATAGGTCTCGCATTTACGCGAGTTTGAGCTATTGACATTGTAAATGACAATGCCTTTTATTTTTGTTTTCGTTTTTAAACCATAAATAAAAGGCATTGTCATTTACAATGCCAATAGCTTAAACTCGCATAAATGCGAGACCTATTGTATTGCAAATACTTGTTGTGATCATTTGTTGTTGCTATCAATATCACGCTGAATGTCACATAGACAGGAATCATTATATAAGCGCACAGACTAAAAATATAGCAATTACAAATTCATACACACATCACAAAACTTTGCTGTTATGCCTTTAACTTACTTACTCTTATTTATTCCACGTTACAGTGAAAAAGACGAGCATTTGCGTCACAAGGTGTCCACAACCAATCAAGCAAGCTAAACCATATTTTATTTGAGATGGAAAAAGCGTGATTGTCCTGGATTGGCTGGCGGACCTCGTGTCAGTGGATTGGCTAGAGAAGTTCCTGACAACTATTCATTTCCTGTAGGGTCTTGGAGACAGTACAGTGGTTTGCTATTGGTCGGGAAATCGTTTATTGTCTCTGTGATGTTTCAAACTCTGCACGTGCTACAACCTAAAAAAAAATCCAATTGCATGTTGATTATTCCCGCCTTTATTATTCAGCACCTATCTCACAAGAGCCACCGGTGTGTTTTTAGGTGCCTCTGGTACGCGGGCTACGACTGACTGAACAGGATAGGCAAAATCACCCAGTGAAGTGACAAGGAACAGTCACGCTGCAAATTAATTAAATAAACAAGCGCGGCCGTAAAAGTTAAAGCAGCCCGCACTGCAAATTAATTAAATAAACAAGCGCGGTCGCAAAGGTTAAAGCGGACCGCGCTGCAAATTAATTAAATAAACAAGCGCGGCCTCTAAAGTGAAAGCGGACCGCGCTGCAAATAAAAAAATAAATAAACAAAATAGTGCTCTTAGCCATGATAAAGCAGACCGTATAGCATGACCAGTAAAAGGTCCAGTCCTTATGGGCGGTAACAAATGGAGACAAGGCAGTACCAAGGAGGGACTAAAAAGCGTATTTACCAATCTGAAGCCAGCATTTAAGAAGGACAATGACATAAAGCCAATGACAAATATGGGCGGAGAGTGGACGAGGCTTCCACAGCACACCCTACTACAGCATGCCTCGCAGAGCGAGCAAAGCATGCGCGCTGCCGCTAGGCTCGACCTAAAAAAAAAAAACAGAAGATGTCAACTTTTGCAAAGCGTGAAGCACAGAATACCGCAGTTTTAATAAGTTTTGACCCGCTTAAGTGAGGACATTTTTCATTAAAATATTTTCAAATTAGGATTATGCAGCAGGGTGACTATATGGTACTGTAGCAAATTCGTGTTTAAGTGGAAAAAAGAGGAACCACCATGCTACCAAGACCGCAGTAGAGAATGGCCACTGCTGCAATTTGAACCCGGGTAAGGTTGGCGAATGCAAAGTGGACAGGCCTGCACTCATCCTTTCCCTCACTCCCCTCCAAAGAAGAGGTACTAGGGATGAAATATGATTCGCCCCTCCTACCAGCCAGTACAGCCCCAATTTCTAGTTGAGAGCCACAATACATCTGTACCAAACCCAGTGTCCACTTCAGCTTTCCAAGCGTGTGAACTGTCCAACCTATGGTGTAAACCAACACATTCCCGTAGGACCTTGCACATGCAAACCTAGAACTGTGTGATCTACAACATACAAAATAAGTAAGCTTGGCAGGACTGTGTGAGCTTGGCCAGCCAAACGACGGCCAGTGTGAGCTTGTGCACATCTCCAGAGAGCTTTGACAACGAGTACGTTTGCACAGCACAGTCGCTAGGCTAATAACAAAGGCCTAGTCACACCATTTAGAGCTCGTTTTTAAATGTTTTCAGTCATCATTTAGATGGGCTAAGAACACTAGTGACATAACTTAGTGACATAAGCAGCTAATGACCATTGCAAGCTACAGATAGACGAGCTTGTGGTTAGGTCACAATACCTTAATATTTAGTTTTTAACTTATTTATCATGTAGCATGAACAGGGCCCAGCATGTCAGAGAGCTTTAAGTAGCAGGATCGGGTTGGGAAGTAGCAGTGATTAATCAGCGAGCATAGTCTTTTGATGCAGTGACATTGGTGTTTGAACAGTAAAGCTGCCTTTGCCATATAAGTACTGTCTACTCTAGGAACTGACAAACACCTACAAAAAAACTCTACGTTAACAAGGAAGCGGAGCCCAGTTAAAACTCCCTACTGAAATCCGAAACCCTTGCCGAGCAGGCTCCTCAATTCACACTATATGCTTTATGGTATAAATGTATGGCAGCCAACCCTTCTGGAAATTGAATCATGGTCAAGACAGTCAGCTGTTGGTGGCTAGTGAACAGGGCCCCCACTCACAGGCCCACACCCAGGTGGATTCCACATACTACCTGCAATTAGTGCACGCTGGGGCTCGCAGAACTCCACACCATGTATAGAAACATGACTGGTTATCACAGTCCCGGCCATGGCAATGCCGGAGATCATTCAGTGAGTCTGCAATGGAGAGAACATGGACGAGCAGTTTATGGCACCGTGGAACTATGGCGTGGTTTGCACTGTTTAATGGACACTTTGACCTCCGATACTCGCAGAAGCTGGTAGGTCACACTGATGAACCACAGGACGATTTTCGTCGTTCTGAAGTTTGTGTGTAATAAAGGACAAAAATGTACATCCGCGAAAATCAAAAAGGTTGGTAATTAATACAATTTATGCGCGCACAATCCTGGGGGTCAAACTTGAATCCACTTACGAATGGAAAGTGAGTATTGATTATGAGTAACATTGGTAGCGAAAGGGGGCTAGCACTAAGGAATAAAGAGAGTGCAATTGGCCTTTTGGTATTAAAGGCGATCTCTTCCTTATTTCCCAACACAGTGGGCTTCCCCCCAAGTTGTTATCATCAAGAGCTCATTTTAGGAGACAGATGCCAACTGCCAACCACAAACTCCTCACCACCCAACGCCCTACATGCTTACAAGTACTCGTACATTGCTGTATGGTATGTAGTGCTAAACCAATCCATTACCTGTATCCAGGCGTCAGTGTGCGACGGGCATCACTGGCAGAGAAGAGTCCAGAAACTGCGTTCCAAACTATATAAACATAGGAGTACACATCCCTCTTGATTCTAAAACACTAGTAACCGGTGCCGGAGGGCAAAGGTGAAAATTAACTCCACTGCCTTCTCCTCCAGCTAAGCAAGTCAAATCGGAATACAGGAGGACCAATTCACAAAAGAAAGTGGAAACTCTGCGCTCGTAAAAACACTCCTACGAATGGGTGCAGATTTGCTACTTTTTGCTGTTCACAAAGATTGCTTCTAATACACCGGGGAGGCTGTGCCAATCACAGGCTACCAGACAATCGACTGGCAAGGTCATGTGACATTTTAGGAGTCACTACTTCCAAATGCAAATTTTGACCATGGGTACAATTCCACAGTGAGGAAAGGCGGCAACAATACGCAGTTGTATTTTTGGCATGGAGAAAACCCCTCCTTCACACCCCCGTGAAGATTGGGGAGGGTCCCCTCACCTTCACACCCCGGAAAGGGTTTAATTTCAGCCGTTTGCTGGAGCAAATCTAATCAGTTCTAGGGTGGAAAAGGGCTGGAAGAGACTTTATTGGCTGAAAGTTAATGAATTTGGGTTTTACAAACTCCCATGGCAAACTGCCTTCCTGCTCCTCCCATTTCTGTGTTTTTGTGGTCAGTTATGACGTTAATTACAGAGTGCCAAGTGCTTTTCCCCTGCTAAGTATCATTTTGTTACCGTAAAAATATGTTTACGATCGAAAAGGGCTTTATGAATCAGGCCCATTACGTTTTCTAGAGCGCTTGCTGAACACCGTTCTGCTAGTTACATTGAGTGCTTAAAGTGCTGCTGGCTGACACGCTTGGTGTGAGTAAATGGCACTTGTCCTAGATTCGGTCACATCTTCGAAAGGAAGAAAACAGACCCAGCAACTCCAACCGATTTCTTCTTCGAGAACCTCACTCCGAGAAATAGCAAGCACCCGCGTCAATTATTTACAGTCTGCTCTCAAAGGCAAGAGGTCACTGCCTTCGCAGTAAGAAGTTAAGGGGAAGAGCAGCACCTCCTGGGCACAAAACACCTACTACACCCAGGGAGATTCCATGGCTCGCGAGGTCGGCACCAGGGGGGAGCACCACACAGCCACCCAGAAATTACACCCAAGACGCGCTTCTCGCGTGCTAGATCAGACCTCTACCCTAAAACAAGCTGTTGCCATTGCACAAAGGCAGCCGCTTGTTTATATTTGCATCGCACTTTCACTTTAACCCTTTTGCTGCGTGCGTCGGCCAACGGCCGTCGCGAGCACTACCTCGGTAGTGCTGCGCACGTCCGTTGGCCGACGCGGCCCCGCCCGCTTAATAGAACGTTCCGCACTGGCGCGGAACGTTCGAAGCAGCAAAAGAGTTAACAATAGCTGCCACCCCACACAGCACTCGGGGGTGGGGCGGCAGCTATTGTTAAAGTGAAAACGCAATGCAAATATAAACACGCGGCCGCCGGCTGAAAAAAAATAGTGCTTACTGACTTATGAAGGAGACAGTGTAACGCCTCGAGGAGACAGTGTAACGCCGCGAGTAAAAGATCCAGTCCTGATGGGCGGTCACAAAAGGAGACAGGGCGGTAACAAGGAGGGACTAAGAAGCCTCACATTGAATCAGAAGCCAGCGTTTACCAAAGACAATGCCACCAGCCAATGAAAAAATATGGCTGGGGCTTCCACTCCACTTCTAAAACATACCCTACTACAGCATGCCTCGCAGTGCGAGCAGCGCATGCGCTGCAACGCTAGGCTCGACCTAAAAAGGAATGAACAAGAACAGGTAGCTCAAACAATATAACAAATCAGAAAGAGAATGAAAGGGTAAGAACATTAAATAAAGAAAAGGGGGAGAAATTAACACATGCCATGCCTTCAGCATAGCTGTTTTAAGAGCTTTCTAAAACATTCACAACGTATTTTTCTCTGTCTTGAGTCTTTAGAGTGGTTCAAGGTGATCTGCACAGTGAATAAAGCAATATTTTATTTATTTATGTATTTATTTATTATTTATGTACTTAGTTATCTGTTGCACCAGCAAGTACCATCATAGGGCGATGTGGTGATCATGTGGCCAATTCAAAGTACCATTTTACGAAGAACTGGTGCATTGTGTTACTGGCCGCAGCTGTGTGAGACATACTATATCCTGTAGCATATTAGTGTGGTCGAGATGTGCCATGATAAGTACCTGGACTAAAGGGTGAGAAATGTCCCAGCAAGAGTAATGTTAGCATTGACGATAGCTGGGGTAATTTATACTAAGGGGGAGGAGATGACTGTAAGATGTGGGATGCAGGTATGGCCACTATGAACATTCAGGCCCACATTCAACCAGACCCAGACCCGGTGACTATGTTTTTAAATCCTAACTGTCAGTTCAATCTTGCCTGAATATGTTACGTTTTAGGAGCTCTTTTTTGAAGAGTATTGTATTCTATTCTATTCACGTGTTTTTATTGAGCGCATTGCTACCCGAGACGGGCTTCTCAGCGCTGTCAGTTCTAGTTAGAGAAGTGAGTGTTTAAGCGTACAGATAGGTTTAAGTTGCTTTCTAAAACTTAGTAGGTTATCATCTAGCCTTAGGTTGGTTGGTAAGGAGTTCCAGAGTTTAGGGGCGAGGTAGGCAAACAAGTGGCCTCCGCCTCTGGCTCTCTTAATTCTTGCAATGGCGAGGAGACCTAAGTTGTTTGACCTGAGATCTCTATTGGCATTGTGTGGACTGACGAGGTGATGAAGGATACATAGACCTACTTTGTGTTTTGCCCAATGGGCAATACAAAGTGCTTTGAATTGTATCCTTCTGCTTCTTGGCAGCCAGTGAAGGGTGGCAAGGGTGTGCATGTTGTTGAGTTTGGGAATGCCAAGTAGGATTTGAGCAGCTGCATTTTGGATGATTTGCAGTTTTTTGATGAAAGAAAGTGGGCTGCCCAAATAAAGGGAATTACTGTAGTCGAGGAGAGCTACTATTAGGCCTTGGACCTCTGTTCTGCGCACCTCCATGGGGAGCCATTTCAGAGTCTTCCTCAGTGCTTTGAGGAGGCTGAAGCAGCTGGCTTCCACCTTCTTTGCCTGGGAGGTCATGGTAAGAGGTTTATCCAGTGGGACCCCAAAACCTTTCACTTCTGATTTAGGGAGTGGGCGATCACCCAGGGACGGGGGCCAATTAAGTTGGTCCCATAGTGATGGATTGTTGCCGACTACCAGGACATCCATTTTGTCCTCGGTTAACTTTAGGCAGCTAGCTGTTATTCAGTTGGTGTCCTGCTCTAGGCATATGCTTAGATTTTGAGATATGGAGCCTACATTAGGTGTGAAAGAGACAATAATCTGCGTATTGTCTGCATATGATACTATGGTGAAACCTAATGAGCAGATGATGTCAGATAGAGGGCAGACGTCAAGATTAAAAAGCATGGGACTCAAAGAAGAGCCCTGCGGAACTCTGCATTTTAGCTGATGAATTGTGGAGAAAATGGGCCCCTCACTGACCTGGAAGCTCCTATTGTTTAGGAATGATGAAAGCCATTTTAAGGCCTTACCTGTAATGCCTACTTCTTCCAGTCTTCAAAGTAGGGTGGAATAGGAAACCATGTCGAAGGCTGTGCTTAAGTCTAGAAGAATAAGCACCGCCGATCCACCCAGATCTAGAACCTTTTTGAGATCCTCCGTAGCCGTCAGGAGCACTGCTTCTGTACTGCAGCCTGGTCAGAATCCCATTTGAGTGGGGTGCAATATGCTGTTCGATTCAAGGAATTCTGAAAGATGTCTGTTTATTGCCTTTTCCAGGATTTTGCTGACACCTGGAAGTAGCGAGACAGGTCTGTAGTTTTCAATCAACTCAGGGTCCAGTGATGGTGTCTTCAATAGGGGGTGAATGATGGCATGTTTCCATGCATCTGGAACGCAGAAGCTATCCAAGGAAAAGTTGTATACATCTGACATGGCTGAAAGAATGACGTTACCCCCTTTCAATAGGAAGTTTAGTGGGGCAGGGTCAAACGGAGAGCCTGATTTTACCATGATTGCTAAAGCAAGGATTTAATTTTTACCTAATTGAGGGAAAGTGGAGAGCTTGACCGTGACTTTATAGGTTGTGGGCTTTTCGTAAGTCCTATTGTTGTGGTCTAACGGTCCTGATAGAGCATCATGGATGAGCCTGACTTTCCCAAGAAAGTGGTTGGCAAGTAGCTCACAACGCGCTTCTGAGGGGGGCGGGCCTGCTCCTGATGTATCAGGTTTAAGAAAGGAGCTGACAATGGTGTAAATTTCATTTGAGGAATTTGAGGACTGACTGATCCTGTCCACAAAATCATCCATTCGAGCTCTAAGGATGGTGTGTTGATATCTTTTCAGGGCTTTTTTGTAAATCTGTTTACATGTGTCATAATAGTTGCCACTCCACTTCCTTTCACATCTTTTGCAGTCTTTCATAAGTTCTCTTAGCTTTGGCGAGAACCACTGTATTTTATCCCATGGCCAGGATTATTTGCTGTTTTCTAAGGGGATTAACACGTCTAAAGCGATGCTGACCCATTTCTTGAAGGCTGTATAGGATGTGGAAATGTCTCTATCTAGTTCTGGGGCTGAGTTGCGCAAGGCCGTTTCCCAGCTGATGGTGTCCAACTTGAACCATTGCTGGGAGGTCCTTGACTGAGATATCTTGGATTTTGTCTCGCTTGTTCTTGGAATAAAGAAAGGAATCAGAAAGTGATCCTTCCAACAAACTGGCAGGGGGATATTGACTGTCATATTAGAAATGTGGGTGTAAATTGTGTCCAGTATATGATGCTTATTGTGTGTAGGGGATGTAATCAATAGGGAGAGATGAATCGCTGATAGGTACTGCATAAAATGTGCAGCCTGAATGCATGCTTCATCTTCAAGATGAATGTTTAGGTCGCCTAATAGCATAACATTGCCTGTCTGAAGACTGTAGGAGGCTAGAATGTCTGGCACTGCCTGCAAGAATTCTGAGTCGGGCCCTGGTGAGCGATAGATGAGTAACCCTGAGAATGTGTAAGTGTGTGAGAGTTTGATCGAAAATGAGAGGCCTTTGCAGCCTGGGATTATAACTAATTATAGCAACCTCTCCCCGAATCCTATCAACCCAGCGCATTTTGGGATTGAGTAGCGGGGTGGAAGTGTTCCTGCTATGTCTGGCCAACAGTTGTCTTTTAAACATGTTTCCGTCAGGAATAGGGATTCTGGCTGATTGTCTTCTAAAAAGATGAATAACTCTGATTTATGTTTTGGAAGCGATCTGCAGTTGATTAGGAACATATGCACATATGTCCTGGCTGCATTTCCCCAATCTGGTTGCTATTCCTTTGGGATATGGGTAGCCCTTCTAGCCCCTTTGATTCAGCAATTCTTAGAGTAAGATTGCAGATTGGACACTCATAGGTAGATTCGAAGGGTCCAATGAGTGAAAGTAGGCTACATTAGCTGCCCGGTTGAGGCGTTTCATGGCTTCCGAGGGATAGCTTATCCTATCTATCCCACGAAGGGTAGGGGTCCAGGTCTCTGGATTCGGCCGGACGCTTCTGCGCGCCAGTGGCACACCTGCTCTGAGTGTCCGCTGCGGGTCTGCGCTCCGGCTATCATTAAGAGGAAAATTAGACTGCCAATCCAAAGTGCGTAGGGCAAATGAGTAGGACAAATGTCTGTTGTTGGAACAGTGAGGAACTTCAAGAATTATATTTTGAGAGCCTTGCACACAATTCAGTATGATTAAAAAGCTTTAACAATTTTGGAGCTTGGAAATAAGTTCACATTTGTCCTAGATTTACTTTTATTTCGGAATTCATAAAATGCCAAAAGGTTATGCATAAAGTGTTGGTGAATATCACAAAATCCAGACTTTGCGAGTGTTCCTAAGATTTTGGATGGTGACCCTCACTCAAGGATTCCTATTCTCCTCTTACTCATGTGGAAAAGACTACCAAACAGGCAGACTTTTTAGTTTCAAAACATGTACTTTCACACGGAATTCCTGATTCCGTAAATTCGTTTTATCATGTTACATAGAGAAAGGCAGTTTTTACACCTCAAAGTGGCACCTATTGGGTAAACATTATGAATTACCGCTTTTTGGCAGCAGAAGTGCTAGTAATGCTTAAGGGGCCACAAGTATGATTGCCAGATTTTGCGACTTTTTGCGACTCGCAATTAGGAAGTCGCAAAATGCAATGTACCAATGTATCTCAGACACATTTAGTGATTCACAATTGACCTACCTCATCAATATTCATGAGGTAGGTTGCAATTTGCGACCCATTGGCAATCGCTAAAAACACAGGGATGGTGGTGGCCTGCTGGGGACAGCAGACCACCATGTCTGTGTTTTCTTTTTGCTTTTAAATAAAGCAGCTTTTAAAAAAATAAAATGTAGCCAGTTTTCCTTAAAGGAAAACAGGATGTATTTCAAAAAGAAAAATGAAATTCTTTAGTTTAATTTTTTAAGAGGTGGCAGTGGTCCGTGGGACCACTGCCTGCTCTTGAAAAACGTTTTCGCTACCATTCATAAAGGAGAAGGGGGTGTCCTGGGGACCCCTTCCTGTTTGCGGCTGGTTTACCACCTACTTGAAGTAGGTGGTAGACTGTGAATGTTTTGCGACCGCATTCTGGTCGCTCAACATTCATACATCCCCCTGCGACTCGATATTAGGAAGCAACGGTCTTGTCACGCCCCTTCCTAATACCAACTTGCAAGCCCTATTTTGCAAGTCGGTAATAGGTTACCGACTCGCAAAATAGGGTTGGTACATGCCAAAAGGCTCTTTAGCTTTCACACACGGCACGATTCTCCGTTTGCGACTGCCAAAACCTATTGTTCATGTGGCCCAAGGTCTCTGAAGCTCCAAATTTATGTATTGAAAATTGAGTATGTACAGGAGTCAAAAATAAATGTTTGTCCAGGCACTATACAGAATGTGAAAGTCCCACATTTAAACTCGCCTTTCACGGCCACTGGACACCACATACAGGTATACAGATGGTAGACCGAGTGTCCTTAAGGAGGCAATTAAAAATTCCATTGTGAACGAGAATGTTCCGAGATCCCTTTTTTTGGCAATCGGAATTTAGCTCACATTTGCTGAAGCAGTTAGCAGCATTATGGTGCTCCGACAAGCTTAGCACACGTGCAAGGGAGCAAATGTTCAGGTTTTGGTTTTCTGGGGAAAGGGATTGAGGGCCAATCTGGTTTAGATTTATGTCAATTTACAAGTAATAACCATGCAGACTGCTCTTGAAATAGATATCCCCGCGATAGCTTAAACAACTGGATCAAGTCCAACACGCCTGCTTTTCCAAGGACCTTAAAATATCACATGCCCTGGAGGTAAAAGCAATACCAAGAGAGATCTTTCAGTTCTTTTCAACTCAAGCAAGTAAACGGAAGAGAAGAAAACATCCAATGTGCTTTTAATTGTAGGATCAAACTAAAACACAGAAGAAATGTCCTTTGTTTTCCGTATGTGGACGTAATTCGTATGAATCTCATTTACGTATGTCCCAGACAGAGCCTCACGTGTAAGTGTAACAGGATTAGTTGCTATCATGAGAGCTCCAGATTAATCATACGTTCTGAATATGTAGAAACTTTGGTTAAGAACATCATCTAGCCCATTAAAGGAAGGCTTAGTTGTGTTAGCCTGGTTTGCACATGTGCGACCAGACGCACTAAAGTAATTTGTGGTTGCATTCTGGCCTGTGCACATTGACACCTTTGCTCAGGTCTCGACTGGCCTGTGGGTGTTAGTAGCCTCAGTGACAGCTCATTCATGATTTCCAAAGGGATTGCTATCATTGGGCAAGTTCCTTTCCTATAGGCCAATTACAGTACTGTCTACGACTATCTACTATAGCCTGGTGCAAGTGAATATGTGCATTCCATTAGGGTCAGTATAGTCCTTTTTTAGACCTCACCTACAGAAAACCGTTGCCTGTCTGTTGTTGAAAGACCCACATATGGACCATACCAAAACCTTTTAGTGGGCTTAGAGCAAGCCTATTGAGTACAACTTAACACTCTCAGTTGCTTGCTTCTTATTTGATGGGTCTCCTTCTTGTTCTCATGTTTGCCACTCCCATCCTTTTAATTGGATGACTTATATCCTTCATGCTCACCTTCAGGGAACTATTTTTTTTCTTTTTTTAAGCACTCCATGAGAGTACATGTGTTTTCTTGCTCTCTCCTTGTGTGTTGCTCCCACCTCAAATGAGCACCTCCATGCACTCCATGCTACCCCTCCTCTCTCTGCCTCCAGCACCTTCATTGCTTACCCCACCTGTTCTCGCCTTGTGTGCTGCTTCCTGCCAACTCTCACACTCAGTCTTGCTCTCCCACCCCTTACGAACTTTAAAATATTTTTTCTCCCAATTTTTTGGGGGGACTTTGCAGTTGTGATTTGCTGCTGGGCTGCTCCATTTAAAAAAAAAGTATTTTCATGCAGGTAAAAATTATTTTTTTAATTGATTGCTCTAAGTGGTGCCCACCGTCTCGGAACAGTAAATAGAAAAATATAAAAGGGCACCCGCGTCATTGTGTAGGTGCATGCGTGCATGGCGACGCATGCATAAATACATCGTCATCCATGCATGTACATATGGAATGCCGCAGCCACGAGCAGCGTCATGACGCATACCATCTTGCCTCTTTTGTTTTTGTTGATGCTATACAGAATTTGCAAACAAACATTTCTTTTCGCTGCACAGCATCAGCAATAAATCAAAAAGTCGAGATCTGTTGGTTTTGCCCATGCTTGTTGTGCAGTGTAGCCCCCTTGTGGAGCGCAGCTCCCTAACATTTACACTTTTAACAGGAGTGAAAATAAATGTCAGAACTCTGAAAAGTTTCAGGGTTTACTCTTTAAAGACAGTCTTGAGAATCTTCCTTTCATTGCTCAGAGTTATAAGCCTGCAGCAGAACACTTGCTCTCCTTCATGGTGCGATGGCGAGCCAGCAATGAGGACCAGGACATGCATACATAACATTTCCGCACATGCTGTTTATTTGTCTGACATATCTTCGAAACTTTTTCCTTGTTTACCATTTCCTCGCCATTCTATGGGCAAGCCCAATTCTATTAGTAACTTATTACCATATAATTGTTTTGACATTTAGGTTTCCTTTTCTTTCTTTTCACAGCTTATTGTTCGTTTCCTTTTTTAATTTTTAGGTGTCGCCTAGAAACAGCTTTGTATATTTTGTCAGATTCATATATTCCAAAAATGAAATTCTAATATAAATACATACATATAGTTGGAAGGTTGAGTTGGTCCTCTGGGCAAGAGTGACTGAAGGGTTGCCTGGATGGCCCCCAAAAAAATCAGAGGCTTATCAAAGCCAGACATATTGGCTTTGCCAGTGCTTTTTTAATGATGTTACCTTTAACACCTCATCTCCCTTTACTCTTAAACCCTTGACAATAAACCCTTCTCCCTTTACCCCTTCTCCCTTTATCCTTCATTCTTCTTCCATAAACGCTTCTCTCTTAAACCCTTCTCCGTTAACCTTAAGCCTTCTTCGTTAAACCTTTCCCCTAACCCTTCACCCATAGAAAGTTGACACTTCACATTTAAATTCTTGTGAAGTGAAGATATACAAATCCAGTAGATGCTTGTCTACAAGTAATTTATTAAAACATTGAAAACATGAACTTATAGTAAGAAGCTGCAAAAGGCCCAGGTGCCCTTTATCAACTGACCAGACTTTGATCCTAAACAATATCCAATCCAACACAGAACACTAGGAAGGCCAGTGGGATAAGCACACGTAAATTAGATCATAAATATTCTCATGAGCATAGCAGGTGAGGATTCCACACCATTTCCCCTTCTCACAACACAAAATAAAAATGAATCATACAAGTAGGGGGGTATATAAGAAAACACACAACAGAAAATACACACAAAAGACTGTGGGCCAGATGTACGACCATTTTTGCATGCGCAAACGGGTTTGCGAACCCGTTTGTGCATGCAAAAACAGCATGGGGAATGTACAAACCCTATTTTGCGAGTCGCAATTCTTTGCGACTCGCAAAATAGAGTTTTAGGACTCGCTATTAGGAAGAGGCGTTCCCTTCCTAATAGCGAGCGCAACCCTATGTAAGAATGTTTTGCGTCCGTAATTGCGGGCGCAAAACCCTCACAAATTACCACCCTCTTCAAGAGGGTGGTAATGCACTCGCAAAAGGGAAGGGGTCCCTAGGGGACCCCCCTTCCCCTTTGCAAATGCAGGAGAAAATATTTTTTAAGGGCAGGCAGTGGTCCCAGGGACCACTGCCTGCCCTTAAAAAATGAAACAAAAACGTTTCAATTTTTTTTTTTAATGCATCCCGTTTTCCTTTAAGGAAAACGGGCTGCAATGAAAAAATAAAACTGCTTTATTTCAAAGCAGTCCCAGACATGGTGGTCTGCTGAGCCCAGCAGGCCACCATACCTGGGAGGGCCTGCCATTCCCAATGGGGTCGCAAATTGCGAGAGGCTCATTAATATTCATGAGCCTCTAAATTTGCGACCCCATTGGGAATCGCTAACAGTGTGAAATACACTGTTGTACATTGAAAATTGCTCCTCGCAAATTGCGAGTCGCAAAAAACTCGCAATTTGCGAGGCACTATTTCCACGGTCGTACATCTGGCCCTGTAAGGTTAAAACTTAATCCAGAAACCTACATGGAGCCATCTTAGGACAACTACTCCTGCAAACTTGTAAACCATTAGTGGAATGCAAAGGATCTTTTTGTTTTGAGAGCAGGTTCACTTCAACTTCACCAGTATTTTCCACACTGCGGTTGCACCTTCCATACTACCAGTACACTACGTTAGACTAGGCCACACAGAGGCATTCCACTCCTGACCATTTGAGGTACGTACAGCATTACCTCACACCTCAATGACTTGTATAATATCATATTTAGACAAAGCTTCTCTCAACAGTAAAGGATCTTTAATGCGGACCCAATCGCCCACGCACAAACTCATAAACTCAAAGATTTCTTGCATTGTTTTTCAACAAACATTAACAAACATGCAGTGTTTCATTAGCAGTATCATTAGCTCCCTTGGCACTGTTGTTAAACCCTTGAAGATCAAACTTGTGACGCATAGCTTCCACCTTTCTCACACTCATCAATTCAAAAGGAATCTGTAACCGAATGAGGAGTTGTCCAGTAGGACCACCACATTTCTCTAACAGCCTCAACAAATTCTTTTCTAGGGTTAAGCGCACTGTGAATGCACTCCAACACCATTTTATTAAATCTCTCTGCTTTGCCATTGAATTGTGGGTAATATAGCAGTGTACCTGAATTATTAATCCAACACTTGTTTAGAAAATCTTTCATAACCGTGGAGGTAAATTGAACACCATTGTCCGTGTGCTTATCCAATTGGCCTTTCTAGTGTTCTGTATTAGAATGTATATTGTTTATGATCAAAGTCTGGTCAGTTGACCAATGTTTCCTAGTCCTTATATGTCAGTGCAGCTTGTGTAAGCCCTTTAATGCACTGAACACAAAATAGTCAGCCTGAACCTCTGACAACCCAAGAGTTTTCAGCCAAATATGAAGCAGAGAGATATAAATCCAGTAGACTCTCATCCACAAGTAATTTATTAAAAATCATAGACATATAGTAAGAAGCTGCAAAAGGCCCAGGAGCCCTTGATCAACTGATCAATGGAGGTAAGGACTTAAAACAAAACAAAACCTCATGAGAAATAATGTTAAAATAAAATAATTAATTTAAAATAGTTAAACTATAAATAAATATAATTTCATGTAAAAAATATAAACATCTAAAAATAATATATAGTTATTTTTCATTGAAAATATTTTAATAACTTTTTTAAAATTTAAAAATGAATGTAACTTTAATTTTTGTTAGAACAGAATTAAATTGTTTTAATTTATTCTATACATGACTTAATAATTATTAATACATAATATATATATTTTTTACTTTAGGGGGAAGTTGTTTTTCAATTTAAACTTCAGCAAAACATCTGTATTTAATTTATTATTTGTAAATTAATTAAAGATTTAATTTAAATTTAGGTTAATAGTGCTGTAGCATCTGATTCTTTTCTCTGCTTTCAAAATAAATATGTATGATTATTTTAACTATTTTGTGACATTAAATTATATTTGTTTATATATTTAACTATTTTAAATAATGTGATTTGATAATATTTCCTATGGGTTTTGTTTTAAGTTCCACTATTTTCTATGGGAAGGTGTTGTAGTATGCTGACATGTGTGGTGCTTGGCTTAATAATGTTTCTTTTTGGCAGTAGTGATTTACACTCATAAATTTGGCTCCACCCCTGTTTTAGGGGGTGCAGACATATAAGCCTACACTTTCAAGTAACTTTCCACACAGATTTTGTGAATACCGAAAAGTAGTAAAGTTACTCACACGTAGAAGAGTAAACTTTCATGTGTAGATTACTCACAAGTGTAAGTTAGCTTTGCGAATAGCCCTATTTACTTTTAAAACAGTCACCCATTAACCCTTCACCTTTCCCCCTATACTCTTCCCCTTCAGTCCTAGACTCTATCCACTTCAACCTTAATCCCTTTGCCTTCAGCCCTAAACATTTTACCTTTAAACCTTTCACCCATTGAGACCACATCGTCACCTTCAAACCCTTCACCCTTGAACCTGCCACTTGTCACTTTTCACCCCTGCACTCTTCACCCTTAGATTCTTCTCTCTTCACCTCTACACTCTTCACCCCTAAACTCTTCACACTTCACTATTACACCATTCATCCTTCTCTCCTCACACCTAAACCTTTACTTTTTACCTTCAGACGTCACCTTTAAACCCATCATTCTTTAAATTGTTAACTTGACACATAAACACTTCACCATTCACCCTTAACCACTTCAGCCATAAATTCTTCACCTTTCACCTCTAAACGTTCACCCTTAAACCTGTTACCCTCCACCCCTAAACCCTTCATCTTTAAACCCTTCTCCCCGAATTCCTTATCCCTAAATCCTCCACTTTTCATCTTAAATCCATCACCTCTCACCCTTAAACCTCTCACCCATAAACCCTTGAGCCTTCACCTTTAACCCCTTCACCATTGAACCAATCACCCTTCATCCCAAGCCATTCACCCTTCAAAATTCACCACTAAACCCATGAGCCATTCCCTTCATTCCTAAACCCCTCACCCTAAGCCCTTCATCCTTAATTCCTTCACCACTAAACTCTTCTCGCTTTGCCCCAAGCCCATCAACCTTCACCCCCTATGCCCTTCCACATGGGTCTTTCAATCTAACCCTATACTAAAACATAATTTTATGTATTTTTACTTCCATATTTTTTTATAGTAGTATTACTTACAATGAAATGACAAATGATAAGATGGGTGACAAATAAAATCCACTCCACGAGGATATTATGATGAGAAAACGGCTTGACAATTAAATGGATTTGACCAAATGATATCTTCCCCTCAATACCTTCTGTGCAGCCTAGAAACCCGGCTTCTGATGTGGAAGTCAGGAGGCAGAGTTGATAAGAAGCTCAAACGTGGGCACCTCCTTATACTGAAACTTTAAAGAGGTCAAAAAGGGATGAAACAAAGGAAAATAAAAAAGTTGATTTCTTTTTATTAATTTATTTTGAGCTTTATATAGTGCAAACTTGACCCGCGGGCATCAGAGTGCTTTACAAGGATTATATTTACATCATTAACAGGAGATATAACATAAGTGGAAAGGAAGGAAGGAAGTAAACAAGGGTCATTTACAGGAGAAAGATACAAGTAGGATGCATATATTAATACAGTATATGGTGGGGGTAGAGTTTACAGAGGACGGTGGGAATAGAGGTCAGAGTGAGCAGTGTGTTTATTAGACATGGTATTAGCTAGGACAAACAAAATAGTTTAGTTTAGGTGGATGAGTTTAGGAATTTGTTGAGAAGAGACAGTTTTAAGTTTTTCCTGAAGTGAAGGTAGGATTGGTTGTCACGAAGTTCCTTAGGAAGGGCATTCCAAATTCTAGGTGCATTCCCAGAGAAGGATCAGGTGAGAGATTTGGTTGTCTCAATTTGGGAGGGATGGGGAGAAGAATGTTTGAGCTTCGTGGAGGTCTTTTTTGGCCTGTTTTTGTGAGCTTGTTAGCGAGGTAGGTTGGTTTTCCAGAGTAGAGGGCTTTGTGGGTTATAAAAGCTGTTTTGAATATATTTCTCACTATGATTGGAAGCCAGATGAGTCTCTTGAGATTGGGAGTGATGTGGTTGAATCGTCTCTCTCCAGAGAGCATTCTAGCCGCAGCGTTGAGTGTGGATTTCATTGGCAGAAGGTGGATTTCTGGGGCACCGGTCATTGTTGCGTTGCTGTAGTCCAGCTTCGAGAGGACAAGGGATTGGATTACGGTCTTCAGGGTCTTTTTGGTGTGTTTTAGTGTGTAGAAGGCACTTTTTGCAGAGGCGTTGATATGTTCTTTCATGTTCAGGCTTTTGTTGGGAGGAATCCCAAGAGATTTGACATAGTTGGATAGAGATAATTTACAGTTGAGTACAGTTAAACTGTTGAGCCAGTTGTGGATAGGGTGGGGATTTGTTTTTGGCTGGAAATGGAGGAGTTCAGTTTTTGGGGGGTTTAGTTTTAGGTGGTTGTTATTGAGCCAGGTGTGTATCAAGGAGAGAATGTTGTTGAGGTGTTGGATGTCTTTAAGTGAAGTGATTTTGATATCGATTTGGGTGTCATCTGCATAAAGATGGTTAGCGATTCTGGCTTGTTTCAGGATTAGTGCAAGGGGTTCCATGTAGAGGTTGAAGAGGCCAGGGGATAGGATTGAGCCTTGGTGGACTCCTTGGTTGACTAATGTTGCTGTTGATGTGGACTTATTTAGTTTGATTAGGTTAGATTTTTCATTCAGGTATGATGAGAACCATTGAAGGAGTGTACCGCTGATGCCAGCGCGTTGCGAGAGGGTGTTAAGAAGAATGTTGAGGGGTCCAAGGGGATTAAGAGACAGGCATCCCCCTCTTCAAGGGATCTGTATAGGTCATCAGTGATGTTCAGGATTGCAGTCTCTGTACTGCAGCCTTCCCTAACTCCTGATTGGAATGTGTCATGTAAGTTGAATTTGTCTATGTGGTTGTTTAATTGCTAGAGCACACATTTTTCCACGGTTTTAGAAAGTAGGGAGAGGTTGATAATAGGCCTATAATTATTGAGGTCATTGGGGTCAGCATCAGGCTTCTTAATGAGGGGGTTATTTGGTCAAGTTTGAGAGAGGCAGGCTTGGAGCCGCTGGATAGGGAGGAGTTGATGATATTAGTCCAGTTTGGAGTGATGTTTGACAACAGAGGAGGGGAGAGGGTCAGAGAGGTGGGAGGTCGGATTCATGCATGACAGTATTTCACAGACTTCCTTTTCAGATATATTTTCAAATTCAGACCAGGTTGCGTTGTTTTTTGGATGAGGGTGATTGATGGTGGAGTTCTGGTATCCTGAGGGAGTGGAATTGTGGAGATCATCATCAGTAGGTGGGGGGAAACCAGGGGCCATCATTGGGGCCGGGGTCATCTTTAATTGGAGGAAAAAAGGGGAGGGGTACAGTGAGAGTTCAATGTTTGTTATTTTATCTGAGAAGAATTTGGCAAACTCTTCACAGCATTTGGTGGAGCCGTCTTTAGGATGTTGAGGGATGGAGCCGGTTTGGTTTTTGATGATCTTGAAAATGTCTTTTGGATGGTTTCTGGACTGGTCCAGTTGGGTTCTGAAAAATGCCAATTTTTGTCTATAGATGTGCCTTTTATATTTAAGGCGCTTTGTTTGGAGGAGAGAGAGAGATGGGCTAGAGAAGGTTGATTTCTCCAGTTTCTTTCCGTCATTCTGAGTTGTCACCGCTCATTGTTAAGGTCTGTGTTGAACTATGATCTGGAGGGGGCACTACTTGATTTTTTGAGTTTTAAGAGGGCGATGGTGTCAAGAAGTTCTGTTATTTTTCTGTTGTAGTGGGAGGTGAGTTCATTGGTGGTAGTCAGTTTGGGTGGGGGAGTCATTTGGGAGCTAATTAGGGATTCTAACTCTGAATGCTGAGTGCTTCAGCAGGTGAGTCTGGGTACAGAGCTTGGGTTGTTTGATGTTGAGGTGGAAAAGAATTAGGTGATGGTCAGACCAGTCGATGGGAAGGATGGAGTGGAGGGATATGGTATAGTGGTTGGAGATGATAGCGTCTAGGGTGGCACCTTTGTTGTGGGTTTGCTTTTTACAGTGTTGAGTGAGACCTTTCAATTCCAGGAGGGAGTCTAGTGCTTGCACTGCAGTGTCATCGGCATCATTCAGGTGTAAGTTTAGCTCTCCAAGAACAATGTTCGTGGAGTCTTTCAAGGAGTTTAATGTTATAATGTTATAAGGTCCGTTAGTTCTTCAAGGAATTGAAGTTTTTCACCAGGAGGGTGCTAGTTGGTGTGGAATGTCAAGGGTTTGGGCCTTTGGAAGGAAGGGTGACTCCTAGGTTTTCGAAGGTTGAGTATACGATTGTGTGGATGGGTGTGAGGTGGAGGTCATTATGTTGTATGATCGCTAGTACACCACTAGAACAATCTTTGTAGTCGTGAAGAATGATTGAGAAACCTGGTGGGGTGAGGAGATCCATGATGGCTGATGAGTGAGGTTTAGCCAGGTTTCTCTCAGAAAGCATAGGTCAATTTTATGAAGTAGGATAGTTTCCGTTATTTCAGTGGCATGCTTTGCTGCTGACCAACAGTTTAGTAGTAAGCAATTTAAAATGGTTGCCATTTTCGATTCGGATTGGGTGAGGTGGATGGAGGTGAGTTGGGCTGGTGGCCTGGGAGGGCGACTGGAGTGAGGGATCCTGCTCGTACTGAGGATGACTTGGATTTTGGGGTAGGAGGATTGGCTGGTGGCAGAGGCGTAAGAGTTGATCAAGGCTTCCATTTAAGTTTGTAACATTTCAGGTGTAGCACTTCTGGGTTTGAGATGGTACTGTTTGAGAGGGATGGTTGACCAGGAAGTAGGGTATGAGGTGTCCGAGGGTGCGTTTGTGGTAGCAAAACCAAAGGGGATGATGGACGGACCCCCAGTCAACTGATCTGGGTTTAATCCATCATCATTCTTTAGCTCACTCCGACACCCCAGCGTTTGTGGTAGACAAGTCAGGCAGCAAGCTGGGGTTGGAATTGAGGTCTTTACGTAAGGAGGTGGTATTGTCCAGTATGGTGTTGATGATAAGTTCCAGGCGGTGATTGTGGAAATCATTTGGGCTGTGGTAGGTTCAGATGGAGAGGGTGGGGTAGATTGGTGGTCGTTGTAAGCTAGAGTGGGGGTTGAGGATGGGTCTAGTCTGCTGTTGTGGGAGAGAGAATAATGTGTGATTGCTTTGGGTGATTGTGTAGGAGATATGTGACTTAATGGGGGAAGGGGGATTGTGCAACGTGATGCAGTATTTAGGGAGAGTGAGGGGTGAGGTGGGGGTTGGCACGAGGGATTTGAGGGAAAATGGGTTTGGCTGCGTGGGGAGAAGGAGAGAGGGAAGGCTCTGCCCTGATAGGGGGGGGGTAGTGGCTTTGATGATAGAGGATAGGGTGGTGAGGAGGTGGGGAAGTGACAGTCAAAAATTGAAAGATTGTGTTCTGTGGCTTGAATAAGGATGCTTCCATTTCTGTAAATGGTTATGAACAGATCACCACCTAACTTTAGTAATAGGGATATGGTGAGTTTGGATCCATATGGGATGCTGATGGCATTGATTACATGTAGGTTCTGTCGGAAATTTGCTCCCCATTTGACAGGTTTTTTAGTGTAGAAAATGAGGTCTGTTATGAGACCTCCATGTGTTGCACTGTGGTAGATGTTTGATTTTTGTGTTTCAGGGGAGTTCTTTGAGGAGCTTGTGTTTGTAGTCTTTCGCTGCATGTTTGGAGAGATTTGACGGAAATTTAATACGGAAGGAATTGGGACCATGTTTTTCCAAGGGATGGCTGTGTGAGGCCATGATAGGGTGTAAAGAGTGTAATGAGTCACCGAGAAGTGGGGTTGGCGGGGGGGGGGGGTTCTAGATATGATTAGGGTATAGATCCCTTTAGGTTTGCCTGATAACCATAGGTGGTGTTGGGGCTGAACGGTGGTTGGAGTACTGGGTTGGGGTTTAGGAGAGCAGAGGGATACATGTTATATTATGGCAAGGTATGGGGGGGGGGTAGTGGCTACTTCTTGAGAGGAGTAGAGTACCAGTGGCAGAAGTATATGGAGGGGAGTTCGACAGGATGATCTAGCAGGATCCCTGGGAGTCAGAGGGGGCCTTGAGCACCGATAGGGTCCTTAACGGTCCTGGAATTTGGGCGCAAGGGGGTGTTGATGGAATTTATTGGTCAGTCTGTGCAGAATCCTTTGTAGTCGAGGGCAGACAGGTGTCTGGTGCTTATGGAAGTTCTAGTTGATCAGTAGAGAGAGGATTCCATAGTAAGCTTTGCAGCACATGCGTTTTTGGGCGTTGTGTTAGCCATACATATAAAACAAAGTGAAAAATTGCCAGCTGAAGTTAGTGGATATCACATGGCTTTTTGGATAATGGCTATTCATATAAACAGAAACAAGGCATATAGTGGTCAAATAAACAGAATAAGTAAAATATCAATATAAACATAAACCAGTAAACATCAATAGAGACAAGCTATCTAATGTACACGTAAAATAAAATAGGCAAAATGTCGATATAAGCATAAACCTGTGTACATCAATAGCTATTAGCAAACAGTTTCAGATTCATCTGTAGATGGCTCAAACTACTTTAGAAGATTGCAATTGCTGTGTCGGATAGATTGATCTTCTGGCCCGAAGGCCTGGGCATCGGTCGTCCGACATGGAGGCTGGCACGTCGGGATGCTAGTAGCAACCGCAGTGGATTGCAGAGGATCCTAACAAACCTGATCAACATGGAAATGCCAGAGACAACCAGTACACATTACCAGGCACCATGTTATTGTCTTGAGGTGTTCATATACTTCTTCTTTCAGTCCTGCACCAGAAAAACCAAATCTACTCCTTCATCCAAGGGTGGCCATCTTTGCAGTTCTTATCCCTGAAATGCAGTCTCCATTTACCCATTCTCCAGAGCGGCAAGACCTACCTCTAGATAAAAAAGACATGCGATTAACCTGTTGCATATAAGCCCTGACGTGTGCAAAGGTAATAAAGCGGTGCTATGCAAAACACCAAAATAAATAAACAGTCTGGTTTACAAAATTACATTTTGCTCTATTTCTGTTACTGTTGAGTACATTGACCTCTCTCTCTCTCTCCGCTCAGAGCTGTTGGGATGGGGTATGGTGGAAGTGGGCAATTGCCCAGGGCCCTCACCTTTCAAAGGGACCCGAGGTTAAGTGATTGCAACATTCTCTCTACCACTCTCTGCCTGCCTTTACCTCAGAACTCCCTCTTCACCAATCTATGCCACCACTCTCCCTGTTTACTCCTTCTGCCTTCATCTCATTGCTCTGTTTCCATCTTGCCTCCTTGTATCTTTCCTTCATCTCCTTCACCACTCTCTCAACCACATCTCTTTTGACCTCACCTCTCTCTTTTTGGATCTCTCTTTACCACATCTCTCTATCTCTCACTCACCTTCTCTCTCGCTCACCACTCTCTACCTCTTTTCAATTCCCTCTCTACTTCACATCTCTCACTACCTCATCTCTACCCTTTTCATTCTCTCTCTTGCTACCAAACTTATCAAATTACCTCTCCGTTAATTTGTTTCCTTACCTTCCCTTTCCTCCTCTCTTTGTACCTCTGATGCCTCTACCATACCTCTCTTACTACCTTACTCCTTTCACATTACCTCCCTATCACTACCTCCTCTTCATTCTCTCTATCATTACATCTCTCTCTGTCTGTCTTTTTTTCTCTCATCATTCTCTGTACTTTTTCTCTATTTCAACACACCCTCTTTACCCCGCTTCTGTCTACCTCTCTCTTGATCTTTCTCTACCTCACTTCATCTCTCTATCTCTCCATTCTTACTTTACCTCTCCCTCTCTACCTCTTAATCACAGTAACATCTTTCTACCACACTTCTGTTTCTCTACTTCTATTTCACATTTATTCTCTCCCCAGCTCACCTTTCTTCATAATTTTCACCCCTCAAATCTTACCTTTCTTGTCGACATTCTTACCTTGCATCTCTCTATGCTTCGTTCACCTGTTTACCTCTGCCTCTCTCTACCTGTATCTCTTTTTAACTTACCTCTCTTTTTTACCCTATCTCTTTGTACCTCACACCTAGTGTATACCACCCCTCTTCCTCTAAGTTCCCTTCTTCCCATCTCTAGCGCTCTTCCTTTAATTATCTCACGGTAAAGCCTGTACTTATCTCTCTAGCTTTCCTTCTTTACATGCATGTTTCACATTCTTCCTCTTTGTTTTTTTCTTTCTAGCTATTTCACCATGTCCTTATGTCTCTCCTGACCTCACTTATCTCTCTACCTCAACTCTATCTTTACCTTCCATCTCACTCTACTTCGCCTCTCTCACAAAATCACGTTCTTTACACCTCTGTCCTTTTCGTGTCTCCTGCATCTTCACCTTTTCTCTTGTTCAGCAGAGCTAGAGGTTACAGTTTACATATAGAACAATTGTTGGCAAAGCCAATAGGTCTTGCCTATGCAAGAGCTATTGGCTTTGCCAATATGTTTTAGCAATTACATACACCAGAGTTGTTGCTGTTAAGCATGGCTAAAAGTTAGTGGGGTAGAGTGGCTTGGAGTGGAGTGGAGTAAAGTGGAGTAGAGTGCAGTGCAGTGTTATGGAGTGGCATGGAGTGGCATACAGTAGAGTTGTTTGCCATGGAGAGGAGGGGAGTGTCATGGAGTAGAATACAGTGTTGTGGAGTGTCATGGAGGGAGTAGAGTGTGGTAGAGTGGAAGGGCGTAGAGCTGAGTGTCGAAGAGTGGAATAGAGTGTCAGAGTTGAGTAGAGTATCGAGGAGTGGAGTGGCATAGAGTGTCTTAGAGTGGTGTAGAGCAGAGTGGATAGGCGTAGATGGTGTTGTGTAGGTTGTAGTAGAGTATTGTAGAGTGTGCGTAGAGCGGAGTAGATTGTCTTAGAATGGAGTAGCATAGAGTGGAGTACAGTGTTGTAGAGTTGAGTGGAGTGGCATAGAGCGGAGTAGAGTGGAGTAGTGTTTCATAAAATAGAGTGGAGTAAAGTGGCATGGAGTGGCATAGAGGGAGTTGCGTAGAGTGTTGTAGACTGGAGTAGTGTCGTAAAATGGCATAGAGTGGAGTAAAGTGCTGTAGAGTGGAGTGGCATAGGGTGGAATAGAGTGTCTGTGTAAACAGAGTCTAATGGTGTAGAGCATCATAGAGTGGAGTATCATGGAGTGGAGCATCAGAGAGTGGAGTAGAGTGGCCTAGGGTGAAGTGGCATAAAGTACAGTGGTGCAAAGTAGATTGGCGTAGAGTGCAGTGGCGTAGAGTGCATTGGTTTTGAGTAAAGTGGTGTAGAGTGTATTGGTGTAGAGTGTAGTGAGGCATAGAGTAGAGATGTGCAGAGTAGGTTGCAGTGGCGTAGAGTAGAGTGAAGTGGCATAGAGTGGAGTGATGCAGGGTGGAGTGGAGTAGTGCAGGGTAGAGTGCAGAGGTGTAGAGTAGAGTGGCATTGAGTAGAGTGGTGTAGCGTGCAGTGGTATACAGTACAGTGGAGTGGTGCAGTGTAGAGTGCAGGGGCATAGAGTGGTGGGCTGTAGAGTGCAGGGGCATAGAATAGTGCAGAGTAGAGTGGTGTAGAAAGCAGTGACATAGAGTACAGTGGTGCAGAATAGAATAGAGTGGCATAGAGTGCAGGGACGTAGAGTGCAATGGTGTAGAGTGACATAGTGTGCAGTGACATAGGGTAGAATGTAGTCGAGTATAGTGATGTAAAGTGCAGTGGTACAAAGTAATTGGCATATGTGCAGTGGCGTAGGGTACATTGGTTTTGGGTAAAGTGGTTTAGAGTACAGTGGCTTAGCGTAGACTGCAGAGGCATAGAGTGGGGCACTGTAGAGTGCAGTGTCGTAGAGTGCAGTGTCTTAGAGTGCAGTGGCGTAGAGTAGATTGTTTCAGAGTGCAGTGGATTGGTGCAGGGTAAAGTATATTGGGGCAAGATAGAATGCAGTGGCATAGAGTAGTGGTGTATAGTAGAGTGGTGCAGCTTTGATTGCAGTGGCTTGGAGTAGAGTGGAGCGCCGCAGAGTGGAGTACAGTGGCGTAGAGTGCAGTGGCATAGAGTACATTGTTTCAGAGTCGAATGAAGTGTAGAGTGGAGTGGTGTAGGGTAGAGTGTAGTGTATCGAGTAGTGGTGTAGAATGCATTGTTGTAGAATGCAGTGTTGCAGAGTGTAGTGGAGTGGTACAGAGTGTAGTAGAGTGGCGTAATGTGCAGTGGCATAGAGTGCAGTGGCTAAAACTATATTGTTTCAGAGTAGAGTGAAATGGCGTAGAGTGCAGTGGTGCAGGTAAGAGTGGAGTGGCATAGAGTAGTGGCATGGAGTGTTTTGGCATAGAGTGCAGTGTTGCAGAGTGGCGTGGTGCAGGGCGGATTGGTGCACAGTGGAGTGGCCTAGACTGGAGTGGTGTAAAATGCAGGGGTGAAGAGTGCAGTGGTGCATAGTAGAGTGCACTGGCATAGAGTAGAGTGGTGTAGAGTAGAACAGAGAGGCATAGAGTGAAGTGGCATAGATTACAGTGTCATAGAGTTCAGTGGTGCACAGTAGATTAGAGTGTCGTAGAGTGTAGTGGCATAGAGTGCATTGGCTTAGAGTGCAGTAGGAAGGTGTAGTGTGGCACAGAGTCGAGGTGCAGTGGCATAGAGTAAAGTGGTGCAGAGTAGAGTGGAAAAGAGTAGCATGGCATATAGTTCAGTAGCAGAGAGAGCAGTGCTGCAGAGTAGAGTGCCATGGAGTTCAGTTTTGTAGAGCAGAGTGGAGTGAAGTGGCATAGAGTGGTGCAGAGTAAAGTGACAGAGTTCAATGGTGTGGCGTAGAGTAGAGTGGCGTACAGTGCAGTGGTGCAGAGTAGACTGGCACAGAGAGCAGTGGCATAGAGTGTATTGGTTCTGAGTAAAGTGGTGTAGAGAGCAATGGTGTCGAGTGCAGCAGTGTAGAATAGAGTGGTGTAGTGTTGGAGTGGCGTAGAGTGGAATAGAGTGATATAGACTGCGGTGGCACAGAGTAGATTGTTTCAAAGTAGAGTAAAGTGGCTTAGAAGGCGGTGATATAGAGTAAAGTGTTGTAGAGTACAGTTGTGCAGAATAGAGTGGCTTAGAGTGGATTGGTGTAGAGTACAGTGGTGTAGAGTCAAGCGATGCAGAGTAGAGTGGCGTAGGGTTCAGTGGTGGAGAGTGCAGTGTTGCAGAGTAAAGTAAAATAGAGTGAAGTGGCATAGAGTGGAGGTGTGCAGAGGAGAGTGGAGAAGTGCAGGGTAGAGCGCAGTGGCATAGAGTGAAGTGATGCACAGTAGAGTGGCGTAGAGTGCATTGGCGTAGAGTAGAGTGGTGCAGAGTAAAGTGCAGTGGGTTGAGTGCAGTAAAGTGGCATTGCGTTGAGTGATGCAGAGTGGAGAGCAGTGGCATAGAGTGCAGTCGTGAAGAGTAGAGTGTCCGAGTGTAGTGTCGTAGAGTGTACTGGCATAGAGTGTACTGGCATAGAGTGCACTGGCATAGAGAGCAGTGGCATAAAGTGCAGTGGCATAGAGTGCAGTGGTATAGAGTGCACTGGTGTACAGTGTTGCAGAGTAGAGTGGTGCACAGAGCAGTGACGTAGAGTACAGTGGTGCAGAGTAGAATAGAGTGGCGTACAGTGCAGTGGCATAGATCGCAATGGTGTATAGTGACTTAGCGTGCAGTGCTGTAGAGTGCATTGGCATAGAGTAGAATGTTGTAGAGTATAGTGGTGTAAAGTGCAGTGCTGCAAAAGTAGGAGGCATAGGGTGCATTGGTTTTGAGTAAAGTGTAGAGTAAATTGGCGTAGAGTGCAGTGATTTAGAGTAGACTGGTGTAGCATAGAGTGGAGTGGCTCAGAGTGGAGTAGAGTGCAGTGGCATAGAATGCAGTGGTGTAGAGTAGATTGCTTCAGAGTAGAGTGAAGTGCATAGAGAGGATTCGTGGTGTAGGGTGCATTGGCATAGAGTGGAGCGGCGTAGAGTGGAGCAGTGCAGAGTGGAGCGGTGCAGAGTGGAGTGGCCCGTACTGGAGTGGTGTAGAGTGCAGTCGAGAAGAGTACAGTGGTGCATAGTAGAGTGGGGTACAGTGCACTGGCATAGAGTATTGTGGTGCAGAGTAGATTAGAGTGGCGTAGAGTGCAGTGGCATAGAGTACATTGTTTCAGAGTCGAATGAAGTGTAGAGTGGAGTGGTGTAGGGTAGAGTGTAGTGTATCGAGTAGTGGTGTAGAATGCATTGTTGTAGAATGCAGTGTTGCAGAGTGTAGTGGAGTGGTACAGAGTGTAGTAGAGTGGCGTAATGTGCAGTGGCATAGAGTGCAGTGGCTAAAACTATATTGTTTCAGAGTAGAGTGAAATGGCGTAGAGTGCAGTGGTGCAGGTAAGAGTGGAGTGGCATAGAGTAGTGGCATGGAGTGTTTTGGCATAGAGTGCAGTGTTGCAGAGTGGCGTGGTGCAGGGCGGATTGGTGCACAGTGGAGTGGCCTAGACTGGAGTGGTGTAAAATGCAGGGGTGAAGAGTGCAGTGGTGCATAGTAGAGTGCACTGGCATAGAGTAGAGTGGTGTAGAGTAGAACAGAGAGGCATAGAGTGAAGTGGCATAGATTACAGTGTCATAGAGTGCAGTGGTGCACAGTAGATTAGAGTGTCGTAGAGTGTAGTGGCATAGAGTGCATTGGCTTAGAGTGCAGTAGGAAGGTGTAGTGTGGCACAGAGTCGAGTGCAGTGGCATAGAGTAAAGTGGTGCAGAGTAGAGTGGAAAAGAGTAGCATGGCATATAGTTCAGTAGCAGAGAGAGCAGTGCTGCAGAGTAGAGTGCCATGGAGTTCAGTTTTGTAGAGCAGAGTGGAGTGAAGTGGCATAGAGTGGTGCAGAGTAAAGTGACAGAGTTCAATGGTGTGGCGTAGAGTAGAGTGGCGTACAGTGCAGTGGCGCAGAGTAGAGTGGCACAGAGAGCAGTGGCATAGAGTGTATTGGTTCTGAGTAAAGTGGTGTAGAGAGCAATGGTGTCGAGTGCAGCAGTGTAGAATAGAGTGGTGTAGTGTTGGAGTGGCGTAGAGTGGAATAGAGTGATATAGACTGCGGTGGCACAGAGTAGATTGTTTCAAAGTAGAGTAAAGTGGCTTAGAAGGCGGTGATATAGAGTAAAGTGTTGTAGAGTACAGTTGTGCAGAATAGAGTGGCTTAGAGTGGATTGGTGTAGAGTACAGTGGTGTAGAGTCAAGCGATGCAGAGTAGAGTGGCGTAGGGTTCAGTGGTGGAGAGTGCAGTGTTGCAGAGTAAAGTAAAATAGAGTGAAGTGGCATAGAGTGGAGGTGTGCAGAGGAGAGTGGAGAAGTGCAGGGTAGAGCGCAGTGGCATAGAGTGAAGTGATGCACAGTAGAGTGGCGTAGAGTGCATTGGCGTAGAGTAGAGTGGTGCAGAGTAAAGTGCAGTGGGTTGAGTGCAGTAAAGTGGCATTGCGTTGAGTGATGCAGAGTGGAGAGCAGTGGCATAGAGTGCAGTCGTGAAGAGTAGAGTGTCCGAGTGTAGTGTCGTAGAGTGTACTGGCATAGAGTGCACTGGCATAGAGAGCAGTGGCATAAAGTGCAGTGGCATAAAGTGCAGTGTCATAGAGTGCAGTGGTATAGAGTGCACTGGTGTACAGTGTTGCAGAGTAGAGTGGTGCACAGAGCAGTGACGTAGAGTACAGTGGTGCAGAGTAGAATAGAGTGGCGTACAGTGCAGTGGCATAGATCGCAATGGTGTATAGTGACTTAGCGTGCAGTGCTGTAGAGTGCATTGGCATAGAGTAGAATGTTGTAGAGTATAGTGGTGTAAAGTGCAGTGCTGCAAAGTAGGAGGCATAGGTGCATGGCATAGGGTGCATTGGTTTTGAGTAAAGTGTAGAGTAAATTGGCGTAGAGTGCAGTGATTTAGAGTAGACTGGTGTAGCATAGAGTGGAGTGGCTCAGAGTGGAGTAGAGTGCAGTGGCATAGAATGCAGTGGTGTAGAGTAGATTGCTTCAGAGTAGAGTGAAGTGCATAGAGAGGATTCGTGGTGTAGGGTGCATTGGCATAGAGTGGAGCGGCGTAGAGTGGAGCAGTGCAGAGTGGAGCGGTGCAGAGTGGAGTGGCCCGTACTGGAGTGGTGTAGAGTGCAGTCGAGAAGAGTACAGTGGTGCATAGTAGAGTGGGGTACAGTGCACTGGCATAGAGTATTGTGGTGCAGAGTAGATTAGAGTGGTGTAGAGTGTAGTGGCGTACAGTGCAGTAGAGTGGTGCAGAGTAGAGTGCAGTGGCATAGAGTAAAGTGGCACAGAGTAGAGGGGCATAGAGTTCAGTGGTAGAGAGTGCAGTGCTGCAGAGTAGAGTGTCGTAGAGTGCCATGGTGTAGAGTAGATTGGGGCAGAGTGCATTGGAGTGGAGTGTAGTGGTTTAGAGTGGTGCAGATTAAAGTGACGTAGGGTGCAATGGTGTAGAGTAGAGTGGGGTAGAGTATAGTGGCGTACAGTGCTGTGGTGCAGAGTAGATTGGCAGAGTGCAGTGGCATAGAGTGTATTGGTTTCGAGTAAAGTGGGGTAGTGTGCATTGGTGTAGAGTGCAGTGGTGTAGAATAGAGTGGTGTAGTGTAGTTTAGAGTGGAGTGGCACAGAGTGGAATAGAGTGGCGTCGGCAGGAGTGGCATAAAGTAGATGGTTTCAGAGTAGAGTGACATGGCATATGCAATGAGTAGAGTGTCATAGAGTGCCGCAGAGTGCAGTGGTGCACAGTAGTTTAGAGTTGTTTAGAGTGGACTGGCGTAGAGTGCAGTGGTGTAGAGTGGAGAGATGCAGAGTAGAGTGGCATAGCGTTTAGTGGTATAGAGTGCAGTGGTATAGAGTACAGTGGCATATAAAGAGTGGCAGAGAGGGCAATCTTGCAGAGTATACTGTCGTAGAGTGCAGTGGTGTATAGTAGAGTGGCGTGGAGTGCATTGGTGTGGAGTGCAGTGGTGCAGAGTAGAGTGACGTAGAGTACTGTGATGCAGAGTAGAATAGGGTCATGTAGAGTGCAGTGAAAGAGTACAATGGCGTAGAGTGCAGTGGTGCAGAGTAGATTGGCATAAAGTGCATTGGTTTTGAGTAAAGTGATGTAGAGTATATTGGCATAGAGTGCAGAGGCGTAGAGTGGTGCAGAGTAGAGTGCAGTGGTGTAGAGTAGATTGTTTCAGAGTAGAGTGCTGTTGTGCAAAGCAGATTAGAGTGGTGTAGAGGGGATTGGCATATGGGGGAGTGGCATACAGTGGATTGGCAGAGAGTGCATTGGCAGAGAGTGCAGTGGCAGAGAGTGCAGTGTTGTAGAGTTGGGTGGCATACCGTGGAGTGGTGTGGAATGGTGTAGAGTGCAGTGGCGAAGAGTGCAGTGGGGCATAGTAGAGTAGTGTGGTGTAGAGTGCTTTGATATAGAGTAGAGTGGAGTGGAGTGGTGTGGTGTAGAGTAGAGTAGAGTGGTGCAGATAAGAGTGCAGTGACTCAGTGTGGAGTGGAGTGGAACGGAGCGGTGTAGTGTGGGGTGGTGCAGTGGCATGGAGTGGTGCAGAGTAGAGTGGAGTGGGGTAACATGGCATGCATGGGAAGGTAGTGTACTACGATTACAGACAACACATCTTCAACTCAAATGACCATTACATTTGCACTCACATACATACAGTTTTACTGATAAAAGTATCCAGCGCACAAACGATAATTTGTGGAACAATAATGTATGGAAATGCCATCACCCAATGTATTGATTTAATCGTCAGCACAGTTCATTTACAGACATTTAAATTTTGTTGTGTGCTAGAAAAACCCATAACATCAGCAGACCCCAAGTAGCCAACATGATTGTCACATAGATCCTCTTACCGTGAAGTCAGAGAAAGAAAAATAAACACCAAGCTCCCTGGAAGACACAGCTTGACATTTTACCTCCGTCTTTGAATGTACAGCTAATATGACAAGATAAGAACAAGATTTAAAGGCCTGTTTACAGAAAGTGAGTTTGTGGAAGAATACAGTAAACAAGTTTTGGGCAACGGGAGGGATGAACTCGGGGCTGGACAGCCTAAAGCACATAAAGCCAGCAAATAGAAAGCCAGGAAATGTGAGTTACAAACCACAAAGTCAATGGTAATCAGCGGGCGGAATGCATTCCTTGGTCAACTTTCTGAATGTCCCTAATATGTCTTTAGCAAACTAGACAACTGCGACATAAAAAGGAGAGGCGGGACAGAGGAGGGGAATAGGATTAAGGAGAAAATATCAGTTTTCACTTGCTGGAATAGTTAAATTCCTTGTTCTGGAGGTTTGCTTTTTCACTGTTGCAGCAAAAATGCAAAATGTGTAGGGGGATTTATTTGTGATTATGAATATCTAGAATTCAAAGCTGCAATTTCAAGTGGTATGTGCATACGTGCTATTTTAATATGCACCAGTCTACTAAACATTAAAAAAATCACCTTTACCATGTGTTACCTACTATTGGTTGGCAGGCGCCTGGTAGTTTGAGTTTTGATCTTTGTTTTTTGTGATGCTGTTTCTGAAACATTCACATTCAATCCAACATTGTTTAACATCCCTGGACTGGAATTAGCTAACAATGGGTAATAAATTCACATTTGTTCTGGGTAAGGCATTGTCTTGCCTGGGGCCCCAGAAATCCTTACAATGGAACTCAGCTTTTCATGGATGGCACACAGGACATGAGCTGTGGGTATTGCCTGACAGCTGCCCTCCTACAGAGTGAGTTGGGTGACACAGAATCATGATAAAGCTCAACAGGAGGAAATCAAGATGTACTGGTCTAAGGTGTTTAGGTACACAACAGGGATTTACGAGGGCTGGAGTATAGATTTTTTTAAATTGTGGTGAAGTTCCTAAATAAATACCTTTAACATAATTCCTAAAATTAATGAAGTTGAGGGAAGCTGCCATCTGACGTCTGAGGTATAACCTGATGCTGGTTGCTGTAGCTTTTTCTATTTAAGACTTTCCAGGCATAACATGATTTTAGTTCACAAAGATCATGTGCTCCCAAAATGCAAATTTTCTAAATGTCTTTCCAAGGTGGCTTTGTTTGCTATTGTAGGTCTTTTGTATGGTGTCATGGGGAAATTTAGCTAGTTCTTTTGAAATAGTGGAATGTATGATTGATGGTATTGGTGAAGATATACTATGATAGTTATATTTGGGATGTAGTTTCCATAGGAAGAACGTTTTTTTTGTTTTACCAATAGCTTTGGCATCGTTTGATGAATCGTCGTGAAATTTTCAAAACTAGTTTGACGCTCACTTCAGCTGCTGTCCTGAAAGGTTCGGGGTGATCTGTCAAGCAGGACCTGAGAAAAAGGGGGGTCCAAAAACGCGTTTCCCCAATGTTACTTTTCATAGGAACTTTAGACAAGGCTACATACAGCCTGAACTGCTGAACGGAATTACACCAAATTTGGCAGAAAGGTAGCTGTTGGTCCAGAAAGGGAACTTTTTGTAAATTGGTGTAAATCCATTTAGTAGGTGCGGAGAAATTTAAATACATTTCCAGTTGTATATCTGGGGAAGCAGAGGATCCGCGACCCCTCCCTCTCTCGTGCTGAGATCTGATTGGCCAGCACTTCAAACTAGGAAGTGTTGGCAGCCATTTTGTCACTCAGTTGAACTGAGTCACAGGAAAAAACTTTAAAAAAAAGAAAAGGGGGCACAGTAGAAACACCCTGACCCCTAGGTCTCTTGGGGTGGGGGGTCTTCAGGGACCCCAGGGTCAAAAAAGCATTTTCACGCTGGATCTGAGACTCCTGCCGAAAATGGTTTAAAAAAAAAAAAAACGAACCACGATCTCCTGCGCTTCGTTATTAATCAGCCCCCAGATGGGCAAGGTCCCAGGGGGCCGATTAATAACCCCTCCTGGGGCTTACTAATTCCCCGGGGACCACCACCTCCAAGGGGCGTCATTTTGTATGGCCTCTCCTGCTGCCCCGGGGACCACCACCTCCCCGGGGTTCATATATTTATAAATGGGTGGCCTCTTGGACCCCCCAGCCATGGGAATGCCACCTCCCTGGGGCTTTATGTGTAAAGAAAGTGGGAGGGGCTCGCGGACACCCCCGGGACATAGCTGTTTGCAATGGCTTGGCGGGAGCTTTACTGCTCCCGCCAAGCCATAGCAAACTGTGCTCCTCTTTGAGCAAAGCGGAGCACAATTGCTTTGACACAGAGCAGCTTCCTCTATGTCAAAGCAGTGCCAGCTCTCGCAGAAGATGGGGAGCTGACAGGGACCATGGGGGCCCTGAGGCTCCCCTGCGATCCCCCACACTAGAAAGTGGGTGCCTTGGGTGGGACCAGGGCACCCACACTACAGGCCGGGCCCTGCGGAATGGGGTGCCTGTGGCCAAAATTTGCCCAGGAGGGGGGCCACGCGGCACCTGTCCCATTTTTTTTTTTTTTTTTTTAAAGGCCAGGCCCCTAGGGGATGGAGTCCACAGGGCCGAAATCGGCCCGGGAATGGGGCAACTCGGCCCCCTCCCTTTTAAAAAACTATTTATAAAGAAAAGGCCGGGGGATGGGGTTCCCGGGGCCGAAATCAGCCCAGGGAAGGGGGGGCCACGTGGCCCCATCCCCTAATAATTTTAAAAAAAAAGAATTTTAAAAAAGAGCCCCACCCTCTTACAGCACCATTCTGCAAATGCGCATCCTGGCGCACAATAGTTTGGGAGATGAAGTTCATTTGGCTGCAGAGGGTCCTTGGGGACCAACAAGCCCTCCTGTTACCTCCAGTAAGTGCCACAGAGCGCAATTGCTGAGAGGACTTCAGAGGCCACGCCCCCTTTCTCCATCACTCTGCAAATGTGCCTCCTGGAGCACTGCTGGTTGGGAATTAAGTCCTCCTGGAAGCTAAGGGTTTTTGAGGGCCGAAGCCCTCCTGTTACCTCAAGTAAGTCCTACACAGCAGGATTTCTGAGAGCTAGTTGGAGGGCCTTCCCCTTTCTCCACCACTTTGCAAACGTGATTACCAATTAAAAAACATAGAAATTCACTTAAAAATCAAAGGTTACTGGGACGTCATATTAGGAAACAGAATTTAAACCTTCGAAATTGACTGAAAAAAACAAAGGTTACAGGGACGTTATAGTAAGGAAATAGAAATTAAAAAAACCTTAGAAATTCACTGAAAAAAACAAAGGTTACACAGACAGTATAGTTAGGCTTAGATTTCACTCGTATAAAACCAGTGAAATTCGGCAGTTATAGTTACCTGAGCTAAGTTTAACTGGCACCCCTGCAGTGCACTGCTTATGACCTCACATATTATATCACTCATTGTGAGAAGTTGGCCTGGTATATGCTGTCCACTAATTAAAGTGAGCACCTTGCACCAGTCCAAACGACCCCTATGATGTATGAGGTCAAAGATAACCTTTAGAAAGCTATCCTTGTGGTAGCTGTGGAGAGCAGCCTTCAGGCTTAATCTTGAAGGAATGTAAAGCAGCTTGTTTTACCAGAATATCACCTCCTATATTGACTAAATGAAAGGAGAACCACACAGTAGTTATATAAAAATATGTATTTATTAATATAACACTCTCTAGTATCCTCTAGAAGATAGAATACAAAGCACACAATACGAGATCAATAGAACAGTTGTAAGTAGCACAAAACACAGTGGGCTCCAGGGGGAGACCAAACCATATACTAAAATAGTGGTATAACAATCACGACTTGAGTCAAGACACAGTCTAGAACACGTAGAATTGCTGGGACCCCAAGGAACCACCCAAGGTGAGTAGATAGGGACCCCACGGAGGACGGGTGCAGTGTGCTAACACGACCACGGGCTCCGTACAATTCTATGGGGAAGTCGCAGTTACAGTTTTAAAGTTTAAGAACCCTTCTAGGAGGACTTCAAGCAAACCCTTTGGAACTTAAGAGGTTAGAGAGCCACCCCACCCATGGATACCATAGTACCCGAGTTACCTATCCCATAGGAGCCGGGTGCATAGGTCTGGAGTGGTTTCGGAAACCGCCGTCGTTCTCAATGGAGGGCTGGGAAGTACTGCTGCGGTGAAGTTAAAAGGGTCAGGAGGAATCCTAGCCTGGATTCTGGAAGAAAGGAACCTGAAAGTAGAGGGGACAGAGTCTGGGTCACTTCAGAGTGACCAGGGCCTCGGTAGACGAATGCCCACCGATGTCGGGTGATTCAGGTGCGAAGAAGGGATGCTTGACTCTGCAGCCACGAGGACCAGGAGACGTCAAGGACAACCAGGAGCTGGAGGTGAGCTGTCCCACAAAGGATGTCGAGTACTGAGGGGTCGGTGTCCGGCTGGCGCAACAACAAGCCTTGGCAAAAGCAACCCATACAGGAAGGTCAAGCAGGTTACGGTGTGGACCAGCAAGGTCCAGGAGACTCACCAAGCAATGGGGAGTCAGGGCACGTCTGGAGCGACCAGAAAAGCCCAACAGAAATCAAGATGACCCTCAGGGGGACCCACAGGCCAAAGGACCAGGAGTCACGAGGGTACCTCGAACAAGATTGCAAAGTACCAGCCACGGTGCGAGGAGGCCAGAGTTCTTTGGTGCAAATACTGCTCGGGTCAGGACTACAGGGAGTCCAATGCACAAGCTCAGGAATTGCCAACAAGCTTATGCAACTGCAAATGGATGCGGTGCACAGGGGTTCGGGTTATGCAGTCTCCACGAGGGATACTGGCCTCAAACTTACTGAGAGGGCAGATCGACCTCAGGGACCTTCGAAAACCCACCTCCTGTGTTGCTGAAATCTTCGGAGTCCGCAGGAGCTCAGGAGCAGCAGACCGGTCAGTTGCGTTAAGGTGCCTGCAGTTGCAGGAGAGTGACTCCTTCACTCCAAAGGAGATTCTTCAGTTGTCCTTAGTGCACCACAGGTCCTGCACGGAGCCTGTATGGAGCAAGGGCACAGACAAAGATTTGGACGGGGAAGGAGATGAAGTCGGGCCCAGTCGAAGTCCAGAGTGTCCAGACGGTCGAAGGTCAGTGATTTCTTCTTGTAGAATCTTGTCCACGTAAAATCTAAAGTCTTACAGCCAGGTAAGCCCTTTTGTACCCACGGGAAGGGGTTGGACAGATTCGGGGGACCCTCCTAGGGGAGGGTCAGGACAGAGGGGTGTTTACACCCATGTCCTTTTGTCTAGTTTCGCGCCAGAGCAGGAGCCAATGGCTCCCAGAACTGGTTTGAGCTGGACTATGCACAGGGACACCAAATGTGCCCCCAGTGCAGACTTTCAGGCACTCTCAGAGTGCACCCACCCAGCCCCAATACACTAAATCCTGTCTGGGAAGTGGTCACACCTCCCTGTGATAGGATGCCTATTGTGCTGCCTTCCTCTGCTCGAGCTTGGCTCAGCAGCAGGAGGGCAGAAATGTGTCTCTGGTCGACAGCATCCATTTTGTGCTGTCCGGGTCGAGAAGGCTGGCACCGGATAGACCAGTGACCCCACGAAGCTCGCTTCTTAAGGGTGGAATCATACCTCCCACACCGGTTACCGGTGTGGAGGTATGATTCCAAGGTGTTTGATACCAAACACGATATGCTTCTATGCAGCCGTTTTTGAGATAGCATTTACCGTGAGGTTATAATGCACCTCTACCTATATGTCCGGCTGCGTCACAGACAACCTGGGAGAATGGTCTCCGAATGCTGCAGAGGGGCTCTGCTCATGCAGGGGCACCCTCTCACTAAAAACCCAGCACCCTGCCTTCAGGATTGATAAGGCCTGCTATAGGGGTGACTTATAAGTTTTAAGTGTAGTGACCTATAGATATAGTGAACCTATATCTAACGTAAGTGGTGCAAGCACCATCTTACACAGGTTGCAGTAGCAGACCTGTAGTTCCATTTTGCATGGCCTCTCATGGGTGGCATAATACATGCTTCAGCCCATGGGGGGCCTCTGGGGTACCTAGGCCCTGGGTACATGGGTACCATATACTAGGGACTTATAAGGGTACCCCAGTATCCAATCTGGAGTGTACCAAAGTAATGTATGTCAGTTTAAAGGAGAATGCAGATAGACTGGGGTCCTGATTAGCAGGATCCCAGTCAGACTAGTCAAAAACAGTGCAACATCAAGCAAAAAGTGGGGGTAACCATAAGAAGCAGATCCTACTTTCCTACACTCATGACATGGTCAGTGACATCACTGAAGGCATCTCAAATTACATCACTGATGACATCATACACAGAACCACTCCCACACCCACACATCCAATCATACACCCACTCACATACCCATACAACCACTCACACACCCACTCACTCATCCATAGTCACTCACACACCCACTCACTAACCCATACAGCCACCCACACAGCCACTCACTTACCCATACACCAACTCACACAGCCACTCACTCACCCATACAGCCACTCACACAGCCAATCTCACCCATACAGCTATCACACATCCACTTATTCACTGGTTGTGTGGGTGTGTGAGAGAGTGTGTGAGTGGTTATATGGGTCTGTAAATGTGTTTGTTAGTGGTTCAATGGGTCTATGATTGGTTGTGTTAGTATGTGAGTGGGTGTGTAAGTAGCTGTATGGGTCGATGACTGGACTGTGTGAGTGGCTGTGTGGGTCTGTGAGTGAGTGTGAGACTGCCTATATGAGATTGTGAGTGGACCTGTGAGTATTTTATTTATTTTTATTTATTTATTTGAAAGGTTTTATATAGCGCTGGCTCCACCCAGAGGTATCAGAGCGCTTTACATGTCTACAAAAAGGTTATAAGATAAGGAACAGTTATACAGTAGCAGAGCATTCTTATAAAAACAAATTACCTGCATAGGTGTGTGAGTGGGGTGCAAGTGCATGTGAAAGTCTGTAAGTGGGGGCCTGATTCTCAGAACTAACTTACGTCAAAAACGTAAAGTTAGTACTTTTTGGTATTCACAGAATACACTTACTCATTTTGGTATTCACAGAATGAACTTACTCATTTCGGTATTCACAGAAGTTAGTAGTCCTAACTTTAGGACTCCTAAATGCCTTCTGTGAATACCGAAAGTCTTAAAGTTAGGATTTTTCTCAGTTTAGGAGTAGTAAAGTTAGGACTTAACTACTCTTAAACTGAGAAAAATCTAACTTAAGACTTTCGGTATTCACAGAAGGCATTTAGGAGTCCTAAAGTTAGGACTACTAACTTCTGTGAATACCGAAATGAGTAAGTTCATTCTGTGAATACCAAAATGAGTAAGTGTATTCTGTGAATACCAAAAACTACTAACTTTACGTTTTTGACGTAAGTTAGTTCTGTGAATCAGGCCCTGGGTGTGTAAGTGGATGCATGAATCTGTGAGTGGGTGTCTGAGTGCCTGTAAGGCTCTCTGAGTGGATTTGTTAGTACCTGCATGGATATGTGAGTGGATGTATGCGTACCTGCATGGCTCTCTCAATGGATCTGTGACTGCCTGTGTGATTCTGTGAGTGGGTGTGAAAGTGCCTGTTTGGGTCTATGAGTGAGTCTCTGAGTGGTTGTCTGAGTGTGTGAGTGAGTCTCTGAGTGGGTGTGTGAGTGGGTGTATTAGTGTCAGTCTTGGTCTGTGAATGGGTGTGTGAATGATTTTTGTGGGTGTGTGATTTATTTTCTGTGTGGCTCTGTGAGTGGGTCTGTGAGTGCTCTGTGGGCCTGTAAGTGGGTGTAAAAGTGGATGCATGGGTCTGTGAGTAGGCGGGTGAGTACCTGCATGGATATTTGAGTGTCTCTATGAGTGCCTGCATAGGTCTGTGGGTGTGTGAGTGGATGAGTGGGTCTCTGAGTTCCTGTGTGGGTCTGTGAGTGGGTATTTGAGTACCTGTGTGGGTCTGTGAGTGGGTGTGTGACTGCCTGTGGGGGACTCACACTTTTTGACCCCCCCCCTTTTTATCGGTCCCTACTTGATGGATCACTTCAAAAATTGCCATGCAGAACTAGACAAATTGGACCAATTCTTTTGGAAAATTTTGTGAAGATTCATCAAACGGCACCAAAGTTATAAGCAAGTCAAAAAACGCTTTTCCTATGGAAACTAGGTCCTTAGTATAAGTACCTACTGGTAACTGCCAGTAGGTAATACACATATATTTGTGAAAATATTTATATATTGAGCCGGCCTTGGTCAAGATTCCACCCAGGCAAGTCAGATGTACAGATCTGGCCTGGCATGTACCAAATATTTATGTAAGTCCTTTTCCAACAAGGACACACAGGGTAGGGTAGAATGCAGATAACTTTATTGAACACCCCAGTTCAGAATCAACCCGTTTATCTACAACAGAGACTTCATCAAGTAGATAATGGACCTTCCAACTCACACATTCCAGAGTGTGTCGCACAATATTGATTCCCTTCACATGACCACTCTGAGATGTGCCGATATCAAATGATGTGCACACAACTAACTGGAAAATCCTGCAGAGAGCATAGTTTTGACTAATTGTTTGGAGGCTCTACGCACCTGTAGTCCATTCCGTGGTGTGAAACCTCCTCAGGATATGGCATCAGCCTCAAAAGCTTTGTTTGTTTTTAGTGTTGCAGGGGGTAGGTGGTGAGTTGAAGCGCTTCAGGCCACGCTTGGCACAAAGTCCCGCCTCCTCCAAAGCCCCACCCCCTCCGCACACGGTGAACGTTATTCAGAAGTTGGCAGATCTGAGAATATACAAAGCAAAGATTGCGACATTTCCCATTAAAAGAGAGTTATCCAGAGAAAAAGCATACAGATATCAAACTGGCAGTCAGAAAGTAAAAGGCATAGTAAATTTCAATTATTTTCCAAAGAAGTCATCATGTATATATTACCTGATGATGGCCTAAAATCCTAGTCTTATGTTCAGATCACAATTTAGGTTGTCACTGCACTATACAGACAATCCAACAATCAAGCTACATTTTCTGATCCTATAATAACAAGTCATATGCTGCAGTGGTCATCTCCTACAATTTTTTATAGAGATACATTGCCCTATTCGTTATTATTATGAAATAAAAGGGTTAATTTTCTACATGTTACTCAGACTAGCATTCTCAAAGTCAATTCACGTTTATAATAGTAACATTTTCATTTTGAACATGGATTGACGCTAAATGAAGCTCGTGGATTCAAATTCATAAAGATAATCACATTTCAAGCATGTTGAGTGTGTGTATAGATAGGAACTCCATTTTATGCGTTGTGCCTGTGAAAATAGTTGATTTTTGTGTTTGATCTGTGTTTTTGAATTACAGATGTGCAAGCATTTTAAATAGTTAATCTTCCCTGAAGAAGTGCCCACAAGCCTGACATGCACTGGTGGCGGGTAAACAAACAATAGAAATGATATATTATAGTGGGAGACATCCATTACAACGCTGGCATTGCATCGCAATGCCTTTACATCGTGGTCATTACAACGCAAGTCGTTGTGGCTCTCTAACCTAAGGAATAGTATGATTTACTATTCCAACACCTTCCCTACTGTACGTAGACTGGAGTTGGAATAGTAAATCATACTATTCCTAAGTCCAGCGCCCTCCAGCGCAAGTCGTTGTAACGACTTGCGTTGGGATGTATGACGATACCACGCATGCATTACATCGCATGCCATCAGATCGCGGTTTTAACAACGCAAGTCGTTACAACGACTTGCGTTGGAGGGCGCTGGACTTAGGAGTAGTTTAATTTACTATTCCAACTCCAGCCTACGTACAGTAGGGAAGGTGTTGGATAGTAATTTAAACTACTCCTTGTCCTATAGCGCCCTCCAGTGCAAGTCATTGTAACGACTTTCGTTGTAAAAACCGCAATCTAATGGCATGCGATGTAATGCATGCGTTCTAAAGGTTGTTTCCCCTTGCGTTGTAGCGAACGCGATGTAAAATACCGCATTGTGAATGTATGCGATGTAACGTCATACATTCATTATAGTATATCATGAAAATTGATGAATATACCATGTAATAGTAGGGTCAGGCCCTCATTTGAAGTTTGGAGGATGGAATACTCTGTCAAAAAAATGGCAGATACCCTCTCTGCCAAACTCACAGTTCCCCCTCTATTTAGAGTTGGGGGAATTGCCATGTTCCCAACAGCTGAAACCTTTCACTGATGGCCCGTCGAATAGTAAATCATTGGTCAAAGTACTCCATGCTGTCAGCACTATTTAGGGCAGACATTGCAGTAGGACTACAGTGGTATGTATAGCAGTGTAGTGGTAATACATGATATCAGAGTCTTAGTTGCTAGCTTGTTCACTAAGTATACTTAGGACACCTCAGGGAGAAGAGGAGGTTGTTGTAGTACTCCCTATGCTACTTGTTCTGTGAGATCTGCTTGGATGAAGAGTTACAGCAATTCGGAAGGGCAGTAGGAGACTATAGTGACAATCAGAAGCAAGTCAGAAGGAGAGCAGGAGCTAAAGTGATAACCTCTATGCTAATAGGTCTGTGAGCCCTAATCAGAAACTGAGTTAGAGCTACTCAGGAGGAGAGTAGGAGACTATACTGGTAGTCTCTATGCTAGAATGTCTCTGAGGCTTACCCAGAAGAGCAGTTAAGGATAGTGACAATCAGAAGCAAGTCAGAAGGAGAGCAGGAGCTAAAGTGATAACCTCTATGCTAATAGGTCTGTGAGCCCTAATCAGAAACTGAGTTAGAGCTACTCAGGAGGAGAGTAGGAGACTATACTGGTAGTCTCTATGCTAGAATGTCTCTGAGGTTTACCCAGAAGAGCAGTTAAGGCAACTTGGTATAAAGTAGGAGGCTGTAGCAGAAGTCTCTTTGCTGGCAGATGTATGAGGCCTACCCACAGGTGGTGTTAGGGCAAATAAGTAGAGCAGTAGAACGCTACATTAACAGTCTTTGCACTAGTAGGTCTCTGAGGCCTGCCCAGAAAACTAGTTAGGGCAACTCTGTAGAAGGATAGAAGACCATAGTAGTAGTAGTAGCCTCTATCTTTTAGGTCTGTGAGGCCTAATCAGAATTGGAATTAGGGCAACTCAGGAGGAGGATGGGAGACTATAGTAGTAGTCTCTATACTAGAAGGTCTATGAGTCCTGCCCAGAAAGGGACATTTGGGAAACTCAGGAGGAGATTAGGAAGCTATAATAATAGTCTCTATGCTAGTAGGTCTGTGTGACCGACTCAGAAGCAGAGTTAGAGCAATTCAGGGCCAGAGCACTATGCTAGTAGTTTATATGCTAGTAGGCCTATGAAGCTGCCCAGAAGAGAAGTTAGAACAACATATTGTGGGAACCCGAGTCTACAGTGGTAGTCCATGTTAGTAGATCTGTGGAGTCAACTCAGAAGTGGGACTTAAGTAGTATTCACTATAGCAATAAGACTGAAATGCCTATCCAGAGGTGGTACATGATAGATGATGGATATTCCCAAACACAATAAAGGAGTGGTGGAACTGGCTGAGGACCCCCCGGTCATGGTAGCTTATACTATTTTGCAGGCAATATCTCAATAAGATGTTCAAATAAGATGCTAAGATGTTAATAGCTACTTGTCTTGTGGGTCGTCCTCTGTACTCAAAAACAAAATGCTTGAAGTTTGGGAATGCTGGGTGGTAGGAATTTTGTGGATTCTGCACCTTCCGGAAGTTTCCATCACAGAAATGTGAGGAAAATGCATGATTTTAGACTAAGTTTGAGGTTAGAGGGATATTGTGTGTAAGAAAAAATTCTCATGGAATCCACACAAGGCACATTGGCCTGGCCTTCCCTTGGTGTCTAGTTTTCAGAAAGGTCTGGGTTTGGTAAGTTTCCCTGGGTGGGAGCCAAACCTGGGCCCTGAATCCCACAGCTACGCCTTCACCAAGACAGGAAATACTGATGTCTCCACATTGCATTTTGGGGCCTTTAGTGCCCTGGTGTAAGACCGAGTCACTCAAGCGGGGTAGCGTTTTTAAGTGTAAGTAGAACATTTGTTGTTATGAATTGAATTTCTCTATATTACTGGCTTCCAAATGTAAGCCACTTTGCAAAAAAAGATCAGATTTTGCAAATTGTCCTCTGAATCACATGATAATATGGGTAACCTCGAATTCAGAGGTGTACAAATACCCACTATTTATAAACTCAGTGTCCTGTACATATTTAAAATAATTATATGTTTCCTTCATACCCATTTTCCATTGATTAGATTTTATCATATGAATCGCAGCATGGGTTTCGGACTCTGTCTCAACCCCGGGAAATCAAAACTTTTCCCCATGGGAAGCCTACGTGACACCGTGGAGAGTGAACTACCTAGGGGTGAGGCTGACGCACACATCGGAAGCCTATCTAGAACGCAATGTGGGGAGATGTGTGATGGGGGTTCAGAACTCCATTGAGTGACCTCCCTCTGTCGTTGATGGGACGCGTTCCCTTCATAAAAATGGTGGTTCTTCCACGCTGCTTATACACTATACAAAATTCTCTCTATCTTATCCCTTGGAAGTATTTTCGTAGAATGGATCTCTTGCTGGTTGACCTCTTATGGGGCTCTAAACGAAAAAGGGTGAAATTGGATACATTACAGAGGACTTGGGAACGAGGGGGGCTGGAGGTTCCAAGATTGAGCCTTTACTATATGGCGACACAGTTACAACATGCAGTACAGTGGCTAGATGACAATGATAATTGGGAGAAGCGGCTGCTGGATGGCACCCATGGTAGGACTCCTTTACCGGATCTCCTTATGATGGGATCAAGGGTACCCGCGCAACTTCCCTATCTTATTCGACACGTGGCTGCGATCTGGGAGACAGCGGTGAAGACAGTAATGAAACGAGCGGTATGTGGACAAAATATCGAAAACACAAATATCGTGGGACAGAATATCGTGTCAAAAATATCGAGGACAAGAATATCGTGAAGGTTATTTCTTATGGGTAAGTAAAGTTTTACTATATATAACTCCACATATATGTACTTTGACAATATATATATCTTCAAGGTACGTAGATCTGGAGTTAAGAATAGTAAATTTATACCTATCTATTTGCACTTACCTACTCGATATTCTTGTCCTCGATATTTTTGACAAGATATTCTGTCCACACGATATTTGTGTGTTCGATATTCTGTCAGTGAACCGAAACGAGCACCATATGCTCCGGAGGCCCCGTTATGGGCAGTGGTACCATACAAACGAATAAGTCAAACTATGACTATTACTAAATGGACGGAGGGAGGTTGCTGTAAGATGGGAGATTTGTATTCGGGGCAGCGGTTCCTTACAAGGGAAGAAGCAGAATCCATGTTTGAACTGGGCAGGGGCCAGTATCTCCAATACGCGAAGATTTCTGCGGAGGCACGTGAGCTTTGGCCAATGTTTCCGGAGGAACCGCCCGTGACTGCCACATTTTAGGTTCTTACGTCTCTGGCAGGCGGCCGCAGACTGGTGTCTCATATATATAAGACGTTAAGAGAGGATTTAGCAGCAGAACCACTTCCGGTTCAGGCCAAATGGGATAGGTTACTAGAGGAGCCCTTGACGGAATCAGAATGGAAACGGGTACACGAAGGGGTCAAACAAATTAGTTCCAATGTGAGATTCAAGCTTACCCAATTTAATATTGTTCATCAAACATACCTGACTCCATATATCCGCCATAAAATATACCCAGATCGCCCTGCTCAATGTCCCAGGTGTGGTCAGTGCGACGCCCAGTTCCTAAATATGACTTGGGAATGTACCGAATTGAAATTATACTGGGGATCGATACTAGAAAGCTTGAGGTTGGTGACGGGGTGGACGCTGCCCTATTCTATTGAGGAGGTACTCCTGGGACTTCTTCCCAGACCTAAAGGGAGGAAGCTTACATGAAGGTTCCTACAGTTGGGGCTGGTGCTAGCTAAAAGGAGGATTGCAATGAAGTGGATGAGCCCGCAACCTCCCAAAATAGAAAACTGGGCTAAAGATCTCAGGGAGTGTGCCACAGCAGAATTTATTCGTATGCGACATCTTTGCAGAGACGAAAAGTTAGAGGAGGATGCGAGGTCGTGGTGTGTTATGATCTCAGAGATACCCGGGGGTAGACCACCCCTCTTCCAGGCTGAGGAGGAAACGCAAACAGGTGAAGGGAGTCCAGAAGCAGGGGCTCTGCCTGAGGGTAGTCCTGAGAATGAGGGTACAGCAGTTAGTCTAGGGCGAGACATCGATTAGTCCATGCTGTAATAAGCGGAGAAGTGCTTCCTATGGTGACCCTGGGGGGAGGGTTGTTTTTTCCAAGTAAGTTGTTGCAAACTGTTTATTGAATGATTCATGTGTATATATTCCGATGTAATGCCGAAGGTTTCATTTGTCAGACTATAGATGGTAAATGTCCGTACCGGCAGAAATGTAACATCCTTTCTTCTTTTATGTATATACGATTTCTATAAGCTATTGTAGGTGGCATATTAATGCTGGTATCTTGTAACGATGTTTGTGTATGACTGGACATTCAATAAAAACATTAAAAAATAATAATAAATAAATAAATGAATCGCAGCATGGTTGATGCACAATAAAAAATTGTTAGCAGCTACCGTTCACTTGTCGGCTCTGGGTATTGTATGTTTTTGGACAAACAACAAATACTATACATCTCTGCAATCAAAAGGACCGGACAGATGTAACTGAATGTTACTTTTGTTAATTGACCTTTGGGGTGAAAAATTACAGATGAAAATGTTGTCACCAAGTAATATATTTTCCTACTTATTTTCATTTTTTTTTTTTATTTCAACAAATAGTCTCTTTTGGAAAAACCATGATCAATCTGCACAAATGAATCTATGCTGAATTCTGAATTTTGTCTAGTTTTTAAAAATGTATAGCTTTCTTGGGTCACCTTTGGGTTTCACATCTGCTTCCACCACAAACTGCAAGTAGGTTGAAACTGAATAAAATAGGAACAGTGGGCTGTCAGTTAGTAAAATGCAAAACCGATGGTAAAAAGTGGTTTTCTTTCACAACTCTGCTTGATCCTGAAAGCTCGGAAGATAGTGATCTTATCGGTTGAATGCGATTTCATAGAAAAAGGATTTCATGAAATTCCATTACTGAGAAACCATTTCATCTAAACTGTTTAATGGAAATTTTCAGAATGAATGATATTTACCTTTTCATAGAAACCAATTTATAGAATGTCTTTTTGGCCGCAATTGGCTTTCGAATGCTTATTTTTAAAAATGCAATGGCTGCAGATCTTACTTTCAGAAACAGTTTTGTCAGAGATATTTATATCAGTGCTTTACTTCAGGGAACATTATGTCAGATTTATATCTTTAACATTGTCAAACAAACACTTAGGATGCTTTTAATATGCTGACCCATCACCACCCGTTAACACCATCCATCGCTGACCACTTGCAACCCCTAAACACAATCAATCCCTGCCCCCTAAAGCCCCTCAACACCTAAACTACACTCATCCCTGAAGCCTAAAAGCCCTTTCTACTCCAAAAATACCCCATCCCAGAGCCATAAAATCACTCACTACCCTTAACTCCACCCATTCCTGAACCCTTAAAAACCCTTTCTACACCTAACCCCCACCGATCCATACCCCTTAAAATACCTCAGTACACCCAAATTCCTAAAAAAAACCCTTACTGTCCTACCAGCCATCCATGACCAGTAAGAACTCCTCATCACATTAAACTACTTATCCCTGAACCCTAAAAACCCCTTTCTACATCAAAACTCCACCCAATTCCTAAATTCTTAAAACCCCTCACCATCCTAAACTCCACCTCATCCTGAACCCTAAAATCTCTTCGCCACTCCCAGCCACTACCCATAATTGAACCTTAAAAACCCTCACCAGCCCTAAACTCCACCCATCCATGAATACTAAGACCCCTCAACACCCTTACACTCCCATCCCTGAAAACCTAAAAACACCCCACACACCTAAACACCACTCGTCCGTGAACCCTAAAAATCCCTCACCACCCCTACACTCCATCCATCTCTGAACCCTAAAAATACATTTCTGTGCCCGAACTCCATTTATTCTTGACCCCTAAAAACCCCTCATCACCCTAAACATTACCCATCCCTGAATCAAAATTATCTTTCCTTTAAAATGGTTCCTTTAATTTTCACTTTTTTTGTATTTCCTTAAAATTGTCTTTCCTTGATATGGTTTCCTCCAATGTGGTTTCTCAGTTTTCGTTTTCCATTAATTCACAAACATCAGATCTTAGCACAGAAAAGCTTTTGTTGATGCAATTTAAAAAAAAAAATACTCTTTCTTGCACAACACTTTTTTCTCATTTTCTCAAAAACAAAAAAAGTACATTTTGCTATACTGTAGCTATTTTCTCATTTCCCTCCAGGGGAATACCCAAACCCTGGGTACCTTTAGAGTCCCCAAGATGTGGGGAAAAATTACACAATTTGGCCGGGACACTTTTTCAGGAAAAAAAATGTTATGAAGGCATAAACACACAGTGCCCTGAACATCAAAAAAAGGGCTCAGCACTGGGAGCTGGAAAAGGCTCAGCACCTAAGGGGTTAAAGAATACTATCCAAGATTATACTGTCAGCTGTCGCTCTTGGACAACTCGCAACTGGTTAATTACTTATACTATACCGGCATTACACCACTACCTACTGAATGGAGGGAGGCCCTAGAAAACCCATAACTGTAGCGTAAATCAAAGATGCCATTCATGTGAAGAGTAAGACATAAAATTAGGGGAAGTGATGGCTTGCTGGTAGAATTTTGTGACACATTTGGATGTTAACTATGTCCCAAACAAATAGACTGATACAATGATTGGAAGACTAGTGGGTCATTGCCATTACATGACTAAATAAGCACTGATAGTAGTACTGTTCCCCCCGACAAAGTCTTATTAGAAAAAAAACGTCATACAAACACCTGTCATAGCTGAATCTGGATTATACATTACATATTGTGGAAAACACTATTGAATAGAGTGCTTCCAGTGCTTTGATCCATTCAGTCTCACCAGCCAATGTCATCAGCGACTGCATGTGATATAGGAAAGCCCTCGGACTCCCTGAGATGGCCTTACCCTTATCTATCTACAGAAAATGGGGGTTGGACAACTAATGTTCAGCTGTGTGAAGCAACTGCATGTTGAACCTGTGGCCAGGTTGTGAATGGGGCATATGCAGTCAGAGGAATGGGAGGTACAGTAGGACACAAGGTAGGAGTGCCTGCTGTTGCCTGACCTGTTCGCCCTGACTGGTCAAACACAGGAGAACCACTTCAGGCAATATAAAGAAGTTTGTGGTATCGAGAGATAGCGGGCATCCGACACATGATTTCCCTCAATGTCGACAATGCTCTCCTGTATCTTAAGACATCTGACACAACTGCAGGAGTCAATAAAACTACTGAACTCTTTCACCATGCTATCAGGCTCACAAGTGAAGTGGGAGATGTGATGCTTGTTTCCACTCCACAAGGTGGTCCCAAACAACAGTTAGACCCTTCACCACTACTCTCAAAGCTCCCATTAGTTTTAAATATATCGTAGTCCAGGGCTGTCACGCAGACATGTATTTAATAGATGGGAAAATATACTAGGAATTTCATGTTCTTAGGATCTCAGTGCAGTTTTGTATGACATTCCCATTATTGCTAATGGGCAGGATAGCACTATCTAAGATGATCATATTGCCAAGTTTTTATACTTTTTTTTAACAACTTACCTATGGATTTGCCTCCATCATTATTCAAAGAATTAGATTCACTATTGTTGAGACAGATTTGGAAGGGTGGTAGACACAAGACAGCTTTGGATAAACTGAGACTTCCATTGTCAAAAGGGTGGCTGGGTCCCCAAACTGTTAGTACCATTATGTAGCAGCACAATTACAATATGTATTAAATGGACCCCTTAGGTTTGCTAGAAGACTAATAATTGCCTCCTATGGCAACAATTAATACACTATAGAGGTCAGTGTTTGGTAATAGAATCCGGAGTTGGAATACTCCTAAATTGGTAGCCATAGCTGGACATTCCAAGGATAAATATATAAGGTTGAAGGTAGTCTAATTGGCTTTGGCACAGAATTTCACTTGTGGTGCCTGAAATATTGGTCCAAGCTACAACTGACATTTATCGTAGAACTATGAGAAGGCCTATCCTTTGACAAGCATCACCTTGACAAGTGTTTAGACAAAATATTGAGTCAAAAATATTGTGTGGACAAAATATTGTGTCAAGAATATCGAAGACAAAAATATTGTGAAAGTAAGTTTCTATGGGCAAGCAAAGTTTTACTATACCTAACTCTAAATCTACGTACCTTGAAGATACATATATCTTCAAGGTACGTAGATGTGGAGTTAAGAATAGTAAATCTATACTTTCCTATGTGCACTTACCTTCTCGATATTTTGGTCCTCGATATTTTTGACATGATATTCTGTCCACACGATATTGGTATTCTATCAGACAACCGTACGTGGAAGGCGCAAACTGCACTTTCATGGGAGGTACATGAAAAACACAAGATTCCATTGAGGCAATTCCTGATGTTCAGAGCGGTTCACTGACAAAATATCGATGTTAAAAATATAGAAGTAAAAAATATCGATGCAAAAATATAGAATGCAAAAATATCAACTCCCTATACTTAAACAGGTAAGTACAAAAATATTGGAAAAAAAATATCAATGTAAAAAATATAGTTGTACAAAATATCGAATTTTATATGTGTATATAAAATAATAAATATTAAATATGTTAAATAATAAAATTAATATAAAAAAATAAAGTAGATTTAATATAAATTAAAAAATATATAATAAATAAACTTAATAAAAAAAGTTAAGCACACACATAATAATTCATATATATTTACTTTAAAACAATTAAACTATTAATTGTAATTTATTTTATAATTTTAAACATATAAAAATTTACATATATATATATATATCCGCCGAAACGCGTCTGCCAGGTGCTGCAACCAGAGGACCCATTCCAATGTGCTTATGGTGGTATTAAAAACCTCTTCTTGAGCCTACTCGTGCTGTGTCAGACCTGTTTGTTACTGACGGACGGGAGTGGTGGTATATGCGAGACAGAGGTCGGCTCTGTATACTGACACACCTCTCGTTCAGGCGCACCGCGGATCAGTCGGCAAAAGGTGGAAGTTGGAGCATGGATTGCACAACGCGGTGCCCCCCCTGCCGTAATTTGTTGTGGCAATGGGGAGAGAGAAGCAGATTCACTGCTGATCGAGTTGGCTCCTGAGAGGTAAACCGCCATTGATTCTGCCCATGCAAGTAAAGGACAGTACGACGGCTGGCGTGTGCCAGTGTATTATTAGATACACGAGCCGGTTACTTAACCAGGTTTGCGAATTGGACTGTCCCGAACTTGATGGCAGGATCGTTTTACGCATTGGGCTGTACAATGGAGATCGCATTGAGGGAAGAGAGTACTTACTTTTGGAACTTTCCTAGTCCTCTCTCTATGCTGACATCAACGATCCAATGGGGCTCCTCCGGCCAGCATGAAAAAAACCCCGCGAAAATTTGAACTCTCAAGCACAATCCTGGCACAGAAGAAGGCATCCGCCGAAACGCGTCTGCAAGGTGCTGCAACCAGAGGACCCATTCCAATGTGCTTATGGTGGTATTAAAAACCTCTTCTTGAGCCTACTCGTGCTGTGTCAGACCTGTTTGTTACTGACGGACGGGAGTGGTGGTATATGCGAGACAGAGGTCGGCTCTGTATACTGACACGCTTCTCGTTCAGGCGCACCGTGGATCAGTCGGCAAAAGGTGGAAGTTGGTGCATGGATTGCACAACGCCGTGCCCCCCCGGCCGTAATTTGTTGTGGCAATGGGGAGAGAGAAGCAGATTCACTGCTGATCGAGTTGGCTCCTGAGAGGTAAACCGCCATTGACTCAGCCCATGCAAGTAAAGGACAGTACGACGGCTGGCGTGTGCCAGTGTATTATTAGATACACGAGCCGGTTACTTAACCAGGTTTGCGAATTGGACTGTCCCGAACTTGATGGCAGGATCGTTTTACGCATTGGGCTGTACAATGGAGATCGCATTGAGGGAAGAGAGTACTTACTTTTGGAACTTTCCCAGTCCTCTCTCTATGCTGACATCAATGATCCAATGGGGCTCCTCCGGCCAGCATGAAAGAAACCCCACGAAAATTTGAACTCTCAAGCACAATCCTGGCACAGAAGAAGGCATCCGCCGAAACGCGTCTGCCAGGTGCTGCAACCAGAGGACCCATTCCAATGTGCTTATGGTGGTATTAAAAACCTCTTCTTGAGCCTACTCGTGCTGTGTCAGACCTTTTTGTTACTGACGGACGGGAGTGGTGGTATATGCGAGACATAGGTCGGCTCTGTATACTGACACGCCTCTCGTTCAGGCGCACCGCGGATCAGTCGGCAAAAGGTGGAAGTTGGTGCATGGATTGCACAACGCGGTGCCCCCCCGGCCGTAATTTGTTGTGGCAATGGGGAGAGAGAAGCAGATTCACTGCTGATCGAGTTGGCTCCTGAGAGGTAAACCGCCATTGACTCTACCCATGCAAGTAAAGGATAGTATGACGGCTGGCGTGTGCCAGTGTATTATTAGATACACGAGCCGGATACGTAACCAGGTTTACGAATTGGACTGTCCCGAACTTGATGGCAGGGTCGTTTTACGCATTGGGCTGTACAATGGAGATCGCATTGAGGGAAGAGAGTACTTACTTTTGGAACTTTCTCAGTCCTCTCTATATGCTGACATCAACGATCCAATGGGGCTCCTCCGGCCAGCATGAAAGAAACCCCGCGAAAATTTGAACTCTCAAGCACAATCCTGGCACAGAAGAAGGCATCCGCCGAAACGCGTCTGCCAGGTGCTGCAACCAGAGGACCCATTCCAATGTGCTTATGGTGGTATTAAAAACCTCTTCCTGAGCCTACTCGTGCTGTGTCAGACCTGTTTGTTACTGACGGACGGGAGTGTTGGTGTATATATATATATATATATATATATTCAATGAAAAAACCATAGGTTTCAGGCACGTTATAGTTAGCTGGACTTTTCACTTGTACAAAACCATAGAAATTCCACCGTTATAGTTAGTTCAGTTAACTAACACTCGCACCCCCGCAATGCACTGCTCATGATGTCACATATTACATAATTCATGGCATGGTCAGTGACATCACTGATGACATCACTGATGACATATCAAATGACATCACTGATGACATCATCCACGTGATAATCTGATGCACCTCATCACACCCTAATATAACCTTTAATACACCCACTGTAAAATACACACTACCATTTTTGAAAGCATCCACACACCAATACCAGTTACTACATACTCACTCACTGATTCCTATGTCTGCACACACATCCACTCATTCACCTATACAATCACTTATACATGCAGTCACTTATCAATACAACACTATCATATGCACTCATACACCTATTCAGACACTCACACACTGCCACTCATCCATGGAGTTACTCACACACCTAATCAGTCATGCAAAGAATCAATCACACTCCCATTTACTCACGTAAACAGTTATACACACACCACCTCACTAATTCATACAGACAGTAACGCATAGTTACTCTCTTATGTAATCACTGAAACAAGTACAGACTCATCCATACATGCCACTCTCACAATCACTCAGTCTCACATATAGTTATTTATATACACCATCACTCACATATACTGCCTTTTTAATATGTAGTTACTCACATATGTACCACTGAGACATCCATTCACTCACCAACACACCCATACACACACTCACCCACCCATACAGCTGTTTCCACATGCACTCTTGAACCCATACACCCAGTGGATCAACCACTCACACATCTAAGCAGAGAGTCACACACCTCCAACCCTCCCACACACACACTCAGTCCCCCATACAAATACTCAAGCAAACAATCAATAACCCATATAGACACTCACGTAGCTACTGACCAACCCATGTAGCAGGTTACACAACAACAGACAGACTGATACAGACATTCACACAGTTTAGTCACTAACCCATGCATTCAGTAAGACACGTTTAATCAGTCACTTATACAATCAGTTACATACCTCCTAAATCCTCCATCCAGACACTTATACACCCACTCATTCTTCAATACACCTTGCCATATATATAAAACATATTTAAACTTTACATAAACACACAGTCACTGGATGATGTCATCAGTGATGTCATCAGTGATGTCATCAGTGATGTAATTTGAGATGTCATCAGTGATGTCATCAGTGATGTCACTGACCATGCCATGACTGATGTAATATGTGACGTCATGAGCAGTGCATTGCGGGGGCGCGAGTTATAGTTAACTGAACTAACTATAACGGTGGAATTTCTATGGTTTTGTACGAGTGAAATGTCCAGCTAACTATAACGTCCGTGAAACCTATGGTTTTTTCAGTGAATTCCAAAGGTTTTTTAAATGCTATTTTCTAACTATAACGTCTGTAAAACCTATGGTTTCTTCAGTGAATTTCAAAGGTTTTTTTAATGCTAATTTCTAACTATAACGTCTGTAAAACCTATGGTTTTTTCAGTGAATTTCAAAGGTTTTTTAAATGCTAATTTCTAACTATAACGTCTGTAAAACCTATGGTTTTTTCAGTGAATTTGATTTTTTTTTAAATATTAAACTACTATTCTGCTATTTGTCATTAGTACTGTTTTTCTGACTTTTCCACTACAGAAAATAAAATAAACTGTAAAACTGTTGTGTAATGTAATATATTTCACAAATTACACTGTTACTTATCAAATAATACAACATAATATAACATTTTCAAAACATATTTTTCTCCCTTTTTCTGCTGTTATCAGATTCTACTTAACTTCACTAATCACAGTGATGTCAGTGTAGTATCATCATAAACAGCTGGGGAAAAAAACCAATCAACTAGATTGTTAAAAAAAAACAAATGACTAACTCTTACAACCACAATAACAAATCAACACAAATAACACATCCAATACTATTTCCAATTTTTAAATCTTACCTTTACTGTGTACCCTCTGTTGACATTTTTCCTCAAGGCCAAATAATGTGTGGAATTTTTTTTTAAATCATCCAGTATCAATTCCTTAAAGCATCTTCCCATTTTCCCTCTAGGCCGAATAATGTATCTAAAATTTTTGTTTCAGAAATATCAAGTATGAGTTGGGTAATTCATAAGGCAATCCCGGATTAATTTCCAAGTGTGTATCGTTGCAGTGACTGCAACCATTTTTGCATTTTAAATATACAGTATAATGTCCACATGTGGTAGTAGCTCCAGCATGGAAAACAATAGCCAGTGTTGTGAAAGTTCTTCCAGAAATAGATACTTGACTAGCAACAAAATTTTTAATTTTCGTTTCCACTTTTCTTCCATTTGGTCTACAGCGTTGTAGCATTAAAATTACATATTTTCCATATCTTTCTAGGCATAATGTAGATAAGATTTCTGATTGACAACGAGAACATTTCATATCATGATTTGCTTCTTTTACTAATTTCGGAAAAGGTACAGATTTGCAGTCAGGTATTGGTAAATATAGAAATCGTTCTCTGTCAACTATAGTACTAGAAGTTAATGAACACTGTTCACATTTGTGATCCCATTTGTAACTGAGTCCAAATAAACTCTCAATCTGGATTCCTTCATCTTCTAATATTCCAAGCATAACCATCAGAAACTCTTGTGCATCTTGTTGTATATTAGGACTGAACGTTAAAGATCCAGTACATGTATCCAAGAGTTGTCGAATACCAGAAGCAGTATGGATCTTACTTCTGTCAGTTCTCAATTGTTCAAATAAAGTATAAAGTGCAGAACATAATCTTTTTTCCTGACTTTCCATAATTTCACCATAAAGATCTTCTAGATAAAATATAACGTTTAGAATAACATTACCATAGCAGATGACACCAGAAGCATTTTCTAATTGGTATCCCACAACATCATCACTTGTTTGTATTTTCTGTTTCTTTGCATCTTTTCTTTGAATTTTTTTCTGCTTTTCAACCACACTTGATTCATCAACATGTTTGCATTTTGAACACACAGCACGTTTTTCATAAATAGGATATTCACCTAAAGTTGGTGCATAAAGTCTTCTTAAACGAATATATTCTCTTACACAATTTACATCAGCACTAACCTTGTTTTCATCAAAATCAATTAAATACAAACCAGACAATGTTCTAACTTGAGATAATGCAACGTATGCCATTCCCTCTTTAAACACAGTTCTTCCAACATTTACTAAAGCATTATCTACACTTAAACCTTGAGATTTATGAATGGTTATTGCATATGCTAAACAGAAAGGAAACTGTTTTCTACGAACATACAAGTCTTTTACCAGCAAAAAACGTACAGCACAACGCCCAATTTGTTTTACCTCTGCAATCTGATCAAATGTAATTTTCAAGAATTCAATTGCATTTCTGTTTTGATATTTTACAAATTCAACAACTTTCCCTATTGCTCCATTCACTAAACCTTGTTCTATATTCAAATTACGCCTCAAAATTACCCGACAGTTTATACATACATCTAAAAAAAATTCTAAGCCAGCAGTTTTTGATACAGACTTTTCCAAAGAATCCAATTTAGTCTGTAGTTTATTTGAAAGAAGAATTGTTATTCCTTGATGCTCGATTTTATCAATAGCTTCAATGTGAACTATTTCTTGATTTTCCAATTTCAGAAGCTCTTGATTAAATGTATAACACTCTTCCAGTGTAGGCATTAAGCAAAGTATAGACTTTTTTCTGCAATGTTCTTGTACAGTACTGCTGCTGGTGTGTTTTCAGTTGTAAACAAGTTCTTTAGTAGACGACTTTGTAAAGCTTGTTTACCATGTTTGCTTAGAACACCAATTCTTACATCTTTCAGAATATTTCCATAATCTTCATCACTTGCTTGTCGCATATTCTGAGTGAGTTCTTTATATTCAAAATTTAACCAGAGATTCACATTTCCAATACTTCCCAAAGATTTCCTAGTGTCTTCATGTAGAAGAGTTTTAAAGACTGGTTCTCCTTTTACAGGAGTTAGTTGTAGCAGATCTCCAAATACAATTAAATGTTTTCCTCCAAAGAGAACGTCGTAATCTGTTTTTAATACCTGTTGCATTCTTAAATGCACGAAAGCAAGCATTATGTTTGAGACCATGCTCACCTCATCAATAATTAAAAGTTTCATCTTCTTCAGCACTCTTGACACTTCATAAGAAGCTTCTCCAGACAACTTCTGATATTCTAATTTATTATCATGCTCAACTGGTAACATTAGTAATCTATGCAAAGTAATTCCTTTAACATTGTGCGCAGCTAATCCAGTTGGAGCTGTTACTACACAAGATAAATGTGAACCAGTAGTTTGTTTAAGATAACTGGTCAAAACTTTAATTAAAAAACATTTACCCGTTCCAGCTTGACCACTGATGTACATCAGAATAGGTTTAAATGATGAACATACACATTCTTTTTTTCATGCAACAAACCATGTTCTATCTGTTCTCTCACTTGTACATATATTTCTTTCTGTTCAATATTTACTTGTTCTTCTAACTTTTCCAATGTAATATTCTCCTCTTGTGCTTGTTTCATTGCAATTTCCACTTCATGCATAGCAATCGCTGCTTCATTTTCCACTATTGGTTGTCCAAGTGGATCTTGACTACATGGACCAGAACTTTGACTATCTTGAGAACTTTCATTTGCAACTTCAGCTGTAATAGTCTTTTCCTGTTCAACTTCATCATTCAACATTTTTAAATATGTAGGGAAAATTGAACATGCAATGCTATCTTTACATGCATTAAAAGAATCTTCGTAGCAGTCGAAATCTCCAAGTAATTCACTTTCGCTACGCCATGGTTTGAACAGTTGGAGAAGTGCTAAATAGTAAAATTCTGCTTGTCTGGAGTTTCACAACTGAGTTTCTTGTGGTTGATAAGGTTACCTTTTGTGTGTTTTGCTAAACATCCATGACATCCAAGTACTGCATATTTTCCTTGTTTTAAATTCTGTTTAACATTTCTTTTGAAGCTGTAATGTTGAAGTACTTCATACAGACATAGCTGTTCCAGATGTCGACTCCTTTTCGGATAGTATGTATCCAACATATTAGTTTTAAGAATTTCTGTACTGTCTGGTTCATTTGCTGCTAAGTATTCAATTTCTTCTAATGATTTTAACACTCTATTTCGTGAGCCGGCAAGACCTAAACTTACCCAAATGATCCCTCGTGATTTTGAATATAAACTTGAAGAGGACAAGCGGTCTGAACATTCATACGATCCAATTTCTATGTGGGAAAGCATTTTCAAAGTAAAGCTGTACAAGTTTTTGCTAAGGCTTTTCTCTTGTGCAATTTCTTCCCACATTTGTTTCATCTCGGTTTATTCTGATTTCGTTATATATGATGTAACGTAGCGTGCAACAGCAATTGAGTTGTCTGCAACGTACTGGATGTCCATATTTGCATTCCACATTTTTAAAATAACCGGATTGTAGTCATTAATATACTTTGACAGTTCTGTTCTTTTCAAGTTGTAGGTATTCTTTGGAGATTTGCGAGTTATTGTGTGCCTTACAGAAGAAAAAAAGAATTTACTCTTCCTTTAGAAATTACTGGACGTGGAAATCCAAACCGACACTTGGTATAACATTTTCCTTTAGACTTGTATTTTCGTCGGCAGTACTTTCCACAACGGTGACGTTGGAAACGTAAAACTTGCTGTCTCAAGCTTCTATCTCCTTCTTCTCTTGGAATCTCACATGTCACATACTGTTCAATGAAAGCCAATACTATTTCATCTGAATCAGTTCCAAATTTAGGTGCATCCTTGATCCACAATAGCATATGTATATGAGGAGCACCTCTCGCTTGGTACTCCTTTCTCCAAAAGAAATCGATAACTTCTCCAAGAAGTGGATTCTTTTTATTGCAGATGAAAGACATCATAGCTTGAAACCTATGATTAAAATATCTGCACACATTTACAGGATCCAAAGAACACAGTTCTCCAGGTGTCTTCATTTCAACATTCTTTATATTGGAATTTGCTTCTCGTAGAAATTCAAGCAAATCTTCCCATGCATACTCTGCACAGCTAAGGGGCCGATTCCAAATCTCGGCCGGTAGTGCTCCGAATCGGATTCGGATTTTCCGGATCCTATTCGGAGCCCTGTTTCTCGACCGAATCGTACGCGGGTCCGGCCGAGCGAGTACGATGCGAGCGCACGCGAAATCGCCGACCGACTCGTTCACGGGTTCGAACCGCACCGACCGACTCGCTCGGACTCGACTCGCACCGCGCTATGGAGACGTTTCCCGGCCGGGTAAGTACGATGCGCGCCGCGAGCAGTCCGACCGACTCGCGCCGTCCGGCTCGAAAGAGCTGTCGGAGCTGGACTTTGGGGGTCCGCGTCAGACCCCCCTGTACGCGTAGGCGCGCGAGTCGCACACAGGGGGGAACCATGGGTCCCCCCTACCTGTGCATGTACGCCGCGATGCACATGGACGCGTACCCGCTGTAGGGGGCGCCCTTGTTCGCCTCGCACCCATTGAGTCAATGGGAGCCCGCGTACGCGTTGTACGACCGGCTCCCATTGACTTCAATGGGAGTCCGACCGAATAGAGTCCGATAGCATGCGAATGCATCGTACTCGTCCGGTCGGACTGCTAGGGTCGGATTCGGTCGGAATTCTCTCCGGGCCCGGCTCGGTCGGAGAGATTTCCGGCCGGAATCGGCCCCTAAGTGTCACAAACCATGTTGGTGTACCTAAGTTCCGTAACATACACTTCAGTTCTCCATGACGACGATACCAATACTCATTTGTTCCTCGTTGACATGCCATCAAATTAATTAACTGTGCTTCTAAATTTTCATCTGTTTGTTGAACTTTCTCCACAAATTCTTTCGCTGAAAGAAGTGATTGATGAACTCCAGTTTTCAGTATGTGGTTCACTGCATAGGACAGAGAAGACAGATCACTTTCAAACAAAAGGTGAAATATATATGGTATACACTGCCGGAATCTAGGATCTTCAGAGTATAATCTTGTTGAGCGATATTCTGAAGCTGGAATACGTACAGGTCGGTCATCATATCGTCCACCTTCTCCAGTAGGAAACAGCTGTGGAAAACAACGAGCTTCTAAGCTTTTCTCCCATACACTCATTGGAGTTCCCTTTGCTTTTTTCATTTGAAATAACTCAATACTGTTTCCTATTACTTCTTTTGAATGTAGAGGACATATTGTGTAATGTTCATAAATCTCTTCACTCCTTGACTTGTCCACTTTCTCTATTTGACCACTTGAAATTTCAGATTCATCTTCCAAACTTATTACCTGTTGTTCCACATTTACACTTTTATAATAAATATTATTCTCCACAAGATATAACGTAGCCTTTTGAAGTTTTTAACATCCACAAATTCTTGCCATATTTTCCGACTCTTTGTTGGTACTCCATTTACTAGAATGACTACTGCTTCATTTTCATCTTTGTCTCCACCAACAATTTCAATATTTTTCTTAAAATCCAAAGGTAAGTACACTACTCTTCCTTTCAGCCCTCTTTGTAAGTCTGTTGGTGGCAGTTTACCTGTTTTAGGCTCCATGCGAATTATAGTTTGAAATGGATGAACATATTGAATTAGAACTGACTCATATGTATTCAAATCTGCCAGTTCCTCCGGAATAGCTACTAATTCTAACTTATTATGTACTGCTCTAGCGGGCATTTTGTTCTCTTCTAATTTGTTATAACAATATTTACAAATACGTTGATCACTTCCTAACTCAAATTGACCTTCCACTAACAAGTAAGTTGCAAATTCTTTCCATTTACCATTATTCTTCTTTTCAGATTTCAAATACAAATCAACATTCCTAGTTTGAATTTTATAATTAGTACGTTGACAACAAACACAAACATAGTTTGGAATTTCAGAGCACACTATGTTAAACTTTCCAATTTCTTCTTCAAACTGATCAATCATAATCACTTTCCCATCTTCTTCAACATCTGTAATTGTCAAACTTTCACTTTCTATACACTGATCTTCTGAACCAAAATATCGGAACTGAATATCATCACACTTTTTTTGTACATCTGATAAAGAACCGTGTAAAAGAGCTGTATTTAGTTCACCTAAACATAATGCAGGACTTTTTACATAGTACAGTTTCCTTACAAACTTCCGCATTTCTGAATGGTGTACTGCTAACATCCTTAAGTGATAAAAAACACTTTTACACACTTTTCTTGAAAGACAAGCCAGAGAATGCCCATGTTTCTCAGTATATTTTCTTACATTACAAGGATCTAGTGTTTGTAACAACCTAATCTTCTGTTTTACACTTTTCTGTGTATATTCTAGTAACAAATTTCGCATTATATCAATAGATTCCTGTCGAATACTGCAAATACTGCTATAACCCCACTTATACACAGGAGCTTGTGTGCGTTTCCCTTGCACTTCTTCAGCTATTAACTGTTCTGCACTAATAGTAACCATTTCCTCTTTTGCAACAGGACAACCATTCTGCACTTCGTAGCAACGACTTCCAGTATCAACTGCAAATGGTAAACTATTTTCTTGGAAGTAACTCTCTTCATTAAAAAAAGGTTCACTATTAGATGTATGTTTCCATTTTCCACTGAAGATTTTACAAAAGTTGCTTCTGTTCACACGTCTTTTTTTTAACTTTTGTCTTTCAGAATCTTCATTGTTTTATCCAACACTTTCATCCTCTTCAAAATGAAAATGAATATTTTTTGTTTTAACTTCAAAGCAGTATCCACTATGCTTTCAACACGCTGTTTCTGTTTCAATTGCAGCACTTTCTTTTTATATTTGCGGCATCCTTTTATTAAATTCTGAATTACTCTATTTCGAAATCTCTTTGACGAATTTCTTGAAATTGTTTTTGTCTACGGGTAACAAATACTCTTTCCTTATCATGTTTTTTTTTCTTGCAATTTGAAGTCAAAGTCGAAGTCTGCTTCTCCTTACTTGAAATTTATTTATTTTTCCTTTGTGTGATGTTATTTTCATTAAATGCTCGTAATACTTTTATTAGAAATTGTTTAGTGTTTTTACCAGAAGAAACTATTTTTGTAGTACTCTGATTTTCTTGTAATCCACATTTTTTACTTTTTTTTAAGTAGATTGCCTTTTTGTTTTTCCTTTTTTTTCTCAGTTCTTCTAGGCATTTTCAATTTTTAATCCAAACAAAATAATTTTCTGCGAATGAAAAAAAGTTTCAATTATTTGTTATATCTGTTCAATATGTCAAAATAATCACATACAATTATATAAGTTCCAGTGGCGGCTAGCAGAGGAAATGCTGCATGGTACTGGAGCAGAATAAGGGAACAGTAAGGTGGCAGGTAGTGTTATCCGACATACAGCACGTATTTATTGAATTATTTAGATTCACCTTCCCATTTTATATGTGACTCCACTACCTCCTACTTTTCCCCTCGCCCCCCCGCCCTACCCCCCGTCCCATGCACCCCACCGTCCCACGCCACTTCCTCTGCAACCCATTACAGATAACTTTGTAGATACTATTTTGTAAAATTGTTATCTGTATACTTAGAGTGATAGTCTCAACTAAATGGCACATGTAAACGTTACCCTTATTAGTTTAACACTTCTATCGGCAACTTAGCAAGCATAACACTGCACCATATTAGCAAAGATATGGTACAGGCTTACATTTCATTGTGGATGTACATAAACAAGTACAGATCAACTGTTAGAGAGCAACAAAAACCACCGACATGGAGATGGAGAGGGGGGAAAGAATAAGGGACATATTCACAAGGAGCCATCGCCGAATTAACGGCACTTTATCGCAGCCAAACGTGTGATAAATTTCCCCCCCCATTCACAAGCCGGTGTTAACAGCCCACAGCACCAGTATACCCGCGATAGCAGCCTCAAAAAACATCGCCACAGAGGACCCTCGCAAATATCGCTAATGAGATGCAGAGTAGGCGTTCCTGTGACAAAAGCCGAGACAACAGCACACCTCAACATTCACAACAACCAGCCACATCCGCGATAAAAATACAAAACCGGCGATAAGGCGCGTTAGCACCAGGAAATTTACACCTGCTCTGACCTGGTGTAAAGTTGGACGGCAGCCAGCACCGCAAAAGGGAGCACAGCCCAGGGCCACATCCAAAGGGCAACAGATGCCATGGAGCAACTCATCATGCGGCCCGGACACCCAACAGGGCCACAACACCCACCGCCAACACCCCAGGACCCCATCCCACACCCGGAACACCCCCCCCAACACCAGACTAAGAAATTGCACACCAACACCACCAACCCCAAAACAAACATCTTGCCTGATGTCGCACAAGCAGCAAAATAAACATACATGCGTGACCAGAAAATGGAGAATCAGTCATACAGCAATGCAACCACCAACACAAAACACCACACAAACAAAAGCAGAAACAACCCCTAGGATGAGTCCTAGCTGCTCCCACTGGACAATCCGTAGCACACAGCCCGGTAGACCAAATCCAAGAGAAGATGGTGTGCCATGCGAGCAACAAATGAAACAGAGGGAGAGAGCGGGGGAGAGAGACGGAGTGAGATAGCACAAGCAGCGCAAGGACGCACGGGCACCTGGCTCCACATGCCAACATATGTGTGTGCAAAACCAAAGGGGATGATGGACGGAGTGTTGAACATTGCAAGCACTCACCCCCAGTCAACTGATCTGGGTTTAATCCATCATCATTCTTTAGCTCACTCCGCCACCCCAGTTCAGACATGGCCATATGCAAATCAGTCTGACCCTGTGCCTCATGGGAACAGTCCAGCCTGAACTGCCAAGCCCTGTCTTCCCTGGACCGGAATATGTGTGTGCATCGCCATCCGTACACCATGAGCCCAAGGCTGTGTCCCAATCTCAGCGCCAAAGCCACATCACATTCCCAAAACGAAAGTAGTAGTGAGACAAACATCAGGGATGAAAGCACCATTGTCCCAATGCAGAAGCCGGGAGGACACCTGCACCTCTGACCTTGGTCCCGAACGCGCCTGGAACACCCAGATACAATGGCAGATGGGGACGACTTCCACACCACGCATTCCGCAAATAAACCATCCGACTTATCCACAGCCCACACATAGAAGCCCCTGCCTGTGGTACCCCCGCATGGGAAGGCCTTGACACCCACGGAAACAGCAACCCATGTCCCACAACGTTGCACACACATTCAAATTATTTCTCAGAGCTGTGGCATATCCTCCACACAACAGCCGCAGTCCAGAAGAGTGCCTGTTCACGAGACGCACCAACGCAATGGCAGGCCATACCGGGCACATGCACAACACCCGTCATGTGGAACAGTACCGTGCACGTATGCTGCATTTACTGGGTGCACTGCCACTGGCAGTGCTGCGGATCAGTTACAGGCCCAGCTTCCGCATTGCCCACGTCACCTGCGTCCAGCCGTGGTTCCACTGCTGAACATGCACATTCGAGTATCCCATGGATCTCTGCCTATCCAACACAACTGTTGATGAATTGGACTATGACTTGTGTTTGCGCCCCCTGTTGGATCACGAACAGGAGTGTAACCGAGACAGCCGTGCATGGGATGCCTTGACATACTGCGTATGTATTGGTAGTTGTGCATGGGAGATGGCACAATTTCTCGTGCGCAGTGACCACATCGAGGCGCTCCCCTATTGGGATGTGTTGCAGATCGGTGACACGGCGTGGGCTGAGCACACCTGCCCGGACCACCTAATGGATTGGCTCACCCTGGTGTTCCTTGAACATGACAACGACGTACCATTGGAACACATTGCACATGAAGCTGCACGGGCATTCAGGGACGAGTAACTATGTACCTGCAGCCACATCCTATTGCCACCCACAGCACATGGCCCAACAATTTGTTAACAGTGGGGATTGCTCACATATCCCACCAAAACAGAGGACACGTCTCCCTTCGGTCGGGCTCTGGATGTATGTGCATGGAATAACTTGTGTGCACACACACCTGTCCAAGGCGACGCAGGTCCATGGTTCGAGCAACACAGCGTCGTTTGGCAACGTTGCCAATTGGGACACACTGCTGGGTGAGAGCACACACATGGCGATGTAGCATGACATGCGAACCTGTCGGACCCTCACACCTGATCACTGTCAGCAGAGCAGACAATTGCCGTACCCCAGAGGCAGAGCACCATGCAGACCCCATGTACAGTCAGTCGTGCCCCCTCACACGGGGCACTGTGCAGACGCCAAACAACACATGACTCGTCCAGCAAGGCAAGGTGGGCTGTGAGCGTTGCCGTATGTGATCAATCTTGTCCATTTGAGCCCCAACATCATCTGCCCCTCGACATGTACCCATGCTGCGTGTAAGTGTCTTAAGCATGTCCGTGCCTGTTGTGGCCATTGCCTCGTCCGTACTGACACGCACATGCCAATAAAGCCTATGCCACTCCACTGGTGTCTAACTGTGAGGTGTGTTGTAAAGATTGTCCACTCGTGTGCCACAATGAGCCTCGTCCCAACACAGGGAAGAACTGACTGTCGCATGTGCAATGGGGGTGTATCCCTTTGGCAAGCTCCGCCTCTGTGAGCCAGACATTGTTTTTGCATAGGTGCTGGACGACATCTGATGCAGCCCCATCACCTACGCAGTCTGATGTGTCAGGGGCACACAGTCATGCAGCCATCACCCCGCCATACACACCGGACACAGAACCCGTATGAGGGGAGTTTTGTACCACATTGCCTTCATTGCTGATGTTCTGTGATTGCTATGTGTGTGGGCTGCATTGTGGGGGAATTGCCCCTGCAGCTCTGATTTCGTGTAGCCTTCTCCCCTTGAGACAGGGTGCCTTTGGATTGTGTGCTTTTCGGGGCCTGTTTTGCTTTTGACTTGGGTGATGTGTGCTCGCGGACTTATTTTGTGGCCTGGTGCATTGTTGGTCTGCTGCGTGTATTGTAAGGCATGGGTTGTGGTTGCATGCGGACATGTCGGAGTGTGACCTGCTCCTTTGAGGATGTGATCCGCACTTGGCTCCGTCCATGTCGCTTCGTGGGCCATGTCATTTTCTTTGCGCAGCTGCTATCCGAAATGCAGTGTTACTTGCATAGTCAGTGTGGGTCACGGATCTGCTGGTTTGCTAGATTCAGCATATGTGCAAGGGTAGGTTGTGATATTGGTGATAGGGGGGGCACTCTGTGCACATTGTGGATGGGGGCCTACTTGGCGTTTGGATGTGTGCTGCAGTGTGCCAAGGCATTCAGGGACATGTTCCAGGGTCATTGTGGATGTACTGTGTGCTGCACAAATCAACGCCGTATCTGATTTACAAAACTACATACTCGTTTAAACATAACAAACTATACTGCTTATTTGTTACCTCTACACTTACTCCTAAAACCATGTAATCTTTCAAACATATGTTACGTCACTTTTGTACCATTGAAACTGATTACGACCTTTTCTTTACACTACAGATCCCATGAACATGCTAATAAAGGTATAAGTGCTATGTTCATACTAAATAAAGCTCTCTTACTTAATTTTTATAAACACTACTGTTTGGTGCACAAAATGGGGATGACACATGAGTAGAGGAAACGGAGGTGTAATCCCTAAACTTTTATTGTACCGTTCCTTTAATATACGTATATTGAGGGTTTTAAGTGGGATGAAAAAAATGCGGGTGTCTAAAAGGGGTAGCAGTGTTCAGCACCGGTAACACCCAGTCCACTTAAAGTCCTGCGTATATTCAGCACAGAGACACACCCTAACAATTTTCATCACTTATAATCACAGTTAGTTTACTAGTGTGAAAAAATCGTATAGAAAATTTACTAAGAACATTTTTAATTGTTTTTTATCTCTCACACATTTATAAAATATCTCTTGTAAAGAAACGCCCCTCTCCACCTTTATTTCGTACTGAACGAGCAATAAATAATCCCTTTACCAGCATCTAGTCACTAACTACTAACACTGTGCACTGTACCCAATTGTAAAGCAGAAATAGTGTTTAGATTATGTCTTAAAGTATCATCAAATGATTCAAACCATGCATACATACACAAAGCAACGTCCACATTTACTTTGTCCATTTACTCTCTATGTAATCTGTGCACATTCTGAATGGGTTCGCAGTATATCACCTGTTTTCACTTATACTCAAATGTACCTTACAGTAAAAACATGACATCACAACCTACGCATATGTCATATTTCCTACATAATACAGTGCATTTCTATACCATTGAAACTGATTGCAACATTCTTTATATAGTACAAATTCTACCAATATGCCAATAAACCTATAAGTGCTATTTTTATAATACAAAAAGCTGTATTAGATTATTTTTATAAACAGTACTGCTGGGGGCACAAAATGGTGGTGCAAGGTAGACAGAGTAAATGAAGGTGTAATTCCAAACTTTTTATGTATCGTCCATTTACTATACATATATTAACAGCTTTAATTGGGATGAAAAAATTGGCGGCTCTCTTAAAGGGGTGGCGGAGCCTACTACTGATAACACCCGGACCACTTAAACGCCTGCGTATATTCAGCAGAGGAACACACCGTGAGAATTACTATCACTAATAATCACATTTACTTTACCACTGTGAACAAACTCGTACAGAAAATATACAAAGAACATTTTCATTTATTTTTTCTCTCTCACATATGTAAAAAAAATTACTTCTGAAGAAACGCTCCCTAACAACTTAGATTTCCTAAGAACACCCAAATGCAAAGCCTCGCAGTACCACACCAGCATTGACTGACATTGAAATCTACCTCTCAGTGTAAAAAATGAGACCACAAACTGTGCACATAACATTTCTTCTTTTTTCCCCATCTCTGTTAAGTTAATAACACATGAATTTTCTACTGTCACCCCTTCTCCACTGTTTCCAGACTGAGCATAATTTCCAAACGTGCGACATTCTGTTTATCTCGCCGGAATAGATATACAAATCGAAATTAACGCTACATCCAATTTCCAAACCCATACAGGGCTATATTCACAAGAATGGCGATAACATTATCGCCGCTTTAGCGGCAGGAAACTGCCGCTAAAGCGGCGATAATGTTATCGCTCATCTTGAGAATATGGCCCACAGTCTTTACAGATAACAACTTACACTTTTTCTTTGTGAAAACTCCTAAACATATATAAAGTACATGTTTAACAACTAGTTACACATTATGCATATTTTAGAACCAATAAAACACCAGACTTTACTAACACTATGTTATTTAGAAATAAAAAATACTTTCAAAGTTAAAAATATTGTCTCAAATACTTAACCACTACTACAAAACACATAACACACCTTCTTAATTTTTAATTTACCTTCGTAGTTGGTATGCAGATTTCAAATGTCACAAACGCATGCAATTCTTTTCTTGTCACACAGAACATGTAATGCACCACTTTCATCAAGAATGGAACCAGTAATGGCACAATTTCCCTGTTGCTCCACACAAAAATACATGTAAAGAACAAATCAGAATAGTTCCTTTTTTTTTTTCAATTGCAAAACCTCTCTTTATTGGTTATTTTTGAACTTTCCATATAAACAGTTTTTTTAAGGACACATACAGGTGAAAAGTTCAACGTATTGTATCAACACTTTCTAGAACATTCTATGACACGTGCAGGTTCATTTTTTTAAACCAACTGATATTTTTTTTGCAACATTTTCTCCAACATTTAACGGCACGTGGAGGGCAAAAGTTCACCATTCTTTCAAGTTTGAACTGCACCTTCCAAATACAATTAGCAGGTGTGGTTGAGCTGAGCAAATTTCATCCTATAATATGTACTCCACGTATAAACTGCTTTTTTATTAACCAATCACAAAGATGCTTTTCATCAAAACTAATATACACCCTACTTTTTAGGACACAATACATTTCATCTCCCAATTGGTTAAGGTTTTGTATGTAAAAAAAAAGTAGTTCCCCATGTTTAAACACCTCTCATTCTACGAATGCACTGCATGAGCTACAGACATTTATCCATAGCTTCTAGCCATACCTTCAAAATGCTAGTGTGGATTGTTGGACATAGCTATGTTTTCTGGTGCAAGAGGTATGCAGAACAGAGACGTATTGACTTAGACCTAGGTTTACAAAATGTGCACATTAAATGGTTTGCACAGAGAGGATTGAAGTGGCACCAATTGCTCCCTTTGGTTAAAACCTGTTTGCATCTCCAACACCCTGATCTCATGATTGTGCACTGTGGTGGTAACGATCTAGGCACATTGACTGGGGTAGGTTTGGAAATGCTTATGAAGGACACCTTTGGACAATTGATGTTACTTTTGCCTCAAACTGTCTTTGTATATTCCAATATATGCCAAAGACAGAAGTGGAAATGTTCAAACCAATTTTGTCATAAGATTGAAAAATCTAGGAAGAATGTCAACAAAGCTGTGTCGTCTGCATACCTCAGAGACCATAGAATGGGGTCGATCAACAACAACAACATACGTTTTGATATGGCTGATATCTACAGAAGTGATGGAGTACACTTCACAGATGAGGGAAACCGAGTTTTCCTGATTAACCTGAAGCTGTGCATTCGCACTTACATGTAGCTCCAACTAATAAACACAAAGGCTCTTTTTAGAGCCGCCTTATATTCCCAATTTCGGCTCGCAGAGTGTCAGCTGCGGTTCGGCTAACAGAGGGACACCTGCGGGCCGTTGGGCAGGCTCGCAGAGGAAGAGCTGCGGCCCGTGGGCTCAGCTCACAGAGTGAGACCTACGAGCTGTTGGCTCGCAAAAGCACAGCACCGTACTGGCTCGCAGAGGGAGAGCTGTGGTCTGACTTGCAGAGGGAGACCAACGGGCCAACAGGCCTGCTAGCAGACACACAGCTATCAGTTAACGGGCTGGCTCGCAGAGATACAGCTGCGAGCCCTCCGAGCTGCAACTCGACGGGCTAACTCGCAGAGGTAGAGTAATGGGCCTACGGGCCTGCTAGCACAGACACAGCTACGAGCGAACGAGGTGGCTCAGAGATGTAGAGCTGCGGGCCCCACGACTCGCAGACACAGAGCTGCGACCAGACGGACTAGCTTCTAAAGGCATAGCTGCGAGCTGATGATGTGGGGAGAGGCAGCGTAAAATGAGCTAACGAGGTGGCTCACAGAGGTAAAGCTGCGGGCCCGCCGGCTTGCAGACACAGAGCTGCGAGCCGACGGACTGGCTTCTAAAGGCATAGCCGCGAGCTGATGATCTAGGGGGAGGGAGCGTAAAAGGAGTATCTCGCACAGACAGACCTGCGGGATATTTTCAGTATTGCCTTGCAGAGGTAGAATTACGGATCCAATGCCTTTTAGAGGGAGAGATGCGAGCTGACGGACTGAGTCACAAAATGGCTGACAGCTCGCAGTCGCAGAGCTGCGAGCCGACGGACTGGCTTCTAAAGGCATAGCCGCGAGCTGGTGATGTGCGGAGAGGGACCGTGAACGGGGTATCTCGCACAGACAGAGCTGCGGTATATTTTTAGTGTTGCCTCGCAGAGGTAGAACTACGGACCTGTTGCCTTGTAGAGGGAGAGTTGTGAATAACAAAATGGCTGCCAACACTTCCTAGTTTCAACAGTTCGCAGCCAATGAGCCGCAAGCTCGTGCTCGTAACGCCTCAGCCAATCAGATGTCAGAATTCTTAAATATCGATATCTGGAAATTTTGATATTTCTCTAAAACTACTGAACGGATTTACCTGATTTAAACAAAAGCGTGCTTTCTGGACCAAGACCTTTTTCTCTGCCAAATTTGGCGTAATTCCGTTCAGCAGTTTGACCTGTAGCCTTGTCTAAAGTTTCCTATGGAAATTGCATGGAGAAAACACGTTTTGGGACCCCCTTTTTTCTTAGCCCCCCCTTGACGAATCCCCCCCCAAACTTTTAGGATAGGAGCTGACCTGAAAAGAGGAACTTTTTGGAAAATTTCGTAAAGAATCGTCAAACGAAGCCAAAGTTATAAGCACATCAAAAAATGCTTTTCCTATGGAAACGTGGTCCTAACTATAACTACCTACTGGCGACCGCCAGTAGGAAATATATATATATATATATATATATATATATAATCAAAACAATACCCTTTCAGGCATAGAGTGACGCATAAATTATGCAAAAAAGAAGCAGAAAACTCTGGGTAGTTCTCAAGTTTAGGTGGAAAGCAGCTCCTGTATAGAGCACTCTCAACACCAGCAACACTCAAGATCTCAAATGTCTGCTTTTCTATCAAAGTCTTTAAGCATAGGATTAGCACAGTGCCATCCACACCGAGATAGAAAGGGACAAAGTCTTTTGCCATTCCTACCTACAGCAAAGTCTTTAAGCATAGGACTAGCACACTGCTGTCCATGCCGAGCTGTAAAATGACAAAAGCCATGTACCACTCCAGGCACAGTATTACAGCTTTGAATTTGCAGGAGCTGCTTTCCACCTAACCTTGAGAACTACCCAGAGTTCTCTGCTTCATATATATATATATATATATATATATATATATATATATATATATATATTGTCTACTGGCGGTCGCCAGTAGATAGTTTTAGTTAGGACCTATTTTCCATAGGAAATCCGCAACATTCTATTTGAAATAACTTTGGCGCCGGTTGACGAATCTTCGCGAAATTTTCCAACTTGTTGGGGCGCTCCGGTCCGCTCCTATCCTGAAAGTCTCGGGGTGATTCAGCAAGCGGGGGCCGAGAAAAAAGGGGGGTCCCAAAACGTGTTTTCCCCATGCAATTTTCCATAGGAACCTTTAGTCGCAGCTACAGCCCGAACTGCTGAACGGAATTACACCAAATTTGCCAAAAAGGTAGCCCTTGGTTCAGGGTCGTGCCTTTTGCTTAAATGGTGTAAATCCGCTCAGCAGTTCCTGAGAAATTTGAAAAAGAAAACACATATATATCTGGGCGGAGCCTAACCACACATGTCATCGTGAGATCTGATTGGCTGTCAGCACTTCATCCTGGAATTGCTGGCAGCCATCTTGGGACCAATATAAATGATAGTACCCCATTGAAATGCATTGTAGTGAATCGAAGATTTTGAGGGTTACCAAAAGGAGAACTATAAAGGGTGATAACAGACTTTAGTTACATTAGAATTCATTTGTTGATGGTACCATACTAATTTCAGGAATTGTGGTGTGTTCTAAGGTGATTTTATCCTGTGAAAAACCTTCTGCTGGGATATCATGAATCATGTTTGAGAGAAAACTATTTTCACATGCTTGTCCCATACAGTTTTGGAAGGTGCTCCAGAAGCTAAAATGAGAGCATATTTTCTGTAAATTCACATTATCTTTCTCAGTCATGTGAGAATGAAGTCTGACATTCTCAGTAAAACATGTACATCCAACAAGGGCAGAGACTAGGCAGAGACTGTCAGTTGATTCCTTTGTGTTCTACTGCAGCTTCCCAGAGTGTTCTAAAGAACAACTAGAGCGCTTACTTATGACAAAATTAAGGCACACCTGAAGCCATCTTGATTGGAATAAACTGGTAACTCTTAAAACATTTAATTTAAATAGGAACAAAATGAGGGGGTTCATTTTGTCATAGAAATTATGGTTAGTGCTGTAGAAAGAAAAATTAGGACATGTTTTAAGTGAGATCTCAAATATTTTCCTGTTATATTTCAACAGGAGCAGCCTGTCAGTTGATGCCTTTGTGTTCTACTGCAGCTTCCCAGAGTGTTCTAAAGAACAACTAGAGCGCTAAGTCTTACTTATGACAAAAGTATGGCACACTTGAAGCCATCTTGATTGGAATAAACTGGTAACACTTAAAACATTTAATTTAAAAAGGAACAAAATGAGGGGGTTCATTTTGCCATAGAAATTATGCTGTAGAAAGACAAATTAGTGCTAAAACACTACCCCCAGCACGACACCCTCCACTACCCAAACATAACTGCACTACCCTAAACCCTAAAACACTACCACCAGCACGACTCCCTACACTACCCAAACACCACTGCACTACACTAAACCCTAAATATACCCCCAGCATGACCACCCACACTACACAACCACTGCACTACCCTATACCCTAAAACACGACCCCCTACACTACACAAACATGACTGCACTACCCTAAACCCTAAAACACTACCCACAGCATGACCCCCTTCACTACACAAACACCACTGCACTGCCCTAAACCCTAAAACACTACCCCCTACACTACTCAAACACCACTGCACTAACATAAACCCTAAAACACTACCCCCAGCACAACCCCCTACACTACACAAACACCACTGCACTACCCTAAACCCTAAAACACTACCCCCAGCACGACTCCCTACACTACCCAAACACCACTGCACTACCCCAAACCCTAAATCTACCCCCAGCACGACCCCTACACTACCCAAACACCACTGCACTACCGTAAACCATAAAACACTACCCCCAGCATGACCCCCTACACTACACAAACACCACTGCACTACCCTAAACCCTAAAACACTACCCCAGCACGACCCCCTACACTACCCATACACCACTGCACTACCCTAAACCCTAAAACACTACCACCAGCACGAGCCCCTACACTACTGCACTACCCTAAACCCTAAAACACTACCCCCAGCACGACCCCTACACTACCCAAACACCACTGCACTACCCTAAACCCTAAAACACTACCCCCAGCACGACCCCCTACACCACCCAAACACCACTGCACTACCCTAAACCCTAGAAAAGAAACCCCCACCCCATGCCCAATCCCCCTTACCTCTCACTCCTCATGGTTCCTCTCTCCTCGTGGTTCCTGCTTCACGTCATCTCTGAGGGGCGGTGCACGTCGTTGTGAGGAAACAGAACAGCCTCTGTTTCCTTACAACGACATGGATCGTCTACATGTTTTTAGAACGCATGGTCATTTACCATACATACCTTTACAACAAAATTGGTTGTAAAGGCATGCGTGGTAAATGACCATGCGTTCTAAAAAAATGCGTAGTAATGACTTTGTGATGTACAACGCATGCGTGGTAATGCATGCGTTGTAATGGTATCGCAAAGTAAAAAAGTCGTTCTAACGGCTGTTTACCGATCGAATCTGGCCCCTGTTCTTCAGTGAGACGTTTATTTTATTAATTAGGAGGAAGGAATGTGGTTTTTTTACCGAAAAGTGCATTCCCGGCTGTTGTATTGTGAAAGTGTCCGCGTGGCCTGGTTTCACTTCCGGTGAGAGAGTGGAAGAGTCTGTTTGGATATAAAGGAGTTCTGTTGTTGGACGGGGCCGGCGCGACATGTCATCAGAAAACATAGCTAATGGAAAGCGTCCTCCCTGAAGTGTGGAGCAGTGCCATGAGAGGTCAACGAGTGTGCGTCCCACCGCAGTATGACCGTACCGCGTGACCCATGTGCCGCCTCCAGGGTACGGGAGGCAGAAGCGGCATCGCAGGTCCTCTTGAAGACCGTTGTAGCACTAATTCTACATTTTGGTACTAGGGCATTTTAACTTCGTTGTTCCTGCCAGATACAAAGAGAAGATCCTGTGTTATTCAGTGCCCTCGTTACCTTTTCTGTGGGTTGTGGTGCTTGTCACTTCGCTGCCCCGCCGGTGCACACGACTGGGCACCCCACCTCGTGTGCCATCTGCAGGGCCTCTGCCCTCGGATCACTGGTTTCGGTTTCTGGAGTGGCAACATAAACAGTTGCTCCCAAAGGACTAGCCTGAACACTTAGGTGAATATCCCCTGCACCAGCATTCCACGGAAATTCTTTCCTAGCTCTCCCACGTCAACGAGCACGGCTCCGCTCGCGACACCGTATGACGTCATCGGAGCCATAAGAGGACCTCGTCGGCGTTCTGACGTCAGTTCCACCCATTTTTTCCGTGCCACCGAGGCAAACAGGGGACCGAGACATTTTCACATGTATACATAGTATAATAAATATATATATATTCACTGAAAAAACCATAGGTTTCAGGCACGTTATAGTTAGAAATTAGCATTTAAAAAACCTTAGAAATTCACTGAAAAAACCATAGGTTTCAGGCACGTTATAGTTAGAAATTAGCATTTAAAAAACCTTAGAAATTCACTGAAAAAACAATAGGTTTCAGGGGCGTTATAGTTAGTTGGACATTTCACTCGTACAAAACCATAGAAATTCCCCGTTATAGTTAGTTCAGCTAACTATAACTGTGCACTCCGCAATGCACTGCTGATGACGTCACATATTACATCACTCATGACATGGTCAGTGACATCACTCATGACATCACTGATGACATCTCAAATGACATCACTGATGACATCATCCAGTGAATGTGTGTTTTTCTGAAAACTAAATATGTTTTATATATGTATATCTCAAGGTCGATGGAAGAATAAATGGGTATATAAGTGTCTAAATGGATGATTTTTTTTTGTAAAATTGATTGTATAACTGACTAAGTGTATCTTAGTGAATACATGGGTTAGTGAGTAATGTTTAAATATGAAAATATCTGTATCAGTCTCTCACTTTGTGTATAAGTGGCTGCATGGGTTGGTGAGTAGCTACATGAGTGTCTATATGGGTTATTAGTTGGTTTTTTGAGTATCAGTATGAGTGTCTGAGTGTCTGTATGGTTCAGTGCGGGGTATTACTTAGTGCATAGATGCATGAATGAGTGACTCACTGTTTGTATGTGTTGAAGACAGCATGTGTGCAGGACTGTATAGGTGGATGAGTATGTGTATGGGTGTGTTAGTGAGTGAATGATTGTCTCAATAGTGTCTTTATGAGTAACTATATATGTTTTAAACTAGTATATGTGAGTATTGGTGTATCTGAAAGAGACACGTTAGTGACAGATTCCTTACCTTAGAATATCCCCAGGCGTCAGGCTGGATCCGGAAAGTTTTTTGCGTAGCAGTACCCTTGCGCGTCGGTAGGCGGCGTCGTGCGGCTCCGCGTCCGTCGTCGGCGTCGTGATCGCCGGGATGACGTCGCGGGCAGTACTTAGGCGCCGCCCCTGCGCGCTGACGTCAGTTCTTCTTTTTCCGCGCCAGTAAGCGCAGATCCGGGAAGAGCAGTGCCCTAGTCACTTTTTGACTATCTTTTTTGTGAAATTTTTCACTGTTCTCTTCAACGAGTCTTCACGACTCCTAAGGTGTCGTAGGGATGCCCGGCTTTAAGCCCTGCGAGGAATGTGGTCGTATGATGTCCATCACGGACCCCCACCTCGAGTGTCTCTTCTGTCTCGGCCGAGGCCACGACACGAAGTCGTGCCCTGACTGCCGGAAACTTCATCCGAAGGCTTTGCGAGAGCGGTCTCGAAAGCTCCTTGAAGTCCGGCAGTCGGCTCCGCGCCGCAGCAAGCCCCGGTCCCGGGAGAGGTCGAGGGGCCGGACGCGGAGTCCCCGCCGTTCGTCGGAATCCAAGTCTTCGCGCTCCTCCGGTAAGTCGAAGCACAAGAAGTCTAAGCGGCGTCATCGCTCTAAGACTTCGCCTCGCCGATCGCGCGACTCGGCTGAGGTCCCTGTCGGCACCGTCCCCGCCCCCGCGGCCCCGGACGTGCCTGTCGAGTTGCCCCCGCATTACCCGTCCTACCCGGGTTCGGGGGCGACTCCGGCCGAAGTACAGAAATTCCTGTCGGCCATGGCCCGCCTCTTCGGGCCTCAAGGTCCCTCCGGTGCGCCTTCGGGCCCCGCGGGCCCTGATGGGGTTGCTCCGGCGTCGCCGTCGACTCCGGTCCCGGCGTCGCCTGTCCCACCAGCCTTCGTCCCGGCCTCGGCTCCGGCCCCGGCCTCGACCCCGGTTCCGGTGGTGCCGCAACCCCCATCGACGCCGGTTGACCTAACCACGCCTCCGCCGACGCCGATGTCCCCGGTGCCGTTTCCGACGCCGTCCGGGGCTCCGGGCGGCGTCGTTCCCCGGTTCTCCCCGGGTCCGGACATGGAGCCGGACCGGCGTCGCCCGACGCCGGTTCCGGCGCCGATGAGGCCTTGGGTCCCTTATGTCCCTCCTCCTCCATCTTTTCAACCTGAGGAGGACCAGGAGAGCTGGGAGGGGTCTGACGACCCTCTCACACAACAGTGCGAGTTTGACCCGGACTGGGTTGAGGAACTTGGGGATGCCAGTGGGCTGGATACCTCCCCCGACTCTGGCATGCTGTCTCCTCCCGTGGCAACGGAGGAGGGGGCTAATTTTTCAACGGTGTTGCGTAGAGCTGCTGGAGCCTTAAATCTCCAGTTGCCTACAGTGGCCGTCAGGACTAACCTCCTGACTGAAGTGCTTCAGCCGGCGGCCTCCTCTTCGGAGCCTGTGCTGCCGTTCAACGATGCACTCACTGACGTTCTTTTGGGTGCCTGGTCCAAACCCACCACAGGGGCTCCTGTGGATAGGAACGTGGCCCGACGCCATCGCCCGGCTCCGGGCGACCCCTGTTTCTCTCCCAACACCCCACCCCTGAGAGCTTGGTTGTCCAAGCCTCTGCCTCCCAAACAGCCTTCCCTACCGCCCCTCCGGATAGGGAATCCAAGCGCCTGGATCACTTTGGGAAGAAGGCTTTCTCTTCCTCCAGTGCTGGCTTGCGGTCTGTTAATACCGCTTGCCTCTTGGGCCGATACACCCACTCCCTGTGGGATTCGGTGGCTGATGTTTTGCCGCAGTGTTCTGAGGAGGTCCAGACACTGCTTACCCGCGCTATTGCGGAAGGGCGTGATGCGGCTAAATATACCATCCGCTGTGGCCTTGATACCGCCGACTCGCTGGGCAGATCGCTTGCAACGACGGTGGCGCTGCGTCGCCACGCCTGGCTGAGAACCACTGGTTTTTCAGGGGATGTCCAGAATACTCTCATGGACATGCCCTTTGATGGAGTCGGTCTTTTTGGTTCGAAGGCAGACCATGCGCTGGAGCGTTTCAAGGACTCACGGGCTACTGCTAAGTCCCTGGGCCTTGCTGTTGTGCGCCCTCCGCAAACGTCTGCTTTTCGCCCCTTTCGTGGCCACGGAAGGGGCGCCCAGTCACGTCCACAGCCCGGCCAACGGCCCGCGCAGCAAGCGCCTTCGCGTGGCCGAGGACGTGGATACCGCCGTGGCGGTTCGGGCAACCAGCGTGCGGGTCAGGCCACCACCTCCAACCCGTCCGCGGCCTCCAAGCCCTCCTAGTCCCTCCTTTCAGGTGCACAGCACGCCAGTCGAGGGCAGGGTCCGCCATCACCTTCACCACTGGCGTCCCATCACCTCGGACAAGTGGGTCTTGGACATTGTCCGAAGGGGCTACTCCCTCCCCTTCGAGACCACCCCCCAGCCATGCCACCTCAATTCCACCGCATGTCAGGGGATCACTTGGTGCTTCTACAGAAGGAAGTCACGGCCCTCTTGGCCAAGAGGGCCATCGAGCATGTTCCGACCCCAGAAGTAGGGCGTGGTTGCTACTCCCACTACTTTCTGGTGCCCAAAAAGGACAAGGGGGACATGCGTCCTATCTTGGACCTCCGGAACGTCAATCGCTTCCTCCGGAAGGAGAAGTTCAAGATGCTCACCCTAGCTCAGGTCTTGACTGCCCTCGACCCCGGAGACTGGTTGGTAGCGTTGGACTTGCAGGACGCCTATTTCCACATCCCCGTCCTGCCGGCCCACCGGCGTTACCTTCGGTTCACGGTAGGCCTCGAGCATTTTCAGTTCACCGTGCTCCCCTTTGGCCTTACCAGTGCCCCTCGGGTGTTCACGAAAGTGATGGCGGTGGTCGCAGCTCATCTGCGCCGGGCAGGGGTTTCAGTCTTCCCCTACCTCGACGACTGGCTGCTGAAGGCGGGCTCGTCCCAGGCAGTTGTCTCCCACCTCCAGACTACGGCCGAACTCCTGCACTCGCTGGGGTTCTCCATCAATGTGCCAAAGTCGCATCTGATTCCTTCTCCCCAGCTCCTTTTCATCGGAGCAGTTCTGGACACGACGCAGTTTCGGGCCTATCCTCCCGAACGGCGAGTCCAGGATATTCAGGCTATGATTCCGATCTTTCAGCCCTTATCCTGGGTTTCGGTACGGATGACCCTGAGGCTGCTGGGCCTCATGGCCTCCTGCATCCTGCTGGTCACTCATGCCAGATGGCATATGCGGGCTCTGCAGTGGGACCTGAAGTTCCAGTGGGCGCAGCACCAGGGCGACCTGTCCGATCACGTCCAGATCTCGGAGGGGACTGCAAAACAGTTGCAGTGGTGGCTCTCGAACCGGCAATGGGTCATGGGCAGATCCCTCTCCTTCCCCAGCCAGAGCACACAGTTGTGACGGACGCGTCCCTTCTGGGATGGGGCGGTCACATGGGAGAGGCGGAGATCAGAGGCCTCTGGTCTCCGGCGGAGTCCCGGCTCCATATCAACCTTCTGGAGCTCCGGGCGATCCGACTTGCACTCAAGGCATTCCTTCCCTCTGTCAAAGGGAAGGTAGTGCAGGTGTTCACAGACAACACCACCGCCATGTGGTACTGCAACAAACAAGGCGGGGTGGGGTCGTGGACCCTTTGTCAGGAGGCTCTGCGCCTCTGGACATGGCTGGAACATCAGGGCATGTTCCTGGTGGTTCAACACCTGGCAGGTTCCCTGAACGCCAGGGCGGACGAACTCAGCCGCAGGTGCATGATGGATCACGAATGGCGTCTTCACTCGGAAGTGGCGCAAGGACTCTTTCTACAGTGGGGAGAGCCTTGGTTAGATCTATTCGCCACCGAAGAGAACGCGCAATGTCATCAGTTCTGCGCGTTGGAATTTCCAAGGCGGCACTCGCTCGGCGACGCTTTTCGTCACGAGTGGAGTTGCGGTCTATTGTACGCCTTTCCGCCTATACCACTTCTACCCAGAGTGTTGAAGAAGATTCGGCACGACCGGGCCCAAGTCATTCTTGTGGCTCCGGACTGGGCTCGAAGAGTTTGGTATCCCGAGCTACTCAATATGAGCGTAGATCCCCCGATCCGTCTGCCTCTTCGGGAGGATCTTCTGTCGCAGCAGCAGGGGACGGTCCTCCACCCGAACCTGTCCAGTCTACACCTGCTTGCGTGGAGATTGAGCGGCGGCAGTTGATTCCTTTCGACTTGCCTCCCGAAGTTTGTGATGTGATTCTGGCAGCCAGGCGTCCCTCCACTAAGGTGGTATACGCCTGCAGGTGGAACAAATTTGTGGCATGGTGCACAGCAAAGGCTGTGAATCCCCTTTCTGCCCCTCTTTCTGAGGTCCTTCTGTTCCTTCTCTCTTTGGCCCAACAGGGTTCTGCCCTGGGTACCATCAAGGGTTATCTTTGTGCTATCTCGGCCTTCCTCAGGCTCCCTGATCAGCCCTCCCTTTTCAAGTCCCCTGTTGTTAACAGGTTCTTAAAAGGCATTACTCACCTCTTCCCTCCTGTTCCGTTTGTGATGCCTCAGTGGGACTTGAACTTGGTTCTTACCTTTTTAATGTGCGCTCCCTTTGAGCCTCTACATAACTGTCCTCTTCGTCTTCTGACTCTGAAGACAGCCTTTCTGGTGGCCATCACCTCCGCTCGGCGGGTGAGTGAGCTCCAGGCTCTATCTTGCAAACCTCCCTTTCTGTCTGTTCATCCAGACAAGGTTGTTCTTCGGACGCGTCCGTCCTTCTTGCCAAAGGTGGTTACTGCTTTCCACATTGGGCAGACCATCACTTTGCCCACCTTCTTTCCGCCTCCGCATCCTTCCAGAGAGGAAGAGAGGCTCCACCGTCTGGACCCAAAACGTGCGCTCTCTTTCTATATTGACCGCACAAAACACTTCCGGGTGGATGACCAGCTCTTTGTTGGCTACGTGGGCGCCAAAAAGGTCGGGCGGTGCACAAGAGGACCATCTCCCGCTGGGTTACCTTGTGCATCAAGACCTGCTATTCTTTGGCTAAGAAGGAGCCTCCTGTTGGGCTGCGTGCCCATTCCACCAGGGCAACGGCTGCTACCACGGCCTTGGGCCGCGGTGTTCCGCTGCCGGTTATCTGTCAGGCAGCTACGTGGGCCTCGCTGCACACGTTTACAAAGCATTACTGCCTTGACAGTCAGGTCCGGAGGGACGGCTTCTTTGGCCGTTCTGTCCTCCAGGACTTCCTTGTCTGATCTTTGTTCGCAGACCCACCACCGGGGTTGGTATTGCTGGGGTATCTATTCTAAGGTAAGGAATCTGTCACTAACGTGTCTCTTTCAGATGCACAAGTTACTAACTTGTGTAACGATATATCTGTAAGAGACAGTAGTTAGTGACAGATTCCTACCGCCCACCCATCCTCCCCGTTCTGCGAACTGATTTCTAGGGTTAAGGACATCCCTTTCAGGGCCCTAGTATTTTTCAGACACCTATGTCAGCTTCTTGCATGGCTCTGCGTTCCTGGCGCGGAAAGTCGTGTACAGAACTGACGTCAGCGCGCAGGGGCGGCGCCTAAGTACTGCCCGCGACGTCATCCCGGCGATCACGACGCCGACGACGGACGCGGAGCCGCACGACGCCGCCTACCGACGCGCAAGGGTACTGCTACGCAAAAAACTTTCCGGATCCAGCCTGACGCCTGGGGATATTCTAAGGTAAGGAATCTGTCACTAACTACTGTCTCTTACAGATATATCGTTACACAAGTTAGTAACTTGTGCATATAAGTGAGTATATGTGAGAGTGAGAGATTGGAAGAGTTCCTGTACAAATAAGTAGGTGTTTCTATAAGTGATTGTTTAAGAGAGTAAGTATGTGTAAGTTTCTGTAGAAGTAAGTGTGGTAGTGTGTGTATAACTGTATATGCAAGTAAATGGATGTTTGATACTTTGTTTGCATGTGTGACTATGTGTGTGAGTAACTCTATGGATGAGTGGCGGTGTGTAACAGGATGTATAGGTGTATGAGTACATATGATGAGTGAGTACATGTATGAGTGACTGTATAGGGACTGTTGGTGAATGAGTGGATGTGTGTGTAGATCTTGGAATTAATTAATAGGTGTGTTGTAACTGGTATTGGTATGCCCATTGTTTTGAAAATGTTAGTTTGTATTTTTGAGTGTGTGTATCAAAGGTTATATTAGGGTGAGAGGAGGTCTGCCACTCTATCACAAGGATGATGTCATCAGTGATGTCATCAGTGATGTCATTTGAGATGTCATCAGTGATGTCATTGACCATGTCATGAGTGATGTAATATGTGACGTCATCAGCAGTGGATTGCGGGCGCGCGAGTTATAGTTAGCTGAACTAACTATAACGGGGGAATTTCTATGGTTTTGTATGAGTGAAATGTCCAACTAACTATAACGCCCCTGAAACCTATGGTTTTTTCAGTGAATATATATATATATATATACACATATATATATACACATATATATATACACATATAGGTGGAAAGCAGCTCCTGCAAATTCAAAGCTGCAATACTGTACCTGGAGTGGTAAATGGCTTTTGTCATTATATATATGTGTGTACCAATAACATAAAATCTAATTTAAAAAACATTCTATTATAAATTAAAACATTAAACTATTTAAAAATCCTCAAACTTAAATTTCCCACTCCAGTGAGTGCAACAGTAGGGAAAGTGTTGGATAGCGGAGGGATAAAAATTACTATTCCCACTCTAGTGAGTGCAACAGTAGGGAAAGTGTTGGATAGCATAGGGGTAGAAATTACTATTAACACTCCAGTAAGTGCAACAGTAGGGAAAGTGTTGGATAGCGGAGGGGTAAAAATTACTATTCCCACTCCAGTGAGTGCAACAGTAGGGAAAGTGTTGGATTGCAGAGGAGTAACAAATAATATTCTCACTCCAGTCAGTTAAAAATTAAAAACAAACAAAATTTTAACAATAAAAATATTTAAAAAACAAAATAAATTCAAAAACATATAAATATGTTAAAAATTCAAATACAAATATATTTAATATTTAAAAAAATTAAAAACATATAATGTTAAATACATATAAAAAGTACGTGCACATATTATATTAAAAAAAAAAAACATAATTTCCAAACAAATAAATATTTTTAATAAAAACATATTTAGAAAAAAAAACATTATTTATTACATTAATTTACTTTTTTTAATTTCCTACCCTATAACACCACACAATTCACAACCCACATCTAAATTAAAAACAAAATGTACTTCCTCGACTAACATAATTAATTACCAATTTAAAAAATATTATTAATTAAAAAACAAATTAAAACTCATAAAATTATTTAACTTCCCACACTTTACCCCTATAATCACCACAACCCACAGCTAAAATTAAACTGTAAAAAAATTAATTATACAACTTATTTTAAATTAAAAAACAAATAGTATTTAACAACTAATTATAAAGTAATTAAAATTAATGTACTCCCCACACTGTACCCCTTTAACAATAAAACCGACACACAAACAAAATAAACAAATAAACGAATTAAATATAAATTAATTAATTCATATTAATGATCAGCAAATTTTTAATTAATTAAACCAAAATTACTTCCCACCCTTTACCCCTATGAACCCCACAACCCACACATAAAATTAATTACACAAATTCCATATTTAATTTTCAATTAATTAATTAATATAAATTAACAACGAATTAATAATTAATTAAACATAAATGACTTCCCACCCTATTCCCCTATAAACCCACAACCCGCTATGGAACTAAAAAATACAAAATGTAATTAAAATAAAATTCATAACTACTAAAAATGTAACCCATATATTAAAAAACATAAACAATACTTAAACAAAAAACATACATCCCATACATTTAAAATATAAACGAAAAATACATAACACTAATTAAAAAATCGATATTTTAAACATCTATATTTTTGCAAACAATATTAATGACTTCTATATTTTTAAAACAATATTTCTTACCTTAAATTCGATATTCTTGACCACGATATTCTTGCTGTCGATATTTCTGGATCACGATATTTTCAACTCGATATTTGTGTAAGTCGACATTTCCAACTCGATATTCTGTCTCAGCACCGTTCAGAGCCCTAGTTCACGCATCCAGATCTACATGGGAGAAAGATGACATTGAACCCAAGACGGCCAAAATCGTGCAGGATATTCTGCCATGGGGGACAGGACCCAATGTGTCACATCTCTACAGTCAAAATTTGGAGACACTCAATAAACCATCCATGGGGCTTAGAATGCTTTGGGGAGAGCCCTTGGGCAGAGAACTTGGAGATGATGACTGGAATAGAATAGTGGCCTATGTAGCTCGAGTTTCCAGGAATAGTAAGTTTAAATGAATGAAATGTAACCTCCTACACTGGGTATACCTCAATCAGTAGTAGTAGGATATTTGGGCAAGGCTACGCAGTCAATAAAGCAACTCAATAGAGCTGTTGACACTCGTGCAAGGGCGTCCTCTGACATGTGCTTACTGGGTATGTTCCCTAATAGGGGGAAGAAGAAACAACAGTGGAATGGCAGTTTTTAAAAAATAATTTTTTTGCATAGGGGGAAGTGAATTATTTTAGGGTGAAAGGAGGCTTTCTGAGCCCCATTTCAGCTAACAATAAATTGATCATTACACCTCATATTTGTTGTATGATGTAGGAAGTAACACACACACAACTATTGTTTTTTTAGGTTTCACCTATAGCGCGCATGTGCTGTCAGCGAAAGCAACTGTAAATTTAAAACAGCTTTAAAACGGGCTTAGAGCCCACCCCATACTTACCATTGGTTGGCTCCCATGTCAGTTTCTTTTCCTTGCTTCTCATTGGTCAGGGCCTCCTGCTGCTTCCACTTTCTCTTCAATTCTTCAGTTGTCTGGCGTCCGTGGAGCTTGGACCATGTACAATTTCCTGTGTCTGTGGCCTCCCACTGGCCACTGCTTGTAGAAGTACTTTTAATTTTTTAGGTCTCGCCCTGAGCCAGCGCTTGCGCTGCTCTGGCGAGACATTTAGTGAGTGGGCTTTTAGAAATGCGACCACAGCTTTTGGTGTGGCCTAGAGCGTGCGGTTACGCGCACAGTAACGCGCATTCCTCGCATCGCTCCAGGCACCATCTGGCTTTCATCTCACTTGCTCCTCCCCCTCCCCCACCACAGAGCGCGTCTCGCGGCCGCGCGGCCAATGCTTGTTATCTATGAAACCGTGTTCAGAGTCAAATCTCTGAACTGGCCTGGCTGTTCTGTATTTAACATCGTTAAGATTAACTTGTTTCCGGCCGTGAAAGGGCTGCACTGTTTCTTACGGTAACATTCTGCTCATGTTACAGGTACAAATGCTTGTGTTCCTTTTCCGATGTACATATGAAAGGCCGCGCGGCCGCGTCACTTTCACGGCCGCGCGGCCAATGCTTGTTGCCTGTTATTTCTGGTGCTCAGCATCGGCACTTCGGTGTCGACACCGGCGCTTATAATGTCTGCCACATGGTGGCGCTGTTTATTTAGTTTAGAGACTACTACAACAGTTGTTTGTTTATTGAATACACCTTCAAGATAACTAATAACTACCCCCTAGCCATTCTTATAACTTAGGGGAACTAGAATAGTCTGAATTGCCACACATTGGAGTGTAATAGTAGTTGTGTTGGTGCCGTCATTGGCAGCGTTGACAGGGTCGATGGGTGGTGCATGCTGCACCCTCACACGGGCCCCAGCAATTATTTTGACACCAATTAAGCACTGCCGCAGTCAGCGTTTTTCGCAATGGACAGGGGCCTTAGGAAAATCCAAGTCAGCACACGAGACCGGGGAAGGCGGCCGCCATTCAGGAGTAGCAGATTCTCGCGGTGGGATATCTGCTTCTCTTACAAGGTGTTTAAAGCCAGCATTGATGCTGCGAGAGCGCGGTCACCAAATTGCTCTTTCAGGATATTGAGCCACGCAAGACGGCAGCAAAACAGAAGAACGCTGATCCTCCTGTGGAGGAAGACGTCTACAGATTTCTCGGGGAGGTCTTGAAGAGCTCAAACAGGCGGATGATGACTTGTACACAGTATGATGCAGTCCCACCATGTCTCATCACACCCACCTGCTCAATTCCCAGGATACCAGCCCACATCAGGTCAGCAATCTTCAAACGAAGAGAGGAATTCGGAGTGATGCATAATTAGTGTGCATATCTTATGGGCAGGCCTGTTCTATGCCCTTTGAATAAAAAAAGATTGTAAATGTACGTATGTGCTAATCTATAGCTCACAAAGCGGCCAAACTGATAGTTCCTTGCCATGCAAGGAACTATCAGTCAGTCCTAGCTTCAAAAAGCACTCTTTTCAAGCTGGGGCCCGCTTTTCAGCAGACACTGAAAATGAGATAAGTGAAACTACAAATCCCAAAATGCAAAGTGATACCACCTCTCCTTTTTCACGTTGCATTCTTCTATCCATGGTAAGCTCTCCCTTCACCACTCTTTAGGACTCTTCTCTCCCACAATGCCTTTCTCATGTCTCTGGTTTTCTCTTCCTTCTCTATTTTCCCAGTCTCGTTCTTCACAAATAAAACGTGCTTCCAGTGTAAGCATTCTGTACTGGTGCATGTGACATACCTAAATGGCCCCATGTCAATGTCAAGTTTGACGCTCACGCCTCCAGCCAATCCAGTACCTTTTCGAATACAGCGTCACGTCGAGTCTATACTACCAGTTTTAAAACGTAAAATGTAAGTCCTAGAAACAACATGCTGCTGATAATATCCCAGGACAGTCTGAAGGTGATAACCGTGACATGGGGTAACGTGGCACCCATGAACCTGTGCGATGTTTTAGTTGCTGTGATTTAGGGGAATGATTCGTAGATATGACCTTTCCTTTTTTCGTTACTGAAAATGATATGACGTGAATTGAAGATTGAAAAAAAAAGTTCTACCTTTTGTCGGGACAACTACTGTAAGAGTAACCGTTTCCTCGAATCCTTTATGTAAATGTAGTTAAACACAAACCCAAGGTAATTACACTTGAAACAAGTATGTTGCTTCAGAACTTCAGTAACGTCACTAAAGGTGAGTTTATTGAAAGGGCACGCGTTTTGGGATCACAGAAGTAGTAAACAGGCACGCATTTTTGGAGTAGCTATCGATAGTGGAAATGCAGCAGGTGCAGTGGCACCGCGCCCAGGGTTGCAAGGGACCACATCACTCAAATGATGGCTTTTACAGGGGGCGCCCGGGGCACTGCCGTCGATGCCTTTCGGGCCCACGGCGTCCTTGCTGCGCCACTGCACTGCGTCATGTTTTATTCATTTAACAAATTACAAAGGTACGGCACTTTGGTAACTTCCGTCCTTGGTGCAGTGCTGTCCTCTTCTTCGCCTCTGAAAGCTTTGTGTTGCGGGCACTGTGGGCTCCTCGGGGAGCAGCGCTTTCTCTCAGTGAGGAAGGCTTCAAGCCGCAGGAGTTTGATATCTGTCACAAGAACAAGGCGGGAGAGGAACGGGCCGGCGAGAAGTCAACACGCAAAACTCGCAAGGGTCAGTGGTGGAAGCCAAACGGATGGTTTGGGACATCTTTGATATTTACAATGCCAATAGCTCAAACTCTCACAACTGCGAGACCTATTGCATTGCAAATGCTTGTTTTAATCAGGCACTCCTTAAGGGTGCATGTGTTTGTAGGCCCTCTCTACCCCTCCCCTTCCACGTCCTTGTTGTTTGTCCCGTCCCTTCCACACTCTCCTGCTTCGTTGTTGCCATCACTCCCACACCCTTTCGTGTCCTTTTTTGGCCCCCTGCCTTGGAGCAAAAAGCACTTTGAAGGCCAGTGCTGGCCGCGACATAACACCTTGTTTTTATTTGCTGTGAGACATCTTTAAAAATAATAACAAAGATAAATAGCTTGTGCAGAGCCAGTTGGCTTTGTTAATATTTTTTAAAAGATGTTGCACAGCAGCCGTCCATCATCTGTTCATTTTGCTTTTGTCGCCCTAAGTGGGAAGGGTATGCCCAGACGTGGGTCCCGTGCTCGCTACGCCACCAGATTCAAGCTAGCCTGGCTGATGAGGGATGAAACCCCAAAACTGGAGCAGGGATGCTTGTTTCTGGTCCAGGGAGGACCTGACTTGGCAGTTCGGGCTGGACTGTTCCCACAAGGAACAGGGTCAAGACTGATTTGCATATGGCTGGGTCTAAACTGGAATGGCGTGGCGTGCAAAAAAACCAATGGATTTAACCCAGATCTATGACTGGGGGTGAATGCTTTATTGGTTCAGCGTTCCGTCCGTCATCTGTTCTTTTTGCTTCTTCTGTGAAACATGGCTTAAGGTAAATAAAAACAAAGCGCTATGGCACGGTCCACGGGGCGCACGCCATAGTGCTTTGTTTTTATGCACTTTGAACCATGTAGGTCTCGCATACGCAAAACATATTGGTTTTGTCAATGCTTGTCATTTCACAGCAGGAGCCAGACTGCCCGGGTGTTGAATAACATCACACATCTCACAAGGGAACGGCACATTGTCCTCACACTTCGCATGGCAGACATCTCTGTGCTCACGCCTCAAGTTTCTGATGTCGTCATGCATACTGCCAGGCAGACATATTAAGCGTACAAGAAACGGAATGCTTCTTACGCTGGCTCCTGTTTTTTCTCTCCAGTCAGATTCGTTATGGCTTTTCCCCGTCTACCCCACCTTCACAATTATTTTCTTGTGGTTGGTTTGCCTTGGTAATATTTTCTGCATGAACACTGGAGAGAACAAGGGAATTTCTGTTTTATTTGATTAACTCCTCGCAGGGGTACATGTCCCTGGGCTTTGCTTCCTGTTTTGGTGGCAAATCTTCAAAAAGCAGGCAGGGAGCTGCCATTTAGATATCCCTGCGGGCAAAATAGTGATCATAAACCAACTTCCTTTCTTGTTAACACGCAGAAACAAAACTAAAACAAGGGCAGGTAAAAATCCCCCTAAACCACATTAAGTGAGAGTGGGAGAAGACGAGTGAAAAGTAACGAAAATGTCAAAGGTCATAACGTCTGTAAGCTATTCAGACAGCTGAATACTTTAAAAGAATTATGGGTGTACTTTAAACAAACTATTTTATTTGCTTTTCTAAACTCCGCGTGCTCGGCTCATCCATTATCTGACGAGCCTCTTTTTAGATATTCCATAGAAGCAATTAGTGTCTGCAGGTGGTATTTCTTAAGTCCTGAGGCGGGCAGAGGGAGACAGAGGAGCTGGTCTTGGAAGTGCCTGCCAAGGACTAGGGTGAGATGGTTTCAGGGGAATTCCAAAGCTACAGGAAACAGACTAGCGCCTCGTTTGGCTCATGGGGCCGGTGTAGTGTCTTTGCCAACATCGCCAATCAGCCAAACTGCGATTCTCCTTAAAGCCCCTTGCCTCAGCACACACTTCAATTTAATTTTAAGAAAAAATCCCACCGCATATTGATACCACGCATGGTGTTCCAAATGTTATTAAATTGTAAAAAGCCTGAATAGAAGTGGTTGAATCCTTGCCCTGAGATAACATTTGAGTGCACGGACGCCCCTGCTGGCAAATTAAAATAGGCTTCCTTCAGATAATTCATAAAACTGGCTAGACAGACTTTTCGACAGAAATTCCCCCAAAGGATTTATGCCTTAGAGATGAAAAATAGGTAACTGGGATCTATAATGTGAGCTTTAGGAAGACTTCGGGACAGAGAGATTGCAAATGACTCGTGCTTTTTCAGACAAGTCTCCTGACTTGCACTTCGAAGGAAGGATGACATGTTCACTCACAAAGTCTGTGTCGAAGCAGTATATCCATAATGTAAACATATTCTCCTCGTACCTGGCTGTGTATTCTTTCCAATGGTGTTAAGGTCCCTTAAACTTCCCGAAAGCCCTAAAGGATACCCTGTCATAGCATTCCCACTTTTCCGAGGGTACTTTCCTCATCCTTACGCCATTAGTTACTAAATTTTTTTGCCACACGTGTCCTCAGGACGAAGGCACTCTTACAATCCCTGAGATGGCGCAGAACAAGCCTTTTTTCCCCTGTTAAGTCCAGTGGTGGCTGGCACAGGGCGGGGGGAGAGGGAGTAAAGACGAGAAAAAAAAAGTACCTTCTCGCCGCGTCTTGCCGCTCTCTCGACCGTCGTCTCCGTAACTGGAACACAGAGCAGCACCCAGGCTCCCCTGAGCAAATCACAAATTGGTCTTAGCGCCGTGGTTCAGGGCTCAGATGGGGACTGGGGGCTTGGGCATGTTCTCATGGTGAACATGCAAAGTTTGCATGACTGTTTGGCCGGCCCTAGACATTCATGCGCACTCTGGGAGGGCAAACCACTCCTCCCCTCCCCTGCTTTGTCAGCAGAGCAGCCCCGCCCGCAAAGCTGCCGCAACAAGGACAAAATAAAATGATAATAACTTAGTTATTATCATTTTATTTTTCCTTTATCCCGCACTGCCTTTATCTATAATGCTTTAATAGCGGTGGGGCGACGCTCCTCCGCCTTAGCGGAGGAGCTGCCACTGGTTAAATCTCAGCAGGTTGGACATGCTGAAATTTAAAGGAGGAGGGGTTCTGGAGGTTGTAAACTTGATCATACTACATGTAATTGAGAACCATGGCTTACAAGTGTTTGCCTAGGCGCCGCAATTTAAGCAGCCACTTGTAATCGAGGTCTTAGTGAATCATAGACTGTTTTAATTAAACAGGTCAGCATTAAATCGACAAATTCTGCCATAAAACCAAATAAACGAACTCCTCATTACCCTCAACCCTCCGAAACCCTTCTTCTTCTGTAAATAAACCCTCCTACACCTATACATCCCAACCCTAATTAGTGGAGGGAGGGCAGGCGCTTTCTTGACCTGCTGGGTGCACAGGGGAAAGTAAGAAAGAAGAAACACTCCCCTTTGAGCACACTGCAAAACCCCCTGGTATTCTGGTTGCCACACTCTCGAGTTAATAGCACCCTATCCACCGACCTGCCCGTGCCAGGGGACTGAAATGCACAGGAAACAAAACAAACGAACTCCTCCGCACTAATCCTCCCCCCTTTCCTCCAAAATCCAGTAAAATATCTTAAAATCCAATCATTCCTCTACTCCTCTGTCCTGTTCCGTTTCCCCTATTTCCAAATTAGCCTATTCTTATCATTTTCAGACTCAATCTCTTCTCCTTTATCCTCCTCCAATCTGGATCATTCATACAGAATACTAGTCAACCTTCTGTCACCCAGGAGCACCCTCACCACAATTGTTTCTGCCCCCCTCCCATTATCTTCTCAGTATGTAGAAGCCCTCGTAAGTCCATTGCTTTACACTCACAGACCCTCAGCAAGCCCTCATATATCACCTCAACACACAACCAGCTCTCCTTCCGAAAGGATCATCCATAACATGACATGAAATCATTTACCCATCTTAATTATCCTCATATATATTGACCTCCGATGAATGAGAGGCTGAGTGAACCAGATGGGATTTGAGGACCACATGTCAAAGTTTATTGGGACTTTCGTGACACAAAAATGCCCTGGATTTAGGTTCAGCTGCTGCCTACCTTGAATAAACCTTGAATAAAGCTAGCACTGCCTCTTTAGACCGATAGGCAGGTTCAGCAGGTTCAAAGATGAGCACTCTATCTTTGGAGATGGGCTCGTCTATGGCAGTAGAAAGGATGATTGATTGATGAACTACATTCAGAAATATGGCCCCAGGTTAAATTGAGTGACAGAGGATGCCTGAAACCCAGAATTCAATCATTCAACGGTTTAAAGAAAGGCTGCATATTAGTGTCGCTCCTCTATTCCTTATATCTAGAAAATAACAATGAAGGCAGCAGCCTGAAACTTGGCCATGAAAAAATATTGTTCCTCCCACACGCAGATGGCCTGGTTTTATTTTCAAAGACCCCCATAGGATTCCAACGTCAGTTAACACGTTTACGAGGGTACAACCACATCAATAATTTGACAATAGTTTGTGATAAAACCGAAATCATGTGTCTTGGTAATTGGAAACCTAATTACAACTGGATGACTGACCAATTGAAAATTGATTGTGTGAGATACTACACATATCTTGGAGTTTTTGCCTGAAAATCTAAATTGGTCTTAACATGTCACCAAATAGGCCAGCAAATGTAAAAATACAAGTGCCATTAAAAGATTTGCAGAGAATTAAGGACGAGGTGCCATAGGTCACACCATCACTGCAATGAACTCCGAATTAGTTTCTATATTAGCATATTGCTCACTAATCATGCACACTTAGGCGCTTCTGAAACTAGTCAAAAGTTTGCTTGGCTGCATAAGAAGAATATTAAACCTTTGGCAATTCACTCCTCATTCTAGACTGAAACTGGAATTGGGAAGACATTTTATTTATTCAAAGAGCAATAAAACCTTCTTAAGTAAAATTTTCCTAGCTATCATAACGGAAAGTTTCAATTCTAGTAAGGATATGGAGGTGAGGATTATGCTTGTCTTTCTCCATTTATTTCTCCAGCAGCCATACATTTTCAACAATAAGAAGCTACATTTCCCCAGAACCTCTGGCAAAAGAAGAACAAGAGTAAAAAATTTGCTAGCATTCGCGCCAAGAATTTTCAATTCTATTAAGGACATGGAGGCGAGGATTATGCTTTTCTTTCTTTACTGTCAAACACAGCAGCCAATGAAAAAACGTTTTCATAACACAAATAAACTACATTTCCCATGGTGCTCTTCCACCAATCATGTCCCATCAGACCCTATAAGAGTCACCATCACAGTCCCATGAGCCTCTTTCTTTGCTCGAGTCCATAGTCCAAGTGCGAACATTAATTCGAATCCACCAAGAATCCTCCAACGTGGAAGAATAAACCATTAACTGGGACTCCGTCCAACTTCTTCAACCAGAAGAGCGATTATTCTGCCTTCTTGTCTGAATCTGGAATAAATGAAATAGATAACCAGTAATCTCTGTTGAAAAGAATACAATTACATACGGGTAGGTACTTATTGTAAGCAAACATTGAGTACAACCGGGTGGGATAATCCTCTCCTCCGTGTCCTTAATAGAATTGAAAATTCTTGGCGCGAATGCTAGCAAATGTTTTATTCTATTACAGGACCGAAGGCATTGGATTATGCTTGTTTAACGCTTATCAAACACCACAGTAGTTATATCACCCACCGGTTTATAATAAAATTGCTTAAACATAGACTCAGATGACCAATCTGCAGATTTCATAATGTCCTGAATAGTTGAACCCAACATAAATGTTTTAGACGCCATAGCGCCACGTACAGAGTGTGCTCCAAACACCTGGGTATCAACCCCAGCTTCTTTCATAACCGACCTCAACCATCTAGCTATTGTTGCCACAGACACAGGCTTAAATGATTTCTGCAAGGGAATCAATAACTGTTTTGAACCTTCTGGTCTCAAGGACCGTGTACTCTCTTCATATGCTTTAAGGCACTGTACAACGCACAATTTATCATTGTTAGGAAAAGCATTCTACTCAATACTACTCAACATCGTTTTTGTCCTGCCAGTAATGGTAAAAGAAACTCCCTCCAAAGTAAATACTCTACCTGTAATGTCTAGAGCTTTCACGTCAGAAGAACGTCTGCAGGCAGAGAGACACAAAAGCATAGCTAATTTAGCTGATAGCTGCTTTCTGGATAACCGATCGTTACCCGGCCATTTATCAAAAAGGTTTATAACCAGCGATACATCCCATAAACATGAATATTTTGGTCTTGGGGGATTAGCCACTCTAATGCCCTTAAGCAACTTATACACCACTGGGTGCATGCCTACCAGTTTTCCGTCTACCTTTGTATGTCCTGCGGATATAGCTGATCTGAAATTGTTGACTGAACGATATGCTAAGCCTTCTGAAGCTTTGTCGGACAGGAGGTTTACAATATGGGATAACTCTGCCCCCACGGGATCCACGTGCCGTTCCACGCACCAACATACCCAGCATTTCCAAGCTAAGGAATATCTCTTTCGTGTGGAAGGGGCCCAGGCTTGTCTTTTTTTTTGGAAACAAAATTTTATTACTTCTTTTATCGTCATAATCTTATATTTTACATAAATCATGTGGGATGATACTTTTGAACAAAAGTGCATGGGAAACTACTTTGCTTTACAGAAGTAAACAAATGTCTTTGCTGTAAATCATATATACACGCTTACAGTGTGCTACATTTCCCATAATAATTATCACATCCCATATTCGTAAGCCTCACATCTTCCAGTCCCTATCGAAGTTCACAATTCTTCATGCTTCAGGCTACTACTAAACTAAACAACAAACCCCCAACAAAACCCCTCTTCCCCCCTCCCTGCAGTCCCTTTGTTGACATATAAATCTACCTTGTATACTTATGGCCCAGAATGGTAGCTTAGCTTACAGCAGCACTATACAATTAACTATTATTGCAATTTACCCATACGTATATGTCGATCCTGTTCGTGGTACCCCAACGTTTGCTTACATGTACCTCGTTCGGGGCGTTACTATAATTTGCTCTTCCATCTGGCTCTACTGAGTGCCCTGAGGGGTGGCAATAGAGTCCAGGTCTTGTGCTTTCAGGGCTTCTAACATAATATCCCAATCTAATGCTATCGGGTTCCTACGCAGGCCCTAGCCTCCTCCCTCCGGATTTCAGCACTTTCTGCACTGCCCCAGCGGAGCAGTTCATTATACCACGCACGAGCTGAAGGGGGGTTCTTGGACTTCCAACGCATTGTAATTGCCCGCGTTGCCAGCAGCAGCGACAGGTTCACAAATCTGTATTGTACTTTGTATTTGGTGTGTGGCCTATGAAGACCCAGAAGACACTCTTCCATAGTATTAGATATGTTCCTATGTGTGGCTCCTTGCGTGTAACCTCTAACCGCATCCCAAAACTCTCGTAGACTCGGGCAAGACCAGAGCATATGGGCTAGGTCAGCTCCCTCACAGTGGCATCTCGGGCAGTGATGTTGGGTCTGCGGGAACATCCTATCTAGTCTGTGTGTGGTGAGGTATGCCCTATGTAAAATCATTGTTTGGATAAACTTAAATTTGGCATTACGGGCTGTTTTCTGGGGGTGTTCTATGATTCTCTCCCATTCCTTGTCCTCGATGGCCCTTCCTATGTCTTCCGCCCATGCATTGCGTAATGGAAGAAGGTTGATCTCTGTATGTGCCCGAATACCTATATATAGCCATTTTATCAGGTGTCTCCCACGGCCCATATAATATAGTGCTTTAATCAGTTCGTGGTTGGTGGGTTCCAGTCTTTGTGGTGCCCAATGTGTTTTGACATAATGTGTTAGTGCCGCATGGACCATATACAAGTGTCCTGGTGCCCCCGTCTCTCGGACAAAGTTGTCATGATCCAGTAATTGCCCATCATTAAATAAGTCGGATACTGTGCTAATTCCTTCTTCCAACCAAGGCGTTATTGTACGTTTTGTTAGCCTCCCGACTGCTAGTGGGATACCCAATAAGGGGATGTTGCCGGCATACGCCGGGTGTAAGTTTGTGTACTGTAGCGCCGCCTTCCAGCACTGCAGAGCTATATGTAGTAAGGGTGGAAGATGGTGAGGGGGCTTGCACCTTGGTAAGAGCAGTGTGTGTAGGGCCCCATTACTTATATCTCGCTCCGTGAACCCAATTTCTTGCAGATTACGCCCTGCCGTCCAATAAGATAACCATTGCAACTGACAGGCGTAGTAATACGCTCTAAGATCCGGCACTCCTAACCCCCCCTTTCTCGTACCTAGCTGGAGCTTTCGAAGACTTATCCTTCTCCTGTCCTTCCCCCAAACAAGGTCAATAAGTAAGGTGTTTAAGAGTTTAAAGGTAGTTTGAGGGACCAGTATAGGCAGATTCGTGAAATAGTAAATCAATCGTGGGAGAATCACCATCTTCGTTATAGCCACTCTGCCCATCACCGACAGTGGCAGCGTGGTCCAAAATGCAACGCTAGAACGCAGGGCACTAATTGCTCTGTTAAGGTTACCTTCCAGCGTGTCAGCAGGGGCCCTGTATACGTGAATGCCCAGGTACTTGAACGTATGCGGGGCCACGTTTAGTGACGTGGATCCAAATGTAATTTCTGTGGGTGCGTCATGTTCGCGAAAGAAAAAGGCATGGGACTTCGCTGGGTTAATGGCCAATCCCGATATATGCTCAAAGGTGGAAAAGATCTCCGCGATGGGGGCCAGATCTGACCTAAGGTTTTTGATGTAAAGGACAATGTCGTCCGCATATGCCGAGAAAAGGTGTATTGTAGACCCTATCTCTATACCCATTCCCATGTATCTCTACGTAGTCGTATCGCCAGGGGCTCCAGCGCCAATATAAACAATAGTGGTGAAAGTGGGCAACCTTGCCTCGTCCCTCTAAATATCGGGTATTCTGCCGATATATGCCCACCCGTTCGAACGCGGGCAGTAGGTGCGTCGTACAACAATCTAAGCCAGTTAATATACCCCTCTGGGAGCCCAAACTTAGTCAGCGCTTTAAACATGTACCCCCACTGCAATGTGTCAAACGCTTGACGTAGGTCTAACAATATGCATCCCGCGTGAGCCTAGTGCTCCGGGGCAGTCAACATGAGATGGTGCAGCCTTCTAGTGTTCAGAGATGTGCTCCTAGCCGGTAAGAAACCTGTCTGATCTATGTGGATCATCTTGTTCAGAAGGGGCAGAATCCTATTTGCCAACACTTTGCCCAGTATCTTATATTCCGTCGCTAGTAATGACAGTGGGCGGTAACTCGCCATGTCCGCAGGGTCCCTACCTGGTTTCGGGAGCGAGACCACCAGTGCCTGCGCCGTGGTAAGGGGTAGTGCCCCTTCCTTCAGCGCCGTATTATATAAGTGCACTAGGTTGGGTAGGAGTGAGTCCGTAAAGGTAGTGTAAAATTCCGCTGGTAACCCATCTAGTCCCGGCGTTTTATTTCGCGGGAGCCCATTTATTGCTATCTTAATTTCCATTGCACTGATGGGACCTGCCAGTCCTTCCAGAGCTTCCGCTGTCATTTGGGGATAGGACAGTGTCTGTAGAAAGTCATCTGTGCAATCCTCCTCCCTATCCACAGGCTGGCTGTATAATGAGGCATAATACTGGCAGAAAGCTGTATTAATGTCGTTTTGGGTGTGCACCGGTTCGCCCGACAGGGTAACTACTTCATTGATCACAATTATGGGGGGGTCATCTCGCAGTATCTTTGCTAACAGTGTCCCCGCCTTGTCCACCTCAGAGTGGCACAGCTGCGTGTACCTCCGATAGTCTATGAGTCGGAGGGATTCTAACAACTCAGCGTGCCTGATACGCACTTCTTGAAGCGGCACCTGCTTCTCTTTGTCATGTACTGCTTCCTGTTCCAACTTGTCCATCTTGTGTTCTGTTTCCACTAGGGATTTTTGAACCTCCTGCCTGGCGCCCACTGTCACACTTATTGCCTTACCGCGTATGACCGCCTTAAAGGCATCCCACTCTATCAGTCCGTTAGAAGCTGTGTTACTGTTCTCAGCGAAATAATGGGTAATAGTGTCTGCTATTGTAGCCCGAAAAACCGTGTCCTCCAACAACTGTGGCCAGAGCCTCCATGTAGGCACTGGAGTAGGTATCCTGCCCCACGTAATCTCTATCTCAAGTGGGTTGTGATCTGAAAAGGTCTTTGCTAGGTATGTGGCATGTGTGACTTGCATCGCTATCATGTTCGAGCAGAATATCCTATCTATCCTTGTGTGTAGCATATGTACCGGGGAGTAAAAAGAGTATTCCCTGTGCGTCAGGTGCCGCATTCTCCACACATCACTTACCGCCCATCCCTTTGCCCAACCGCATAGCGCCTTCGCCTGCTTAATCACCCCCGTCCCGTTCAAAGGGGGATGGGACCTATCAAGATCAACGTCCATTATTGCATTATTGTCCCCCCCTATTATCCAGGGATGCATCTCTCAGCCCGCCAATGCCAGGTTTAGTGTGGCTAGAAATCGTTCCTGCTCAAAATTCGGCGCATATGTGCTACCTAGTACTACCTGTTGACCATCGAGGGACGCGCGTATAAATAGATAGCGTCCCTGCTGATCAATTCTTTGTTCTAGGGGCAGAAATGGCACACAGTGTCTCCCCCAGATGGTGACTCCCCGTGCGTACCCAGAGTAACTAGTGGAGAAGACTTGCCCCCTCCATTTCCTACGTAATTTCACCGCCTCTTGTTCCACCATGTGGGATTCCTGCAGGTAGACTATATGTGCTTTGCGCCTCTGCAGGTGAGCATGAATTCTATGACGCTTATGCACGGAGCCCAGTCCCCGAACATTCCACGTTATTACCTTGTATGTGTTGGGTAGATGCATTGCAAAAACGCGGCGAGCAGTATAATAGGCAATAACATACATGTGCTGCTAGACAGCCAACCCAAGGTATACAGAATAATAGGACTGTTTCCCCCCCCATATTTCCCAATACTCGGTCCGGTCAAAGAACTGTACCGGTCCAGAAACCAAAAAATGGTGAGCAAAACTATGCCCTGAACAAAACCAGCATTTGCAAATTGGGGATCGTTACCAACACCATCCACGGGGTGCATACCCGCACTCCAGCATAAACTCGAGCTCCATCTATACTGAAACCCGGGCTAACAAATCACAATCATAGTTACACAAAGCGTCAATAACATAGTTCCACAAAAAGGATATATTAACGTCCATTATGGCAGGTCCATGAACAACATCTTCCTCTGGTGGTCAGCCGAACACACCATCCGCCGTCTGCGGGGTCACCGTGGGGAAGAGGGCCACGCTGCCTTCAGAGTCCGATATATTCCCTGTTCCGTCCGAGGTGGAGGAGTCCTCAATCAATGTAGGCTGTCTGAAAGCAGCGGCTGCCTCAATCGCTCGTTGCTTGCCCTGGTGCATTTGTTGCGGTGTGGGATTGGTCCGTCGGGAGTTCCTGCGTATCCTCCCGCTGCGCCGGATGCTTGACATATCCACTCGAGAAGAGCTGCTCTGTATCCCCTGGGAAGCATTATCCCCGGTCCCCGCCGGGTCCGTCACCTCCAACCATTCCTCAGCGTCTCCCGGACTGGCGAAGAAGTGCGTTTTCCGGTCATTTATAATTTTCAGTCGGGCCGGGAACAGCAATGCGTATTTCAGATTCAGGTCCCTCAGTTTCTTCTTGACTCCCATGAAGGAGGATCTCTGTCTTTGGACTAGCAGCGTATAATCCGGGTAGAGCGATATCCTGCTGTTCTCAAAATGAATCTGAGACCTCTCCCTGGCTTTCTGCAGTAGCGTATCCCGGTCTCTGTAGTTCAGCAGCCGGACAATGAGGGGTCGAGAGGGGGCCCCTGGTTTCGGTCGGCCCGTGGGAATTCTGTGTGCGCGCTCCACGCAGTATTTGGTAGAGAGGCCTTCCGCAGCAACATGGTCACGGAACCACTGCTCCATATATCTAGCTGGATCATCTCCCTCGCTTTTTTCCGGCAGCCCAATTACCCGTACATTATTCCTCCTTGCCCTTCCTTCCGCATCCTCCACCCGGTCCATCAATGTAGCGACCTGCTGTTGGAGCTGGTGTATGTGGGTCGTGTTCTGAGCTTGTTGTGGAGAAAGATCTGCTAGCGCCACCGTGTGATCCTTTACCTTATCCGCTAGCTTCGCATGGTCCGCCTTAAGTAGCGTGAATCCGGTCGTAAGGGCTCCGATTTGTTGCTCTATGGCTTTCCTTGAGTCTCTAACCTCTTGCAGGATAAGATCCAGTTTATCCGCATTTTCCGCCATCTGGGTAGGCGGTATGCAGCTAGGCGTCTGTGAGGTCTCTCCAAGGTCGTCCTGGCCGTGAGTGGGGTCTGCACTCAGGCCAATGTCCTGCTGTTTTCCCCTGTTGCGGCCCATTACAGCTTGCCCGGGCCAATGAGTGCGGGATAAGACCACCCCACCAGGGTATGAGAGACACAGTGCCGCCACTGCGTCGCCACCACTAAATGCCGCTGTCCGACCACTCCAGAGCTCCCTGCGGGGATGGAATCAAGTTTATTGTGCAGGAATAGTATGGGGGCCTGCTCCGTGTCCGTGTCCCCCGGCAACAGCGACGTCTGTCGGCCCGTGCGCTCCGCCGATCCGTTAACTGTCCAGAACTACCGTAACAGCGTCTGTGTCGCAGCGCCCCAGTCCTGGCCACCTCGCTATGGGGTCAGAGGTGTAGCAATTGCCTCCTTTGGCTTTAGGAGGGACTTCCCATCCCACTTGTATCAGTTGCAGTAACAGTACACCTCAGGAGCTTAAGCAATGTTACAGGCCCCTGCTCGCAGTCTCGAAGTTACTGCGTAGGCCAGCCGGGTACATGCCTCCTCAGCCACTCGCAGGAGTCCCTACACCGTGTGCCTTCGGATCTTTGTGGCACATAGGTACCAGTCGCCCTCTCTCTTTGCGCGCCGGCACTCACCGCAGCTTCCGGAGGGAGGCGCCGAAGGCCCCACAGCGGCCGCGGCCTCGCGTAGTCTCCAGTCCGAAGGCCCGCTACTGTGGCATTGTTGCACTCGCCTCCGGCCTTTCGATGTTGCGCCCGGAATCGTTCCGCGAGCGGAGCGGCACACTCCCACTGCCGGGTCGGGGTCTCCGGTCACACTCCCCGTTAGTGCCCAGTTGAGGCGCGTCCTACAGGCAGCTTCCCCGCCTCGCGGGCCGAGGATCTCCGCACGGCTCTCTGTTGCCCGCACAGGGCCCGGTCCTCGGCTCTTGCCACAGCGCCCCACCAGCAGTCCGAAAAGCGGGTCTAGCCGTCCGCTCCGCCTTCCGGTGTCGGTGCCTGCCGTTCTGGGCCTTTGGACGCCTTGTGCAGCCAGTAAATGCCAGGATTGTTGAGCCCGGGTTCGGAGCTCCACTAAGTCGCAGCCGCCATGTCCGGCAGTTGGCCACGCCCCCCCCCGGGCCCAGGCTTGTCTAATAAATTCGGAAGCCTTGTTCGAAATTCCTGGCATTTCCCACTGTTGCCGGAAAGCCTCCATGCCATCAGGGACAACTGCCCCAAAGTTACCATCGGATGCAGTTCTCCGTGAGGGCCCTGGAGTAGCGTCTGAGACCAAGGAAGCATCCTGGGGAGGGCGCAACTCATCTCCAACAATATCGGGAACCAGGGTTGCGACCTCCACAGCGGCGTCACCAAAATCACCTCCGCCTGCTGACGGGCTATCTGGGTCGTCACTCTGGGGATTAGAATGAACGGGGAAAAGGCATAATTCAGATTCCTTGCCCAGTTCTGAGAGAAGGCGTCCGTTGCTCTCGCCAAAGGATCTGGTCTCCAGCTGAAGAACAACTGCAGTTGTCGATTCAGTCTGGATGCAAAGAGGTCTATCTCGCAAGGACCCCACACTGTCTGTAACCACTGGAACAGTTGCGGCTGGAGTTGCCAGTCGCTGTAATCCTTCAGATATCTGGAATTCCAATCCGCGACAGTGTTCGACTGCCCTGGAATGTATTCCGCAATTACTAATATCTGTTGATTCAGGCAATAGTGCCAAAAATCCTTCGCTATTTCCACAAGCAGTGACGACCTCGTACCTCCCAACTTGTTGATATATCTCACTGCTGAGATATTGTCCATCCAGAGAAGGATGCAACAAGACACTTGCTTGGGGGAGAGAGTTCGAATCGCGAACGGCCCTGCTAACAGCTCCAGGCAGTTGATGTTGAGTGATAGTTCTTGAATTGACCATCGACCTCCTGTGGAGATATCTCCGCAACGCGCCCCCCCAGCCCCAACGGCTGGCGTCTGACTCTATAACCACTTCTGGTTGAGAACCGAAGATGGCTCTGCCATTCCAGGCCTCTATGTGACCTAACCACCATTGCATCTCTTCCCTCGCTTCTTGCATTAGGGGAACCAGATCCGTATATGACAGCCCTTTGCGTAGATGTTGGATCTTTAATCTCTGAAGGGCCCGATAATGTAGCGGGCCCGGAAAAATCGCCTGTATTGAGGACGCTAATAATCCCACTATCCTGGCAATTGTCCAGAGAGATACCACCTGTTTGGATAATACTGCTGTGATCTCCTTCTTGAGATCCCATAGCTTTGACTTGGGAAGACTCAATTTAGCTGTCTGTGAGTCTATGACAAATCCCAGGAAGTCTATCGTCTGGGAGGGACATAAGGCTGATTTGGGTTTGTTGATCACAAAACCCAGGTTCTGCAGAAGGGAAATCGTCATCTGCAAATGGAGATTGGCCAATGATTGAGTCTGAGCCATGATAAGTATATTGTCTAAGTACACTATCATGGGAACTCCCTGTGCTCTGAGATGGGCTATCACCGGCTTCATTACCTTGGTGAAACACCATGGCGCCGAGGAAAGCCCGAAAGGAAGGGCCAAATATTCCAACCATCGGTTCCTCCATTGAAACTGTAGGAATCGCCGATGAGGGGGATAGATAGGAATCGTCAAATAGGCGTCCTTTAGGTCCAGGCGGACCATCCAATCCCCCTTTTTTAATAGATCTGCCAACAGATGGATACCTTCCATCTTGAAGTGTTTGTAAACCATGAAATTATTGAATTCTCTCAGGTTTAACACCAACCTGTGACCACCACCCTTCTTTTGCACCAGGAAGACGTTGCTGCAGAAGCCGCGAACCTTGTTGTCGCAATAAGCAATCGCGTGCTTGTGCAGCAATTCTTCTATTTCTGCATCTATAAAAACACATTCTTGTTGGGAAAAATTGAGTTGTCTCGGATATTTGTCCTGAAAGGGAGTCTGATAAAACTCTAGGTGAAAACCCTAAATAGTCTGTAAGATCCACACATCTTGTGACAACACTCTCCAATTGTGTATGAAGAACTGTGTACGACCCCCCAAGGGTAGGTGAGACAATCCTGTTACACTTAACTGTAGAGTTTTGAGCTTGAAATCCTGCTCTGTGGCCACCTCTGTTGAACCGACGTTTGTTGAACCTTTGTCTTGTCGGGTAGAAGGTTCCACCTCTGGTAGAGTCCCAGTCGCCTCTACCTTGCCCATAGTCTCCTCTGGAAGGACCTTGGTAGTATTGGCGGCCTGGCAAGCGTCCTCTGCCTCGCCCGGCCCTGTTAAAAAGGCCAGCGTGAAACACACGTTTAATTCCTGACTGGGCTTTGTCTAGTGAAGTAAAAGTACCTACGTACTTTGACACATCTTTGACAAATCTTTCACCAAAGAGGTTACCCTCTGCCAGTGGACCTGGTTCGGCTGAGGCCAGTTCTGTCAAATTGGAGTCCATCCTCATTAATAGAGATTTGCGCCTCTCTGTGGAGATGGTGCAGTTCGCGTTTCCCAAGAGACAAATTGCCCTCTGGGTCCAACCCGCCAGAATATCTGGATCTATGGGATTGGCTGACTCCTTTCCCATGAGGACCATCTCTAGTATCTTGTCCAGGGGTCCTGCTACGTCGAGGAGCTTGTCCTGGCAGCCCCGCCATGCTCGATCAATGCCCTTCTTAGGGTCCTTTGCAAACTTTTTAAGAAAAGTCAAGAGGCTAGCATCGATATCTGGAGTTTCTGCAACCCTGTCTGGGATATCCGGGCGAGGGCACTCCGAGTGCAATCTGTTGCTCACCTCCTTATCAAAACCTTTCCTAAGGTTGTCATGCAAATAGTCCGCCACTTCAGGAGCTGGAACCCAATCGGATGACCTGGGATGAACTATGCTTGTCAGGTCAAAGGTAAAAGGTGTATTGGGGTTTTTAGACGTCATATTGGGTACTAGAATGACTGCCTTTCTAGACTTCTTTTTAGGGGGTGCCTATTCGTCCGTAGTGTCAGTCGTGTCGGTGTCTATGTAAACGTTTTGTTTGCGTTTGGCTTTACCACCTTCAGAGGTTGATGGTGTGGAATAGCCATGATCCCCTGCATTCACCTGTGGCAGGTTAGCCAATGCACCAGCATGGGGCCATGACTCCATCATACTATCATCTACTGGTGTATCTTTGGGTGTTTCAAGAGGGTTTTGGAACCCGTGCCGTTTCGCAAAACTTTCCAGCTGTTTGGTAATAGGCTTTAATGCCGCTGCCAAGGCTTGTTGCTCCGTGTTAGGGACCGTGCTTTCAATTGCCCTGTTGACCGACTGCTGGACCGATGCGTCCAGGGCGTCAACAATATTATCTTCAAGTACAGTCTCCTGCTCTCCATCATAGTAGGGTTCATCCTCCTCATATCTCACCCATTCTTCCATTATGGATCACTAGTCCCACTCTTGCCCAAGGATTAAAAGATTCAAGGCAGAGTAGATCTAGGAGGAGTCAGGGGGGAGCCAACCCACGTGCACACAGTGTAGGAGGAAATACAGATCTACTTAGCTCCTCAGCAAAGCTGTGGTCTTTATTATTCCAGCCCAGTCTTCAGGGCGTAATGAGCCAGTTTTCAGTGTTTTATGGAGCGTGTGCTCACTCCCTGGGCTGACTACTGTTGCAGCCCGTCAGGCGTCCACTCTCCGTGCTGCTCGGTGTAAGATCCGGGCTATTTTTAGCCTTGGAATGAGCAAGGGGAAACGTACGATATGTGTAGCCCGAACGTAGCCCAAAAGTAGCCCAATTGGGCTACGCACGTCGGACGAGTCGGGCCTGACAAGGGGGGGCCTCCGACAGTGAGCGCTAGGATTGCGCTTGCATTCAGGCACAGAAACGTGCAAGATCTACACCGCCTACCTCGGTGATACCTCTGCTCCCAGCGGGAGCTATATTTAATCAAGAAAAAGACCGCCCGCGGGCCAAAACACACTCGCGCTAGACGCGCGTCAGCAATTATAGCACTCAGGGCGGGAACTATAATTACCAAGGAAAACCGCCCTCTCGTGCCAAAAAACACCCGCGCAGCGCGCGTAAACAATCCCCAAGGATATAATACAACCAATAGCAAGCCGCAGCATTTAACCATGCAATGATACAAATATGCAAATAAGCCAAGCTCGTTCCGACAAGTGCGCTCTTAAGGAACAGCTGATTATACATACAATCATCAATATGAGTAGAAAAACAAATAGCACTTATCTCTGCCATGAGCAGCAAAGAAAGAGGCTCATAGGACTGTGATGGTGACTCTTATAGGGTCTGATGGGACATGATTGGTGGAAGAGCACCATGGGAAATGTAGTTTATTTGTGTTATGAAAATGTTTTTTCATTGGCTGCTGTGTTTGACAGTAAAGAAAGAGAAGCATAATCCGAAGCCTCCGGTACTGTAATAGAATTTAGCCAGTCCTAATACACTACTGTCCATAAAGTCCTCCTTCTATGTTTATGCTCCTGTTAGAAATTGGGTTTCTGGTTGGCAGAGGTATGCACCCTGTCCAAGCAGGAACCACAATCCTAGTCAGGGTAAGCTAGATACACACTAAAAGACAACCTGTGTGCTCACCCTTTGGTAGCTTGGCACAGAGCAGTCAGGGTTATCTAAAGAGATAATGTGTGAAGTATTTGTGACACACACACACACAGTAACACAATAAAAACACCACAAAAAGACTCCATACAGGTTTAGAAAAATAGACAATTTTATAAATAAATCAAGACTAAAACGACAAAAATCCAATAAGTAGAAGATGACATATGAATTTCTAAAGAATAAAAAGAGTTCTGGCGCTTAGAAGCAGTAAGCGCCAAAGGGGGTTAACTGGTTGTGCTGGACCGGGTCAAAGTCAATAGTTCGGGTCGACCACGATGGAGCGCAGGCCTGCTACAGGACCCACACAGGTCCTGGTGAAGAAAGTACCTTATACTGGTCGCAACAGCGAGAGGCGGGGCATCGTCGAGTGATGCATTGATGTTGATACTGCAGTAGATGATGTGTCGATTATCTCCACACAGTGATGATGCATTTGTTCCGTAGATGAAGCGCAGAAGCAGAGAAGCGTTGGTTACAAAGCAATGCGCCGGGTTTCTCTGCACAGTCTAGGGGATGTGTCGATCTCACCAAGCTGCTGCGGCGGTGAAGCACGGTCTGTGCATCGGTTTCTGCAGGTGCTACAGCAGTTCCGATGCGATGGGTTCTGCTTCTGCCACAGCGACGATGCGTAGATTTCTGCTCACACAGTCAGCGGATGCATCAGTGCCTCTGAAGCAAGTACTTGGGACCACTTACAGTGAACCAGGCACAAGAGCCGGGGTAGAGACTTTGATATCCCTGAGTCTCACACAACAGGAGGCAAGCCCACACGCCCTTGGAGATCACTTTGGTGCAAAAGCAGAGTTCAGCTCTCCTCAGCAAAGTCAGAGAGCAGCAGGCGGCAGGGCAACACAACATAAAAGCAGGCCTTCCGGGTCAGCGTTCCAGCAGAGTGTCAGTCCTTGATGCAGCACAGCAGTTCTTCTGTCATAGTCCAGTTGTAGGTCCAGAAGTGTCTGATTTTGTGGGATCAGAGCCCCAGTACTTATACCCAAAGGTGCCTTTGAAGTAGGGGTGACTTCAAAGAAGGGTTTTTGAAGTGCACAAGTATCCTTTCTTTCTCAGCCCTGGCACCAGACTATCTGTGGGGGTAATCAGTCCTTTGTGTGGGGTCAGGCCACTACCTATTTAGATGTGAGTGTCAGCCCCTCTCTCTCTCCCTTTCTGCCCAGGAAGAGCCATCAGAATGCATATGAATACAGATGAGTATTCAGATACACCTAACCTTCCTGTGTTTGCTGTCTAGAGGGAATGCACAAAGTGTAGCTGTCACCCAACCCAGATGTGTATTGGAGATAGGCTGCAGGCACACAGATCAGTAAAAGCAGAGAAATGTCCACTTTCTAAAAGTGGCATTTCTAAAATAGTAATGGTAAATCCACCTTTACCAGTAAAGAAGATTTATCATTACCATTCCAAAGATATAAAACATGATACAGCTACTACTTTTTTCTAATCAGGAATTACATCTTTAAAGTGTATTAAGGAATTCCCAATGTTAACCCATGAGAGGAGTAGGCCTCACAGTAGTGAAAAATGAATTTTGCTGTTTGTCACTACCAGGACATGTAAAACTTGAAAGTACATGTCCTACCTTTTAATTATATAGCACCCTGTCCTATGGGCTACCTACGGCCCACCTTAGGGGTGACGTGTAATAAAAGGGGAGTTTAAGGCCTGGCAAGTAGTTTTAAATGTCAAGTCGAAGGGGCAGTAAACTTCACACACAGGCCCTACAATGGCAGGCCTGAGACAGGTTTGAAAGGCTACCTGTGTGGGAGGCACAATCATTGGTGCAGCCCACTAGTAGCTTTTAATTTACAGGCCCTGGGTATATGGTATCCACTGTACAAGGGATTTGCAAGTAAATTATATATGCCATATGGGTATACACCAATGTTACCATGTTTAGGGGAGAAGCATGTGCGCTTTATCACTGGTCAGCAGTGGTAAAGTGCTCAGAGTCCTAAGGCCAACAGAAAGAATCAGCAAAAACAGGAGATAAACAGACAACATTTTGGGGCAAGACCACCCTAAGGATGACAGGGCCAACAGCCCCCTCTTTCTTCCTGCAACAAGAGCCGTCATCCAAATCTGGATTACCCTGTATATTCAAATAATTGCCTAAGAATGCAAGGAATTTTTGGGGGATATTTGGAACATCCACATTCATCATACCAATACATCTTAAGCGAGTCAATGCATCTAACAAATAAATATCTAGATATTTATGCTTCCTAAGTATCGATAAGAACATTTAGAAAGAAGAGGCTGAAAACAAAATCACTTACTTATAGTTAGCTAACTGAACGATACAGGGTGGGATGACTGAAACTGATCATGTGGAGGGATAATCCTCTCCTTCGTGTCCTTAATAGAATTGAAACTTTATGTTACGATAGCTAGGAGATTTTTCATTCTATGTCAGGACCGGAGGCTTGTATTATTCTAGTTTAAAGCTTACTGATTTCCTCTGCAGCAACGTTTTTTAGTGTTTTAAAAATATAACCCCTTAAAAGTACAGTAGGAGGCCCAGTCAGCCGGAATTAGGATATCCTCTAGTCTGGTGCCTAAAGAAAAAGCTTTAGAGAGCATAGCGCCCCTAGCAGAATGCGCCCCAAAAGACTTAGGGCCTGATTATGACTTTGGCGGTGTGGGAGCGGGCCGCAACACCAGCACCCCGCTCCCACCCTGCCAAAGTCTACCGCTGCCTGCCCGTTACAAGGCATTTAGGGCCAGATGTAGGTGGCAAAATACCAGTCGGTAACGCCGAAATTCGGAGAATTTCAGCGTTACCGACCGGTATTTGGCTGAGTGCAATGTAGGTGAGTTCATACCTACCTGCAAAATAAGGAATCGCAAAATAGCGATTCCTTATTTTGCTCTTGCATTTAAGGAATCGGAAATACCGATTCCTTAAATGCAATGTACGTAGCACTAAAAATAGTGCACTTGAGCCTTAAGGAATCGCTAATTACCACCAACTTCAAGTTGGTGGTAAGTAGCGATTTCCTTTAAAAAAGCACTTTTTTGCTTCTTCAAATGTGCCATGTGGCACACATCCATGCCCTTAGGGCATGTATGTGTGCCACATGTGCACACATGCACATTTCAGGGGTGCAACAGGGTGTCCTTTGGACACCCTGGCACCCTTGAAATACCTCCCGCTATTAGCGATTCGGTAATACCGAATCGCTAATAGTGAATATCTTCCCATTCATTCCTATGGGCCTCCTAGCCCATAAGAATGAATGGCTAGGTATTCCTTAATAACGAATCTCAATTACCGATTCGTTATTAAGGAATGTTAAGGAATCGCTAATATTTTAGCGATTCCTACCTACATTCCATTTAGCGAGTCCTTAATAGCGATTCGGTAAAAATCGCTATTAAGGACTCGCTAAATTGAAGTTACCTACATCTGGCCCTTAGTCATCTGTTGGGCAGGCGGTGTGGTGGTCCTTCAGTGGTGCAGTTCAAAGGTGCATATGTGAGCCTTTAAACTGCAGCGCCGAAAGAGCACCAAAGCAAGTTCCTGCACGTCATGGACTTTGCAGTCCGTGCAGTGCAGCAACTGGGGTGCATGGCCACATGTACCCCCCTGCATGCATCCTCAGGCCCGGAGGCAACAGGGGGCCCTGTAGCGACCCCTTAGTTTCCTCACCGCCAGCATTTTCATGGCGTGAGCACCGCCATGAGGCCGATGGGGGTAAGAAAACTCGTAATATGCTGGGCGGTGCCGCAGCTGCACCGCCAAGCATATTGCGGCCTCAGACCGTCGCGCCACCGCCAGGGTTTGTGGATCCCCGGCAGTTGCGGCAGACCTATGGCGGTCCGACTTCCATAGTCGTAATATGGCGTTTGGACCGTAATTAGGCCCTTAGTACCAATTCCTGCTTCTTGCATAACCCAACATACCCATCTGGCTATGGTTGGGAAAGAGACTGCCCTGTGTGGCTTACGACTGGAAATTACCAATTGATTGTCACCCCTTGGGATGATTTCCTCTACCATGTTCACATAAACCATGAGACATTGTACTGCGCACAATTTTGGGACATCTCTCAAAGGAGGGTACGATACCACTCTAGAATTACATTTTGTTCTTCTACCCCATCCAGGGTGAATACTTTGCCTGTTACGCAATTTCGTGGTAAAGGCATGATGGGTAAAGGGATGTGTGGTAAAGATCACACCACAGCCCCCCCACCACCCTGAGCCCTATAAACTACCCGGCCCCCTGAGCCCTAAACACTACCCGACCCGAGCCCTAAACACTACCCTGACCCCCCGAGCCCTAAACACTACCCGACCAACCCCGAGCCCTAAACACTACCGACCAACCCTGAGCTCTAAACACTACCCCCACCTGAGCCCTAAACACTACCCCCACCCCCCGAGCCCTAATCACTACTCCAACCCCCAAGCCCTAAAAACTACGCCAAGCCCTAAAAAGTACCTCAACCCTTAAAAACTGCCACCCAACTCCCCAAAACCTAGCCCCAGCCCCAGCCCCACTTACCACACCTTGCCCTTTCCCGATCCTTCCTCTTCTTGTGCCCGCCCATCCCAGCATCTAGACCACGCACTGCGTGCTTAAGGCAAGCGTGGTTCCACTTGCGGGGAAACGGCACACATTGCTAAGCCCACGTAATGAAGCAGTTTCCCATCTGGTGTTTTTCTCTTTAAAATATAGTTAAAACAGCAAGCAAATATATACATTTCTTAAGAAGTATTCAAGAGCTGCCTAATCATTTCTAAATAACTATTAAAGCAATGAGATGGAAAATTGCCACATTAAGGAAGAATAAAAAGGACTTTAAATAAATTTCTATACACCTACCAGCTTTTGTCCCTTATCGAACAGCTACATGTAATCAAATTGCCAGTATTTATTCTGAGAAAGGTGGCAATACTAAAATTGTATGACTAATAAATCTATTTATAGGGGCTTTCAGCAAGCCCTCTTCACCCATTAGTCTGTTGAGCCATTCATAATTTCCCTCTGCCCACAAGAGCATGCAGTATAGGACAGTGGATCTGCCCACATCAGCTATTGGCTGACTTGACTGTGCGTGATGATATTCTGCCCTTTCACAAGGAGCACCTCCATATACAAAGTAGTTCTGTTTAGTGCCAGCAACTGCTATGGAAATGTGTGCTTTTTAATGCCAAAAATAGTTTTGCTTTTATCTAATGTTTTTTTAGATTGATGAGGGCCTTGCAGCTTCAACAATAATACTGTTTTGCAAAAACTATGACAAAACGCAATAACAAAGTCAAAAGGCTGTCAGACAGCACCAAACGTATTGGTTTTGCAAGTACTTGTTTTATTTTGCATTAGCACTTGTGTTTCCTTGCTTTCCTCCCCTGTTGTTCTTGTCCCGCCAACTAGGCAAACTGTCTTTCCACGTCCCTCCAGCCCCCTTTTGCTCTTACTGTTTTCAATATTTTTTCTTTTATTTTTTTTACAAGGGTATACAGCTGCTAATGGCAAGCGGACCACCACTTCCTTTTTTTGTGTGCACATGCACTTTCTTTCACTTTTTTTATACTTTTAATTTTCTGGTCTAACATGACCAAACGCCATGTTAGATCAAGAAATTAAAAAGCATTGGGAAAGCCAATAGGCCTCACCATTATAATGTAAGCACTGAGCTGTTGGGTTTGCTAAAGTTTGTAGGTAAAGTATTGTGTAAGAAAGGTAAAAAAATATTAAAAATACTGAAGGAAAAGCAAACACATATCTTATGATATCTCCAAACTGTACTTTTCACTCAAGAAACTCTGAGCAGAATTTAAAAAAGAATAAGGAAGTGCCATAATGTAAAGGGAAATGTTTACCGAGGCCAAATTTACTTCCCACTTCTATAGCACAAAGAACAGATTTATGATCCTCCAGGAGAAGTAATGTGCTAAGTACACCTTCTTTCTCAGATGCCAGCTAAGTGAGTGCAGCAGATAGCCCTTCCACCAGCACCATAAAAGCCTGTATGTGCTAAAGATTGTGGTTTCATGCAATATGTGGAATGCAGGAGATAAAAACAACCTTTAAAGTCTGCTCTTCAGCCACACCCTAGAAGAAATATTCATGTTGATGTGCATTTATAGACAATGTTAGAGAGGTGGGAGCAACACAGCATGGGTGTATTTGAGGGTTGAAGTAGCACATAAGTGAGAGGGCTTAGAAAACACATGCACTCTCATGGCGTGCTGAATGAAAGAGACGAGCAAATAAGAATGACGATAAGGCCAACCAATGATGAAAACTAAGTGGGATGCTCTGGTAGTCTCGACTATTAAATGGCTGCCATATTTTAGAACACACGCTCATGCATCAATGCTCATCTTGTAATTAATTCATTTATAGAAAACCCGTTGTAAAATTGCAGGCCATAATTGCGCATTTGTATTGAAGCATGCATTTGTATGCAACCATAAAATCATTGAAAAATCCAATAATTTAGCCTAATAGAGACAGGACCTATTGGCTTTGCCACTGCTTAATTTCTTAGTATTCTGTAGTGCAGACTTTATATTGGGACTACAAGTACCAGAATGCAAAGAAAGAACCTGGACTGGATACATATTTTACATTGGGATATTGAGACATCTGGGTGGAACCATAATCGTAACTGCAAGAACTGAAGTCTGACAGCGCTAAAAAGGCAGATATGCAGGGACCTACTTTACAGCAGCAGCTGGCCTAACAGCAAGGCTTAAAGCAGACCTTAAATGGCCACAGTCCTTCCGTACCACTACATCCAATAGATGTCCAGGCTAATTCCCCGGCATAGCTGCCAAGTAAAGGAGTGCAATGTCCTTTAGGCCTCAAGTAAAAGCGTTAGTAGGCACCTGTTTTGGGATTATGAGGTCTCTAAAGAAATTTCTGCCTCTTTTATCCTTCTCAGCAAAGAAATCAGTCTATCAGGCACTGATAACATCCAGAATCGATTACGGTAATGCATTATACTTCGGTCTACCGGAGTACCTGATGGACAGACTCTAAGTGATGCAAAATGCGGTGGCCCGTCTCCTGCTAATTGTTCCTATGAGAACACGGATTTCTCCTTACTTGCGAACACTACTTTGGCTGCGTATCAGGGATAGAGTCAAAGTCAAGGCTCTTGTGTTAGTGCATGCTGCCCTATATCAATCAGGGGCCTCTTACCTCAGAGCCAGATTTGGTTTTTATAATCCTACGAGACAGTTGAGATCCACCAACAAATTGTCGGCAGAGATCCCCAGGATCCCGCTTGCAAGAGCGGGAGGATGGTCTCTATCGTATTTGGGCTCGGTAGCCTGGAATCAGCTTCCTCTGGAGCTGCGGGCGATGAGTGATGCTGCAGTATTTAAGAAGAAACTTAAAACATGGCTTTTTGTGCAGGCCTAATGTCTGTTCATCTTCCGATCATGCTGCTTCACACCTGGGCACTCCTTGGGGTAGCTGTGCATGCTATCAATTGCCATCATCATCATATGTGACACCATCAACCAGTACCAGTACTGGAGATTGTATTTTCACCTTCAAGTTATGTAATTAGCATTTGTCTAGTGCATAGTTTGTGATCAGTATCACTTGTAGTGCTATGTATTTCTGTTTAAAGTATGGGTTTGAATCACCAGTCATGCTGCACATAAATTGGTGAAAAGATTTGCTGAAGGTGATAGAACACTGCGTGGACCAGGAAAAGGTCTTTGGCCCCAGCCTCAAGCCTGGCTGTCAACAGAGTGGGTAGGGAATGCACGGTAGACAGGTTGCCTTTATAGATTGTCTGAATCTTGGTAAGGGGAGCCTTCTTGGGAACCAAGGGGAATGTTACTACTACTACTACCTTACAACTTCTGCCTAGTGGTGTGTACATCTTGGATAATTCCTAAAGAAGCATTGTCCTCTTTGAGCTGTAAGAGCCAATTTCCTTTTGTCATAGTAGTTAAAATTATGTAATCCTTGTTAGCCTCCTGTCCTCTCTAAGTGAAATGATGGGCAAAGCATTGTTCCCTATCATATGGAGGTCAACTAAAAGCAGTGCAACTGCATAGAGCAATAGGAGAGAGCTCTCAAAGCTCAATGTTGTGTTGCACCCCATGTGCAGGAACTCCTGAGACTATGTGCGAGAAGTACATGATCACAACATTATCATAGTGCTTCTGCCTGGATGTCTACTGATCAGGTGCTGTATCTTTCTATCGAAACAAACACAGACTCCAGTTCCTTTGTTGGGGGTACCCATATGGGTGTGTTACAGTCCCAAAAGCGCAAACAGTTGGAGTTCCCTTTCAGTGAAATTAGGCCATTTGGACACTCCAGATCTGTTCATATCTTGCACCACCAACGAGCATTCACAGAGATAAGCAATCTTGCTGGGCCCTAGTGGACTTCCATTTGTGCATTTGGGTAGTGGGATCCAACCTATTCTTCCCTGATTCTGTTTATGATCATCTAGTTAAACCAACACATCCCCTGGTGCCTGACGCATTATCAGACGGTTTGACACAGCCTTAGCACAATAAGGATCAGTGTTGTGGGGAATGCTGCATGAGCTTCTCTGTGGACATCCTACTGTGCTTTACCCTTTACTATTGTGAAACATACAAACTATGCTGCCATTACCTCAGATTTTGTACTAGCAAGCTAATCGAACTGCATGCAGAAGGACACTAAAATGCAACAAAGGTAGGGGTTTGCTGAGGTACACAGACCTACCCAAGCATTGGTGATTTTACATGGTGATACATACATTTGTGCTCACTTATTGTTCTCCTCAGGTATCAGCTCCAAGCAGCTCCAGGCTATACGAGCAGGGGTGGATCAAGTCAACACAGAAAGCCATTCTTCAGCAGCCCAGGGCAGACCTTGTGTCCTACTGAATGGATCCCTCTCAGGCAGGGCTCGAGTCGAGGGTAGATGCGGGTAGACGCCATCTACTCACTATTTTCAAAGGGTAGGCCGTCTATACTGCTGCAATGCTGTCCACTTTTAGTGGAGTGTCACATTCCTTTCCTACTTCTCCTGGAATTCACAGAAATATGCTCAACTCATCCCGGTTTAATTTTCTGACACCAGGGCACTTTCAGCAGCGCCTGCATGTTGTCTGCTTTTGTTCCGAGCCGCAACGTGCAGGCAGGGAAGGAGCTTGTCAGATTCCAACTTCACCCATAACAAAAGCCGGAGTTAAGGGGCCATTAGGCCTCTTTTTGTTGGAGTATCCTTGCTGGGAGCTATCGGGAGCCTCACACCTAGATACAATGGAGGGGAAACAAAGGCTCACATCTTATCACTTTACAGGTACTTAAGAGAGAAATGCTTGTGACTTTGTTCAGTCCCTGTTTATATGAGATATGCATACACTGTAAGAATGGCAGATATATTGATCGCCCCAGTAATAGCAATATAAAAATAACAATTTAAATACCACTATTTTGTTTTATTTCTTTTATAGCGCATAGCACTACTCATCCCAATGCAGGGTGTCAGAACGCTTTACATCACACGTACAGATTATACGTAGAAAATAAATCATATGTGTGAACATCAATATAAAGGATGTGTTCCATAAGAGTGTGCGGGTTACAAGGTGTAGGAGCCACATGTCCTTCATACCTCACTGTGCTATATTAGAAGGATTACAATTTATAAACTGCAAGTAACATAAGGATCACTGTCTTAAAAGCAGTAACCCACTTACACATTTACATCAAATAAAAATCTTTCATCTGCGTATTACTTAGGGCCTGATTTGGATGTCGGGCGGAAAGCCTCCGACCAGTGGTCGGAGGCTCTCCGCCCGACATCCTGAGGTTTCCCTCTGACCGCCGTATTTTGATTACGGCGGTCGGAGAGAACACCGCAAGGGGATTTCGCTCTTCTTCCGACGGGCTCTGTGAGCCTGTCGGAACAGCAGTGGAGTAGTAATGCCTTTAATGACGGCGGAGCCAGTCGCGGCTCCGCCGTTGGGATTACGATGTCGGTTTCCGACAGCCAATCCATGTCAGCCTTTCTGACATGGATTGGCTGTCCGAAACTGACTTCGGGGCCCCCAGCAGGGCCCCCTTACCCCCTGGCCCTCCACATATGGGCCTGGGGGGCACCTATGGTGCCCCCCCTCAACATCCCTGCACTGTGTGGCAGGCACCATGCGGTGCCTGCCGCACGATGCAGGGTTGTTTACAAACATCCATTTTCCAATGGGAGCTTGTGTTGCAGGCGTTTTCAGCCCACCGCACTAGTTCCCATTGGAAAATGGATGTTTCCGACCGCACTATGTGTGGTCGCATCCAAATTAGGGTGTCAGAACCGCAGACTTAAGATCGGGCAGTTCCTTCCCAGCAATGGTCATCGTAATGAGGGCCATAATGTGCTTTGCAGGAGACATGTTAACCCTCTGTGCTACTTTGATTCAAAATTAGGACTAGGCAAAACACAGATCTCTCCAGCAAATATTTGATCTTTTAGAGTTATTTTTCCATTATTATTATTCCCTGAGATTTAGTTGGCACACAAAGATCTCTGCAGCAGGTGCCTTAACCCCGTAAGATATTTTTAAATACAGACATTGAAACCAACTAAGCAGAACAGATGTACTGCCACGTTGCTCCTTGTTGCTAATTTCTTTGTGGCAGGGTTTTTTTAAAACAAAGTATGAATTAAAGCCCAGATTTCGCGTTGGGGTTGCGTCAATATTTTGGCACAACCCCAATGCAAAATCTAATTTGTTAAATATTGTAATACGCTCAAATGCACTCATGATAGACCTGCTAAAGATATGTGAGGCCTTAAGATCTGATGTCTCTTCCTGTGAGGTTATGGGTTGTGATGGCACTTCCTGTGATGTCACATGTGATGCCATGCGTGGTGATGTCACTTCCCGTGATGTCACTTCTGGTGATGTCACGTGCGGTGATGTCACACTCATTCTGCCAAACCTGGTGAGTCCCCCCACTTCTTTTTTTAGGACTTGAACCCTGCTCTCAGGCAGGATCCCCAGGAGAAAATGTTTGCTATGGTGCTGAAAACCAACAACTTCCCTGGTACTATTTCTTAAGCACGCTATCACTGACTAAATACCACATAAGACCGTCCTGTCCCAGACAGACTTCAGGCACACATTTCCACCCATCTATTTAAAAGCACCCAGAGATGTTTTAAGGCATGGGCAAAGTGGGCTCTGGCCCAGGGCCACAGCCTTTCAGGGGCCCCCTGACACAGCCAGCTCTGTTCTGTGGAGAGTCTTGCCATGATGGCCTTGAATAATTCTTAAACATATTGTTTTAAGTGCCGTTTTCCTTTAATTTATTTTTAATGTGGGTGATGCGTGAGAGTCTATTACAGACATTTTGCAGAGAAATGTTGTGTTTATGTTTGATGAAATATCCATAAAAACAGTTCCTTTTATATCAACACAGGAGGACCTCACATATGAGAAATGGAAGGGTGCCACGGAGACTATTTGTAGTAATATTAGTGAGCTGTTGCTTTGTTACAATATTGAAAACACACCTCACAATCCCTGAATATTTGATGTAAACACGTTTAGAATTTGGACAAGTGTGCCTGTGCACTGTGACTGACCTGGCCAAAGAGGGCATGAATGAGCTGAAATTGGATCATAAATTCAAAGCTGTTCCAAAGAGGGGCCCCGAAAATATTGTTGTCCCAGGGCCCCCATAATCCTTAAGATGTCCCTGAGAGCATCCTGTGTACCTTGAAAGCTTGACTCTGTGCACCATAATGTTGCTTAGGGTAAAGGTTATATTAACCATTCTGTGCCGCATCAAACTATGTGACCCAATAGTGGGAACATAAGCACACACACAGGTCTCTTTCCTCCCAAATTGTGTCATTCACTCCTGTGATAAATCCCAGCATTGAACTTGTCATTCTTTCTAAGGAAAGAAACCTACATCAGTCAAACCATGGGTTCATGTCTACCAGCACACATCTCCATCTCTTCTCAGCATGAATGAAATACCCTTAACTCAACAGCCTCAATTAATCGAAGTTGAGTCCCAGCTATGTGTTATTTGTGCACAAGGCAGGCAAACAGTTCCTAATTCTACCACTATATCTTTTGGGAGTCGCATGGTCTTGCCAATTTTTTCACACACCCAGTAATCAATGTTGAAATGCCTTTACGGATGTATTATATACACACCTTGACAAATAGTGTACACTATCAGTAATAAGTATTGGTTCTTTATAAAATTGCCCAAATTTACATGACACATGTAGATGATGGCCCCCACCTTGATGATATGGAAATAAACTTGTTGGAGGCCACCTGGTGTCTTTCTATAGTACTTTATTGCTACAAAAGTGGGACATCTGTGCTTTTTGGTATTTATATAGTAAACACGTTTTTCTTCCTGAAGGCAATGAGGTGTTTTCTTATGAACTGTAACTTGGCACTATGCTGTGCGGCTTCCTTTGACCTATATGCTTCTTCGGCTTATTTGGAAGGTAGTCTGCTGATTTTTGACAATAATTGCTTCTTCTCACCTTTCATTCTCACCTGGCCACATTGTGAGAAACCAAAAGCGTCAAACCAATTGAAGAGTTACTAATTCAATGAATCAATCCATTTATTGTCATAATTAATATGCCATATAATCTAAAAATATACATAAAGAAAACCTTCAATGCATATTATAATTTTACCTTTTTCATTACAATCATCATACAACCATAAAATAATAAAAATCTTTTTAAACCTACAATAAGCTTGAATAAACAATCAATATTGTCGGGATGTGCAGTTAGCAAAAGCATAGGCAATCACTTCCTTATCAAATTATATTCACTAAGATAGCTAACACTAAGTATTATTGCACATTCCCCAAATTTCCATAACAAGAGATATATGCTCTACATTGACTTGTAACATAGAATTATTATACATAACAATACAATCATAAAACTTATTGGCCTCCCTAAAATCTAATTTGCTTTAATCCCCCTCTATTCTGAGCAACTCTAACAATTGGCCACACTACCCATATATAAGAGGACGCAGAGTTAAAAATTATTTCATCATCTGTCTTGAAGCAAAGTGCTAGTGCATCCGAACTTAGACCCTCATTCCGATGTCAGTGGGCCCGCCACCGACAGGCCGTCAGTGGCGGGCCCACCGACATCACTTGAAGCAGTCCGACCGCCGGATTATGATCCGGCGGTCAGAGGTATCTGGGGGAGGGACCGACCTCTGCTGTTCCAAAGGGCTCAAGGAGCCCGTCGGGGCAGCGGTGGAACCGTAATCCCTACAATAGGGGCGGTGCCTGCTCAGGCACTGTCATAGGGATTCCTATGTCCCTTTCCCCGTCCCCTGTGGGCATCCGCTATGGGGACTGGGGGGTACCCCAAATTGGCCCCTTAGTCTAGTATAATAAGAATTAACCCAAGGGAGTAGCCAGCGTTTACTGACTGCACCCAATTGTGTACAAAATAGCAACATGTGCATAATCTTATCTTTCCCACCAAAGGTGTAAATACAATACTATTCCGGTTTTTCAAGCCTACCACATCTTACTAGATGCTCTTTAGTAGGAAATATCCACAATCTAAACTTGAGCTGTAGAGTGCGTCTCAATTCAGGATAAACTTGATCTAGGTAAATTTCAATCCCCATTTTAGTCTTAAAAGCAAGATAACCACCATGAAGCTACCTGAACGCACCTTTGTGATTCTTGTCTCCAAGTTAAAATACAAGTAATGTTCTTTCACGGTTTCCACACTTACCGGGCCAACGGAGCTTGGGTCCTTCCAAAGGTACCCTAGTTGCAAAACTGTTAGCAATTTTTTGACGTGGGCCAACCAGCTGGATCTGCCCTCACCACCATCATTTTTTGTTTCCAAAACGGATTTTAAAAATACCTCAGCATTTGGATTTGTAGGCAATGTTATCCGGTACAACTCTGGCCTCAATGCAGCCATGTCTGGGATAGAGATAATACCTAAATCAATAAACAAAATGGCACAACTTCAACAAGTATTTCAAAAAGTTATTTTCTATTATTTGAAGTTCTCTTAAATTTCCATGGTCCTTAGTTCAGCTCCTTATTGAGCAACAGCCACCTCTTTCTGCGTATACATTTGAAATATTATACTTATAGACCGACAGCCTGCTTTATGTTTAAACCTAATCACTGCCCTTGAGGTTTGAAGTAAAGTGGAACTTGCTTTACTTATCTATTATTTCCACTTAAGTTGTCTTTCAAAACGTATGCTCAGATAATCGAAGTAGGAAACACACTCTATTTCTGCTCTATAAGCCTTGGGTTTTTCTCTTCAGGGGAAGGGATGGCTTCATTGGTATAACCTTTGTTTTCAAAGGAAGAGTTACTGTAGGAGGCTGGCTTAGTATTTGGTGCTCACTTATTTGAGTGTAGCAACCTGCACTAATCCAGACAACCCTTATGGTGATTTTAGTGGTCTTAGAAAACCTTAGAAAGCTCTCTAACTGGTAGCTGTGGAGAGCAGCCTTCAGGATTAGTCCAGAAGGAGTGTAAAGCATCTTGTTTTACCAGTACTTAACCTTATAGTGTAGGTTAAGTGAAAAAGAACCACACAGTGTAGTTATAAAAATATGTATTTATTATACACACTCACAGATATAACCACAATACACCCAAAACTTTAATAATAGAACAAGTAAGTAGCATAAATACACAGTGGTCTCCAGGGGGAGCCCAAACCATATACTAATATAGTGGAATGCGAACCACGACCCAAGTCGAGACTGGACCCATAAGACGTATAAGAGTCGGGAACCCAAGGAACCACCCAAGGTAAGTACCCAGGAACGCCATGGAGGCCGTGTGCAGAGTGGGAACACGACACAGTTGCAGTTTTTAAGAAGAAGGACCCTTCCCAGAGGACCCTGAAGAAACCCTGTGGAAGATGGAAGTTTGGAGATTCACTCCACCAGTGGATACCCCGGGAACCAAGATACCTACACCAGGGAAGCCGGGTGCATAGGTGCGAAGTGACGTTGGAAACCGCCGTAGACCACAATGGAGGACTTCAGTGAAGGTGCCGCTGGCGAAGAAGGTGAAAGAGTCCGGTGGAACCCAAAGGTGGATTCAAGATGAGAGGTACCTGCAAGCAGAGGGAACAGAGTCTATGCCACTCATGAGTGACCAGGAGGCACGGAAGACGAATGCCCAGCGATGTCAGAGTTGCAGGTAATTTGAAGGTGCCTTTGAAGTTGCAGGCGATGCTGTGGAAGACCAGGAGCCGTTCACAAGCTCTCCCACATCGGATGCCAAGAGCCAGGGGGTCAGTGTCCGGCAGGAGCACCAACGAGCCTTGGCAACGGCAACCAACTTAGTAGTCGAAAAGGTGCAGTGTCAGGACCAGCAAGGTCCAAGTGATTCACCACGAGCAGGTAAGTCAGAGCAGGCCCCGAGCAAGCAGGGGAGCCCACTGGCCAAAGGCACAAGAGTCGCAGGAGGACCTCGAGCAGTTCACCAAACGATGAAGGCCCACGGTGCAGAGGATGCAGTGCAGGTGGAGATCTTGGCTGCAGGAGATGCTTGAGGCTGGAGCTTCTTGGAGCTTGAAGATCTCTGGTGAAGAGAGTCAACAAGTCTTGGCAACAGCAAGTAGACGCGGTGCACAGGGATACTGCTCCAGCGGTTCCGACGAGGGATACTGGCTTCAAACTTGCTATGAAGAAAGGGCAGGACTCGAGGGAGTTGCAGAACCACCACCTGTGTTGCTGAACCTTTTGGAGTCCGTAGGAGCTCAGGAACAGCAGACTTGGATCGCTTTGTTGTGGTGCCTGCAGATGCAGGGTACTGACTCCTTCACTTCAAGGGAGATTCCTTTGGGTGTCTTGGATGTCCACAGGCCTGTAGAAGAACCTGTATGGAGCACAGGCACAGACGACGCAGAAGACTGGCAGGACGACGTGACCAGGAGCAGCAGGAGTCTTCCCAGTTTCAGTCTCTTTTCCCAAAGCGAAGTCCAACGAAGTCCAAAGTGCCCAGATGGTTGAAGATGAATTGGTTTCGGATCTGAATCTTGCCCCACGACAAATCTAAGGAACAATCCACAGGTAAGCCCATAAGTACCCTAAGGAAAGGGTTGGTACGATTCAGGGGTCCATCCCACAGGAGGTGCTGGACAATGGGGAGGATACTCCTATGTCCTTTGTCCAGTTTCGCACCAAAGAGGGAGAAAACGGCTCCCTGAACTGGTTCCAACTGGAGTATGCAAGGAGGGCACCAAATGTGCCCTTCAAAGCAGTCTAGTGGTGCTGGCAAGCACCACCACCCTGTCCCAATACACTAAGTCCTGTCTGGGAGGTGATCACACCTCCCTGTGACAGGAAACCTATTGTCCTGCCTTCCCCTGCTCAAGCTTGGCTCAGCAGCAGGGGGGCAGAATCGTGTATCTGGTAGGCAGCAGCCAAAGCTTGCTGTCCTGGTCTAGAAGACTGGTACCGGGAGCACTGAGGGCCTCTCAGAGGTGCTTTACAGTGCATGGAATGTTCCTCTCAACTACTTCACTACTTATATTCACTTTGAGGCTTGCTCAATCGCTCACCTATACCTCTGGGCAGCTGATGTCAGCTGAGGGAAGAACACGTCAAAAAACATTTCTAGACTGTGACAGGACATTAAAGGTCTTTTAGGTCCTGTTTAGACCAGGGTATTATTATTAGCAAGTTTTATATAGCGCTCAGCTACACAACGGGGTTTCCCGGCGCTTTAGCAACAGGTAGGGTCTAACCAGACCATGCTGACTCAAAACATCCAGGTCTTCAGCTGTTTTCGAAAAATGGTCAGCGAGTTGAAACTTTTCAAGGGCTCCGGCAGGGTATTCCACAGCTTAGGGCCCTAGTATGCGAAGGTCCGGCCTCCCATACATGTCCGTTTGACTCTGGGAACAGTACACATGGAAAGGTCTTTGGAACGTAAGGGATGAGCCGGCTGATGTGGCCTCACCATTTCATGAATATATTGTTGGCCGACCCCTGATCTTGCTCTGTGTACATAGCACAGGGCTTTGAATTGAATCCATTTCTCCCCCTCGAGCCACTGAAGTTTGCGAAGGAGAGATGAAGCTGATGCACTTTTCGGGAGTCTGTAGAGCAATCTAGAGGCTGAGTTTTGGACCACTTGCAACCGTCTCATGGAAGCTTTGTATGCTCCAAATAGAGCACGTTGCTATTGTCCAGTCTCGACAAAATGAGTGCCTGGAAAAACTGTCCTTTGAGCTAGGAATGAGAGTATCCATATGATTTTCTGTAGCCATTTCATGACAGCGAAGTAGGTAGCGACCACCTTTGCTACTTGAGGCCTCATAGACAGCTTTTTGTCCAGCAGAAAACCGAGGTCTTAATCTTATGAGCCGTAACAGGAACAGCACCCAAGGTTTCTGGACAGTGCTGTGGACCCCAGAGGGACAAGTTCTTTCCAACCACCATTACCCCGGTCTTGTCTCTGTTAAGTTTAAGTTATTGTTATTCATCCACGTGGCAACCACCCAAGCAGGAATTCGGGGCCTAAGGATTGTGGTCCTGGGCAGATGTCAGAGAGAAGATGACTTGCGTATCATCCCCTTAGGAGATTAAGGTGAGGCCACAGCTTTCAACCAGATCAGCCAATGGGTGGACATAGATATTAAACAGCGCCGGACATAAGGCTGAACCTTGGGGAACCCCTAAGTTGAGGGTGTGATTTGTGGAAGAGGCACTGGCTGAGGAAACCTGGAAAGTTTGATCCTTTAAGAAGGATACCATCCAGGATATGGCTGTTCCTTGGAGACCCAGATTGGCCAGCATCTCTAAAAGTGTAGCATGAGATACAGTATCGAAGGCAGCGCTAAGGTCGAGTAAGGTCAGCGCTGCAGTCTCACCTTCGTCCAGGAGCCATCTGGAATGTTCTGTGACTCCTAGAAGGGCGGATTCCGTACTGTGTCCCACTCTAAACCCTGACTGAGTGGGATGTAAAGAATTTTGGGGCTCCACAAAGACGGAGAGTTGTTTATTGACATGTTTCGCCATGATTTTAGACAGAATAGGGAGCATAAAAATCGTTCTACGATTTGACCAGCTGGAGAGATCCAAGTTAGGTTTCTTCAAGAGTAGCAGAACCATGGCGTGCTTCCATGGCTGTGGAATGGGCCCCCCATAAGGAGGAACTGAGGAGTCCCACCAGAACACGGTGCTGAGCTTAGCTGGGCGGAGAGAATCTTTAGGGGAGCCAGACCTTATAGATTGTGCCAGTGACAGAAATAAAGCTAGGTCCAGCGGGTCCCAGGAATTCAGTCCGATCTCTACCAAGCCCTATTAGACTGTGGTCTGTCCCTCCCTCTCCATGGAGCAGAACAGGTCCGGACAGAGAAAGATACTGCATAGTGATCTGACCACACTAGCGGCAGAGGAGGGGCAGTGTTGAGATTTTTATATTGCTGATCGGGTGTAAGAGGTGGGCTACTTTGTGGGTTGATGTGTAGTTAATAAGATTCAAATCCAGTGCCCTAAGGTCCTCAAGGTCTGGCCAGGACAGCAAAGGCTGTCTTCTAGATGGATATTCAGATCCCCAAATAATATAAAATTGGGAGATCTGAGGATGAGGGGGGCCAGTAGGTCGGGAAGCAACGTACACCAGTTGCCTGCATATTCCGGTGGGCAGTATATTAACGCACCAGACATTATAAATTTGGGTGTGAGGTCGAGGGAGAAGGACACAGCTTCACAGGCCAATAAAGATAATTCTTGTATGTTGAATTTATATTTAATTTTAAACACAATAATAATCCCCCCTCCTGGTTTACTAGGCCTGTCGCTCCTCACCATAGAATAGTTTTGTGGCAAGGCCACAATAACATCGGACATGAAGGCCTCATGGAGCCAAGTTTCCGTGAGAAACATGGCATCCGGAGCCTAGTCCACCACAAAGTTATAAAAGTATTGCTGATGGCTAGATAGTGATTGAACATTAAAGCTATAAAAGTGGCACTTACTTTTAGCCCAAAGTGTGGGGTGGTAGCCTCCCTCACTGCTCCCCGAAGTAACTGCAGAGGTTGCATTGCCTGCAATAGGCTGCACAAGGTTGTTGTGTGGGTTAAGTAAAACATTGCAGATAGTGCCAATTTGTGAGCTCTTAAATGAGTCAAGTGAAGCTCGACAGGCTTCTGAAATGGTGGGTCGAAGTGCTCTCATTTGTTCAGCCGAGAATGTCGTTAAGTCTGACCCAGAAGGGGCAGGGTCCCTGGCACATGGGCCTGTTCGGGAATGGACGGGTGCAGTCGGGCTTGCCTTTGGCGCGCCTGATGCACGCGTCCAAGCTATGGCCATTTCTAAAATAGGGGTGTGTAAACCAAAGACTAGCCCGCAAACCAAGCGGTGCACGTGTCCCCAAAATGGCAGTTGATGAAAAAGTTATGAGCGGGGCACTTAAACTCGCGCACCTCGCTCGTAATGTCAGAGTTCAAAAACATTTCAGTTAAAAAATAAGAGGCCCAAGGTTCCCCCTGCAGATTTTAACACCACTTTGAGATTTTAAAAACAATTTAGAACAATATACGCGATAAAAGTAGCGGTGCCGGAAAGACACCCTACCTGAAGTCACAAGAGGCCAGACGTCTGCTGTATATATACTTTCAGTTATTAACTAAGGCATACCATAGTTTTATAAGGCTCTTTGCAAAAATGGCTGTTTTACTCTGCATTCTTTCACTGTTTATCACATTTGTTTATTGCTAGAATTACACTTCATTTGCTTTTGTTACATAATTGTTAAATGCAGTTCTTTCTGTTTCTTGTTCTGCCAGTGAATTACGTTTAAACTGCCTCTTAGCTAGTTGTGTGGAGCGAGTGCCAACTCTCTCTCTTGTTTCTTCTGATCCTTCTGTTTTGATCTTTTTACTCTGAACTTTCTTCTATGGTTTGAGTTGCAGAATGTGGTGTATGTGTGTGTAGCTGGTTTTGAAAACGAATCCAAGAGTTTTTGAATTACCCAGGGTAACATCAGACACACACCCATTGTTTAATATTTGAACTTTCTGATTTTAATGCGAGAGGGAAATACACCACGCTTTCCATAACTTCTAAGGGCACCTCTTAATAGGTGTCTCGTCCCTTTTTGGATCTGTTCTGGAGCAACTGGAAACAAAGACTCATAATGTTGTATCCCATAGTGTGCATCATTCATGTGTAAAAAATCTAACATATGTGTTGAATTAAATGTTATGTTATTTAATTTTATAACGCGCGCAGCTACTCCGAAGAGTGTCCCGGCGCGAACCAGGAGGGGTCAGCAGACTAACACTAGACAAAAAGATAGGTTTTTAGTTTTTTCTTAAAGGCCAAGGGGTCTTGGGTATTGCGATGTGCAAAAGGAAGGGCATTCCATGCCTGAGCAGCTTTCACGGCAAGCGAGCCACCGCCCAGCCTGTGACGAATGAAGCGGGGAACTTGTGCTAGAAGCTGTGCTGATGAGCGCAGTTGTCTCAGAGGGACATAGAAGGAGAACCGCTTCTGCAGATAGGAGGGGCCCTGGCCATAAAGGGCGCGGTGAGCGATGACTAGGGATTTGAACTTAACCCGTTCAGCCACGGGAAGCCAATGTAAAGAGCGCAGGTGATGTCGCACACTACTCCTAGTGGGGATTTCAAGGAGAAGCCTAGCTGCCGCATTTTGGACAACCTGAAGCTTATTCAGTAGATATCCCGGGATGCCCACATACAGCGCATGGGCATAGTCCAGTCGAGAAAGGCTCAGAGCACGGATGACCGTTTCTTTAGCGGGCCTAGGGAGAAGAGGAAGAAATTTCCTTAAGGTTTTAAGAAGTCCAAAGCAATTGCCTGCAAGCTTCTTAACCTGAGTAGAGAAGGTTAGATTTTCCTCGAACCACACTCCCAGGTTCTTGGCGGAATTCCCTTTAGATGTCGGTAAAGGGAACCCTGGAGGCCAGAGCGTGTCTCTGAAGCTAGGGGGGAAATTACCGTAAAGGAGAATCTCCGACTTGTCTTCATTGCACTTAAGTTGAGCGGCAGCAAGCCACTTAAAGACAGAAGACAAGCAGTGCTGAGCCGAAGATACGGAGTCCGCATCCTTTCCCCATGTAAAAAGGAGCTGGGTGTCATCAGCATAGGCAATGACCTTAGCCCCCAAGTCCTCGGCCAAATAGACCAGAGGAGTAACGTAGATGTTAAAGAGAAGGGGGCTAAGGGAGGACCCCTGCGGGACCCCTGTGGCAACCGACTGAGGGGCTGACGAGGCCGGCGGCAGCCAGACCTGTTGCACCCGCCCTTCCAAGAAGGACCTAAGCCAGCCCCAGGCAGAGCCTGAGACACCAATCTCAGCGAGACGAGAAAGCAACAGTGAGTGTGGCACCATATCGAACGCCGCCGACAGGTCGAGCATGACTAGAGCCGCTCTCCTGCCGGCGTCCCGACACTCCCGAATGGCTTCGGAGACCTCAACCAACGCTGACTCAGTACTATGGGAGGTCCGAAACCCTGACTGGGCTGGATGCAAGAGGTCCGACCCTTCGACAAACTCAGTAAGTTGTCTGGTCACCACCTTTTCGCACACTTTGGCTAAACTGGGCAAAAGGGAAATGGGGCGATAATTCCCTGGAATCTGGGGGTCAAGGGAAGGCTTTTTTAAAAGTGGGAGGATTTTAAGAATTTTAAGAATCTTAATTAAAGTCTGCTAAGCTCTGTGCCCCTCCTCGAGCGAGACAGAGCCTTATGGCTGAGCCCAGTTTGTGACCTTGTGTTGTCTGGCAGGAAGGTTGTTAGACACAATTTATTCGACTTTTTACTAACAAAATAGAAAAGAAGTATCTATATGAAAACATGAAAGATAGCATTACCATCCCTTAACTGCCTCCTCAGCACTTTCTATTAATGCATTAGATACATATATTTATCTTTATAAAATCTGAATTACACTATGCCAAAATAGCAAAAATAACCAGGCTATGCAAGCAACTAACAGGCAACTACATAGCATAAATTATCTTGGTGACCATATAATGCTTTGGTGCCAGCATACTGTACAGACAAAATATTGTCTGAAAGGGGTATTTTAACTAAGGTTTTGCTGGTGATGCAAAGCAGCACAAAGTAGCACAAAGCATTGTGTTGTTTTACTCACCATTATATAAGCCTGCAGGTGCAACGTAAAAGTGCACAGTGCCACACAATTGCTTGCGCAACCTTGAGTGAATACGACCCATATTGTCCTAAAAATTGTTTACAAATATATAGCTCAAAGGCAGCTAATAATATGAAATATACACCCATCGAAGCAATATTTTTGTAAACAATCTTTAAGACAAAATATTTCAATCAGATGATATTTTTGCTAATGATATACAGACACAAACTATCTTCCTGACAGCGGGGGAGACTGCGAGCAACATTGTGTTCTTCTCCCAAGGAGGGGAGACAGCAAGGGAAGCCCGCCCGCACCCCACCGGCAAGGAGGACTACAGCCCTCAGCATTCTCTGCGCGCCGATGCGCATAATATACACGCGCTGACCCGCGCTGCGGTGTAAAGCCACTAACTATCTTCCTGACAGCGGGGGAGACTGCGAGCAACATTGTGTTCTTCTCCCCAGGAGGGAAGACAGCAAGGGAAGCCTGCCCGCACTGCACCGGCAAGGAGGACTACAGCCCCCAGCATTCTCTGCACGCCTGTTAAAAGCAAAACGCTAATCATGAACATTACCTGCGCCATCTTGTCTGGTGGAATTCTATGTGCACATAAGTTGCAGTCATTTTAATCTATCACAGCCATTTTGTACTCTGTTGGTCACCTTTGTTTCACCCTGCCCTTACTAGCATCCCTCTGACCCTCTGACCGACCTGGTATGTGTGCTGGGGGCTATAAACTCTATTGCCACAACAAACCTCAGCGCCACTTGCTGCCACAAACTCGTTTTTCCTCTCATCTCTGTTTTCAGGCAAACCTTTGGACACTCTACCCCTCACTGCACCTAGTTACACAAACAGGTTCCAAACACCAAAAAGACTCTTGCAACATGATTTATTGCACTGCAAACAGCAAGACTTGTTGTTACCAACAATGGAACCTGTTTTTATCAACAGAACGGACTCTTAGATCTGGCCGGTCTCACATGTTTTAGACCCTGAAGCAAGGTCCAGCTGCAAGATAAGATTGTCTGTTTGACCTGGGTGGGAAGAGAATTACTGTTGGGCTTGTGTGACAACCTGCTCGGGGCGGGACCCCAAGCTTGTGTAACCATGTTGACAAAACAAATGCATTGTGTCAAACCTGTATAAAAGGAAGAGCCAAAGGAGTATCAGCAGAACACTTCCCTCAGACATCCCGGTGTCTGCAGTTGACGTGATCTCCTCATGAGAAATAAACCTTTTTCTTGTCTTCCAGTTTCCAGCGCTTGCCTCATTATTTTGATAGCGAACCCAAAGTGAATTAGAGGTGGAACCCTGCACCGGGCAGCATTGAGGGTCTTAGAAGACTCGCTGCCTTTCACAAATTGGCGCCCAAACGTAGGGGCCCATCAGCGACGCGTGGGTCCGGTAGAGAGGTCCTAACGACGGAGTGAACGACTAAACGATTGGGGTATACCTGCCTGAGAAGACCCTTGTCTGGCTGCCGATCGACTGAACTTCACCGGTTCCGAACGGACCTCTCTCGAATGACCTGCGGTCCTGACTGGGACCTTAGAGGAACGCCGCATTGATTGTTGGAGTGAGAGGACAACCAGGCGCTGGAAGGGGAAGACGAAGAACCGTCCATACGGTCCGGGTAAGGTCGTGAAAAAACGACTTAAATTGATTGATTGAATAGTTTGATTGAAATACTAGTATTCCTTTTTTTTTATTGAGTTATTTGTGACATTTCCCTGCTTGCAAACAACGAAGAATAGGAATATTCTCTCTCTTTGCAGGCAGCGAAGGACAGGTAGTGCAGACTTTTTGTCTAAATTGATTGATTGAGATATTCATTTTTGACCGATAAATACGTCATGCCTGTTTTCTCTAGATTGTTTGATTGTAATTGTTTTGGACCCGACCGTTTGTTAGAGGTCAGTCAGCCGGCACCGCCGGAAGGCACCCCTAACAAGGACATGTACGTAAAGTATGGATTAGCCACCGTAGCTTATAGCAAACTATGGCATAAATACACTAGGAAGGACCGGGTAAATCAGTGGCCACTGACGGGATCTTTCGATCCCGCTAAAATAGAAACGTTAGAATTAGCTCTCCACAAAAAGAAAACTAGACCAGCCATGTTTGACAGTTTTGGTCTATGGCGAAAAGAGGCAGCTCAAAGAAAGAAAAGGGACGAAGCTAGACAAGATAAAGAAACGCGAAAATCAGCTTACCAAGCCTGTAAAAGATTAGAAGAAAAACTAAAAGAAAAGGAAATCGATAAAAAGGAACAGGAATCAAAAATATCAGGTCAATGCCCTGTTAGAACGCCCTCGACTCTTTACCCCAAGATACCAGCAAAACAAAGGGTAGATGATGATTTATTGTTAGGTCCCCCAATCATATACATGCCACCCCCTTACGCCCCTACTCATCCCGTAGCACAACGCCAGGACCACCAAAGTATAGCCGGAGATGGCACGATCGCCTCAGTCTCCACCGCCTCTGCTCCCACCGAGTCACCCACACCAAATGCCTCATCAAAGGATACAGTAGTAGAGGTAGGATCAAAAGAAAAAGGAGCGCCCAGGGTCCCGCGATTAAGTAAAAATGAGCGAGCAGGCATTGATAAAATAGTTAAATCCCTCATAGATAGGAAGGAGACAGAAGAGTATGTAACTGACATATGCAACTCCTATGTTGAAAACCGCAAACGATACTTTATTGTACGTCTCTGTTACCACACTCTTACTGCATATGAAGAGAAGTACCAAGATGTAGGGCCCGAGCGGCTAGTGGCTCTCTATAGGAAGGTAGACACCGGAGATGAAGGCGACAACGATGTTACAGAACTCTTTTCATCCACACTGGAGGTATTCCGTCACCTCGTGGAACAAGGACGGATAGATAAGGACAGGACATCTAAGATAGCAGGACCCCGGTGGAAAAAACAGATAGCATGATGCCGATAAAAGAAGCTGCCCCTTATTGGGTACCTCCTAGAGGACAAGGGACTCATGACGATATGAACCATCAAGACGCTAGAGGAAGGGTGGTCTACAATTGGGTGTATCAACCATGGGAAAGACAGGACATTTTGACGTTCCATAAATCTTTACCGGATTTACGAAAGAACCCCACCGCCTTTTACACCGAGCTAGGTACCGCTCTGGGAGCAACAATAATGACACTTGCCGACATAGACTTGTTCTTCGGGTTATGTTTGCCAGCAGATGTGTGGAAACAGATTAGGAAAATAGACCATACCGAACTGCTTGGTCATACCTGGGAACAACTCAACACATTAGATAAACAGCGGAACCCTGGTCAAAAACCGGTTAAAGCAATATTGGACCTCCCTGACAAAATAGTGCAGAAAGTGAAAACGCTGATCCCAGAGAAAAAGATAGACTGGTCCATAGTAACCGCATGCCGCCAGAAACCACAAGAGGATGTCTCAGAGTATTTCTCCAGATTTGAAACGGTGTTCTCCGATTACAGTGGACAAGACATGTCCACCGCAACCGGACACCACTTATTTGTGCAGAACTATGTCAAAGGACTACTGCCAGATGTATCCCAGAAATTACAAGCCAGCGAAAGTAGTTGGGCAGCATCTAAACCGGCAGCCATTCTCCAAATGGCCCAGTACTATGAGCATCAGAAAAACGAAAATGACAGGGCTACAGAAAGGAAAAAGAAGGACTTGAAGGAAAGGGTAATGGTAGCACAACTCCAGGGGGCGAATACAGGAAGGGAGCAATATAGGGGAGGATACCAGCAAAATACCCCTAGAGTACAGCCACCTAGAAACAATTCATCGACATCATATGTAGGACGCCAAGACCTAGGACAGGATCAATGTGCATTTTGCAAAGAATATGGACACTGGAAAACCCAATGCCCGGCTTTGTTAGGAGCTGGTAGGGGCAGAGGGGCGAGGGAAATAGCAAGTGGACAGAGAGGAAGAGGACGTGGGAGAGGGTACGCGAGTGAAGCAAGCGAGGAAAGGCCAGGAAGAGTGAACACATTTGACCATCCCAAACAGAATCAGTACCAACAGACAGATTATGACAATACGTACGACTTTGCATAGGACAGCCAGGGGCAAGGGAGGGATCCAGTCGAGCTCTATGTTGATCAGCAAGGCCCTTATGTTACCGCTGAGGTCCTGGGCACAAAGTCGCCATTTCTGGTAGACACGGGAGCAACACGTAGTGCACTATCCAAACGACTGATTCCAAGGGCACCCTTGTCAGGCTCACATGTGACCTCAATAGGATTTGACGGTACGCCCTCCACCAACCCTTTGTCCCGACCGATCCCTTTTAACATTGACAACAATAGCGTCGAAACGACATTCCTCCTCTCTTCCAACACCCCAGACGCCATTATGGGTCTCGACCTTTTGAAACACTTCCATGCGACTATCAGATGCTCACCAGACGGAGTGCGTGTCGTCCTGTATGACAACCCCCAGCGCCATAGAGAGAACCCTTCTCAGCACATGTTTCCCATCTCCGAGACTGACGCATCCCTACTGGACACTTTGCCATCACACTTATGGGCTAGGGCTGATTCAGACGTAGGACGAATGATGATTGACCCAGTACACGTAACAATACGACAGGACGCAACCCTACCGAAAGTACCGCAGTACAAAATATCGCCAGAGGGTGAGAAGGCACTGACAGAGATCATACACTCTTTGGTAGAGGCAGGGGTGGTAGAGGAAGTAGTGAGCAACGTTTGTAACAGTCCCATACTACCGATTGTAAAGAGACAGGGAGAGGGAGACGGAAAAGCCTACCGCTTCATCATTGACCTGCGGGAGATAAACAAAATCGTAGTGCCACAATACCCAGTAGTTTCCGACATCACGACAATTTTGACTTTAATCCCCTCCACTGCCACCACCTTCACTGTAATTGACCTCAAAAATGCATTCTTTTCCATACCTATACACAAGGACAGCCGCTATCTATTTGGATTCACCCTAAACTCCCGTTCGTACAGATTTTGAAGAGCACCTCAGGGGTTCACTGAGAGCCCAAGCATCTATAGCCAGGCGCTTAAAAGACAGTTAGACGCCATACAATTGCCAGATGGAGTGGCACTAATACAATATGTAGACGACATCCTTCTAGCAGCGGACACCATACCAATAGCCGTCACCGCCACCATCAAACTACTCCATTTTCTTGCTGAGAATGGTCACAAGGTCTCCCGAAAGAAATTGCAGTTCTGTAAATCACAAGTGACCTATTTGGGTCACCTTTTATCCAAAGAAGGGAGGAAACTCACGCCTGACAGGATCCAGACAATTCTAGACACCCATGTCCCCAAAGATCAGAAACAAGCCCGTTCTTTGATAGGTCTCACCTCATTTTGCCGACAGTGGTTACCGAACTTTAGCCTCATTGTCAAACGCCTTCTCTCCCTCCTAGCTAAAGACATCCCCTCACCTCTCCCCTGGACCCCCGAATGCCAGTCAGCCTTTAAAGAACTACGCAATGCCCTTTGTTCAGCGCCTGTCCTAGGAACCCCGGATTACTCCAAACCATTCTTCCTCTACACGCACGAGAGGGAAGGATGTGCATTGTCTGTCCTAACACAATCAATTGGTCACAAACAACGCCCTTGTGCATATTTCTCTGCCACCCTCGATCCAGTAGCCAGAGCGCTGCCAGCGTGCCTGCGCGCTGTGGCAGCTGCAGCAGTATCGATACGCCAGAGCGAAGGAATAGTACTCTCCAATCCAGTCACTGTTTTAGTACCCCATGCAGTCGACACACTACTAAACCAGACCAAAACCCAACACTTGACTAGCGCCCGACTGACAGGATATGAGTTGACCCTGCTAGCACCGCACATTACCCTAAAGCGATGCACCACCCTCAATCCAGCCACACTGTTACCCCTACCCGAAAATGATCCTAGCGTGACTCCACTACACGACTGTATGACACTAACCGATGAACAAACAAAGAGTAGAATAGATCTCAGAGACACCGCCTTTCTAGAACCAGATGGAGAACTATGGGTGGATGGTTCGTGCATCAAACTCCCCGACGGCACCACCTCAGCTGCATACGCTGTCACCACAGCCCGAACCGTTCTGGAAACAGCCCGTATTCCCCAACGTTCAGCCCAGGCTGCAGAACTCATTGCCCTCACACGAGCATGTATCTTAGCGACTGACACGACAGTTAACATATACACCGACAGCCAATATGCCTTCGGGGTGGTTCACCATTTTGGGATCTTATGGAAAGAAAGAGGGTTCCTGACTTCACACGGTACACCCATCCTGCATGGAGATTTAGTCTCCGCCTTGACGCAAGCAGTCCTCATCCCCAAGAAGTTAGCAGTGATAAAATGCCAAGCACATAGGAAAGTGACTGATCTCATTGGACAGGGAAATGCACTAGCAGACGTTACTGCCCGAGCCATGGCAGGAGACAGAACTACGACATGAATGTATGTGACCAGGTCACAAGCTGAACGATGGACTGACGCTAGGACCACTGTAAGGGACATACAGACTACAGGCACACAAGACGAATTGACCGAGTGGGAAAAGGTGGGACTAAAAGACGAGTAAAATTGCTGGAGAACTAAAGACGGAAATAAATGGCTGTTACCCAATGCCTACCTCATCCCCATATTGACCATGGCACATTTACCAGCACACATAGGCTCCACCCCCATGATTGAACTAATCACCAGAGTATGGAATAACGTCAAGATAGCAGAATCTGCAAAACGCCTAGTACAACAATGTATAGTCTGCCTACAACACAACCCAGGGAAGGGGACAGTAGTACCACGGGGAGGGTTTGGAGTCCCTGACCACCCCTTTGAAATCCTTCAAATGGATTACATTCAACTAGAGAGATGCCTTGGTCTAAAATATGTCCTGGTGGTTGTGTGCGCTTTTAGCAAATGGGTGGAGGCATATCCCACCCGCGACAATACCGCCTTAGCCACTGCAAAAGTATTGCTGAAAGAATTCTTCCCCCGATACGGCCTTTGCAGAATTTTATGGAGCGACAATGGCCCCCACTTCGTAGCCGAGGTGATACAGAACATACTGAGAGGGTTGGGGGTAAAACAAAAGTTCCATGCCGTCTTCCACCCCCAATCAGCGGGCCTGGTAGAGAGACACAATGCAACGTTGAAACTAAAACTAGCCAATATAGTTGCCACGACCGGGTTGAAATGGCCCGACGCCCTCCCATTGGCATTGTTATCGATGCGCTCCACCCCAACCAAACACCGACTGACCCCGTATGAGGTGGTCTTCGGCAGGCCTATGAGCATTTGGGCGGCACCAAGACCCACCTCCATTAACGATGTCCCGAACATATTAATGTCGGATTACTTGTATAAATTGACAAACGAGCTAACAATTATCCACCAACAGGTGCAGCAAGCCTTGCCTGACGTATCCAGGGGCCCGGGACATGAAATAAAGCCAGGCGACCATGTATTGATTCGCAACTTCCAAAGAACGAAGAATCTGGAGCCTAGGTGGACGGGCCCCTGGCAAGTCCTGATCACCACCCGAACTGCCCTCCGAGTGGAAGGAAAACGAAACTGGCTGCATGCCCACCACTGCAAACGAGTCCCTCCAACCCTGGCAACCTGTGAAGGGGTGGAGGTGCAAGAGGAAGTACTCGCGAGAGACCGACCAGCTCTGAGTTGCTACCCACAAGAAGACACCCTCGAACTATCAGAATTTCCCGACCCCACGGTGCCATCCAGGAAAGGGTACAACCTAAGATCGACGAAAGGAGGGAGCTCCAACGACCAGGCCACCAACTAAGTCAAGGTCTCAGATCGGTAGCACAGTCAAACAACGCTACCCGGAAAGCGCCAGACAAAAGTCTGTGGTCCTAACAGTTGTTGAGCTCCTCGAAGATGATGGAAGAAACTGAACACCTGCAAACCACCGCAAAGACACCAAGACTGCTAACCTGCACAGCATAAAGACAATTGCACTTGTAGCCGCATTTCTCACCTGTCTCCTGCTAATGGTCGCACTCTGGATCATTGAAGAGAATGCACCTGCATACAGAACATTGTCACCCACCATGCAACCAACCACCAAGAAAGAACACTACCTGGTATCACTACCGCCACATCTCCGAGAACGACGCAAAGAATTCTGGAATAATTATTTCGTGCAGATGTTGCACCAGCACAATCTTGCCACCAATGCTACCAACTGTTGGGTCTGTGGGCTGTTACCACATGCCACTGAACATTCCATCCCTTTCATCCCTTCGCCCTTTTCTATTCACGGATCTTGCCTTGCCTGGATGATGCTCCTACAAGAAAGTTACAAAGACAATGCCACTTCCGACGGAACAATCGCCCAGTTCTTCAACGAGTTCTGGCGAAACAAAACAGGAAGGACAGCTGCCCCCTTCTGCCCTCACACCTTCAATGCGACATTCCAGATTAATGTCCCCTCCAAAGAACGAGTGGAAATGCAAGTGTTCAATAATCCTAACAGAGCCACATTTTCCTACCTGAAGAAAAGAACTGCTGCAACACTGACTGTGGCCCTATCTGTGGTGAACGTCTCTGGCCTTGTATGCATTGAAGGCCGTGGGACTAAGAATGTGGGTCACAGCACCTGTAGCATTGTAAGTACTTTGAACACTGCCAACCCCCCAGCGCTTGTTGCATCACCCAATATGTACTTTGTTTGTGGAACCAAAGCCTACACCTGGCTCCCAAGAAACTGTGGGGGCACGTGCTACATCGCCTTTGTTTTGCCACCAACCTACACAGCCCCTGCAGAGCATCATCGAGAAAAGCGTTCTAAAGACATTGATCAAGCAGACTCTGCCTCATCACAGTTCCTCGACGCAGCAAAAGGGCTCGTCCCGCTATGGGGTCCGATGGCAAACAGCCGAGCCATCAGACATCTGTCCCAAGCGGTAGAGACCGCCCTGAACGTCACTGCTGGCATCCTCACCAACAACACTGCTGAGCTCCAAGCGATCCGTCTGGTTACCCTGCAAAATCGCATGGTCCTGGACGTGGTACTAGCGGACCGTGGAGGAGCATGCCGCATCATCGGTGCCAGCTGCTGTGTATACATTCCTGATAATTCACCTTCTGTCTATGAAGCAATCGAACATCTCCATAGACTATCTTCAGAAATTCATCAAGGATCAGAGACTTGGACAATTGGAAGTTGGCTTTGGGGCATCTTGAAGGAGTGGGGTTGGAAAATATCAATGATTCTCTTGGTCCCAGTATTGACAATATGTGGTTGTTGTTTGGGTATACACTGTATACCACCTTTGTGTTCTCTTTGCATAACTACCTTGCACCCTAAGACTATGGACACTCAGCTAACAAAAATGAGAGTAATGTATGATCAAGAGATACGGAACATTATGGAGATCGAAATAGACTGACAAGCTGGCTAGTTATGTTCAAAGGGGCCACTGTTAAAAGCAAAACGCTAATCATGAACATTACCTGCGCCATCTTGTCTGGTGGAATTCTATGTGCACATAAGTTGCAGTCATTTTAATCTATCACAGCCATTTTGTACTCTGTTGGTCACCTTTGTTTCACCCTGCCCTTACTAGCATCCCTCTGACCCTCTGACCGACCTGGTATGTGTGCTGGGGGCTATAAACTCTATTGCCACAACAAACCTCAGCGCCACTTGCTGCCACAAACTCGTTTTTCCTCTCATCTCTGTTTTCAGGCAAACCTTTGGACACTCTACCCCTCACTGCACCTAGTTACACAAACAGGTTCCAAACACCAAAAAGACTCTTGCAACATGATTTATTGCACTGCAAACAGCAAGACTTGTTGTTACCAACAATGGGACCTGTTTTTATCAACAGAACGGACTCTTAGATCTGGCCGGTCTCACATGTTTTAGACCCTGAAGCAAGGTCCAGCTGCAAGATAAGATTGTCTGTTTGACCTGGGTGGGAAGAGAATTACTGTTGGGCTTGTGTGACAACCTGCCCGGGGCGGGACCCCAAGCTTGTGTAACCATGTTGACAAAACAAATGCATTGTGTCAAACCTGTATAAAAGGAAGAGCCAAAGGAGTATCAGCAGAACACTTCCCTCAGACATCCCGGTGTCTGCAGTTGACGTGATCTCCTCATGAGAAATAAACCTTTTTCTTGTCTTCCAGTTTCCAGCGCTTGCCTCATTATTTTGATAGCGAACCCAAAGTGAATTAGAGGTGGAACCCTGCACCGGGCAGCATTGAGGGTCTTAGAAGACTCGCTGCCTTTCACACGCCGACGCACTTTAAATACACGCGCTGACCGGCGGCGTGGTGTAAAGCCACAAACTATCTTCCTGACAGCGGGGGAGACTGCAAGCAACATTGTGTTCTTCTCCCCAGGAGGGGAGACAGCAAGGGAAGCCCGCCCGCACCGGCAAGGAGGACTACAGCCCCCAGCATTCTCTGCGCGCCGACGTGCATAAAATACACGCGCTGACCCGCTGGCGCGGGACGCGCGCAGGGATGCGCCCGGGCCAAGGGCGGGCCCGTCCACGCCCGTCATCGCCCAGAAGAGGCCGGGCTGGGCCACCCCCCCCAACATTTCGGATCCTGTAACGTGCAGTGATCTTCATCTTGCATTTCAGATGGCTAAAAGGAAAACTAAGGCGGCTGAGGGGGGGTACGTAGTTACCAACACTTTAGATGCCTTCCTCCTGAGAGCGGCAGACATCCTCTCAAAAGAGATCGCAATCACGGAACGGCGCCTCTCACTTGAAGAGGTAAGATCCTGACCGGAACTTTTTAATCAAGGTTCTTTGCTTGCCTCGAACTCTGTAGTGCCTTACTCTACCTTATCTTCAGAAACTGGTTTAGAAACTGCACCATCGCCCCAAGAAAGTCCATCGACTGAACCCCCTGAGAAAAAAACAATGGGACGGGCAAAGAAAGTTGGGGGGGGGGGCATCGCTATCATTAGACAACTTATGTGGAAAGTTGGAACATTCTTTTTCTCGTTTTTTACAACCGCTTATAGCAAGATTGGGAAAAATTGAGGATTCGATTTCTGTGCTGTGTAATAGTTTACACTCCGGTGTGTTGGGAGTGGGGGGGGAGGGCGAGGGGGTAATACAGGACAGACACAAACAATTACTCACAACTGTTTGAAATCTTTGCTACCTACCCAAAATTCAAATCACTCAACCTCTTCCAATGTTCATCCCTTAACGTCAGGAGTCTCCTCGAATCCACTTAGTGAGAGTAATAATCCTACTAGAAAAGCTAACAAAGTCCCAGACGGCTTAGAGCAGAGACGTCTTCCGAATGCGCATCTACCTTTACATTACCTTTCAGTTCTATCACATCCGGTTTTGCCTGGAAATGAAAATGATTATGTCCAACCATCTCCAAATGTTACAAATGTTGCTGCATTAAAAGGTGGCACCTTAGGTCTTCACTCTGGGAGGGTGGCTAATAATCGATCACCTTACGTAATAAAATCAGGAGTAAGCTTAGATCTTCCACCAGCAGCCTGCCCCTATGTTATAGTGCTAGTTAATGTACCAGAGCTAAAAATGAACCAACATGAAACTACAGAGCAGCTAATTCATAAAGCCCAGCATTGGCTTTTTAAGTATACAGGGGATAGTCTTAATTTATACAAACATCTTATAATGGCCAGAAGGGTAGGTTGGGTAGGAAGGGCCCCTAAAATCATCAAAGGGGACTGTATCATTATTAATTTTGATAACCACCACATGGTGGGTGAGTTACTAAGTTTACTACCCAGCACTCCGACTCTCTATTCTGAAATTTGTGCACTCCCGCTTGGCTTTTTTTTATAGACCTTGCATGCCATTTCAAGCTACATCCTACAAAATAAATAATGGTCATCTGCCTTTATGTCCTTTTAACCAATGTCTCTCACAACCCATCTTACCCTTACCTCTCAGTAATAGATTTACCTTCCTGGAAGGTGAGGTTGAATGCGATTGACTTGATGAGCAGAATCCCTTAGTCAATAATGATGAGTATCCAGCGTTACATGAGGGGTCTCCTGGAATTTCTCTCCCCCCCCCTGTAAGTTGTCAACCAAATATAAGTTTGCATTCAGGTAGCTTAGTTCTTCCTCAGAACCTGATACATACTGAGACTATCCCAGATTTTGTCGCAGTGATCTCTTGGAACATTGCTGGGTATAACCAAAAGAAGTTAACCTCGGACTGGTTGTCTTTGTTAATGCCTTATGACACCGTGTGCCTGCAGGAGACGTGGGAAGTTGACCAGATTAATTTGAATGGGTATCGTTAATTTCACACGCCTGCTATACCCTCAGTAGCTGGTCGTGCAAAAGGTGGTCTACTGACACTACTCTCTAATAGCCTCTCTTTAAAGGTTAAAACCTTTTTAAATACATCCTCATTTTATCATTGTTTTAGAGCATTATAAAGAGAGATATTGGTTACTTATACATTTTTATAATAATAATTTTGATTGTAATCATGCAGTGATTTTGGACTCCTTGGTTGGAGATATTGACAAATTGGAGAAAGCATGTAATAAACCCTGCAACATAATCTGGTTGGGGGACTTTAATGCCCACCCTTGTAATAAGCCTAATACGTCAGTATGTGGGCCAGTAGATGAAGACGGGGACTCAGTAACCCATTTCAAACATAATGATCATGGTAATGCCTTAAATAGGCTGTTAATTATAAATAATCCTACAATTATAAACACTTTTGAACCCCTAACTGGCCAGTTAGGCTTCACTTTTTCTAGTCACTCCTACTATTTGATGCTCGATTATGTTTTGGTCTCTGATACCATAAAGAAGCTCTTTACTCAATTTAAGACCAACTTTTATGCTTTCAGTGACCATGCTGCAATCACCTTTTTATCCCTTCCTTACTAAGAAATGAACATCCTGTTACTATACATATCAACCCAGTGATTGCAAGAGAGAATGGGATCGCATTGAAGTGGGAGAGAGTTGATACCGTGAAGTTTGTGGGTAATATAGTCTCCAAACGAGCATCGGAGATAATGACATGCTTAAACCCAATAACTGATGATGGCACAATTATAGCATTTGAACAAATCCTATTGGAAATCAAAAACAATTTAATACGTTTTATACGTAATGGGCCCCGTAAGGGCCCAGTGTGGTTTGATGATGATTGTGCCCAATCACTTAAGAACCTCCATATGGCCCTAAAATCAAAACCTAGATACCAAATTTTGGTCAAGCGCCTACGCCAGGTATATAGGAAAGCTAGGCTATCAAGGTTAACATTTTTAAAAGAGGACTGGTGGGAAAAATTGCAAGTGGCCGCCTTACTAATTAACTCCCAGGCCTTTTGATCACTGATTAATGTGCCTTTCCTCAGAGATGACAAAAGGATGACAATAGACACTCATGTAGAGCAGGAGGCATGGGTTGCTCATTTTGAAGGCCTATTTGGAAGCACTGAGGAGGCAATTGTCCAACTTCCCCCTTTAAGTTTAGTTGGCACAGGAAACAGTATCATATTCACTTTGGAAGAAACTAAATACGCCCTTAATCAATGTAAAAGAGCGAAGGCACCTGGACCTGATGGTGTACCAATTGACTTTTTTCTAGATAATCAAGATCTTTGGGCACCACTTTTAACAAATGTTTTTAATAAAATTGCTCAAACAGGTGCCCCTTCCTCATGGAAGACGAATGTAATTGTACCCATTTATAAAAAGGGGGATAAAATGCTTCCGAAAAACTATAGGCCCATATCTTTATTAGATTCTACTGCTAAATTAATGGGCCGGCTATTTTTAAACAGGCTTGAGGAATGGGCTATGGAAAGGAACATTATTATCCCATGCCAACACGGCTTTAGAAAAGGAAAGGACAAGTGCCTGAATTTGAATTTAATTATAGCCAAATATACGGCAGCTAAGAAGGGACACTTATACCTTGCCTTCATGGATCTGTCGGCAGCCTTTGACTGCGTGGCACAGTCTAGGCTGTGGCAGATCATGGAGGCAATGGGGATCGATCTACGGATTATTAATATAATCCATGACCTGTATGCTGGAGCAACTGCCTGTGTCCGTTTTGGCAAGGGAGGAGATTGCACTAGACACTTTACAATCACTAGGGGCGTGAGGCAGGGGTGCGTCCTTGCCCTCTTTTTATTTGCGCTGTATGCAAATGCTGTAGAATCTGCTTTGTTAGGATCCACTCCAGATGTTCCTTACATTAACTCCCTCCAAGTACCGATACTCCTATACGCGGACGACGCAGTGATTTTGGCATGGACTGGTAACGCGTTGCGCAGACTCGTAACGGAGTATGTGAAATTTATGAATAACTTGGACCTGAAAATTAATTATTCTAAGTCCTTTGTCCTTGTTGCAGGTCCAAAATAGCGGAAACTACCACATATTTGTACTGAAGAGGGGAAATTAGGTGTTGTGGACTCTTTTAACTATCTAGGGATCATGTTCGACCGAGACAGTAACTGGCGGAGTATGGTCTCTAACAGGGGTTTATTGTTGGAAAGAAATATTGGGGCTCTCCTCAAGTTTGTGAAAAAAATTGGGACTAAATCTATTGAGGTGGTAAAGAAAGTCTATGAAGCAAAAGCTGTCTCTGCTGCCACCTATGGGGCAGCTGTTTGGGGCATCTCAGATCCTTCTAAATTGCAACGCATAGAAGATGTTTTTTTGAAGAGCTTAGTTTCTTTGCCCCAGTCGTGTTCCAACTTTAATTGTCACATGGAATTAAGAGCCCCCTATATTAGTGACAAAATTCGTATTGCACCTATTCTGATGTGACACTCGGTGTGGCATAAGGAGACTCTTTCATTGACTAGGGACATCATAAATGATGTTTTGAAACTAGATGGTGTGAACAATGTCAGTTGGCTAAAATATGTTGAATCCAACCTTAAGATGGTTGGACTACACCACCTTTATGAAGATCCAATGACGTGTTTATCTATATCCAAGAAAGACCTAAAAACTCAGTTATTGATTGAGTTACAGGCAATGAGGCAGGACATTAGTCTTAAAATGTCGACAGTCAGAGCATATTATGCTGTCCCAAGTCTAACATCGACTAATGTAAATCTAACCTATCTAACGTTTGTTACAAATTTGCAACATAGATACATCTTAATTAGGTTCCGTTTAAATTGTATTCCCCTGATGTTAGCTCTTCCTTTTAAAATCTATGTGATTTCTGAACTGCCACCTTGTCCTTGTGACAATAGATCTACCCAGAATGATCTTCATTTCCTGTTTTTTTGCAAATTCTATGTTGAAGAAAGGAAAAGATTTATTGTCCCCCTCATTCGTAAAATGCATTTTAAACAGTGTCGTGTGGCTTTGTATTATCTACAGTTATTGTCTGAACCCTTCATATGTTGTGCTTTGGCTTCATTCTTTTTATCTGCTTTGAGGAAAAGAAGATTATATTTCCAACTTTATTTTTAAATTGTAATCTAATCCATTTAACTGTGTATTAACTTTGTGTATATTCATGATCTATTACTCATTTTAAAACACAAATCTTTTTAATCTAAATGTTTGTAAAAAATTTGTGTGATCATATGTAATTTTAAATTATAATATTAACGAAAACTGTTGTATTTGTAGAATACTTTTTATGCCATCATTGTGTTGGCGAAATAAAGTTGTTTTGACTGCCTGATATACAGACATACAACTGAAATGCTGAAAACTGATATGGGACTTGCAGAGTAAAACATATCAGCTAGCTGGTCTGACCTGAGTGCGCTCTCTTAGGTATCCTCCCTCCACCACACCGCCAAGAGCTAAGACCCAAGACAGAATAGGAGCGCCACTTTGGCCACTCACGTAAGACACACAAAAAACCTCACACATAGGTTCACAGCAAGTACTACACCCTTCCAACCATCACTGCCCTGCAGTTTAGAATGTTACCAGCCTGTTAATGCATGTCAGTACTCCACTATGGGGTATAAACCGTATATAAATATGATTACAATACAATACCCCCAAGTGGTTATTGCTGTGCCAACTGTGTTACGTAAGAATGTTGTGAAAGTGTGCTAGTACTATTTCCTCGCATATTGAACCCAGAAACATTTGTCTTTGATAACGGTCTTATATTTCCTATGCCTTACTTATCCTCAGCAATACTCATTCAGATATGCATGGATGAGAACTTGGCAACCAGAGTACAACTGAACTTTATTTATCCAAGACTGACCCCAATACTGAAGCTTCTGAATTAGCTTCTTACCCATGTGTGTTTTCATCCTGTGTATTAATAACTAACAGCCGCTGTCCGTGCAGGTAATAGCGGTGGGGCGGTGGGGCCGGGTAAGGGGGGATTTCGAGGGACGATGCCGAGGGAATATTAATTAATTAATTAATTTTTCCTCTGCATCGTTCCTCGAAATCCCTCCTTACCCGACCCTACCGCCTCACCACTGTTACCTGCATGGACCGCTGCTGATAACTAATAAGCACTACATTCTTTGCAATCCAGAGCACAGATGTTTCCTAGTTCGTCTTGCAAAATGGTTTTGGCATCACTGCAGTTGCCAAATAGTGCTGGGCAGGTTTATCTGAGCACACCATTTCACTAGCTCTTCTTCAGCTCTGGTCTACAATAAAGGCTGAGGGGTCTGGCTGTGTATGGAGTGTATCCAGTGATAAAAGTAGGTACTGATCATACTAACACCAACACCAGTGGCGGCTCCTCCGCTATGGCGGAGGAGCATCGCCCCACTGCTTTTAAGCAGTGCAAAGTACGAAACATAAAATGATAATAACCTTACGTTATTATCATTTTATGCTTCGTGCTGCTTTGCGGGCGGGTTGGAGGGCCTGGTCTGCTCTTGGAGCAGGGCAGGGGAGGAGTGGTTTGCCCACTCCGAAGAACGCAATGACTGTTTGGTCAGCCCTCTCGGGCCGCCCAAAACAGTCATGCGCACTTTCCCTGTTCTCCATGCAGGCTGCATTACAGCCTGTGTGGAGAACATGCCCACCCCTCCAGCTCCTGGCTGAGCGCTGTGTCATGGCGCTCAGACCAATCACAACACTGCAATGGGGGAGCCTGGCTGTGCTTCCTGTTCCTGGAGGCGGATGCAGGAGAACAGGAGCAGAAACGCGGGACCCAGCGGCAAGGTAAGTTAATTTGTTTTTTTATATTGCGCACACACCCCCGCGCTACTCCCCCGTGAGACCCTCCCCCGCGCCACCACCCACGAGCCATGCCGGCCGGCACTGACCAACGCTATAGATGGGATCTAGTCTCTCCTTAAAGTAACATAAGTATGTGAATCAAATAACCATCCATTTAAGCAAGAGTATTGTGATGGGCGATCTTATTGTATGGTTCAGTGATCCCATAAAGGCTCAAATAAATCTCTGTGCGGTACTCTCAGGGATGGAGTTTAAGCAGATATCACTCTCGCAGTCTTATTTAAATGGTCATATCGTGGAAGAGCACTGATTGTATAATCAATAACTGTTATAGGTAATCAAACTGTCTATTGAGTGGACTGATAAGTCAGAAATAGTTTGTACAATAGCCAAGCAACCTTAAAACAATCCTACACTTTCAATTAGAGGCTCTAGATAACTGCTGCATGATTTGGTCCTCAACTATGTTGATAAAGAATAATTTTATTTCATATCCACTGAGAAACCAAGTTTAATAGTGCAACAGTGCAATGTGATGCTCTCGAAAATCTCTAATAAGCATGTGGCTTTAATGTTCATATAATTAAGAACTCTAAAACGTGATAAGGGCCTAGACCATCTTTGGAAACAGCTAAAATAGAACTTTAGCAAGAGTCAAGACCAACCTCCAAAAAAGCAAATTCGCACTGACAGCAAGGAGGCATTGAGCTTGAAAAGGAACATTTGCAAAGCAGCGCTTTTGACAACAAAAAATAAAAAAACACAGTAAATGTTGTGGAGGAGATACTTCCTAAAAATATGTTTCTAAAATATTTATATATTTTGATCAATTCAATGCTCTAAGTAAACCATAAATAGTGTAACGATTCGTAAATAATTTTGTAATTACAAGTGATAATATGATAAGGGGCAGAGCCTGATGGCGAGCAGACTAGCTGCTTCTCTACAGTGTTGCTGAATCTGACCTTAAACTCGGGCTCACGATAGCTTTGGGACTGTCGATAAGGGGTGCATTTAGAGTGCACGGACAAGGAATCTAGTAGAGGCCTACAGGCAACCTCTTAAATTTTGCAGACCCACAGTTGTGAAGTTAGGTGTGGGTGGATTCTCTGCCATATAGACAGCATTCTAAGATGGCATCCAACATGACAGGTCCAACAACCCTGAAGAAAAGACGTCAGCAGAGAAAGACGTGGTATGTGTCCAATGGGGTGGATGGTGCCTGAGGACAGCAGGGTTAAGCTGGGAAGTAATTTCAGAGGGAGGCACCAATTTCAAAGGGTCTGTGAATGGCCATGCTGCAGAGTGATGATGGTACAACTGTGGTGGCAGGTAAGCAGCTCCAGAGGGGCAAGCATGATTTTATGTGCCATGCCAGCAAAAAGAGTTTTACAGTCATGAGTAGTAGGAGAGCAGATTGACAGGTGACTTGGCAAGTGGGTATTATGGCTTCCTTGAATGTCATTTTGAAGAATCTAGACAAAGCAAAAAAAACTCCACAGCAGTGATGGAGGTTCATCTGGAGGGCTTGGGTGCGAGAATAGTGGGTTGCAAGTGTGGAGGGGCACATGAGCTAGACAGATTCTGAATATGTGAGCATATGGGGGACAGTGTGGTACGTTCTATGCCGACCCTCAGAATATAATTTAGGCACGAGACAATGCAAGGAAAGCCACCAACATCAGGGTGCTGTTTATCTCTGCAGATACCTCTTGATAAGTCCATCACGTAACTGATACAGTCCTTTGCAGGTTACCTGAACCACTTGAATCGAGAGAAACTGGGGCTGATTTAAAAGTGTGTAGGCTCCCATCCAGGTCCTGAGAGGACCCTCAATATATAGATGCCAGAACCATCATTGTAATTTTTTTGGACCCAGACCCCCAAGAGCCATCTTGCGAACAGTGGCGAAGTTTAAGCAACTACTTCAGGTGGATGCAGAAGTGATTCCTCTCTTTCCGAACTGTGGTGTACACATACAGTGCAGAAGATGGCAACTACTAGATTCACTGGAGACATTTGCTTTTAGAGGTCTGTTGTCTCTTTGGGGTCTTGTGAGGCTAAAAGTGTTATTTGAGAGCAAAACATAACCTTTTTCTCTAAAGGTGACAACCCAAACTTTCCAGGATAGCATTAAAGAAGCCTCTCTTGCAGAGTACCAGACCAGTGTAAAAGATGCTGTTGATAAGTAATTTTGTCACTGACAGAGATCCCTCATTTCTCATACCTTGGGTGGCAGAGGTTTGGGGCACATTTTGTATGATGCTGACATTCCATAATGCGGATGAGACTGTGCCTTCTTGGGGCCTAATTACGAGTCGGGTGGTCCTCGGACCGCCAGATTTGCGGGGGCATGGCGGTGGCGGTCCAGCCACCACTGAACCGGCGGTCCGACTGCCCCGTTACAAGTTGGGCGATTGGACCGCCATTGCACCGCTGCAGCCACCAGAGAACCGCCGTTACCTGGTGGTGGCATGGAAGAGGCCCAGTGGTCTGGCCTCAGTAATATGCTGGTGGTGCCGCTGTGGCACTGCCATGCATATTACGAGTTTCAGGACTGCCAGCGGTGTCATGGAGGTCTTTCCTCCATGAAAAGGCCGGCGGTCCTGAAACAAAGGAGGCCCCCAGTTGCCCATGTGCCTGGGGTTGCATGCAGGGGGGCACAACATGTGCCCCCCTGTGTGCATGCACTCCAGTTCCTGCAGACCAGTCCATGCCGTGCAGAAACTTTTTTGGGCGTTCTCATTGCGGTGCCCGTTTTCAGGGGCATGACCGTGGGACCACCAAAAAAAGCCTGCCAGACACGAGGAAACTCGTAATCTGGCGGGCGGTGATCACACAGGTTGCGGCGTGGCGGTCCGCTCCCATACCACCAAACTCTTAATTAGGCTCTTGATGTTCTTTTCCTGCAACCTCAGACTTCCCATGTTCACCAGTTCATGACCTTAATATTGCGTCTAGAATATTGTCAGTTGTTAATGTCATTAATACTATAATGTCACTTATATTGTTATATCTTATTCTGTAGGTAAGACTCATTTTTTAACTGCTTTTTTAATATCATTGTATTTTATATGTGTTTTAAACATCATTGTATAAAGTATTGTTTATAATATAATATTATTTGCAAAGTTATTTATTGTGTATGTTTTAAAAAAATATTATGTTTTATTATTTTGCTCTTAAATGTTTTAGGCGTGGGTTATACATTTCACAGGGAAATTGGGTAGGAAGTTTTCAGATTTTTTCTTAATAAAAAAATGTTATGC